>CM061268.1:56674122-57331622 GCA_030848825.1 Tadarida brasiliensis | reverse complement strand
AATAGTACTGACTAGCCCAGCCCGTAGAGCCACTTCTATATGATTTCTGAACTAATTCTCATGGCTATTTCAAGCAAAACTGCATAAAAGAAAATGAACTCCTATCCCGAACAACATAGATGAGGATTGGGAAGTCATAAGACTCAGGGATGTCTATTGTACACAGTAAAAAATAATAATTTTTTATCAATATTTAAGGCAAAATGTCTCTACATCAAAACACTGGAGTTACACTGTCCTGCTTCAGCCATTACATCCCTCTCTCTGGTAATATTAATAATAGTCAACATTCATTGAGTGCTAACTGTGTGCCAAGTATTACCTTAAGCATTTGATGTGCTTAAATTCTCCAAACAACTCTATAAGGTGTAGGTGCTGTTAATATTTCCATTTTACTTATGAGGTCAAAGATATTGAATAATTTGCCCAAAGTTTCACAGAAAATGGCAGCATTTGGAGTCAAAGCCAGGCAACTTGCCTCCAAAACTCACATTTTTAACCTTTACTCCATATGACTGTGCCATCTGGGAGTTGTTATTGGAGAACGTTGTGAATTCCAGACCCTTTGAAGACTGAGTCATTTCTTGGTCACGCATCTGGAACTGTGATAGCCTGTTGTCTAAGTCAAGTCAGTTTTGAAATAGTCTTTCCACCCATATTGGTCAGTGGAGGACTGTAGCCCCAACAACGTGCTGCTGGCCACAAAGTGTGACCAAAAAATGGGAGTTCCACTGGTGATCCTGTTCTTATTTGGGCTTTTTTGTTTTGTTTATTATATACCCTGTCATAGAAGGTCCTTTTCATGGCTACATCCTCATCAGCTTTTTCTTTTAGTAAAGAAGGAGAAGCGAGTCAACAAGCTAAGTTTAAGAAGTTTAGTGTTAATTTTTTTTTTTAATCCTTACCCGAGGATATTTTGCCATCTATGTTCAGATAGAGTGGGAGGGAGAGAGAGACACAGAGAGAAACATCACATTGATGTGAGAGGGACACATCGACTGGTTGCCTCCCGCACGACCCCAACCAGAGCCGGGGACGACCTGCAACCGAGATACGTGCCCTTGACCAGAATCAAACCTGAGACTCTTTGGTCCAAGGGCCGACACTCTAAATAACCACTGAGTCAAACCGGCCAGGGCTAGTGTTAAATTTTTATTTTCTTTGTAAGATTGCCTTAAATAATTTCTACAGAAATGTCCCTCCCTAGCAAAGCAAAATTGTATAACTCTATCAGATAGGGGCCACCTTTTCTTTCACATTCTTTGAAGTGCCAAATATAGGAAAGTTACCCAGGAATTAATTTCATTTATTGTGTGTGTGTGTGTGTGTGTGTGTGTGTTTATATTAATTTCCTCATGGTGTTGCCACCAGGAATGGTCAAACTTATTTGGATAAAGTACAAATTGGCTTAAAGTTTAACAAAAATAAAAATCTATTTAATTGCTAAAAATGTTTAATTTTTTTTCTTTTTCATTTTTATGTGTCTCTTGCTTTTTCTGTTTTCAACCGAGAGAGCACTGAAATGTCAATTAAAAAAACCACTACTTATGTTATGCTGACAAGGGGTAGTTATTTAAACCATACTTCTACCTATTTTGTTTTATTGCCTGACTTCTGAGTCTTATTCAGTACCCTGGAATTTTCTGATGGTAGAAAATCCTTCAAAATTAAAGTAGTAAAAGATAACAAAACCCTTTCCATGTAGGCATTTTTAAAAAACAGTATTTGTTAAGGAACTCTTAGATGTTAAATAAGCATTTTATTGGGATTCTTTCATAAATGTTTCTAGATATTTATTTCTCTTCACTAGGAAGTACTTTTTCTGCCTTGGCTCTCCTGTTCCTTTTCATGTTGATATTTCAGGTATGTAGGTTTCATATGTTCTGTTTTGTTTTTTTTACTTAGCCAAGCAACATCGTATCTTGTAGCATATGAAACTCTTAGTTTCATGAAAATAATTCCATGTAAGGGGATGGCATTCCATAGATCACTGGGTTATTTTATTTTGTTTTCTAGGAAATTACAGTACAACAGCTAATGGCTCATTTGGACTCCATCAGGAAAGATATGGTCATCCTAGAGAAAAGTGAATTTGCAAATCTAAGAGCAGAGAATGAGGTGACACAAGTTTCAGTTTATTATTAATAAAATAACTGATTTCACAAGTAGTCTGCTTGATGAATAATAGGACCAAATGACAGTTTTATGTGGTTATTAAATAATTATTTACAAGTTTTTAGATTAAAATATACTATATGTTTAACCACACCTAATCTTTCTGTGTATAAAGCATAGTTGCTTGCATACTAAAGAATAAGAGTTGTATCTTGTATGTCTAAAAATCACATAAGTATACAATTTTAGCATTGCTCATAGTATAATGTTCTCAGAACTGAAATTAATGTGGCATTTTCCATCTTATTTGATTCTGCACAAATTACTTTAGTCATTTAAGAGAAAAATGTGTTTTTTGTAATTCAGTCAGAATTTTGTTAGCCACTAGCTTAACTACTTTTAAATTTAGAATATCCATCATTTTTTAAAGTGGAAAACTAAAACAAATATATTTTCTAATGTTTTTCTAAGATTTTCTGAATATGATGAATTATTCTTCCATTTTTAAGAATTTTATTTTTAATCGAATTCTGTACTAGAAATCCATAGATCATCCAATTTTTGCTCATCTAGGGTTTCAGATTTTATGAAAAAATCATAATATGGGCTTTTGGTTTAATGCCAATTGTATGTGATCTTTCTTATATCTAGAAAATGAAAATTGAATTAGAACAAGTTAAGCAACAATTGATAGTAAGTGAAACTTCTTCCCATTTCAAAATGTTTTATTAATTTCAAAATATTCATTACAAGATCACTTTTTAAATATTTTTATTTTCTTTAAAGAATGAAACCAGTCGAATCAGAGCAGATAATAAACTGGACATCAACCTAGAAAGGAGCAGAGTAACAGATATGGTAATGTGCTTTTAAATGTACTTTTTTGGTTACTTATTGCTTTTTAATCCCTTTTAGTCTGTTTTATTAACCTCCTGATGCATCATATCCTTTAGTTTACAGATCAAGAAAAGAAACTTATGGAAGCAACCACAGAATTTACCAAAAAGGTAAGTTCGTACGTAAAAAGTTCCCTGTTCCCTTTTGTACAGCTCTCATGCCTTGTGTAACTGCTTTTATGTGTATTGTTTTATAAGTTTGGACTTTAAACAGCTAGCCCTATAGAATCCATGGTTTCCTCATAGCTTTTATAGTTAACGAGCACTGGGGATAACTGCCACCAGGTGGATGATAGTACCTGAGCTGTGACCTCTGAGTCAGAGTCAAGCTTTCCAGGTAGCACACTTTTTTAAACTAAATTATTTTTACATAGAAAAGAACTGTTTTGCCCGGCCGGTGTGGCTCAGTGGTTGAGTGTCAACCCATGCACCAAGAGGTTGCTAGTTTGATTCCCAGTCAAGGTACATGCCCAGGTTGTGGGCCTGATCCCCAGTGGGGTGCATGCAGGAGGCGGCCAGTCAGTGTTCTCTCTCGTTGATGTTCTATCTCTCTCCCTCTCCCTTCCTCTCTCTCTAAAATCAATAAAGAAAAAAAAAAGAACTATTCTTTAAAAGATAAGGATTCACAATTAGTATTTAAGTGAGTGTCTAGTTAAATTATCTTTAAATTTTAAAAAATAAAAAATATTTAATGAGTGTTTATTATATGTCAGATATTGTTCTACTTGCTTTACTTCTATTAATTTATTTAATCTTTATATCAGCCTCTGTGAGGCAGGCAGTCTTATTCCCATTTTACTAATTTATAAAATGAGGCACAGGGATATTAAGGTCACACAGCCAGTAAGTGGTAGAGGTGGGATATGAACCTGGATTTTAAACCCCCTACTTGTTACTAATAGTTACCTTCTCAGTAATCCTAAATTGGAATCATTAATCTCTGTGGCTTGAGTAAAACCCAGCTTTCTGGTTTAGCTAGTCCTTTTCTTAAGAATTAAAAGCCATCTGGTCTAGCCCTAGCGAGTTTGGCTCAGCAGTTAGAGCATCAAGCCCTCAGACCAAAGGGTCACAGGTTCATTTCTGGTCAAGGGCATATACCTGGGTTGCAGGTTCAATCCACGTCTGGTCAGGGTCCTGCGGGAGGCAACCAGTCTATGTGTCTCTCTCACATGAATGTTTCTCTCTCTCTCCCCCTCTCCCTCCCTCCCTCCTACTCTATCTAAAAATAAATGGAAAAATATCCTCGGGTGAGAATTTTAAAAAAAAGTTATTTGGTCCACATACTAACAGAAGAGACAGCAAGCACTCTTGCTTGCTTCTAATTTAATAGAAAGGAAGGTCCCATTTGTCCTTCTTAGCATCCTATTCTCTTCTCTTACTTTTTGGCCAGATAAAGGAGATAAGGAAATAAAAAATTCTCTCACAGCTAATTTCTGAGCTCTAATTACCATTTTCTCTCTCTTCCTATCTCTTAGCTCCGATACACATAGCATTCAGTGTTAACCAGCAAGCATTTCTGCCATTTCCTTTCATGTTAGTGCCAGTTCACATTATAAACCTGGTTGGGTGTTTTCTTTTGCAAAATATATTTAAATTTTTAACTATCTTGTCCTCAATACTTTCTACACATAAAGTGATAGTTCAGTGACTGAAATTTTTTCTTCTTAGTTTATCCTCATATATTTAAACCTCAAATATCTTACTATGAGGCTTTTAGTAGAATGTGTCCAGAATGTGATAATCCTAATAATGGTCTCCAAATATCAAAGTAGAAGGAATATTTTTCATCAGTTTGTAACGTTCACTAATGGTTTTTTGAAATATCACTGCTTTTACTATGTTTCCCCAATTAAGACTTTTGTAATATACAATTCACCTATAAATAAAGTTTTCTCATGTGAATATTTTTGCCAATAATGTATAAGGACAAAACTTAATTGTCTTTATTCTTATTTACTACAGGATACCAAAACCAAAAGTGTTATTTCAGAGACCAGTAATAAAATTGACACTGAAATTGCTTCTTTAAAAACACTAATGGAATCTAACAAGCTTGAGACAATTCGTTATCTTGCAGGTAAGGCTGTGTTTGTTGAAGAAAGGAATTATTGTCATTTGATTTTCAGAGCTATAACAGGTTTCCTTTATTGCTTGGTCCCTGCATTGGGTGAAGAATCTATGTTTGAAAGGCAGTAAGTTTAGGATATAAGCTTAACAGGCAACTTTGCAACTTACTAGTAGGAAAAAACTTATGGATATCAAAGAAATATATAAACACAAGTACAAAATGATGCAAAGATAAACTGAGTATTCCACAATGAAAAAAATGTTTTTATTGCTGCATTCTTCCATCAGTATATGAGTGGACTTACAGGCAAACATAACTAAAATATATATAGGCCATTCAAAATCATAGCAAGCAAAGGGGAAAAATATCTCCTACCTTGAATCCAACTGACTGAGCGTAGATACTACTCCCAAATTAGATTATTTGTCTCATACTGGGCTCCTCAAATACCATGGGACCTGAACCAGTTATAGGACCCCAAGGAGGTAGGAAGAATGCTCTGGTCAAATAGTACATTTTTCTTTCTTTCTATAAAAAGTAATACATTTTCATTATAAATGCTTCATATAATTCAAAAACAACATAGTAAAAGCCTTCTACTCCCTCCTAATAGGTATTTACTGTTAGTAGTATATATCTTTCTAGGCTTTTTCTTCTTCATATAAACATTACAATTTTTTAAAATAATAACTAGATCATACTGTACAGACTACAACTTTTTAAAATTTAACCAAAAGTCTTGAATATCTTTTCACATCAATAGACATCTTTTTACTAGAAAGCACAGTATTCCATTGTATGAAACTGCTATAATTTATTTATCTAAACATCTATTGACATTCTGCTACCAGTGTGTCATTAAAAACAATGCACTGAACAGCCATAATATATATATGTGTGTGTTTGAGTAAACATACACACACACCCCTTTGTGCCTTCATGCTAGTATTTCTGTATAAACTGCTTTGCACATCTATACTTTTGGGTCAAAGAGATGTGCACATTTAAAAATTTTCATATTATTGAACTGTTGTCCAAAATAAAATTGCTGATTTATATATACCATCAGTGGTTTTCTGGGCAGCCGCTAATTATGTTGAGGTGGCAGTAGGAGTAAAGATGGAGCCCCCAGCCCTCAGTGATGCACACCCCCTATATTTCTTCAACTTGAATGGCTCAGCTTCTGTCTTTTTAAAACATTGGGCTTCTGCTGAAGATTCATTTGAAGAAAGGGGTCCAAGGCAAAAACAAGTTTTGAAAAAAAAAAAAACTCCATTCTAGCAGTCTCTGGAACTAGAGATCAATTCAGTGGTAAAGCTCACGGGAAATTTCCAAACAGCCCAGTATGGAGTGTTTGTTCCCACTTTCAAAATAGATTTTAAAGCAACCTAGGTTAGGAAGAGCTTCAAATTCCACTCAGCTTCCTCTAGAGCAGCGGTTCTCAACCTATGGGTTGCAACCCCTTTGGGGGTCAAACGACCCTTTCACAGGGGTCGCCTAAGACATAACAGTAGCAAAATTACAGTTATGAAGAAGCAAAGAAAATAATTTTATGGTTGGGGGTCACCACAACATGAGGAACTGTGTTAAAGGGTCACGGCATTAGGAAGGTTGAGAACCACTGCTCGAGTATTTACCGAAAGAATCAGTATCTTAGTTAAAAATAAAATCTTTTTTATACTCAGTTTGAAGATGGTGATGGTCTCCATAAGGCTTTCATTCAGTAGTGGATATATACAAGGCTGACTCTAATAGACTTAAGGGCAGTGGCAAATGAAATTAGCAAGTCTTTGTTTGGAAAAATACCTTTCCTAAGTTACCTTCCTTTCCTTTGTTCAGTGAGGATTTATAGCCAATAGTTCTGAAGGCTGTCTTTCTCCTTCCTCGTTCTTCTCCAAATACTGGTTTACTGCTGCTGTTACTGGCAAGCCTTTTAGGAAATATGAATCCCACACTCTGAGCAGGTGAGAAGTTAATGTCATGAGTGGATCCACTGGATCCTAGAATACCTGAGATATTGCCAGTAAGACAATAATACTCGGTATCTGAGATTCACATACTGAATTCATTCATGAACAAAGAAAAAAGCAGAAAAAATACTAATAAAGCCCCAGCAGTAAAGGTCTTGTTTCCCTTAGAGAAGAAATCCTTCTAAAATTGTAAATCTTAATCATTTTTTTCCCCAGCGTGGATCAGCCAAGGCGCTGTTTAGTTTCAAGTATCATACTTCCAACTTGAACTTTCGTAGGCATTAAGGGGAATTTATTGGCTTACATATTGAGTTATGGAAAAGGGGCAGAGGTATAGCTGCAGCCCAGGGATAATTAGAATCACAACTTTCTCTGTATCCTGTCTCTGAATATCTGCCTCATTTTCTTACACCAGCTTCTTCCATGGATTAGAATCATGACCACCAGTAGTTCCCAGACTCATACCATTCCAGTTTCACTAACCAGAAATATTATCCCTTTCCTTAGTTCTAATTCAGAAAATCCCAGGGAAGGGATCTGAATGGCCTATCTAGGTCAGACACCACCACCGATTGACCCAGATCACTGTTGCCGAGGAAGCAAGAGCTGTAAGATAATGGCAGTTTCCATTTAATCTATACAGTTAATATGGCAGATTCTGTTCTGGGAAGATACATAATAAAATCTAACACAATACTTAAGGTGTACGAGGAACATGCTCATCCGTGCATTGTACGTATCCAAAGGAAGTGTCTTAGGCCATAGAAGATAAACAAATTTGAAAGAATTTGGGGTTGGCACAATGACAGCAATGAGAAGTAACAGTTGACAACAGAAGTGAGAGAGAAACTTAAATACAGTTCCCACTGTGTTATGTTTTCTAATAAAGGAGTGAAATGCCTCCTTCCTCACAATAAAGTGCTTATTAGTAGTCTAAGACAACTTATCAGCTATTTGGGTTAGCAAAGAATATACCACCTAGATAGCACTATGTGGTCCAAAAAATGACAAATTAAGATTGAGTCCTTCAGGTGACAAGCGATAAACAGGATAATAGAATGGTTTTCTTTAAAAACAACAACTTTGGCCCTGGACGGTTTGGCTCAGCGGTTAGAGCATCGGCCTGCGGTCCAGAGAGACCCGGGTTCAGTTCCTGCTAAGGGCACGTACCTCAGTTGCAGTTTGTCCCCACCCTGGTTGGGTCGTGCGGGAGGCAGCCACTCGATGTGTCCCTTTCATGTCGATGTCTCTCTCTCTCTCTCTCTCTCTCTCTCTCTCTCTCTCTCTCTCTCCCCCTCCCTCTCTCCCCCCCCCCCCCCACTCTATCTGAACAAAAAATGGAAAAATGTCCTCGGGTGAGGATTAAAAAAAAAAAAACAACTTTGGAGTCAAGGACTTGTAATGTTGAGTCCTGGTTCCATCACTTGTAGCAATACAGCTTTGGGCTTGTCTTGTCTATACAATGGGGATGATAACACCAACCTCATGGGGTTTTAAATAGGGTTAAATAAGGTAAGGTAATGTATGTAACTGCTCGGCACTCTGCCTGGAGCATGGTAAATAGTAACGTGATCAAAATAGGAGAATGTATAATTGACCATGACAAAAACTCTTAGTATTATACTTTCTCCTCAAATGTCCTCATTCCCTATGTGTCTTAGAGAGACCTAGTCTCATTTTTTTTTTTAATTAAGGAAATGATCTTGTCATTAACCAAGTTTCAGTAAGTAGTAGGATCAGATGGGATAATATATAATTAAATTTATATATTAAAATTAGGATAGCTTTACTCTGAAAGGCTGTCTCGTGTGTCTTTAGTCAAAGAAGGTTGCCCTTCATCTCAGATTCTTTATTTTAATAGGGCTATTTAAAAATTATAAAGAAAATTTAATCCCCCCAATTAGAAGTAATCATTACTGACATGTTACCATATTTTATTTAGTCTTTTATTCTGTGGGTACATGTCATTTTTAATGGCTGTGCAATAGGGCATCCGGTATCATAGATTTCTTCTATTATAATGTAGTTAGATTATCACTGATTTTTCTCTGTGTAAATAATGATGTAATAAATATCTTTGTGCACGGACCAAAAAAATAAAAAGAGTCATAGCTGTATAAACAAACTAGAAAGCAGGGAGTCCCGAAAAGCCTCGCCCAGATTCAGCTTCTTAAGGACAACAGGAAGGTTCAGAATGATGTAACAAAGAACAGGTGGTATATTAACTGTTAAAGAAGTCTGATGCTTGTGCCTTTTCTTCTACCTCACTGAGATTTTTAAAAGGGTTTCATTACAATTTAATTTTTTATTTATATGTTTTTAATATAAATTTTAATGGTTATGAGAAAAATTATTTTTAAATGTATGAAAAGGCAAAATTTTCTTTTTATGGATGATATGTCAGTTTTATTAACTACATAATTTTTAAGTATAGGTGAAATAGTTTTGCACTTATAAGATTGAAATTAGAGTTCATAATTGTTTAGTCACTGTTAATAATGCTAATGTTAATAATGACTTTAAACAATTTAAAGATTCTAACTGACATATGACCTACATTTTTAAATTATTGTCATCCTTATTGGGTTTAAAATACAAGAATTGTTATCAATTCTGCCCTAAAGGATATCCTTTATCTGTAGCTTAGTTTTCTAGAGAATGAAAATTGATTGGATTTCCTTTGTTTTTTGTTCTTCATTTAAATTGAAGGTAACATTATTCTGTTTCTCTCTGCAAAATAATCACAAATGCATGGCCTGTAACATGGTTTCTTCTGTTCACAGCCTCAGTGTTTACTTGCCTGGCCATAGCATTGGGATTTTACAGAATCTGGAAGTAGCAGTGAAACGACTATATTATGCTCCTACTACTTCTTCTATTGACTTCTTAAAACACTGCACCAGGATAGATTTACTTGGAACCTTGAAAGTTGCAGCAAAACTTAATACAAGGTTATTCAAAGTACATATGGACTAAAAAGAACTGTTTTAGAATAAGATGTATATTGTCTTTGTTTTTTATTTATTTTATTATGTTGAAAAGCTCCCATTCAAAACCTGATTAATTTGAGACAGAAGGACCTTTTGTCTTTATCCTTTTAATAGTTCATAGAAACGAAACCAGAGTTTTCTTGTGTTTGCTTGACCAATTGTGTAAATCATATAGGATTTCTTTGGTATCTGCTGCCTACATACTTTGTTATTCAACTTTCTTGACAACTATTGCACAATTACCTTTTCATACAAAATAAGATACAGTAAGAAAGTTGTTTGGATTTTTAAAGTGACTTACCATATACCTGTAGATTGTTTGGTTTTTTTGTAATGAACAACTAAAAACAATAAATTTAAAATTTTACAATGTGTGCTCTAGTGTAAGTGTATGACATTTAATATGAAATCTGTAGAGTTGCTAAATCTTGAGCCCTGATTATTACACACACACACATATATATATATATTTTTATAATCCTCACCCAAGGATATTTTTCTATTTATCTTCTGATAGAGAGGGAGAGAGAAACATCGATGTGAGAGTGACACACCGACTGGCTGCCTCCCTCACAACCCTGACCAGGGCCAGGGACGAACTGCAACCAAGATACATGCCCTTGACCGGAATCGAACCCGAGACTCTTTGGTCCATGGGCTGACGCTCTACTGCTGAGCCAAACCGGCCAGGGCTATTACATATATATTTTTTAAATTTTATTCACAAAAACTCATTTGTCCTGCTTCAAATTTATTGCATAAAACAAAGCTTTATCTTATGGCACTTAAATTCAGCAAACATTTATTAATATATAATCCCTACTCTCAAGAAACTCATACTTTTGTTTTATTGCTATTGGGTCTACTATATATTTTTCCTTATATGATAGTATCTATTAATAGAATACATGTAATTTCAAGGGAAGTACAAAATATTTTCAACTCAGACCTTCAGTTTTACCAGATTAAAAGCCAAGGCTAGGAAGTGCTAAAGATTTCATAATGTCTTGGCAATAGCTTTAAAAGTTTGATAATCCATTATTTATTCATTATATTAAAAATAACTCCATCATTTGTTTAGTTATAAAGAGGGAATCTGAAGAATGGAGCAGTCAAAGACTGGCCCTTATGGTCCAGTAAGTGAGAATCAGAGGCTTTCCAACTAAATTTTCTTCAAAGATCTAACTGCTGGGTTGTTTCCAAAACAAAACTCTATTTTAATATTCTGTTAATGTTCTGATTCATTTCCATCTCAGAATTCTCTTGCCTAAGAAAATTCTTGGCACACCATAGATAAAATTTTACTGAATTAATAAGACCAAGAAGTTCCATTGTAACAAACTCTACAGTGCATTCACTCACTGAATAAGTAAGAATGCCTGCTAAGTGCCAGACAACATGCTGTCCCATGTGCACAAAGGTGAACACAGTTTCGCTCTCATGGAACTGACAGTCTTAGTGGAGAAGACGGATAGTAAACGAGTAAATAATTATTGGTTTGTTACAATTTACAGTAAAATATTGAGAGGGCATACTTCTTTCCTCCATGTGAAAGAAACTCCAGTAGCATAACATTACTGTCATCACTCTGCCTCTCCTCATCCACCCTGCCCCAAGTGAGGTGAAGTGAAAGGAAAAACAGGGCCCAAGTTGTACTTTGAAAATAATTTGGTTTGTAAGCTCTATATATCAAATCGTACTAAGTGATTGGTAAACCACCAGGAAATAGAGACTTGAAGTTGTTGCATTGTGTTGTTGCCACTTCCTCCCCACTCCTGTTTGGGACCAGCCTGTCTACAGAGAGCATTCTGTTCTGCTCCTGGGGGATCAGGCTCAGCCTCTGCAGGGTTAAGCCTACCCCCCAGTACAATGATGCTTGGAGCGGGGGTGAATAAGTTTGTCCAATTCTGAGGTTCAGTGATAGGAAACTTATTGAAGATCTAAACCATATTCTCCAATATCAGTTTTATTAGTAAATAAAGGTACTCTTTAGGACTCTATATCAATTCAATTTGTTCTTCATCTCAGTTAGGTTCACAACCCAGATGCAAAGGAGGGGATGCCATTTATTGGAGCTCCTCAAACCTCAACAAATAAAAGATTCATATTCTTAGTTCATAGCCATTAATGGTAAAATAGATCTGTTGTTCCACCTTTAGGGATTTAGCAAATGAAGTGCTTTGCATCCAATAATGGAAGAATAGAAGTATATATACACCATCCCCAATTCCCATTACTTCTAGATCCTATATGTTTTCCATGGAAACTTCATTTTGGTTTTAGTTTTGAAGTTTAGATAGGTTTTTGTTTAGGGAATGGAAATAGTTGAAATGAAAAATAAGATTGTGTTCCCATGTACCTCAAAACTACACCTCTATTCTAGCACTTGTACCAACTATAAAATAGCTATTGTTGTGTACGTCTGTTTCTTATACTAAACTGAGTTCCCAGAAGGCCTCTAAGCATATATGAGTTACTTCTTAAATGCTTGTGGAATAAATAATATGCATAGATCTCAATCTTTTTTTTTTTTTTTTTTTTTTATCCTCGAGGACATTTTTCCATTTTTTGTTCAGATAGAGTGAGAGGGATGCCTCCCGCACGACCAACCAGGGCCGGGGACAAATTGCAACCGAGGTACGTGCCCATAGTGGGGACTGAACCTGGGTCTCTCTGGACCGCAGGCCAACGCTCTAACCGCTGAGCCAAATCGGCCAGGGCTTAGATCTCAATCTTAATCCAAACTTTTTAATATTTTAAATATTTTATTATGGGTGTGGTGAGAACGTTTCACTTATAGAGTTTCTGAGAAGACAAACTTTTTGGCGTTTTCTGTACACGGTAAGTCTCCAAGAGGATTAGTTACCTTCACCTTGTTTATGGCCATAGACTAGATCCTGACTTGCCCATTCATACTATTTGGTGGCAGTAGACCAGGCAAGATTATGTAAGAACTAGTCAAGAGTCAGTAAAAACCTTTCACCATATTTGAAAGACAATTTAAAGCTTATACTGCCTATTTTTATCAATCTTTAAGAATTTAGATATATAACATCTTAAATTTTAAAGTTTTAAATATTCAAAAGTTTTAAATACTTTTAAATATAAAGAAAAAATGAGGCAGTGGAAAAGGCTATGGGTCACCAACACTGAAATTAGTGATTGTCATTTTGTAGAATAGTGACTATACAACAGTGAATATACTAAAAGAAAATATGTATCAACTCACCTATTTTTCACAGCAATCCTCTTAGGCAGGTAATATTATCCTCATTTTACAGCTAAAGAAACAAACTACGCAAAGTTAAGTAACTTGCCAAGGTCACAAAGCAGATGACTGACACAGACTTAAACTCCAAATCTCAAGTTCTTACTCAATACTCTAGTAATCTCCAAGTAGAGTCCTCTATTTCAAGAGATGGACAAACAATCTACTAAGGCACAGGGGGAAAATTTTCTGTTTATATCTCTTTTTAACATCTTTTTTACTTTATAGTATATAATTTTACTTTTTTACTTTACTATAATGTGGCATAATAAATATATATTTGGTTTTTGTCCCCAGTTCCTGACACAGAGCTCATAAAACCCTTGTTATTTCCTAACTGATAGAGGTTTAGAAAAGGAGCTTTTGTTTTCCTGGCACACAGCTAGCTCCTAAAATTCTTGGAATCTCCAGAGTGAAGAGTGTCTTTTTATGCTGAGATAACTGGTAGCTAGGAGCCTCTACATAGCTTCAGAATGGGGACTGGTTGCCAAAAAGACCAAAGCATGATTAGAGAGTTGAACTTTTAGTCTCCCCTACCCCCTACCTCAACCTCCAGGGAGGGAAAAGGAAAAGAGAGGAGCTGGACATTGAATTCAATCACAACCCAGTGAACACATCACGGTGCTGGGAGGGTGAAACGCCCAGAGGGCATGGAAGCGCCAAGCACCTCTCACTCCATACCTTGCCCTGTGCATCTCCCATGTGGCTGTTCCTGAGATGTATCCTTTTAAATAAAATGGTAATATTAGGGGGACCGGAAAGTAATGTCGTTTTTTTACATTAAATTCACACAGATAAATTTTCAACAAGTTTCTATTTTTAATCAATGATGTAATCACCCTTGTTATCAACAACCTTTTGCCATCTAGTGTGAAAATTTTCAATGCCGGATCGATAAAAATCAATTGGTTTTTGAGCAAAATATCTGGAGATGGCATTTTGGACATCATCCAAATTTTGAAATTTTTTGCCACTTAGAAAATGTTGTAGCGATCGGAATAAATGGAAATCCGATGGCGCAATATCAAGCAAGTATGGTGGGTGAGGCAATACCTCCCACCCCAATTCATTAATTTTTTTCAGGGTTCGTCTTGCGCAGTGCGGTCTTGTATTATCGTGTTGCAGAATAACGCCTTTTCTGGTGACAATCGCTGGGCACTTTTCAATTAAAGATTGATTTACTCGATCCAATTGTTCACAGTATAGGTCTGCATTCAGTCTGTCCAGGTTTCAGCACTTCAAAATGAACGACCCCGCAAATACTCCACCAAACACACAAAAGTGCCTTTTTGGGGTGTAAACCTGGCTTAGCTGTACTTCGTGGTGATTCCTTCGGAGAGAGCCACTGCCTTTTGCATTTTGGATTATCATAGAGGACCCATTTTTCATCTCCAGTGATCAAGCGATCAAAAAACGCTTCTGTATTGTGCCGCTGAAGCAATAAGTTGCATGTGGTGGACTGGTTAGCTTTGTTTTCTTCGGACAGATTATGCGGGACCCAAACACCTGCTCTGCTTACTATACCAATCTGCTGCAAATGTTCTTGGATGGTCGACCAAGGTTGGTTAAGAGTGTTTGACAGTTCCTTGATTGTCTGACACTGATTTGCTTCCACTTCCACCCTTAACATGTCATTACTTTAACGACATTACTTTCCAGTCCCCCTAAATAGTAAGTAAAGTGTTTTCCTGAGTTCTGTGAGTCATTTTAGCAAATTATTGAACCTGAAGAGGGTGATATGGGAACCCCCCAGATGAACAGCAATTAGAAGTATCCATTTTAACCTGGAACTTGCAAATGGTGTCTGAAGTGGGAGCATTTTTGTGAGACTAAGCCCTTGTGGAGTCTGATGCTAACTCTGGGTAGCTGATGTCTGAATTGAACTGTTGAACACCCAGTTGGTGTCCAGAAAAATCAGAGAATTGGTTGCTAGTGTTGGAAAACACCACACATAACATGATAATATATTTTTGTGATTATAATAAAATATACATAATTTGGGGGCTGTATTACAATTTAGATTTAGCTGCTATAATAAACCCAAAATAATAGTGGCTTAAATAATACAGAGGTTTATCTCTCTCTTACCTACAATCCAAGTGTAGGCAGTCCAGGGCTAGTATGTCAGCTGCATGTATCAGGGGCCAGGCTCCTACTTATCGTATTGCTCTAACATCCCTGCGTTGCCCTCATTCACAAGGTCTAATGACTCACCACCACATCCACATTCCAGAAGAAGACATGGGCAAGAAGTGGGCAAACCCTTTTCGAGGCATGACCCTAAAGTTATACACACCATTTTTGCTCACACTCTATTGGCCACAACTTGGTATCTTGGATGCAAAGGAGGCTGGAAAGTAAGTCCTTATCCTGAGCAGCCACAAGCTCAGGTAAGTCCTAATATTATAGAAAAAGGGGAGGACAGATATTGGGGGACAGCCAGGGGACCTCTGCCACAAGGGTGCATACTTCTAATACAACACTGTTCTGCTATTTCCTACCTCACTTGTACAGAGAGAGACTAGACACAAAGCCTTAAGAAAACTGGAGCAAGTATAACAGACTATTTTCAGGATTGGGTTTAACTTTAAGGTCAATAGACTAGAAGGAAAAAGTAAGGCTATGTGTCCCACATAGTGAGAGAAATGTTGGATTTGGGAATTCCAGTAGTGGTTAAGAATGCAGACTCTGAACTTTCCCTGCTAACATTTAGAATCTTGGCTCCATACAGCTGTGTAATTCTGGGAAAATTATTTAACCTCTATGTATAAAATATATCTATCATATACAGCTGTTGTGAGAATCGAGAGAATATCTGTAAAGGACTTGGCACAGATCTCACACACAGTAAGTGCCCAATGTTGACAATTATTATTACTACAGATTGAGAAAGCCAATTGGAAACCACAGGAAAACTAACAGTAATGGCTATAAGAGTTATCAAAAGGGTTGTAATACTTGCTTATAGACCCTTGACCAGCTCTGCACTGGTCTTAGCAATCACATGCACTCATGTCAGGGCAAACTGGTCCTGATGATACGGGGTCCCAACAGCCTTTAGTGTTCATGTAAGGTATATGCCAGGGCCCGGAGGGTAGAGAGTCTGATGTATGGCAAGAAGCTGCTGCCAATGAAGCCCAAAATCTAGCAACCAGATGTTCAGGAGGAGGCAGGATGTAGACAATTGCCCCAGGAGAGTGATAAATCTTCGCTAGGTCAAGGAGGAGTGGGGTTCAATAGGAAAAGTGAGGAAAATGAAGTCAGAACTGCCATAGTTGTTTTCTTGGTCAGCAAAGTCAAGGGGAAAAAAGGAAAAAAACAATAATAAAACCATGTGTCTTTTATTCTGTCCAATTTGCCTTGGCTTTATATTCCTTTCTTATAGAACTTGCAAGACAGAACAATGGTTGGATTTTAAAGCAGGTTATTTAAATGGGTATCCTTAGTAAGCACACATATGTTTTTCTTTTTCCTTTTACAAGTGCTGATCCTTATTTTTCCTGAGATATTTGGTTATTGTCAAGTTGTCCTTTTCTAAAATGACTGGTCTTATGTTGCATTTTCTCCCAAGTCCAGATGCTTTTTAAAAGCCAAGTCACTTGAAAAGTTAAAAAAAAATCTATCCTAGTAGTAGGAAATGGTACCCTCTAGAAAGTAAAAGTAATATTATAATTATATTATATTATGAAGCTATAATAGAATTTTTAATAATTTTTTTTGTTAATCCTCACTCAAGGATATTTTTTCCATTGATTATGTTTTTTTGTTTGTTTGTTTGTTTTTTAGAAAGAGTTGAAGGAAGGGAAAGAGGTGGAGAGAAAGAGAGAGAGAAACATCGATGTGAGAAAGACATATCGATTGGTTGCCTCCCAAACACGCCCCGACTGGGGCCGGGGATCGAACCTGCAACCCAGGTACATGCCCTTGGCCAGGAATAGAACCTGTGACCCTTCGGTGCGCAGGCCAACGCCCTAACCCCTACGCCACACCAGCCAGGGCAAATTTTTAATAACTAGAATAATTTTTAACATCTAGAATTGGATTTCTTTCAAATATTAGACTGTACCATATATTTTAAAGTTTATGTGAATATTTGCTAAATGAATTACTCATAAATCTAGAGTCTTGACTTGTCTACATAAATATAAAAAGACTATATTGGGAGGGGAGTACAACTGAGTCCATGTAATTTTAACAAGTCCTTTGATGTTATGTAACATATTTCTGCCTTCAGAATTGGAGTAATAGTATATCAGAGTAATTTTAGAAGAGTTCACACAGATTAACATATCACTTTTTAAAATAAAAGAGAAAAATCAAGCAAGTTTATTTATTTCACTGATTAGTACCTTCTCACAAAAACTCCCCCAGAAGACACTTTTTTCTTCACTCGCCTCTTCTCTTTGCTTGACTCACAAGAAGAGTCATCTTCCTACAAGTGCAGAAAGAGAGAACCAAATAAGATTTCTATCTTAGACACATTTCATCTTTCTACATTATCTGTCCCAAAAGAAAAAAAAGTAATGATACTAATATTTTCAACTCTGGATTAAAGCTCTTTCCAAGTTCTGTATAAATAAATTCTTAATATATTTTTTATTGTTTTTTTTTAGAGAGAGGAAGGGAGAGATAGAAACATCGATGTGAGAAACATTGATCGGCTGCCTCCTGCACGCCCCCTACTGGGGATCGAATCTGTAACCTTGGTATGTGCCCTGACCAGGAATCGAACCCACAACTTGTTGGCGTATGGGACAGTGCTCCAACCAACTGAGCCATACCGGCCAGGGCAGGTTGACCATTCTTAATTAGCAAACATGGACCAAAGCACTGGACCAATGACTTGCTGAATGATACTAGTTTTGGAGATCTGCCAGATATGAAGTTCTTGGCACTGAGACTAACACATAACAAGTACTCAGTAACTTCTTGTTGATGATGCAGATGTTGTTATTAAGGTAAGTTAGACGACGTCATGGAACTTAAATGTCAGTACTATGGCTAAAGTAAGTACCCAGCTAACATAAAATACAAATGATGAGGTGTCATCAGAACTGTACTAAGTGTGGTAAAAGGAGAAATCATGTGTGGTCAGGGGGATTAATTCAGGGTTGATAAATGAGATGGTTCTTAGAGGATTCTGAGAGGCACAGTTGATAGCCTGGAAGGCATGGACAAAATGAATAAAGGCTTGGTGGTGGGGCAAGTTCAGGAAATAAAGGCTACATGTAGGAGAAGAGAAAAAAATAAGGCTGGTGAGTTTTAATGTGGGCTAAGATAAGACAGTATGTGAGCAAAGTACTATAATAATTATTATTATCAAAACCAGTTATTATTACTGGTGGTGTTATCAAAGAGCATAATATGGGTCAAACTATTACTAAGAAACTATCTTAAAAAAAATTTTCTGGATAAAATTATACTATCACAGATTCTATTACATGGGAAAAAGTCTTAAAGGTACAGTTGTAATCAATCACAGGCCTGACCAGAAGGTGGCAGGAGAAAGATTTCATCAGAGCTTCTTGAAGAACCAATATAAATGGGCACTGAATAAACAGTTCATTTTATTTATAGTTTATTTATTTAGACCCCAAAATAAACTACTCTCAAATGCATAGCGCTCTAACATTTTATTTATCCACAGACTATATTTATTCAACTTGAACACAAATAATGGAAAGAAAGGAAGGAAAAAGGAGAAAAGGCTATGAGGAGGGGAGAATATAATAAGAGTATTTCCTTTAACATTAACACAATGCCATGAGGTAGATGTTATCCTCATTTTACAGATGGGGAAATCGAGACTCAGAAGCTTTTGAAGAAGAAAATAAGCAGCATCGGGGCTGCAGCTGCCATTAGAGGTCAGTGAGGTTTGCTCATTTACAAAAATTGGATAGCCTTTTTTTTTTTTTAATACAAGTGAAAGTTCATTTAGAAAGTCACAGAAGTAGAAAAAGTGAGCCAGCTGGGCTGTGTGGGCTCAGAAAACAGGTTACTGCCCTGGCCAAATAGCTCAGTTGGTTAGAGCATCATCTGATACGCCAAGGGTACAGGTTCGATCTCCAGTCAGGGCACATACAAAAATCAACCAATGAATGTATAAATGAGTGGAACAGCAAATCAATGTTTTGATGTTTCTTTACCTCCCTCCCTCTCTCTCTCAAAAAAGAAAAAAAGATATCATTCATATCTTTAAAAAAAAGAGAGAGAGGCAAAAGAAGGGCCCTTGGAGCTTAGGAGAGAGAGAGCACGCAAAGCGGTAAAGGTGTGAGCATGATAGAGAGAGAAACTGAGCATGCGTGCAAGAGAGAGAGAGAGAGAGAGAGAGAGAGAGAGAGAGAGAGAGAGAGAGAGAGAGATTGGATAACCTAGAGTAAGACTGCAAAACACGATGGGCCCAGAGTACAAGGGCCTTGAGTCAGCTCTCCTGAAAGCCTCCACGTTGTTCACAGAGAACGAGGTTTTTGAGAGGCCGTGCTGTAGAGTATGAAATCAAACCCCACCCTGAGAACAAATGCTTCTGGAAAAGAAAATAATATTTTTAAATAACTAAAATATTCTAAGTAGACAATCATTTTGGAGCGACTCAAAAGGTAGTTGAACAAGAATGACATAAGTTCCTCCCTTTGAGGAGACTGTGGGAGCCAGCAGAGTTCCTGCCAGCAGGTGGAGAGGGAACATATTTGGAGTAAAAGTGGTGGTTTATGGAAAGTGTGTGTCCTCTAGTCCTCCAGGGAAAGAACGGGCTGCACGGGCTGGCCCCTCTATACTAACGTTTCCCCAGGGGCTAAGGATGGTACAAGATGAATATTTCGAAAATGAAGAGAATACATTAATTATTTATAATTAATTATATCCCTTGAAAAATCAAGCACTGGTGAGATACCAAAACCCAGAAAAGTGTCTGAATTTGTATATGCATAGAAATACACATATGTGTTTCTAGATTAATAGAATATCATCTTCGGGGCGGGGGGTGGAGAGATTGGGAGGAGGGTGTCAATGGGGGGAAAAGGAGAAACATCTGTAACAAAAATAAATCAATAAAAATAATTTTAAAAAAGATAGAATATCATCTGATATAAGACATGCCTAATTGTTAACAGTAGCTTCCTCTGGAAAGTGGAACTCGGTATGAAGAGAAATGTCTGCCCTGTATTTTACAAGAAGCACATACATTATTTTATTATTTTTAAAGTGGTTATTAAAGAGATTAATAATAACTTTGTGAAAAACAAAATGTAAAAGTGTAAGGAAGTTTGCGTTATAAATCAGATTTGAGGTGATACAGGTCTGGAACAGAACTAACTCAGCCTTGATGACTGAAGAAAAAAATGTTCCTATGGAAAGAAAATGTGAACCGTCCCTGAACCCCTACACTATGTCACATGAGCAGTCCACAAGGACCACTTCATGGCTCTTCACTCACAGAAGAGAGCAGGAGTCAAAGTTTCCCCAGTGTACATTCTGCCTGTTCTACTCGGAGACTAGATGGCCTGAAATGCAAGCACCACTGGGGTTTCTTGCTGATACTGCCACTCTGTTTTAGAAATGCTCTACCTGCTCTTCTGTATTTGTTCTTTGTATCTGTTTCTACCTTAGTTTCTTTTTAGCTTCCTTCTAGATATTTGTTCTTTTCATTTACCACGCTAAGCACTTTTCTTTTTTTAAATATTTTTCCTTTATTGATTTGAGAGAGAGAAGAGAGAGAGAGATAGAAACATCAATGAGAGAGACCATCAATTGGCCGCCTCCTGCATGCCCCCACTGGGGATCGGGGCCACAACCTGGGCATAGGTCCTGACCGGGAAGCGAACCGGCAACCTCTTAGTGCATGGGTCGACGCTCAACCACTGAGCCACAGCAGCCAGACTCTAAGCACTTTTCTATATTCTAGAGCTATATTCTGAATTGCAAATACATGATTCTGGCTGGGAATTATGAAAAGAACTAAGGCTATGGAATCAAAAGTTAGAGACTGAATACTGATCCACCGTAACTATCTGTGTAAATTTAGACAATTCACCTCTCTGAGCCTCAGTTTCCTCAGATGTTAAATGAGGGCAGATCAAATGACATGTGATAACATGTGAAAGAACTTTGTAAAGTGTTACAAACGTTACTTTTTATTACCCTGTAATCTGAACAAAGGGATACTATGACAACTGCCATGCTGGCTCCTTCCCATTCTTAATACTGCTCTTTTGAGAAGCTGAAGATTTCTTACATGGATTCCCTTCAAAGCACTTTATTTTGGCTGTTTAGAATGTTAAAATATATGTATACTCTCTACTGCCTTAGAATTCTTATTGATTACTCTGCAAATATTTTTCCTTATATGGTATAATAATAAGAACAATAACACTTACTACACATTTATGGACCAGGCTGCAGTTCTAACCAACATATATGTTGATATATACATATATATGTATGTGTGTATATAAAGGAATATATATATAGAGAGATATTCCTTTAATACTTACAACACTCTAGAAAGTATAAATTACTATCTCCAGTTTACAACTAAGGCATAGAGACATTAAATGACTTGTTCAAAGTAAGAAAAGGGTTGTAGCCAGGATTCAAATCCAAACAGCCCCAGTCCAAAGCTTGAACTCTTAGTTACTATTGTATACTACTTCCTGAGAAAGATAAATGTGTTAAGAAGGACACTAACCACTGTCATAACGTTGGGGACCTGCATATTCTCCAGGGTCTTCCTCAGTTGATCCACCTCTGCTCGATACTCATCCAGCTGACATTCTAATTTTTCTCTACGTAGTCGTTCATACTCCAGCTGGCCCTGCAGCTCTTGGATAGTCCTGTCAAAAACAGATTTTGTTTTTAGTCAATCTCCAATATGAACTAAATATTATTTTTGGTAATAGTGAAAAGCATCCATGCACTGTATTTAAGGCAAATAAAAAATATCTGTTTATTCGACAAATATGTATTGAGAGTCTACTATGAACCAGCACTGACCTAGACACTGGGGATACAGCAGTGAACCAAACAGGCCAAATCTGTCCTCGTGGGCTTGCCTTAACAGTGGAAGAAGACAGAGTAAAGAAAATAAATAAGTAAATATGGTACGTTGGAAGTTGATAAATGCTAAGGGAAAAATATAAAGCAAGAAAGAGTAATATAAAATGTTGTTGAAGGGGGCATTAACATTTCATACACAGTGGCCAGGGAAGGCCTTACTGAGAAGGTACTTCTGAACAAAGTTCTAAAGAAGAGAGATAATCAAGCAGACATCCAGGGAAGGGCATTCCACACAGAGGGAACAGCAAGTGCAAAAGCCCTAAGTAAGAAGTTTGCCTGGTAAACTGGAAAAAAAACCAAAGGCCATGTGACTGGAATAGTTTAAAGTATAAAAGGGAGAGAGTAGTAGGTCAGAGAGGTAAAAGGGATTCAGAAAAAGTAGAGCCTTATAAGGCATAGCAAGGACGTAGGCTTTTACTCTGAGTGAAATAGGAGACCCTATTGGAGGGTCTGAGCAGAGAAATTGTGTAATCTGAATTAGATTTATTTTGTTTTGTTTTTTTTCTAATGATGTAAAATTTACTTTGAGTAAAATACACAAATATCAAGTGAACAATTCAATGAGTTTTGATTATTGTGTAAACCTGTCTCCCCCACCACTACCAAGATATAGACTACTTCCATCACCTCAGAAGTTCCCTCATGCCCTTCCCTGGCAATCCTCCTTCCATAGGCAGCCACATTTCAGAATATTTATCATGTTTGATTAGTTTTACCTATGCTTATAAATGAAATTGTACATTATATACTTTTGTGTGCCTGGCTTCTTTCAGTCAACAGTATGTAAGATTTATCTGACTTAGGTTTTAAAATGATTATTATACATTGTGTTGAGAACAGACTGCAGGATATGAGGGTGGAGGATTAGGGGGCAGCAACAGGAAGCTGGGAGACGTATCAGAAAGATCTTAAATCCAGGCAGGAGAAGTGAGTGAGCTTAAGACTGGGTATAGGAAGGAAGAATGTCAACTGTGGAAGGCTAGGACTCAGCAAAGAAGAGAAAACCATCCCCAGGGCACAGTAATACAGCCATGGTTTGTTGCACTGTGAGTTTGAGCTAACTAATGGATAACAACAAAAATCAAAAGGACATTCCTCAAATCAGTACTTACCCCAGTTTTTCTTTACAATTAGATCTAAGATCAGGAGTTTGTACCCAAAGAATAAATGTCTTAAGATGCACTCAACACAAAATAGAGAACAAATGCTAGAGAAGAATCAAAACTCAGAAGAAACATTACGGTTTCAGCTGATATGAAACTATATTCTGGTACAAAAGCTAAACCCATCTTCAAAAAAACTGTTCAAAATCACTTAGATCACTGAAATGTGAACATTAGAGTTAAAAATTCCATTAAGGACTGTTAAAATCATAATAATCTCAGATAACAGGTGTGGAGTCATATAGACTCTAGATCCACACCTCGCCCCCTCCCCCCCAACACACACACACACAAACCCTTACTCCTCCCTTCATGACTTTATGCAAGTAACTTAACCTATATATTAAGTCTTGGTTTCCTAATCCATGTAGTGAGCTTTTGGAGCTATGAAGATTGCATGAGATAATGCATATAAGAGGCCTATCTAGTGCCCAGCATATGGTAGTGTTCAGAAGTAATTCAAGCAGCCATGGCAATAGTATAGTCATCTGCCTGGAAGAGAGGCAATGGAAACCAAAATTTAAAGTTCATTATTTAGAAAAGAACTACTCCATTGTGAAGTACTTTTCTAGACTATAATGGATCTAAAAACTTTCAGTTAGGCATTTAGGCAAAAGCCAATACTAAAAATATTCTACATCTCAAAATACTGTAATCAATATAGAGAAAATGGACAGCTAACTAAATAATGTGATTTGTGAGATACCAAGAAGGTCCCTGATTCTAAAAAAAAAAAATGTTGGGTTTTTTGGTTGTTTTTTTTTTTTTTTTTTGGTTTGCCTCAGTTTCCTAGTGTCTAAAATCCCACTAAGTATTTTCGTTTAATGCTTTGTCTTATGTTCAAATTCGCAAGTACCCATGGAAGGATAACATATTAACCCTTACCAAAGATTTAGATTTTACACTGAATGCATTTTCCAGACCTCTTACTGAGTCTATATTCAGAAGAGGACAGAGGAAAGGGAAACAAGAGGTTCTAAGAGTATGAGGGAAAGAGACACAACCAAAGGAGAGGGCAGGGAAAGAGGAAGATCCATGTGTACTGCTCTTTACAGACCAAGTTCTGATTACATGAAAAGTCTCCTCTCCTGTCTCCCTTTGTTCCCTGTCCACTCTCAAAAGCAGACAGACAAGCAGAGAGGCAGTGGGAGGAAATAAGCACGAGGCATCCTATTCCAGCAGCCATTAACTAATTAGGGAGGCACCAAATGTGCAGAGAGCCAACTTAGGGTGCAGGAAGTAGAGGATACAACTGCTCACTGTCAGTGAACACAGCACTGGGCCCAAGATGCATGAGTAAGCAGTCCAATTTGATAGGGATGATTAGAGAATTCATTAGTTGAAAAGTTCAAAGTAGCTGTGGTCTCAAAAAAAAAATGTTAACTCCATAGAATTTCAATTTTGCATGATGAAAATAGTTCTGGAGACTGGTTATTCAAAATAATGTGAATGTATTTAACACTACATTCTGTACAACTACAGAGTTGTACTTAAAAATGGGTAAGATGATACATTTTATGTTATGTGTATTTTACCACAATAAAAAATCTTAACACCCTGTCCATCTGGGGACTTGGGAGGAAAACAGGATAGAATCTTACACCCTTTGGTTGGGATAAAAAAAAAAACAAAAAAAACAAGTTGTTGGTCAAATCCTCACATGGCATTTAGAGAGAGAACTAAAAACAAACCATTAAAGTTTGGAGGACATTACTTTTCAGACTCGAGCCGTTCTTTCTTCTGCTTTAGGTCTTCTTCTGTTATCCCTCCCAAGTGTTTATAGTTGCTCTCAGCAATTTCCAGGAGGTGTCTCAATTCTACAATTTTCTTATAAGCTCTCACTGAAACACAAAGTTGAATAGAAACATAGTTCAAACAGGAGCTCACAGGATGCTCGTCCTGGAGTCTGTTCTTCCTCTAAAGCCAGTGTCTGTGTGGTTTGGGAAAGGGGGTAGAGGGAGGTGGTATATACATAGAAGGATAAATATCAGTAACAGAATATTTGGAGGATTCTTTTCCTGCTCTTGGAGGATGTATCAGACTGTTATGACTTTTAATACTATGAATAAGAAGGTTTAAGACTAGCAGTTGCCCTGGCCGGTTTGGCTCAGCGGTTAGAGCATTGGCCTGTGGACCAATGAGTCACAGGTTCGATTCTGGTCAAGGGCACGTACCTTGGTTGCAGTTCACCCCCAGCCCTGGTTGGGGTCGTACAGGAAGCAGCCATTGGATGTGTCCCTTTCACGTTGATGTTTCTCTCTCTCTCCCCCCCCCCCCCCCCATTCTATCTGAACTAAAATGGAAAAATGTCCTCGGGTAAGGATAAAAAAATAAAGACTAGCAGTATTTTAGGGCTAGCGGTATATTACAGGACAGTCATAATCTATATAGTATGTCGAAAAATTAGAAAAATTGAAATATGCTGGATTTATTTAAAACAAACAAGAATTAACCCAGCCCCCCAATTTTTTTAGTTACTTGTAATATCTATGCAAGAGGATAATGGGAGAAGGAAATGTGTTGAGAGCTGCTTTTAGCTACTCTCCAACTATCAAACCTATTAATTTTCTATCTTTTGTGGTAGTGCTTCTCAAACTGGGGTGACTTTCTCCCTCAAGGGTCATTTGACATTATCTGTATACATTGTTCCTTGTGAACTTGATGGATGAAAGGGAGCAGGCTATTGGCATCTACGGGCTCAGGACTACTAAACATATTAAAATATACTGGAGAGACCCCCACCCCTCAACAAATAAGTATCTGGCCCAAAATGGCAATAGTGCAGAAGTTGAGAAACCCTGCTTTACAGGACCAGGTCAGCAAATCAGCGCCTCTACTCCCTAACACTTACCACTCTGACTTATCTCTCAATAGATTAGAGCTACAGGTTTCAAAGTACATACATCAGAATCAACTGGATATCTTTTTTAAATGTACATATTTGAGCCCAATACCAGACACATTCTGGTACTGGTACTTAGTAAAAGCTCCTCAGACAATTCTGATGGGCAGACAGATTTGGGAACCACTGTAACCACTAGCAAAGTAGAGGGGATTTTTAAAATGTTACATAAGGAAAGACACAAAGAACTGTAGCTACTTAGTTTATATAATAATTCTTTAATATTTGAAGGCTATGCTTTGGGGGAAAAAAATGTTCAATGGGTCATCAGAGGTAAGAACAGGGATTAACTGGGATAAGCTCCAATAAGAGAGATTTTAACTCAACAAAGGAGAAACTTTTCAACAAAAACAGTAAGAGCTATCATGTATTGTGGAGTGCCTATGATGTGCAAATACTACACTAAGTACCTTATACATTTTTAAAAATATTTTTCTTGCCCTGGCTAGTTTGGCTCAGTGATTAGTTAGAGTGTCGAACCGAAGAGTCATGGATTCAATTCCTGGTCAAGGGCACATATCTCGGTTTCAGGTTTGATCCCCGGCCCTGGTCCAGGTCATGTGGGAAGCAACCAATCAATGTTTCTCTCTCACATTGATATTTTTCTCTCTCCCTTTCTCTTTCTCTCTCTCTCTCTCTCCCTTCCTCCCTCCCACTCTAGTTAAAAAAAAAAAAAAATCAATGGAAAAGTATCCTCGGGTGAGGATTTTAAAAAATAAATATTTTTCTTGATTTTTAGCAAGAGGGAGAAAGAGAAAAAAAGATCCATGAGATCCAAACATCAACTGGCTGCCTCCTCCTATACATACCCTATTGGGGATTGAGCCAGAAACACCGGCATGTACCCTGACCAGAATAAACCAGCAACCCTTCAGTGCCCTGAACAACACCCAACCAACTGAGCCACACCAGCCAGGGCAGTACCTTATACATTTGAATCCTCACAAGAAACCTGTCAAAGGATGGAAATGGGCCCCCTGGGCAATAGTGAGTGCCTTATCACTGAAAGTGATCGAGTGGTTGCTGGACAACATGTGACAGGAATGTTGAGCCAGAAGTCAAACCTCAAATAGTTACAGGGTGTTCTGATACCATGGTCGTAAACATAATTCACTAAAGAATGGTCTGAATTGAGGCTCAATTTCAGCAAGTCTGGGATGACAAGAAATCCAACCAGTCCTGTGTAGGTGCTCTGGCAAAACCTAGTGTCCTAGAGGAAGAGGTCGTCTAGTTCTTTTGAGTTTCACCCTGGAATAAAACTAAATAGGGACAAGAAAACAGCACATGACATCATATATAGTACCTTCACTAGCTGCAAGCACCCCAGCGGGGCACCAGTGAGCCGTACTGTATGGCAAAGTGTAAGAACACATTTGTAACACACCACAGTAGGAAACTGTTCTGGCCACGTTCTTGGTCTTTCCTAAAACATCTTTTTAAAATTTTATGATTCACTGACAACAATCCCCTTACTAATGTCTCTTACTAAAATAATTTCAGAAGAAACTGAAATTCTACAAATCAACTGCTTGTTTCTACAGTTCTATGGCCTTGATAATTCTGAATGCAACCAACAAAATGAAATATAAGCACAAACAACAAAATTAGAAATAGGTAAATTGGAACTCATCACAATTAAAAACTTCTACGCTGCAAAGGACATCATCAAGAAAGTTCAATGACAACCACAGAATAGGAGAAAATATCTGCAAATCATGTACAAAGTGGGGCAAAAGCATGTTTACAGTTGTTCATATGGAAAATAATACACTAATTAATAAATAATAATACTAGAATAAACTGTGTTTTGCATACTCACAACTGTAAACCTACTTTTGCCTCTGCTCTGTATCTGATAAGGGACTTATAGCTGGAAGTACTCTTACAACTCAATAATAAAAAGATAAACAATTCAGTTAAAAAATAGGCAAAGAATTTAAATATACATTTCTCCAAAGAAGATATACAAGTGGTCAATGTGTACATGAAAAGATACTTAACAACATTACTCATTAATCAAAATTATGGGATATCACTTCACACTCACTAAAATAGCTATAATGAATAAGAGAAACAATAACAAGTATTGAAAAAGGATGTGAAAAAACTGGAACCCTCATACATTACTGGTGGGAATGTAAAATAATGCAGTCTCTTTAGAAAAGAGTTTGGAAGTTCCTTAGAATGTTAAACATAGAGTTACCAGATGACCCAGCAATTCCAAAACCTAGGTATATATCCAAAAGAAATGAAAATATATGTCCATACAAAAACATATACATGACTGTTCAGAGCAGCATTATTCATAATAGCCAAAATGAAGAAACAACTCAAATGTCCATCAACTGATGAATGGATATATAAAACAGGGTATATCCATACAAGAATATTATTTGGCAATAAAAAGTAATAAAGCACATGTTTACAATGTGCACGAACCTTGAAAACATTGTGCTAAGTGAAAGAAGCCAGACACAAAATACCACGTATGGTATCATTCCACTCATATTAAATGCTCAGAACAGACGACTCTATAGAAACAGAAAGTAGATTAGTTGTAGCCTAGAGATGGGATTTAGGGAGAAGGGAGAAGGCAGAGGTAACAGGGAGTGACTACTTATGGTTGTGAGGGTGATGTAAATGTTATAAAATGTATTGTGGCAATGGTTGCATAAATCTGTGAATATACTAAAAACCATTAAGTTGTACACCTTACATGGGTAAGCTGAATGGTATGTAAATTATATCTCAATAAAGCTATGTAAAATAAAGTTGTCAGGAAATTCTGAAGGGGTCATTCACTCTGAGCCTCACTGTGAGGTGATCTAGGTGGCTCATTGTGGGAGCCCCTCATATCAGCATCTTCAGGTCTGCCCTTGGTTGCATTCATCAGAAAAGAGGCTTCCACTATCCCCTGGAGAGTAATGTTCTGCCTGACAATGTTCTGGGAGCTCTTAACATTTTATTTTTAAAAATACAGACACAAATTAGAAGTTTTCCTTAGAGAATATAGTTTTGGTACAACTAGTTCTTCCTGTCAGAATAACTGAAAATAGTTTCCAGAAACTAATGAAGCTCTGATGTTTGAATCCAATACCCAAGCTCACTCACTTTACTACAGCTGCCTGTGTTTTAGTTAGCCTCAGTTCAGATAGATCCTTCTCACCCTTCTTCTATGAAAGAGCTCCACTGAAATAGTTCTTCTCATCCATTCATATGAATCATGGCTCTCTGACCAAATATCATGAGAACTAAAATTAGGGTTATGTGGCAATAAAATATTCTTTCATGAGGTAATGTGTGTATGGTGACAAGGGCACCATATAGGGAAATCCTAAAGTTTTACTTCTAGTCACTGTGTGACTTTGGGTGAGTAACAGCTTTTTTGAACTTCAAGCTCTTTACCTATCAAATGAAGATATGAGGATTTCTTGAAATAGAAAACAAAGATATTACATACTTCATTGACATACTGTGAATGATGTATATGAAGATGTTCTTTAAACTTTGTAAAATACTACAGAAGTGTAAACAATTATTATTAGGATTTTGGAGGAAAAAAATTCTGGCAGAAGAGTTATATGCCAGTAACTGTGCCACAGCAGAAATGCTACAGAAATTAAAATTCGCTCCAATTACTAGACTCCAATTTCATTCGAGTATGTTCAATAATAAATATAACACTGAAGTAAGCCACAGTCCTGCTGGCTCCTGAATATTCATTTACATCAACCTAATCACGTGTCCATTAAGAGAGAGAAACAATCCCACCTTGACTCACTAATTTGGTGTGCTTTAGCATTTGTTATGGACTCAGTACTTGTATCTCCTCAAAATTGATATGTTGAAGCCCTTACCTTCAATATGATAGTATTTGGAGATGGGACATTTGGAAGGTAATTAGGGTTAGATGAGGTCATGAGGGTGGGGCATGGTCCAATGGGATTAGTGCCTTTAAAGCAACACCAGAGTTTGCTCACTCTCCACCACATGAGGAAGAGAAAAGATGGTCATCTCCAAGCCAGAAAGAAAGACCTCACCAGAAACAGACCCATTGGATTTTGATCTAGGACTTTCAGCCTCTATAACTGTGAGAAAATAAATTTCTGTTGTTTAAGGCACCCAGTCAATGGTATTTTGTTATGGCAGCCCATGCACACTGAGACACCATTTAATAAAATAAGATCGTTATTCATTGGTAATTATGAAAATTAAATCTTTGGCATATATGTCTCCATAATGCAATTTGTATGAAAGAAAAAACATTTTTATTTCATTATAAATTTTTATTTAAGTGAAATAAGAACAGATAATCAAGACTTTTATAGCTTTAAAAAATAAATCAATTTAGAAAACAAGCAAATATGGAGAAATGATGTGTCTATTCATCAATGTAACCCTAGCACCTAGAACAGTGTCTGACACATAACCGAGTACTTAATAAGCATATGCTGGGTGGTGTGAGAGAAAGAAGAGTTGATAAAGCACAATTTCAGTCATTTCTTTTACTACTACATTGAGCAGGTTCCAAATGTTTTCTGAAATTCAGAAAGCAGGGCTATTTCTGATGCACTACTATAGTCCCTTAATCTAGGGCTGTGCACACAGTATATATTCAAATATATGTTGGATGAATGGAATGCCTTCCTTATCTATTTGCCAATCTAACCCCTAGCTACCCTTTAAGGAAAAGTCCAAATTCCCCTTCTAAATAGCCTTCCCTGCTACCTTATAGTCCTGAGTGAATAGTCCTTTTAAACTCACTATCTAGTAGCCTAGGCCAAGAATCTAAGAGTGAACCTTGATTACTCTCATTCTCTAACACTTCATTTTCAAATCTATCAGCAAATCCTATTGGTTCTATGTTCTAAATACACCCAAATATGATCATTTCTCACCATCTCCATCATTCTTACCCTAGTCCAAGCCATTATCAACTCTTTCCTGGACTAAGGCCATAGGCCCCTAACTGATTTCCCTGCTTCTACTTTTGCCCTGTGAAGAGAAATGGGCTTTCCACAACACTGAAAATTCAGAGGCAAAAATAGTCAAGACCAACTGGATCCTGATTCGGCTTTCTCCCCCACCATCCTCCAGATAAATATGGTCTTGCTGATGCTGAGTTTGGGTCAAGAACCAAGAATGCCTGATATACATAAATATTACCTTAAAGGGAAATAAACAGACTGTTTATGTAAGCTCTTCTGGAATGGTGGTTAAAGCCTTTAGTATACAAAGCTGAAGCAAAACAACAATGGAGATTTTCAGCATCACTGGTAGTTGCAGGCCTATACCAGGGACTCTAGGAGCCCAGGAAATCTGTGCAGACATTCTGCATCTGCTCTTGTGCAATTCTAATTTAGTATTCTTGGACATTTTAAATTATATCAGGAACTTCCTCTAACCTTGCATTAGCAGGTGAGTGTGTGTTCTTCCCACCTATTCATAACGCATCTGAAATGCTATGGTCTCTCCCACTTCCCAGTCTATTCTCCACCCAGCAACCAGAGTGTTGTTATTTTTAAACATAAATCAGATCACACCATCCCCATCTCAAAACCTACCAAAAAAATCTAAACATAAAATCCTTATTAGGCTCTATTTGATCTCATTGAGCCCCTGCTTATGTCTCCAACCAAATCTGTCATCACTTCCTTGGTGATTCTACACCAGCCACACTAAGCTCAATCCCACCTCATGACCTCCCTCTGCTTGGAATATTCTTCTGAGACCTTCATATGGCCCACTCTCATCATTAGGTCTCTTCTCAAATGTCACCCCCTTAGAGAGGCCTCCTCTAATGGTTATCTTATCTATAGCACTATCCTACTTTATTTTCCTTATTTATCTATTTTCTTATTAATTATATATCACCACCACCATCACCAGAATGTAAGTTCTTGGTGACAGGGTGGGGATTTTGTATTGTTCACCGTTTCTCCAATATCTACAACAGTATCTGGCACATAGTAGACAGTAAATATTTGCTGCTATAGTTATCTGTAAAAATCATTTGCCAACTAACCATGGAAATCCTTGAGATGTCTCTTCCTGTTTCCTATGATCCACTTAAATAATGTTTCCTCTTATATAACATTTTCCTCCTTGAGGGAAAGAGATCATGTCTTACATTTTTTATATGTTCAACAACCCCTAGTACAAAAATTATACTAGTTCTGGTTCCCCCAAAAATGAAAGTATTTTACTTTGTAGATAATAACTGTCGTTAGGATAATTTCCAAATTTGTGATAAAAAATGGCTATGGCGTTTCTTAAAGAATAAATCACAACTGAGTTGGCACACTTACTTCTGGCATCTGTTTTATCCGACTCATTAAGATATAAATCATCCTTGGCATCAGTGCTTCCCTCAACACCATGTCTTATAAAATATTTCATATCATCTTCATCAACTTCATTCTCGTCATCTATATCATATTTCTGTAGCCCCTCTAATAGCTTTACTGCTGCTAAATGGGCAAACCTGTAGAAAAGAATCAACAATTAACAAGAACCACAATTTTCAAATTGAAATTGCAGTTTGAATTTAGCAGCAGGGGGAACGTCCAGCCCACAGGCCATGTAAGGCCCTCGAAATCAATACCAGCTAAATATCCAAATGGCCCTTGGCAGAAAAAGGTTCCCCACGCCTGATAGGTAATTACACTCTGTACATTATGCCTCCAACCCACCCACCAGTAAAGAAGAAAAACTGTATCTGAAGATCAGTGCCAATTTGATGTACCATATCCAGCTACGTGGGAAACTCAGTTACTAGTTACTGGTCACTAAAGACAAGCAGCCATATTAAAGACAGATTCCATAATTTTTACTAGCAAAAACTCAACTGGGAGAGGAGACCCAAACAAAATTGATATATTGGATAGAAAGCCCAAAACCACCCTATTTGATCCCCTGCATTTACTACCTTTTTCGGATGGCCTAATTTAGATTTAGAATTAGTTCTGGTTCCTGTTTGAGGCCTAACTATAGTTCTAGCACCCTTAATCTTCATCCTTCCTCAACCCAAAGCACTTGCCATGGCTTTGAAATGTAATGAAAAAATAATGACTTTTCCATCCATATTTTCTATTTTCTTTGATCTTTCCCACATCTCTATGAAGCTTCCAGTAATATACTCTTGGTTTTGGAGTTGTTGTAACTGCATGTAATCTACATATTTTTTCCACAGTTTTGCTAATTGAGATGTTTAATGCTTTCTCTTAGGACATGGAGAATTACTATACACAAAAACCTCAAATTCTATTTTTTTCACATACTTATATAACCACACACACATGCATATACATATATCCTCACCTTTTACCAGGTACTGCAAATCATTAAAGATATAGTAATAAACATATGTAGGAAGTTGTAAAGTCAGTAGAAATCATTAACTCTATTACTAGGTTGTAATGTAACAGCTATCATTTACTGAGTACTTGCTTTATACCAGATTCAAGATTATTTCTATAATACTACATTCACACCTAGCATTTTGGTGCATGAATGACAAAGACATGTAGGCCAGAGATTATGACTAACTCCAGATACTAAATAGTAACTCCATAGTACTAAATTACCCATGTGATATTGGTAATAAAGATAGACAAATAAGTCAATAGACAAAATACAGAGTCTACAAATAAGCCCACACATATATGGACAATTAACTTGGACAAAGACACAAAGGTAATACAGTGGAGAAAGGACAGCCTTTTCAACAAATGGTGCTACAACAATTGGATATCTATATTTAAAATAAACTTGAATGCATACCTCACAATATACACAAAAATTAACTCAAAATGGATCATAGACTTTAATGTAAAACCTAAAAATATACAACATCTAAAAGAAAACACAGGAGAAAATCTCTGTGACTTTGTTTTAATCAACAATTTCTTAAATATGATACCAAAAGCATAATCCATAAAAGAACAAATTGATAAAAACTTCTGTTCTTCAAAGACATTGTTAAGAGAATGAAAAAAATAAGCCAAAACTGGGAGAAAAGTTTTACAAAACAAAAATGTAAGGAAAAAAATAGTATCCAGAATACATAAAGAGCTCTTAAAATTCAACAGAAAGAAAACAACCTTGTTTTTAAAAGTGGACAAAAGATCTGAACAGTCACTTCACCAAAGGAAAATATACAAATGGCAAATATGTATATGAAAAAATGCTCAAATCATAATTTTTATTAGGAAAATACAAATTAAAACCATAATGAGATATCACTGCACACCTATTAAAGTTACTAAAATCAAAGAACCTGACAATATCAACTGCTGAGGAGATAAGGAGGAACAGAAACTTTCATCCATTGTTGGTAGGAACAAGTTGCTATGGTCACTTTGGAAGACACTGGCAGTTTCTTGTAAAGTTAACTATCCTTAGCATATAACCCACCAATACTACCCTTAAGTATTTACCCAAGTGAACTGAAAACTTAAATTCACACAAAAGCCTGTATGTGAATGTTTATAGGAGCTTGGTTTATAAACACACAAAAATGGATATAATCAAGATCTCCGTCAACAGGTTAGTAGATAATCAAACTATGGAATACTATGGAATTCTACATCCAATAGAATGCTATTCAGCAATAAGAAATGAACTTCTGCCCGGCTGGTGTGGCTCAGTGGTTGAGCGTTGACCCATGCACCAAAAGGTCACGGTTAGATTCCCGGTCAGGGCACGTGCCCAGGTTGTGGGCCCGATCCCCAGTGGGGGGCATGCGGAAGGCAGCCAATCGATGTTCTCTCTAATCAATGTTTCTGTCTCTCTCTCCCTCTCCTTCCTCTCTGTCTAAAAATCAATAAAGAAAAAAAAATTTTTTAAAAAAAGAAATGAACTTCTAATACATATGAATTCTCAGAATAATTATGCTGAGTGAAAGAAGCTAGCTACATAAGAATACTTATTACATGATTCCATTCACATTAAACTCTAAAACTGCAAACTAATCTATAGTAACAAAAAGCAGATCAGTCTTTGCTTAGGGAAGCCAGCAGTGGGAGGGAAAGAAATTACAAAGGAGCACAAGGAGACGTTGGGGTCATGAATATTTTCACAATCTTGATTGGGATGGTTTCATGAGTGTATACATATATCAGAATTCATTAAGTTGTACTGTACAAGTATGTGTACTTTACCGTATGACAATTATACCCTGATAAAGCTGTTTATAAAAATAAAGTGGGTCTCAGTTGATCACAATCCTAGGTACATGGTACAATAAAACCACACTCCAAGGCTCCAAAGAAATTCTACAGGCAAAATTTTAAGAAACAACTCATAAACAAAAATTGCATGGGATTTTAATGATTAGATCCTTGCATCCATCCTTTCAAGCCTCATTTGCATCTTTTAGCCCACGCTCCTACTTTATTTTTTATTTTTTAGTTTACTGATTTTAGAGAGAGAAACATCAATTTGTTGTTTCATTTATTTATGCATTCATTGGTTGATTATTGTATGTGCCCTGAACAGGGGTCAAACCTTGGCATATAATGATGACACTCTAACCTACTGAGCTACCGGGTAAGAGCACACCTTCCTACTTTAGATTCAAGCAGTTTTGAATCACATGCAGTTCCTCAAACACACAAGTGTCTTCTTACAGCTCTTCCTCCTTCAAGAGTCAGCATAAATGTTGCTTTTGCCAAAAAAGTAGTTTTCCTTGACGTCTACATAAATTCTGTCCTCCTATAGTTTCATTCATAATTCTTACCATCATCTTTATAAATATTTCTCCCCCACAACTTTCAAATAGGAAGACTTGGGCACTTTTTCTCCTATGTTCTTACTGTACCTTACATATAATGTAATATGATATAATGATTATAATTAATAATAGTTATGTTCACACATAATAATGATTATAATTAATAATCATTATTACAATAATTATAATCTGTCTCTCCACAAGACTCCAAGCTCCTTTGTGGGCAAGAACTGTGTTTTTTCATCTTTGTAATCCTAACACTAATCTTAGCATTTGGAACATGATAAATATAATAAAGTTTAATTTTAAAAAACCAACCAAATAAACAAATGAATGGACTAACTATTCCTTGAGGACCTGACCTGAATGAGCTGGAGGTATTTGATAATAGGTGTTATATTTAATTCTAATGTAAATACCAAAATTTGTTTCAAAACCCCTGTGACTCCTTTTGATTACCTACCTCTTTTTATCATACAATATTTCCCAACAGGTGCCAGCATTTGGGTGGGATGATTCTATGCTGTGTACTATTCTGAGCACTATTGGATCGGACCTCACCAAATAGTAATGATGGTCTCTAGTCATTGTGACAAACCCCTACATGTTTCCAAATGCCCCTCCTACCAGGAAAGGGGACAATACTAGCTCCCAGTTGAGAATCACTGCTTTAGAGAGAAGAGATGATACACTGTCAAATGTCTATTCAGCTTGAATATTGTCATTCTATCAGCATGTGACTGAGTCCTATAATTCTATTAAATCTTCAGAGATTTCTGAGTATAAGAGAGTAACTGCAAAACTTTAGAAAAAAAAGGAGCAAAGCTGATAGGGATACCTCTTAGCCACATCACTGGGTTTCTCCCCTGCTTTGTTGGTAATATTAATGTCTGCTCCCATTTTAATTATCCACTGCAAACACTCTATGTGGCCTTGTCCAGCAGCTATAAAAAAACACACACCAAAACAGAAAATACACAAAAAGAATTATTGTTATTAGCAGCAATTTTCCAAAATTTTGAACAATAACCATTAGAGTACTTTCATAAGTACTAATCCTTGCAATAATCAATGAGAGTAGATTGGGCAGATGTAATTTTCTCTATTTCATTTATTTATTCATTAGACAAACATTAAATCAAATATGTACTGTTCTCATCACCTATTCAGAGAACGTTACATACAGATATAAAAGCTGAGGCTCAAATAGGTTATTTATTCAACATCACACAGTTAGTAAGTAACAGATTTGAAACTATAATCTAGTTTTTTCTGATCCTATCCAGTGCTCATTTGCTGCTATTTATAGCTCCTGACCAATCTTTTATCACACCAGAATAGGAGTGCAATCTAGCCACAGAGACCCACATTGACTTTGAAAATCGTGTGCCATCTTATATTATTAGCTTATTCCTCTGACCCTCACAACTCAAAACGTACAGGTCCCCCGCTGATTACCTAAACTGTTTACACCTTTTTCAAAATCTTGTCCTCAAAACACATGCACTCGATATTAATTTTTACCTCCACAACTCTGCTAATGTGTCTTTTCACCTAGTGTTCATCACTCAACAGTGTGCTTATCTAATTCCTACTCATCCTTCTAGGTCCGTCTCAACACTCGGAAACTGGGGAAAAAACTTAACAGAATTAAAAGAACTAAATTTAAGTCTACTAAACAATGAGACTGGAGTACAGAATAGAACTTAGCAAGAGGCTGGCACATACAGACCTGCAACAAATGTCTATAGAATTGATAAGTGAATGAATGAAGAAAAAAATGAATGAAATCTCAGCTAAGCTTTTACCAGCTGTGTAACCTCAGTCAAAAGACCTGGTTCCTCTGGACCTCAATTCCCTAATCTTTTACAGAGATAATCTTATATTTATAAAGCAGCAGTGATTTATACTGCTGCTTCACAAAATTACAATAAGGATTAAATATGACAGTTTTACACCCTGTTAAATGTCATATAAATATAAGGTATATTTCTAAATTCCCATGGACACTTCCTCAATAATTTAACCCTTAGCAACTTCTTCTGTTCAATTTCTACTCCTGAATTCCTATTGCATATATTTTAACAACCAAATACTTTTTGTCATTTATTACATCCTGACTTATACAAATCTCTAGTAGTTCATGGCATAAGTATGTAGCTTCTTAACAGTAAGGTCTGGATCTCATGCTGTCTCCATGGTGCAGGCACATGGTTGGTGCTGAATATATATGTGCCTCTGTAAAATAAATCAGAGTATGAACTTTCAGAATAAATCCTAGAAATATACTCCCAACACTGAGTTGACAATTTGACAAAGCCTGATTTAAAAAAAAAAAAAGATTAATATTTTAGAATTCCACATAGAAGGAAGGAGAGTACAGAGAAAAGTTGCAGACATCTAAAAAATATGTTCATATCATGTTAATTGATATTTCTATGAAAGTAAAAACATTTTTGCAGAGTATAAGAAAAAAGAAACTTCTGCTAGATCTTTTTCAAGAGATATGGTTTCTGTTTTCGCATTCAAGAGGTTGTTTTTAGTCCAGAGAAAACGTTAGTCCTAAGAAATTTTCTATCAGTGAATTTCACATCTTAACTACATGACAATATCAAAACAGAATTTCTATTGGAATTACTCTCAAATGTGATAATGTGTGAATGTCTGACATCATAAATTAAGCACTCTGGTCCTGGCTGGGTAGCTCAGTTGGTTAGAGCATTGTCCCAGTACACCAAGGTTGTGGGTTCAATCCCCAGTCAGGGCACATACAAGAATCAACCAATGAATGCATAAATAAGTGGATCAAAAAATTGATGTTTCTCTCTCTCTTTCTCTTTGTCTCCCTCTCTATCAAATCAATAAAAAAAAAAAAAATTTAACTTAAGAAAAGATAAAATAAAAATTAAGCACTCTATACCATACATTTTCATGTATATCTGACGGATAATTATTTTAAAAGGTAAATAACTCAATAGCAATTGTGTTAAAATTCAAAATTAAGCAGGAATCATAACTCACCTTTATGCATAGGAGTTGATCCATTATTATCACGTTCATTAATATTGATTACTCCGTCTTCTATTAATTTCTTAAGCATTTCCAAATCACCCTTAAAGGCAGCCACATGACCTGGAAATGCTAAAGCTATGAATAAAAAATTCAACATTTCAGTAAACACATGAGTTCATTCTTTTTTCCTGCCTTAAGCAGTCACACATTTTAGATTTCAATATTAACTAAGGTATGAGAATGTTATATTGGAATTAGTTCAGTTGATAATAAAGTAATAAAAAGAGAACCACAAAATAAGATTATTATTAATTGTGTAGCCCTTCCACCCCTCAGGACCTCAAACATGCTAGGAGTAGTATAATACCAGAACTATACTTAGTCATATTCCCTTTTACCCGTGGGCCACCACAAAACACAAAGAGATGGTCATTTTCAACTCTTTGCATAAAGACATACTTGATCTAAAGTCCTACATTTGTGCAAACCACTATTTCTCTCTGTTTGCAAGGAAGTGAAGAAAACAAAATAAACTAGAAGCAGATAAAGCTATGTATGTGTGTATATATATACAAATACAAATAAATATATGTACATATACATGTGTGGATGTACCTGATCTAGTGCTTAGCACACAGTAAATACTTGATAAAATGTTTTTAATAACAACTACATATATTGAGCCCTTTAAATACCAGGCACAGTTGTAAGCAACTTTTAAGGATTGCCTCATTTAACCCTCCTAATAACAGCTCTGAGATACAGCTATTCTCATTTTTACATATGAAAAGGTAACAACCTTGCCCTGGCTGATTTGGCTCAGCAGTTGGAGCGTCGGGCTGCGGACCAGAGAGTCCCGGGTTCGGTTCCCACTGGGGGCGCGTGCCTCGGTTGCAGTTTGTCCCCGGCCCTGGTTGGGGGTCATGTGGGTGGCAGCCACTCGATGTGTCTCTCTCATGTCGATGTTTCTATCTCTCTCTTCCTCCCTCTCTCCCTTCCGCTCTATCTGAAGATAAATGCAAAAAAAATGTCCTCGGTTGAGGATAAAGAAAAAAAGAAAAGGTAACAACCTAGAATAGCCAAAGAGTATGTTAAAAAGAACAAAGTTGGAGACTTACACTACCTGATTCTAAGTCTCACTAAAAAGCTACAGTAATCAAAACAGTGTAGTACTGGCAAATAAACAGACATATCAATAAGACAGAATACAGAGGCCAAAAATACACCTACACATATACACGTGGCTGATTTTTTACAAAGCTGCTTTCTAAAAATATGGTGCTAGGACAAGTGGCTATATATTTTTTAATTAAAATCAACACTTTATTTCACTCAATACATAAAATTTAACTTGATGTAGATCAAAGATATGAATTAAAAAGCTAAAACTGTAAAACCTCTAAAAAACATAGAATATCTTGCTGACCTTGGGGTGGGCATATCATAGATATCATATATCATAGATGGGACACAAAAAAGCATGACCTGTAAAAACAATTGATAAAGTGTACTTTATCAAAATTTAAAAATTTGCTCTTTGAAAGACACTACTAAAAACATAGGCAATCTTCGGAGTGGGAGAAAATTTTTGCAATACATTATCTGACAAAACACAAAGAACTTTCAAAATTCAATAATTAGTAGACAAGCAACCCAATAAAAATGGGCAAAATAACTGAATGGACACTTCATAAAAGAAGATATATGAATGTCCATGTTTTGAAAAGGTGCTCAATATCATTAGTTATCAGAGAAATGTAGATTAAAACCACAATAATATAACACTACACATCCATTGGAATGGCTAAAATAAAATAGATTGATCATATCAAATGTTGGGAATTCCATGGAGCAAATAAAATTCTTATGCATATCTGGTAGGGATTTAAAGTGATACTACTACTTTGGAAAACAGTTTGACAACTTCTTAATGTAAAATATACACCTACCATATGCCCCACTCCTATGTATTTACCAAGAGAAATGCAAACATACATCCACATAAATGTTCAGAGCAGCTTTATTAATAATAGCCCAAACTGGAAGCAATCCAAATACTCATCAGCAGGTGAATTGATAAACAAAATATGGCACATCTATACAGTGAAATACTATTCAGCAATAAAAAGAAATAAACTATTAATATATATAACATAGATGAAACTCAAAACGGTTCCATTATAAAATTCAAACTAATCTACATAAGTGATTTTCAACTGGTGTGCCGCAAGAACTTTCAAAACATGCAATGCCTGACTATCTAGTCACGGGGACTGACCTCTTTTCCCTTAAGTGTCAAATAAAACAATGACAACAGCCAATACAATAGCTGTCCAGTGTGAATGAATCAAAATTATACCTATTTTGGCCCTGGCCAGCGTGGTTCAGTTGGCTGGGCATCGTCCAGTGCACTGAAAGGTTGCTAGTTCTTCCTGGTCAGGGCACATGTCTGGGTTGCAGGCTTGATCCCTGGTAGGGGGCATGCAGGAGGCAGCGGATCAATGTTTCACTCTCACATCGATGTTTCTCTCTCCCTATCTCCCTTCCTCTCTCTCTCTTAAAACATATTTTTAAGAGAAAAATAATTATTAAAAGTTAAAAAAATAAAACAATTATACCTATTTCCTTTGTCAGATCGGCAAGAAATATATTTTTTGGTGTGCCACAGAATTTTAGCAATTAGTTTATGTGTGCCATGAGATGAAAAGGGTTGAAAATCGCTGATCTATAGTGACAGAAAACAAATTAGTGGTTGTGTGGGGCCAAGGTCAAAGGAGGGGTGAACTCCATGGGGGTATGAAAAAACCCTTGAGGTGATGGAAATGTTTTGTATCTTGATTATGGTAGTGGTTTAATGAGTGTATACAACTGTCAAAACTCATCAAATTGCACACTTTAAATGAATACAGTTTATTGTATATAAGTCATACTTTAATAAAGTTGATTTTTTTAAAGGCTATCATCAAAGGGAAAAAACAAGCCACAGTGTGAGAGAAAATATCTATATCAGATAAAATTAATAAAGGATTGGTACTGAGACCACAGAAAAAAGTCAAAGTATTTAGAAAAGGACAAAGAACAGAATTTTTTTTTAAGGGAGAAAGGTATAGGCAGGCAATTCATAGAAGAGAAAACTAAAACAGCCAATAACTTTACAAGAAAATGTTCAACCTCATTACTAATCAAGAAAATGAAAATCAAAACACAAATTAAGTCTTTTCATACCCAACCAATTGGCAAAAATTTTTGTCTGACATTACTGAATGCTGTTTGTCTAAATTCTTAGCAAACATAGCTGATGAGAGTGTAAATTTCTACAACCACATTAATGAAGAATCAAGCAATACCTATTTATACTGAAGATGGGCATATTCCACAAAAACAAATCTAAAGTAGAGTTTCCCAACTACTTATAAAGGCAGAGCTCTTAACTCTCAATCTTCAGAGAAGATAGGCAGTACCTCAAGAACCCTCATCCAGTGATCCCAGTGTGACATACAAATATCATTTCTGTGTGGGCTGTGTGTGAAAAAGGTAAGGAAGCACTTCTCTGAGGAATCTCTTGTACATGTACACAAGGAGACATGGACAATATTCATTACCATATTGATTGTAATAGTGAAAAACTGTAAAAAATATAAATGGCTAATTGGAGAATGGATAAATAATGGTTTATATAAAATATAATACTATATAAACACTTAAAAAGAATAAACTAACCCTAGCCAGTGTGACTCACTTGGTTGGAGCCTCATCCTGTACACTGAAAGGTCATGGGTTCACTTCCCAGTCAGGGCATATACCTAGGTCACAGGTTTGGTCCCAACTTGGGGTATGTACAAGAAGAACCAATCAATGTTTCTCTCCTCTCTTCTCTCTTCTGTCTGTCTCTGTTTCTCTCTCTCTCCCCACCCCCTTTCCTCTCTTTAAAATCAATAAACAGCCCTGGCCGGTTTGGCTCAGCGGTTAGAGTGTCGGCCTGCAGACCAGAGAGTCCCAGGTTTGGTTCCCGCTGAGGGCACGTATCTCGGTTGCAGTTCATCCATGACCCCGGCCCCGGTTGGGGTCGTGTGGGTGGCGACCAGTTGATGAGTCTCTCTCGCATCGATGTTTCTCTCTCTCTCTCTTCCTCCCTCTCTCCCTCCCGCTCTATCTGAAGATAAATGCAAAAATGTCCTTGGGTGAGGATAAAAAAATAAAATTAAATAAATAAATAAAATCAATAAACATATCCTTGGGTGAGGATTTTAAAAAAAGAAGAAATTAGGATACATCTATCAACTAATCTAAAAAATATGTCATAGAAGGATATGTACTCTTTTATGCCATTTTTATAAAGTTTTAAAAGAAGATTCAAAGACTGCTAGTTGTCTACTAAAATCCCTTTCCTTCATTAGTAAGAGAGTTTCAGCTGAGATGAGGCTTCTCAGCTAAGGTGGTAAATTCTCCAGGCTTCCTTGCAGCTACGTATGGCCATGTAACAAAGCTCTTGTCAATGGAAAGTTAGCAAAGTGATTAGTGCAAATTAGACCTTGAAAATCTCTAGTCTTGGGTGTATACTCTTATTCCCTCCCCATCTTCTTCTGGATTAACAACTACAGAGAATTAGTTGGGAAGATATAGAACAGATTTATTCTCCAATCCAAGCTGTCATGTAAAAGAAAGAAATTTCTATATCATTTAACCACTGAATGTCAGGATTTCTTAGTTATATATAGCAGTTTGGTCTCTTACTCTAAAATTACACTAAACAATGCTGTATATTTTTGTGAGTACATATATACTAAATATAAAACCACAGAATGGAATTACAAATCCAAAACAATAGTTATCTCTGAGGAAGAAGAAAAGGGAATGGATGGTATTAGGGAGAGAGATCCAAAAGATTCAACTGTATCTATACTATTTTATTCTTAAATTCGATGGTATGAAAACTGTTCATTACATTAATCTCTGTATATTTCTGCCTAAAATATTTCATAATAAAGACAAGAACCTGAGCCCTGGTCGGTTTGGCTCAGCAGTTAGAGCATTGGCCCACGGTCCAGAGAGACCCAGGTTCGGTTCCCTCTAAGGGCATGTGCCTCGGTTGCAGTTTGTCCCTGGCCCTGTTTGGGGTCATGTGGGTGGCAACCACTCGATGTGTCTCTCTCATATGGATGTTTCTCTCTCTCTCTCTTCCTCCCTCTCTTCCTCCCGCTCTGTCTGAAGATAAATGCAAAACTGTCCTCTGGTGAGGATTAAAAAAAAAAAAGACAAAAACCTGAATAAATATAACGACAATCATATGTAACATATTTTAATATAACATTTAACTTATAACTTCTTTCTTTTCCTTTTCCATTTATTCTACGTATTAAATGCTAAAACATTTCAGGTTTATTACTTACTTTCCTGATCTTTTGAATCATTTCTTTCATACTCAGCCCCCTGGATAAACTGTAAAATGTTCTGCTTATAGAACCTCTGAGCCAGGTCCAATACATTTTCTCCATTGTCATTGAAGGCTTTCAAAGCTTGTGCTGCATTGTTCATTCTACTGAGCAGAAATTTAAAACAGTGAAGGTGGCCTTCCATGGCTGCTAAGTGAACTACAGGTGAGAGAAAAAAATAATTTCACGTTTAAATTAATATAAAATAATCATTTAAAAAATGACACATTGACTGTAATCCTCAAAGAGAGATGACTATCCTGCCCTATATAAGAGACATACTCTGAGCAAGGAAAATAGACCTTTTTCCAGCCTACATGTCCTTACTCAGCCTTCTAGTCATGCCAAAGCAATACTTACTATAAGTGTGGAAGGGCCAGATGAGGGTCACTAAACAGCAGGCCCCAGAAAATTTTCTTGGAAAGTGAAATCCCAGTTATGCAGCTTACTATTACATGAGACAATGCTTGCTATGTAATATAGATGATAAACATAATTTTTAAAAATATTTTGCAAAAATAGGGGGGAAAATAAGCCAAAATTGTCACTATGCAAATATGAATGATGTTATTTTTATCACTACGCATTTTGTCACTTTTCCATAAACATTATTTTTATTAAAAACAAGAAGACTGGCCCTGGCCAGTTTGGCTCAGCAGTTAGAGCATTGGCCTGTGGATCAAACGGTCACAGGTTTGATTCCCGGTCAAGGGCACGTACCTGAACTGCAGGTTCCATCCCTGAACCCGGTTGGGATTGTGTGGGAGGCAGCCAATCAATGTGCTCTCTCATATCAATGTTTCTCTCTCTCTCTCTCTCTCTCTCTTTCTCTCTCTCTCTCTCTCTCTCTCTTTCTCTCTCTCTCTCTCTCCTCCCCCCTTCCACTGTTTAAAAATCAATGGAAAAATATCCTTGGATGAGGATTAACAAAAAATAAATAAATAAACATCTTAAAAGAATGAAAAGATTAGCCACAGAATGGAAAACATATTTAAAAGAAAAAGCTATGTGCACCACATGTAAGTGACAGAGATTACATCTGAAACACCAAAGTATATATATAAACCTGAGAAAAAAATAGGTATAATTTTGATTCGTTCACACTGGGTGGCTACCATTGTATTGGCTGTTGTAGTTTTGCATTTGCCAATCTAAGGTAAAAGAGGTCAGTGCACCTGAGTAAATAGTCAGGTAGTGCATGTTTTAAAAATTCTTGCAGCACACCAGTGTGTCATGGCACACCAGTTGAAAATCACTAATCTGCCCTGGCCGGTTTGGCTCAGCAGTTAGAGCGTCGGCCTGCAGTCCAGAGAGACCAGGGTTCGGTTCCCGCTAAGGGCATGTACCTCGGTTGCAGTTTGTCCCCGGCCCTGGTTGGTCGTGCGGGTGGCAACCACTCGATGTGTCCCTTTCACGTCGATGTTTCTCTCTCTCTCTCTTCCTCTCTCTCCCTCCCACTCTATCTGAACAAAAGATGAAAAAATGTCCTCGGGTGAGGATAAAAAAAAAAAAAAAGAAGAAAATCACTAATCTAAAATATATAATGTCTACAATTAGATTTTTAAAAAGATAACTTAATAAAATATAGGCAAAGGATCTGAACTGGTACTTCACAAAAGAAAATAACCAAATGACCATTAAGCATATGAAATGATGTTCTACATCTTTAGTCATCAGGGAAAATACAAATTAAAACCACAAGTTATTACTATACACCCAAAAGAATAACTAAAACTAAAAAAAAAAAAAAAAATGTCAATGACAAAGTAGGGCAACTTAAAGTCTCAAAGAGTTGCTTGTGAGTATATAAATTGATACAACTGCTTTGGAAAATCAAAAGAAGCCAGACACAAAAGAATACCAATATATTATTTTATTCCACAGAGTTCAGAAAAAAGAAAATACTAATTTTTATGTTAGAGGTCAAGGTTGTGATTAACTTTGGAGTGATTAACCAAAAAGAGGATATGAAGGAGGCTTTTTTTTTTTTTTTTTTTTTGGTTACTCCTCATCCTAGGATATTTTTTCTGTTGAAGGGAGAGAGAAATAGAGAAACATCAATGTGGATTGGTTGCCTCCCTCATGACCCTAATGGAGGCCAGGGATCGAACCTACAACCCAGGTATGTGCCCTTGACCGGGAATTGATTCCAGGACCCTTTGATCTGCAGGTCAATGCTCTAACCATTGAGTAACCTGGCCAGGGCAATTTCTTGATCTGGCTTATGGTTATAGAGAAGTGTTCATTTGTGAAAATTCAATGAGCTGTGCATTTAAATTGGGTACTTTTCTACATGCATGTTATACTTCAACTAAAATTTTTTTAACTTTCTTTTTTTTAATTGAAGTATAGTTTCAGGTGTTCAACATAGTGATTCAACATTCATATATCTTATGCTGTGATTGCCACAATAAGTCTAGTAACCATAGGTCATCTGTAGAAAGTTATTTCAGTATTGACTAAATTCCCTATACTATGCATTACATCCCTGTGACTTATTTTATACCTAGAAATTTGCATCTCTTATTCTCCTACACCCTTTTCATCCATCTCCCCACCTTCCCCTCCAGCAAAATCAGTTTGTTCTTTGTATCTATGAGTCTGTTTCTGTTTTGTTTTGTTTATTTATTTAGATTCCACATATAAGTGAAATCATATGGTATTTATCTTCCTCTGACTTATCTCACCTAGAATCGTATCCTCTAGGTTCATCCCTGTTGCCGCAAATAGCAAGATTTAATTATTTTTAATGGCTGAGTAATATTCCATTGTATATATGTACCACAGTTTTTTTATCCACTTGTCCATTAATGGGCACTTGGGTTGCTTCCATATCTTGGCTATTGTAAATGATACTGCAATGAGCATATGGATGCATATATCTCTGAATCAGTGTTTTTGTTTTCAATGGTGAATACTCAGAAGTGGAACTGCTGGGCCAAAAGGCAGTTTCATTTTTAATTTTTTTTTTAACCTCCATACTGTTTTACATAGTGGTGTACCAATTTACAGTTCCACCAACAGTGCATGAGGGTTCTCTTCTCCACATTCTGAACAACATTTGTTATTTGTTGACTTTTTGATAAAACCCATTCTGACAGGTGTGACATGATATCTTATCTCCCTGATGATTAACAATGCTGAGCATCTTTTCATATGTCTTTTGGTTCTCTGTATGTCTTCTTTGAAGAAATGTCTATTCCAGTCTTCTGCCCATTTTTTAATTGGATTGTTTGGTTTTTTGATGTTGAGGTATATAAATTCATTAAGTATTTTGGATATTAACCCTTTGTCAGACAAGTCATTTGCAAATATCTCTTCCCATTCAGTAGGTTGTCTTTTTATTTTGTTGATGGTTTCCTTTGCTGTGCAAAAGCTTTTTAGTTTGATGTATTCCCATTTGTTTATTTTTGTTTTTGTTGTCCCTGCTGGGGTACATATCCAAAAAAATATTTCTAAGATCACTGTCAAAGAGTTTACTGCCTATGTTACCTAGTAGAAAGTTTTATGGTATCAGGTCTTCTATTTAAGACTTTAATCAACTAATAACAAACTATCAGAAAGAGAAATAAATAAAACAATCCCATTTACAATTGCACCAGATAGAATAAAAAACCTAGGAATAAATTTAACCAAGAAGGTAAAAAAGACCAGTACTCTGAAAACTATAAGACTTTGATGAGGAAATTGAAGACAACATGAATAAACACCATGCTCATGGATCAGAAAGATTGATATCATTGAAATGTCTATATTACCCAAAGCAGTCTACAAAGCCATAGTCATCAAAACAGTATGATACTGGCACACAAAAAAAGACATAAAGGTCAATGGAACAGAATAGAGAGCCCAGAAATAAACCCACATTTATGTGGTCAATCAATCTATGACAATGGAGCCAAGAATATACAATGGGGAAAAGACAATCTCTTCAATAAATGGTGTTGGGAAAACTGAACAGACACATGCAAAAAATGAATCTGGACCACTTGCTTACACCATATACACAAATAAATTTATTGTAAAAACTTTATTCAAAAATTTATTTTAAAAAAAGGATGAGAGCAAAATAATCATTTCTAGACACACACAAATTGAAAAGGTTTATAACTAACAGACTTTCACTAAATGAACATTCTGCCTGGACTTCAACTCATTTGTTTGCTGAAGATTCCTTTAAGACATAATTCAAGTATCATTTTTAGTAACCCTTACTCCAATCACAGTATGACCTATCCCTCTTATGAATTTCTACAGCACCTCTTAGAAGAAGACAGGGTGTTTATAGAGTATAGATCTCAACTGGCAGGCTGGACAATTGCAATCAACAACAAATTAACTCAAATACACAAGTGTCCACTATTAGTACTATTTTTTTTTTAAGTAGTCTATGGGGCCTCTGACCAGGTAGCTCAGTTGGTTAGAGCATTGTCCCCATATGCCAAGGTTGTGGGTTCAATCTCCAGTCAGGGCACAAACAAGAAGTAAACAATGAATGCATAAATAAGTGGAACAATAAATCGATGTTTTCCTCTCTCTCTCTCTCTCTCTCTCTCTCTCTCTCTCTTCCTCCTTCCCTTCCCTCTCTAAAAATCAATAAACAAATTTTTTAAAAATGCATCCACAAAATTATCTCCATAGCTGCAGAAGACTAACTCACATGTGGAAGAGAATGAGATAAGAATAAATAGCTAATGTTCTTAGTGATACAAATAAATACATTTTTATTTATTTTATTTTTTAAATACATTTTCATTGATTTTAGAGAGGATGAGAGAGGGAGAGAGAGAGGGAAACATCGATCAGTTGCCTCCTGCACGCATGCTGACCTGGATCCAACCTGAAACCTGGGCATGTGCCCTGACCTGAAATCAAACCAGAGACCTTTTGATACACAGGACGATGCTCATCCAACTGAGCCACACCAGCCAGGGCAATAAATAATTTTTTTTTTAAATAATAAAGTAGTCTATGGGCAGAGATGTATGAAGTTAAAAAAATAACACTAGACAGTAGATGAAGAAAACAGCTGGCTGGAAAAGAAAATCCAACTTTTAATTTTGCCAATTTCTCTTTTGTTGATATAGTTCAAGGGGAAAAAAATCAATTACACAACATGTACACAATATAGGAGTAATATAAGATGAAAAAAATGTTCATGTTAACATATTTACTACTTAAGTTTTGTGAGGGACTATCAGAATGATGACAGTTTAAATTTCTTAAAACATGATCAACATTTTAAAAGCTTACATTAATGAAAAAGCAAAATATTTGCTTTTGTGAATACCTGGAAGGTTTCCATTGTAGTCCACATCTTCTATGCCACATCCCCATTTAACTAGAAGTTGCAAACAGCCAAGTCGTCCATGAAAAGCTGCGTAATGTACAGGTTTCCATTCTCTCACATCAGTTATGCTGGGATCCTAGAGGTAACATTCACAAGGACTAAGTTTATTTCTGTTTTGTAGGGGAAACAGTAAGTGCAGCAGCTTAACTCAACAATTGAGAACTGGAGGTTGTTCTTAAAACTATAAGGCAAACACTAAATATAAAAGAAAAATTTAGTGAAACCACTAATTTGAACACACAAGCTAATAACATACTAATAAAATTTTATAGAAGTATCTTTTTAAAAAGAACATAACTAGTCATATAAAAATAGTTTTTAAAAAGAAACTTTACTAGCCCAGCTGGTGTGGCTAAGTGGATTGAGTGTCGTCCCATGGACTGAAAAGCACTGGTTTAATTCCTGGTCAGGGCACATGCCCGGGATCCCCAGTAGGGGGCGTGCAGGAGGCAGCCGATCAATGTTTCTATCTGTCTCCCTTCCTCTCTCTCTAAGAAATCAATAAAAACATATTTTTTTAAATTTATTTTTCTTTATTGGTTTTAGAGAGAGAGGAAGGGAGAGGGAGAGAGAGACAGAAACATCAATGAGAGAGAGCATCGATTGACAGCTTTCTGCACGCCCCCAACTGGGGATGGCCCACAACCTGGGCATTTGCCCTAACTGGGAATCAATCTGGTGACCTCTTAGTGCATGAGTCCATGCTCAACCACTGAGCCACACCAGCCGGGCCAAAACATATTTTTTTTAAAAAGGAACTTTACTAATCATTTTACTGTTCATAGGGTCCTGACCAATAAAATGAAAGGCATGGATTAAAATGATCAAATCATATTCTTAAGAGCATAAAGAAAGAGTTAATGAAAAAATACTAAGATTTTTCACTTTTTCTCTATGAAGCACTAACTCTTACCATAATGTCTTCAATATAAGTGGTTCACTTTTTTTTCTTTTTAACCCTTACCCGAGGATATTTTCCCATTAATCTTCAGATAGAATGGGAGGAGGGAGAGAGAGAGAGAGAAAAAAGAAACATCGATGTGAGAGAGAGACATCGATTGGTTGCCTCCCGTACGACCCCAACTGGGGCCAGGGACTGAACCGCAACCAAGGTAGTGCCCTTGATCTGAATCGAACCTGCAACTCTTTGGTCCGCAGGCCAACACTAACCACAGAGCCAAACTGGCCAGGGCATAGGTAGTTTACCATTTTTCACAACCACTGGGTAATATTAAAAATAAATATAATAAATGAAGTGTCTGGGATACAAATCTCTTCATAAATTATATGACATAAGAGTTACACACAGAAATTCAGAAAGATTTACAATCACTGATTAACATGTGTTTGAGGCTTCCCAGTTAAACAATGAGCTGACATGAAGAACCCATAGCTTCTGAAATCGTTTACACTACAAAACTGGATGTTTTTTCTTTTGTTTTGTTTTTGAAGATTTATCTAAATTATTGCTCCCATGTTTAAAGATGGAAAAGCTAAAGAGAGAGATCAAATTACTTCCCTAAAGGGTATTTAAAAAGTCAGAAAGAGATAAACAGACTATCAAATGCTATTTCATTTATATGATTATACATTCTCACATATTAACAGGAATCCCTCACCACTCCACTCCGGAGCATTATTTGTAAAGTAAAAGAATGTCCGTGTGTTGCAGCAAGGTGTAAAGGAGTGCAACCACGATCATCTTGAACTGCCAGATTTGCTCCATTGATTATAAGAGCCTAAAAATAGAGAAATAAGAATGAGTTTACATGAACATAGATGTTAAATCATAAATGCAGATGCAGATTATTTAAAGGCAAGCAATTTATTAACCTAGCTAAATGATTATATATGTTCTTACATATGTGTACAGGCCAAGTGTGAGAAGTTTTTAGCTGATCCAAAGAAAATATTTAAGATCCTTTTTAACATTGACTAGGAGACATTTATAATACCTGATTTCACATTCTGATTTGAGCATGGATATACAATTTATAAGGCACACTTTTCATGAGCACTGATTAACAACCACTAAGTTAAATACTTCAATGTTAAGCTAATAAAACTGAAATTTAAATTTCCACTATTTCAAAAACAGAATCTTTTAACTTGGTTTTAAATATAATAAAAAAATGCATTATTAAAGTAACTAGTTCTAAGCTCCAAATCAAACTTCTAACTGCATCAGAGAAGATTCCATCTGAATTTACAATTGGCCCAGTTTCTGTATATGGGTTATATCATATACACAGCACATCCCTCTATATAATGTACAGAGTAATTGCTTTACAAAAATTATTAGTTAAGCCCTGGCCAGTTTGGCTCAGCAGTGAAAGCATCGGCCCAAGGATCAGAGAGACCCGGGTTCGATTCCCACTAAGGGCACGTACCTTGGTTGCAATTTGTCCCCGGCCCTGGGTGGGTCATGTGGGTGGCAACCAGTCGATGTGTCTCTCTCACGTCGATATTTCTCTCTCTCTCCCTCCCACTCTATCTGAAGATAAATGCAAAAATGTCCTCGGGTGAGGATTAAAAAAAAAAATTATTAATTAATATTATTTTAGTTTTGTTCTCCCTCAGCCTTTTTTCTTATTTAACCAGCCCATATTTACCAGTATCTTGGCAAAAGGTTACTTAGTCACAATTTCTATCAAAAGTTGTACAAAGAATAATCTCCATGATTTTGTCTGACTCACATTAACAAACTAGTTAATAATCATCACAAACCATATATTGAGTGCTTACTATGTTTTAAAAGTCACTACAAAGAATATGAAGACATATCAACTTAGGGAATTATGACTTATGCAGAGACAAAGATAATCAACTATACAAAGCTGTCCTTGATAAGCAAGAACTAAACAGTATAGTACCAAAAAAAAGCACCATATCAGCTCTGAGAAGGAAGTCACTGTGAGGAAGAGAAGGACAATCAAGGCAGAGGGAATGGCTTGAACTATTGCTTAGAGGGAGAAAAATATCAAGTAAAGCTTCATTTGACCCTGATGTTCCCTGAAGTTACCATTCTCACTTCCTACTTATCAAATTAATAATCTCAACTTCAAATCTACCTGCAAACTGAGTGTCACCCCTACCATTGCATAGAAATACAGCCAGCTTCCCCCTACAGTGAGCTCTTAAGTTCAGTAGCATTTCCTTAAGCTTTATTCCCCCTTAGTTTTATCCTGTAACTGATACTCTGCCTAATTCTTAAACTTCTTCCTTTACTTGCACAGCCCTAATGGATCCTGGCTCTACCTCTCAGACTTCTTCCTCCAAATTCCTTACTCTTTTCTCTGCTTCCTCCCATGCCTACTAGTAACATTCTTTAACATTCAAGCTTCAATACTCTACACTCTTCTCTATACTTTATTACTCCTGAAATTTTTGTCTCCACCCCCCCCCCCCTTTAAACTGCCTGCAACTTCTGCACCTGAGTGACCTACAGGCACCTTAAACTCAAAATGTACCAAATTGAATTTAACCTCTTGCTTCCCAAATCTCCCCAGCCTTTCAGATATCCCTATCTATATAGTTTCACAATTATCTGTCATTCTGACTCAAAATTTTAGCTTCTCACTATACTCTGTCAATGACTGCTTTGGAAGATGTCTTGAATCATTTTCTTTCTTTCCCACTGCCACCACCTAATTTCACCCTCTATGGTTAGTGAGTAGACCAAAAATCTCTAATCGTTCTTCTTGCCTCCAAACTCTCTCTTCATCCTAGGGTAATCCTGGATACATTTCACAGAATAATTTCCTGAAACACTGCTTTCATTACCTCATTCTACTGTTAATGTCCATTGCATGTGTATGTATGTGTGTGTATATGTATGTGTATGTATGTGTATACACACACACACACACACACACACACACACACACACACATATAAACCTCTTTCCTATTCAAATTAAACTAAAAGCTTTATTCTACTTCTCAGACATTTTACAAACTAACTTATCCAAACTTAGTTCATAACAGTCCACAGAACAATCAAACTTACATAACAGTATATCCCCTGAACATATCTCATCTTTCCAATTCAGGGACTTCACATGGAATTACAGCATAGAGGTTAAGAGGACAAAGTAGAGACATGGAATTACAGCATAGAGGTTAAGAGGACAAAGTAGAGGTTCAAATCCTTGCTCTGTCACTTACTTAGCAAGGTACTTAACTTTCTGAATCTGTTTCCTAATCTATAAAAAGGGGAACTCGTAAGATTGTTATATTAAATGAGGTGATGCAGGATACTGATTGACACATTAAAAATGTTCAATAGATGATAATTATTATTTTTATTTGAGCCTGACATATTCCCTACCCACAATGCTTCTTTACTACTTACCTCTTTAAAATCAATCCATTCTTTTAAGCTTAGGTGAAATTGTATTTCCTCCATTTATAATTCCTCTATCTCCAACTAAGTTCTATAATTGTCCTCATCTGTACTTTTCATTAGAACCTTAATCATAAACTGTGCTTTCTACTGTTTTGTAACACACTGAGTAGAGCTCCTGTCACACCAAACAGAATCTCAGGCTTCATACAGGCAAGGACTGTTTGCTTATACAATTTTGTATTCCTCCAAATTCCAGTCTATTTCAGTACACTGATTAAATCCAGTTACTCTAATAAATTAGATCCTGCCACATATTAATGTGCTATTCTGGACAGGAAACACATTAACTAAGGAATTTTAGGCATGGAAAGCTATAAAGGAGATAATCTGTGCATGACTGTGACATCCCTTAAAACAACTCAGACATAACCAACTACTTCGAAGATAAAGGGTCTCTTGTCTTATATCATTTGTTTAGGTGGATAGTTGATACCAAAATATCTACAACATGAATGGAATCCAGTAAGTTCTTATGTAGAACATAAAAGTAAATCTACAGGGTCAAATTATTAGAATAAAAGCAATAGCACAGCGAAAATAGTCCTGAGAGGGAAGTTCATAGCATTACAGGCTTACCTCAAGAAACAAAAAAAAATTTCCAATAGACTATCTAACCCTACAACTTAAAGAAATAGAAAGTGAACAAATAGAAAAACCCAGAGTAAGTAGAAGGAAAGAAATAACAAAGGTCAGAGTGGAAATAAATTACACAGAGACTAAAAAAACAATACAAAAGATCAATGAAACCAAGAGCTGGCTCATTGAAAAAATAAACAATTTTTGATGAACCTTTAGCCAGACTCACCAAGAAACAAAGAGAGAGAACCCAAATAAGCAAAATCAGAAGCAAAAAAGGAGAAATAACAACTGACTCCTTACAAATACAAAGGATTGTTAAAAAATACTATGAACAATTATATGCTAACCAGTTGGACAACCTAGGCAAAATGGACAAATTCCTAGAAATATGCAGTCTTCCAAAACTCAACCAGGTAGAGTCAGAAAACCTGAACATACCAATAACAACTAAGGAAATTGAAGCAGTAATCAATAAACTCTCAGCAACAAAAGCCTGGTCTAGATGGCTTCACAGAGGAGTTTTACCAAACATTCAAAGAAGAACTAACACCCATTCTCCTCAAACTATTCCAAACATGTCAGGAGGAAGGAAGACTTCCAAGCTTTTTTTATGAGTCCAGCATAATCCTAATTCCAAAACCAGATAAAGACACTACAAAGAAAGAAAATTACAGGGCAATATCCCTGATGAACATAGATGCCAAAATCCTCAACAAAATATTAGCAAATTGGATCCAGCAAGATATTAAAAAATTATTCACCACAACCATGTGGGATTTATCCCAGGGATGCAAGGCTAGTACAATATTTGCAAATCAATAAATGTGATACACCACATAAATAAAATGAAAGATAAAAATCATATGATCATATCAATAGATGCTAAAAAAGCATCTGACAAAATCCAGGACCCATTTCTGATAAAAATGCTCAGCAATGTGGGAATAGAGGGATCATGTCTCAATATAATAAAGACCATATACAAAAAACCTACAGCCAACATCATACTCAATAGGCAAAAACTAAAAGCATTTCCCTTAAGAACAGGAACAAGACAAGGATGTCCACTTTCGTAACTCTTATTCAACATAGTACTGGAAGTCTTAGCCACAGCTATCAGACAAGAAGAAAAAATAAAAGGCATCCAATTGGAAAGGAGGAAGTGAACCTGTCATTATTCGCAGATGACATGATATCGTACAAAGAAAACCCTAAAGACTCCACCAAAAAACTACTAGATTTAATAAATGAATTTGACAAAGTAGCAGGATACAAAATTAACATCCAGAAATCGATGGCATTCTTATACACCAATTATGAACACTTAGAAAGGGAAACTAAAAAAACAATCCCACTTACCACTGCAACAAAAAATTAAGATACCTAGGAATAAACTTAACCAAGGAAGTAAAAGACCTGTTTAGAAAACTACAGGACATTGAAAAAAAAGAAATAGAAGAAGATATTAAAAAGTGGAAGTATATACCATGTTCATGGACTGGAAGAATTAATATCATTAAAATGTCCATACTACCCAAAGCAATCTATAGATTCAATGCAATCCCTATTAAAGCACCAATGGCATATTTCACAGAACTAGAACAAATACTCCAAAAGTTTAGATGGAACCAAAAAAGACCCTGAATAGTCACAGCAATCTTGAAAAAAGAAGAACACAGTTGGAGCGATCACAATACCGTATATCAAGTTATACTACAAAGCCATTGTAATCAAAAGAGCCTGCCCTGGCCGGTTTGGCTCAGCGGTTAGAGCGTCAGCCCACAGACCAGAGAGTCCCGGGTTCGGTTCCCACTAAGGGCACGTACCTCAGTTGCAGTTTGTCCCCAGCCCTGGTTGGGTCGTGCGGGTGGCAACCACTCGATGTGTCTCTCTCACATCGATGTCTCTCTCTCTTCCCCCCTCTCTCCCTCCCACTCTATCTGAAGATAAATGCAAAAATGTCCTCAGGTGAGGATTAAAAAAAAAAGAGCCTGGTACTGGCACAAGAACAGGCATATAGAGCAATGGAACAGAACAGAAATCAGCCCAAGACATTATGCGCGATTAATATTCAACAAAAAAAGCAAGAACATACAATGGAGAAAAGATAGTCTCTTCAATAAATGGTGTGGGGAAAATTGGACAGGTATTTGCAAAAAACTGAAATTAGACCACCAACTTACACCATACACAAGAATAAACTCAAAACGGATAAAAGACTTAAATGTAAGTCGTGAAACCATAAAAATCCTACAAGAAATGCAGGCAGCAAAATCTCAGACATCACACGTAGCAGAACTTTCACCAATACATCGCCTAGGGCAAGAGAAACAAAGGAAAATAATTAATAAATGGGACTACATCAAACTAAAAAGCTTCTGCACGGCAAAAGAAACCAGCATCAAAATGAAAAGGGAACCCACTCTTTGAGAAAACATAATTGCCAATGATACATCAGTTAAGGAAGGGGTTAATATCCAAAATATATAAAGTACTCATACAGCTCAACAAAAGAAAGACAAACAATCCAAATAAAAAATTGGCAGAGGACCTGAATAGACACTTCTCCAAAAAAGACATGCAAATGGCCAAGAAACAGATGAAAAAATCTCAACGTCACTAATCATCAGAAAGATGCAAATTTAAGTGACTATGAGGTATCACCTCACACCTACCAGAATGCTGCCATCAACAAATCATCAAACAAGTGCCAGCGAGGATATAGAGAAAAGAGTACTCTAGTACAGTGTTGGTGGGAATGCAGACTGGTGTAGCCACTATGGAAAAACAATATGGTGTTTCCTCAAAAAATTAAAAATGAAACTGCCATTTGACCCAGTGATCCCACTTCTCGGAATATATCCCAAGAAGCCTGAAACACCAATCAGAAAGAATATATGCTAACCCTGTGTTCATAGCAGTACTATTTACAATAGCTAAGATCCGGAAACAGGCCAAGTGCCCATCAGCAGATGAGTGGATAAAAAAGTTGTGGTACATTTACACAATGGAATATTATGGAGCTATAAGAAGGAGAGATCTCTTACCCTTTGAGACACATGGAGGGACCTGAAGAGTATTATGCTAGGCAAAATAAGCCAGTCAGAGAAAGACAAGTACCACATGATTTCATGTATTTATGGAATATCATATACAAAATAAGCTAATTATCAAAATAGATCCAGAGACATGGAAGTAGCAAACAGACTGACAAACCTCAGAGGGAAGGGGGATGGGAGGGGTTGGGAAGAGATAAACCAAAGCACTTATATGCATATATGCATAACCAATGGACACAGACAATAGTGTAGGGAGGCAGGAGGGAGGTGGGAGTTGGGGAGGGGGTCAATGGGGAAAAAGGGGGAAATATCTGTAATAATTTCAACCATAAAGATTTTTTTTTAAAAAAGAATAAAAGCAATAGCTTAACAGAACTATGCTAAATTAAATTTATTGAATTTATAAAAGTAAACAAAGTTATTACCTGCATACAAGCATCCTGACCCCTGATTGCAGCTATGTGAGCTGCTGTCCAGCCTCTTGTAGTCGCTTGTGTAATATCAGCTCCATGCCAGAGGAGCCAATGAAGACACTAAATTAAGAAAATAACCATGTTAACAAGTGATAAGACAGATGTTTTAAACATTTTTATATCTTTTAAATGTAGTCTGTCATCATGAAATATTGCAACCTGAGACACATTGTAAGTAAATGAGGGAGCCAGGTATAAGAAAAACAAAAGCACAAGTACAATGACATGGTAACCAACACTGGGCTTTACTGTTGGGTAAACAATAGGGAACAGTGAGAACTGTGACAAACTGGAGACAACATTCCTTGTCAATAAGGGGCAGATGTTACTCAATTCCAGCCAGTCATTGCTGTGAGTAAAATGCTGATCCAAATCTTATGTTTGACCAATACTGTACAAGCCAAAGAAAACATGTATGTGAGCCAAATTCACTCAACGGCTGCTAGTTTGTAATCTCTGCCATAGAGTTTGAATGGGTCCAGAAGCTTCTGTATCAAGGCAAACTTTGTTATTCTGATTACACTCTCCAAAAAACCAGTGTTTTATATAAAAAGAGGGGATGGTAGCCCTGGCCAGTTTGGCCCAGCAGTCAGAGTGTCAGCCCATGGACCAGAGTCACAGGCTGGATTTCAGTCAAGGGCACATACCTCAGCTGTGGTTCAATGCCCTGCCCTGGTCAGGGTCATGCGGGAGGCAACCAATCAATGTATCTCTCTCACATCGATATTTCTCTCTCTCTTCCTCCTTCCCTCCCTCCCACTCTATCTGATAATCAATGGAAAAATATCCTCGGGTCAGGATTAAAAAAAAAACAGAGGGATGGTGAGTATCAAATGCATCTTCATTTAAGACTTATAAAAAATTGCCCGGCTAGTGTGGCTCAGTGGCTGAGCATCGACCCATGCACCAAGAGGTCGCCGGTTCAATTCCTGGTCAGGGCACATGCCGAGGTTGTGGGCCCAGTCCCCGGTGGGGGGCATGCAGGAGGCAGCCAATCCATGTTCTCTCTCATCGATGTTTCTATCCCTCTCTCCCTCTCCCTTCCTCTCTCTATAAAATCAATAAAGAAAAAAATGTTTTTTGAAAAAAAAAAAGATTTATAAAAATTACCTTTAAGTCTCATTATAGTACAGTACTTAGAGGTCTGTGCCACATATAGTATTATTGCCTTTATATGTTCAAGTTTGAAGATTCTACCTTCAAGAAGTTTCTTTCTTTTAAAATTGATTGCATCCTTAGAATACACTGAAATCATTCATAGCCATATCATTTGTTGAACAGGCTTACCATTTAAGTATCCTTTTGCCTGTCACAGAGAATAGTAGCCAATAATATATATTTTTTAAAAGCTCATCTTCTCTAATAATCACCATAAATCATTCATTTATTCAACCAATATTTATGTGGAGACTACCATATACTAACACTGTTAAGGTACTGGAATAAAATCAGTGTACATTCATGTACAGGTTTTTTATTTGTCCTAGGTAAATATGTAGAAGTGAGATTGCTGGAACATAGATAAGTATATGTTTAACTTTATAAGAAACTGCCAAAATGTTTTCCTAAGTGGCTGTATCATTCATTTTACACTTCTACTAGCAATGTATGAGAGTTTCAGTTGTTCCATATCCTTGCCAGTACTTTATATTGTCATTTCTTGAGTTTTCTGATTTTTGTCATTCTAATATGTGTGTAGTGTCATCTCTTGTGGTTTTCCTTTGCCTTTCCCTAATGCCTAATGATAATATCTTTTCATGTGTTCAATTGCCACCCATATTATCTTTGAGAAAGTATCTATTGAAGTCATTTGCCATTTTTTTGTATTGGGTTTTTTGTTTTCTTACTACTAAGTTGTGAGTCTTTATTCTGGTTACAAGTTCAGGTATATGATTTGCAAAGATTTTCTCCTATGTTTTCGTCTAGGGGTTTTATAAGGTTAAGTTTCAAATTTGCCTATAATCTATTTTGAGTACATTTTTGCATATGATACCAGGTATGAATCAAGGTTTGTTTTTTTTAAATACGAATGTCTAATTGTGCTAGCACCATTTATTGAAAATAATATCTGTTCTCCATTAGATTACATTTGCATCTTTATAAAAAATCAATTGACAAATAATCAGGAATTCAGAAATGGCTAAGTAAGAAGCTTGACAAATCCTCTCCAAGAAGCAATGATAAAACTGGACAAAGTTGTCAAAAACAACAATTTAATGACTCTGGAAATTGACCAAAGGCATATAACAAAGTGAGAAGTATTTATTCAAGAAAATCTACTGAATCTCAGTAAGAAAAGGGAGAGTGAGCGTACAGCTATCCCTATCCCCCACTGCATGGTGCAGAAAATCTACCTGGGTGGACAGTTCCATTGTCCTTCTCGAGGGGCTGACTTTATTAGGAGCTGAACATGTGAAATTCCATGCCCAGGCACATTGTCAAAAACAATTCCACTCCTCCAAACAATCTGAGAAAGCCAACCTCAGAGCTAACCCGAAGTCATGATACTGGCTGTGGCAAGCACAAAACTAAAGATTACTCACAAAATTAATAGGAAAATCCAAGAAATGAGATGGCCAAAGTGGGCCTTCCTAAGATTCCACTTATCCCTTGCGATCTAAAAGGCTATGTGCATGTACAAGGCTGCTCAGACCCAGAAAAGACTGAAAAGGGACCTTGCAAACACATTTCGTTTTGAGAAAGATGTCAGGCTGACTTTTAAGCTGCTTGGATTTCGAAAACATTCCCCAGGCCACACAGACCCATCAGTAAAAGATGAAATCCTTACTGGCTCAAAGTATTCAAGCACATGCTCTCATAAGTCACTGGCTGACCACTAAGCTATACTGACCTAGGGGTGAACCCTAGGAAGTCAGGTTTAAAAATAAAAACAAGAATTCGCCCTGGCGGGTTTGGCTCAGCGGTTAGAGCATCTGCCTGCGGTCCAGAGAGACCGGGGTTCGGTTCCCACTAAGGGCACATACCTCAGTTGCAGTTTTCCCTGGCCCTGGTTGGGTCGTGCAGGAGGCAGCCCTCGATGTGTCCCTTTCACTTCGCTGTTTCTCTCTCTCTCTCTCTCTCTCTCTTCCCACTCTATCTGAACAAAAAAAAATGGAAAAATGTCCTTAGGTGAAGATAAAAAAATAATAAATAAATAAATTAATAAATAAAAACAAGAATTAAAAGAAACAACAACTGAGCAGTGGCCACACACTGTGAGGAAAACAGATTCTACATAATTAGTCTAGGCAAGTAAATAAATAAACACACAGCAACAATAACCCCTGGATAAGGGTGAGGGAGTAGGATCATACTCCAGAGTTGCTACAATATATAATCTAAAATATCCAGTTTTCAAAATGTACAAGTACGTTGGGAGATGAGATTGGAGGTATAACTCTACCATATTAAACAGCTTGAACTTTATCCTATAGAAGAGGATGGGTGTTAAGTAATATCAGAGTTTAGTTTTAGAGTGGTAATTTTGTATACAGAATATGAACTAGAGTAGACAAGACAAAAAAAGAAGGAAATCAATTAGATCTAAGGCGGTGGCTATGAGGATGAAGAACACAAATTCAAAAGACAAAGATGGAATGGAATAAACTGACCAGTGATTCAGTTCTTATTGCATCAATGTGCAACATGAAGGGCACCTTCATCTAGACAAATGTTGATAATGTGTAATGCTATTGTAAAAAATTGATATAACTCAAGCAGAAAAAAATTTTTTTCTTAATCCTCACCTGAGGATATTTTTCTATTTATCTTCAGATAGAGTGGGAGGGAGGAAGAGAGAGGGAGAAAAAGAGAGAAACATCAAAGAGAGAGAGAGAAACAGCGACTGGTTGCCTCCTGCACGACCCTGACAGGGTTGGGGACCAAACCGCAACCTAGGTATGTGTCCTTGACCCGAATCGAACCCACAACTCTTTGGTCCGTGGGCCGATGCTCTAACCACTGAGCCAAACCAGCCAGGGCTCAAGCAGACATTTTAAAAATGGTCATGCCCCGGCCAGTGTGGCCCAGTGGTTGGAGCGTTGGCCCACTCACCAAAGGGTCATGGGTTCAATCCCTGGTCAAAGACACATACCTGGGTTGCAGGTTCGATCCCTGGCCCCAGTAGGGGTGCATTCAGGAGGCAACCAATCCATGTGTCTCTTTCACATTGATGTCTGTCTCTGTTTCTGTCTCTCTCTCTTTCCCCCCCTCCCTCCCTCCCTTCCACTCTCTCTAAAAATCAACGGGAAAAATATCCTTGGGTGAGGATTAACTAACTAAATAAATAAATAAACAAACAAATAAATAAATAAAGGTCACATTTGGTGCTTCTTAGATTCCTGAAGAAACTAATTGCTTTGTATTATATTTTACAATGATCACCTCCTGACAATACTGCTTTACAATAGTTCTGTGGAGTTTTTTTCTGAAGTTGTTACTAAACCAGTACTTTAGATGGTGACAAAAAATTGAGACAACTCAATAATGATTCAAAGACCATTAGCCTAGGCTGGCAGGTGTGGCTCACTGGTTGAGCCCTGACCCATGCACCAAGAGGTCATTGGTTCAATTCCCAGTCAGAGCACATGCCCAGGTTGTGGGCCCAATCCCTAATGGGGGGGGGGGGGGGCGGTGAGGCAGCCAATCAATGTTCTCTCTCATCGATGTTTCTCTCTCTCTCTCTCTCTCTCCTTTCCTCTCTCTACAATCAATAAAGAAAAAATATTTTTTTTAAAAAACAAAGACCATTAGCCTAGAAAACTAGGAAAGAGATAGAAAAGAATAATAGCTGAGTTTTACAGCAATTGAATTTGAGATGCTAGTCAGATATGCATAAGCAGTTGATCAAGCATCTGATACAAAAGCCAGAATTCAGGAGAGAATGCAAATCCATGAATTATTATGTAGAAATGCTAACGCCAAGGAAGTCTAAAAAAACTGCCTGGAGAAAGAGAAAAGGCATAAGCATAAAAATACCTATATTTATAGTACAGGCAGGATAGGTTAACCAAAGAAGCCTAAGTGAAAGTAAGCAAAGAACCTGAAAGGATACCAGGAAAGGAATTAAATAAATGATATATTAAGAAGTCCAATCCTATTGGAATATGGCACAGTAAAATCAGTATTTCATCTCTTCAAAATCATCAAAAAAGAAAAGATAAACAGGAAGAAAACCCTGTCTTTGATGAAATTAGGAGACATCTTAAATTCAAACCACAAAACAGATGGGAAAGCTGCCAAAGTGTAGATCAAAGAGGGCTGTGGGAGGAAACAGCAGAAAAAAATCCCCACCCCAGGCTGCATTCGCAAAAAGATCCTCAAAGCACATTTCTCCCCGCTGAGGGGAAGTCACTAAAAGGCCAAAGGGAAATCCTTGTTAACAACAGTTCAAGTGGAGCACACAAACTGGTGGAGAGAGATTCTCCAAACCAGATTTGGTTCCAAGAAGCAGAGAAGCCCAGACAAACAAGAAATCACACAGAGAACCCATACTCATAGGAAACAGCCTATGTTTGTGTAGCAGCAGGGGGGGGGGGGGGGACTGCAGAGTGAATACATCTACTGCAGCCTACAAGCTGGGGAAATGTAGTAGCTAAAATAAGCTCCCCCATCCGGCTGGTGTGGCTCATTGGTTGAGAGTCAACCCATGCACCAAGAGGTCGCCGGTTCAATTCCCAGTCAGGACACATGCCCAGGTTGTGGGCCTCATCTCCAGTGGGGGGCATGCAGGAGGCAGCCAATCGATGTTCTCGCTCATCGATGTTTCTGTCTCTCTCTCCCTCTCCCTTCCTCTCTGTCTAAAACAATAAAGAAAAAAAATTTTATTTTAATAAAAAATAAAATAAGCTCCCCAGCCCGGCCGGTGTGGCTCAGTGGATTGACCGGTGTCCTGTGGATTGACAAGTCCTGGATCAATTCCCAGTCAGGGCACATCCCCAGTAGGGGGCCTGCAGGAGGCAGCTGATCGATGTTTCTATCTCTCTCTCCCTTCTTCTCTCTCTAAAAAATCAATAAAAATATATTTTAAAAATAAATAAATAAAATAATCTCCCCACACAACCTTGAATAATGAGAAAAATTTTAGTTGGCTTCATACACAGCCCAAGAATAAGAAGTTCTGCATAAAAATATTCACTAAGCACTGCTTGTACTAGCTAAAAATTGAAAGCAACTAAAAATCCATCAGTTGAAAAATGAAAAAATTCTGATATTAGTCTAACAATAGACTATTACAAAATGGCTGAAAGAAACTAGAGTACATATATTTAACCATACATATCAAGCTGCATACATATGTCATTTATATAAAATGTCATTTAAAGTAATGATATAATCATATCCAATAACAGCATAAAACAGATAGGAATAATAAACACCAAATTCAGGGTAATAGTTATCTCTGGATTGGAAGGAGAGAAATGGTGCCTGGGAGGGGTGCTCAGGGATTTCAAATGTATCTATAATATTCCATTTGTTTTTTTAAAATCTGAGTATTTCTAAAACATATTCCATTTGTTTTCTAAAAATCAAAAATGTTAGGGTTTAAGAGAACTAGGTATTCATTATGTTATCCTCTTATGAACTACCCTTTATGCTTGCCTTTGAAACCCAGCCAAGCCACCACATTGTGAGGAAACACAAACTAGCCAGGTGGAGAGTCCTCACAAATAGGCCCACATGGAGAGGAATTAAGATGCCCAGCCTACAGCCAGCATCTACCACCATACACATCTGCATGAACAAGCCTTCAGAAGTAGGTTCTAACCCCAGCTTTTCAATGTGTAACTGAAGCCCCAGACATCATGGAGCAGAGACAAGCTATCCCTGGGATCCAAATTCCTGGTTCACTCCTGAGCATAAATAAATGGTTATTTTATGCCACTAAGTTTTGGCACAGTTTGTTACAAAGCCATTACAACCAAAACACCCAATAATAGACTGAACTGAAAAGGAAAATATTCACAATGCCTATGTAGGGCTCAATCCTGTTTGTTAAATTTACAGAACTGCTAACAGCTGTAAACTTACCCATTTTATTTAGCCTCTTACCTCCAGACTTCCAGAATGTGCTGCCCAATGTAAAGGGGTAAATTTGTGGAGGATGTCAACTTCATTGATGCTGATTCCACGTTCTACTATTTCTGAAAGCTGCTTTACATCTCCAGCTCGTACTGTATCATGTATACTACCAAAATGCACCTTCTTCCTGGTGCCTACTGAAAAATCAAATTGCTTAAAATATATTACAATACAAAAAAAAAAGACTTAAGCAATAAGTCAAAAGAAAGCACAGAATCACTTTGACTTTCCAAATAATTTAGTACAAAGATGTTTGTGATCAACATCTTAATCAGACTTCCATTTCAGGTCTAACGTGTAAAGAGCATGGAAGTATCATTCCCTTATGTACAGGAGAAAAGCTGAATAAACTAAAAACCAATGGCTTTTCTTAGACTGATCAAAGAATTGAGTTCTTGGCAAACTACCAACCTGAATCTGGAAAGACAGGCAAATAGAGAAACACAGTCAAGTTCAGCTTACCTAGAACAGAAGCCACTGGAGCCATAAAGAGCTAGAAGCACTTAAATGGGGAGTCATTGAGGGATTTTAAACAGAAGACTAATAATGATCAGATTTGTAATGCTGGGTTTATAGGCCTGGCTGCAGGTGAGGAGAATTCATTGGGGAGCAAAAATGCAACAACCAGAGATTCAGGGAGACCATGTAAGAAAATAGTTGTGGTAGTCTACAGTAGAAAGGCTAAGATCCTCAACTAAGAGAATGGCATTAGAAACAGAATATTCAACCATATTATGAAAACAGGTTGAACAAAATTTGGATGTATATAGTGAACAAAGTAAGAGAAGAGTATTGGGATAATTCCAAGGCGTCTGGCTTAGTTCCGAGTGGTGTGGGGCCATTGAGACAGTGAACACTGAAGGGCAGAGAGGGCATGTGGATACAAAAATTACATTTTATTTATTTATTTTTTTAATCCTCATCCAAGGATATGTCTTTATTGATTTTAGAGAGAGAGAGAAACATCGATTTGAAAGAGAAACATCAATTGGTTGCCTGCTGTGCCCACCCTGACTTGGGATCAAACCTGAAACCTTTTGGTGTATGGGACAATGCTCCAACCAACTGAGCCACCCGATCAGGGCCAAAATTACATTTTAGACGTGTTGCTCTTAAGGTGCCCCAGGAAGAGTTCCAGAAGGGATTTGTACATATGAGTCTGCAGCTCAGAGGAGAGATCTGGAGTTCAGATCTCAGTGTTAGATGTGGCTAAGTATTAGGTAGGTTTTTCTGATACCCATCCTCACCCCATACTGGAACCAATGGCACTCTATTCTTCTTTATAATATTCATGACACTAGTCATCATTTGCTCAGTATTTATCTTCCCCAGTAGAAGGTAAGCATATGCCTGTCTTCTTTAATGATATATCCTTAAGACACAGCACATATTAGGCACTCAATAAATATCTCCTGGATGGCTGAATGAACAACATAGATTTGAGAGTCCTCAGTAGGGTTGAAGTCATAGTACACAAGAAAAAAAGCACCAGTGATGGCACTGTTCAGGGAAAAAAGCAACATTTAAGGAGAGGATGAAAGAAAAGTCAGCAAAGAAGAGAGTCAATAGAGTGGAAGGAAGAAAACTAGGTAAGTCAAATTTCATCTCCACAGGGTCAAATGCCTCAGAGAAGTCAAGTAAGAACTTAAAAGGGTTCATAAGATTTAACAAGAGTCTCAATGGGCGAGAAGTCTCAGGAATGTGCAGATGGAAAGAAAGGGAGTAAAGCTAAAAGGAGGGAGGCTGGGGAAAGGGTGAACGGCTTTGGAACTCACTCAAACCAGGTCACTCAAGGGAAAACAGGAGTGACAGAAGAGAAGGGGAACTGCCAGAAGGGGATAAGGCTGATGTGGGCAGAAGTGAGAAAGGGAGTGTGGCGGAGACAAGGGTCATCGAAGTAACTAATCTGACTCACACGGGGTTGCAGTCTCCGTGGAGGAGGAGGGGCCTGAAAGGGGCACCCCGGGCATGGTGCGATCCCACGGGCTCCCGGGAGGAGAGGCGTCCAGGCCCCCGCTGCTGCGGCGGTCTTCACTTGCTGCCACCCACGAGCCACTGCAGCGGCCGTCTTCGTCTTCGCTAGGACCACGACCGCCGTCCTCCCTTGCTCTCTCCCAAGAGCCCTTGCAGCGGGACCCTCCGTCTTCACTTTCTCTCTCCCAGAAGCCACTGAGGCGGCGGCTGGAGTCTCGGCTGCCGCTCACCCCGGAGGAGTCGCTGGCCGCGTAGCCGCAGTCTTCACTTACTCCCTCCCAGGAACTGCTGAAGCTGGGGCCGCCATCGACACTCGCTCCTTCCCAAGAGCCACTGAGGCGGCGGCGGCGGCGGTCGTCACTGCCCCTTTCCCCGGAGTCGCTGGTTCCCGGGCCGCGGATTTCCCTGATTCCCTCCCAAGTACCACTGAGGCGGAGGCCGTGGTCTTTTCTGATCGTCCCCCCGGAGTCAATGGACTGGCGGCCGCCGACCTGACTGAAACTGACGTCGCTGCTGTGAAAGCCCCGGTCTCCCCTCACGCTCTCCCAAGAGCTGCTGTGACCGTGGCCACCGTCTCCCTTAACTGCCTCCTGAGAGCCACTGCGGCGGCGGCCCAGGTCTTCACGGACCCTTCTCGAGTCACTGCCGGAGAAGCCGACGCCCTCGCTTACTCTTCCCGTAGAGACGCTGCAGCGGGGGTCGTCATCTTCGCGGATTGCTTCCGTGTCTTCGCTGAGGCTAAACTCCTGGTCTTCGCTACCTGTTTCCTTTGACTGGCCGCCGGGATGGCTGGGTCGGCCGTTTATCCTCCACACGCGAGGGCCGGTGCGGCGGCCGCCGTCTTCGGCTGCTACTCTCCGCGAGTCGCTGTGGCGGCGGCCGCCGTCGACGGGTACCCTCTCCTCGGAGTAGCTTTCCAGCGTCCCGACTCCGGCCACCTGGTTGGAGGGGTGACCGAGCCGTCGCCTTGGGAACGAGTAAACTTCCGGCTTCCGGCGTGCTATGGTCATTTCCAGTTCCTTACGGCGTTGCGTCACTTCCGGCTTCCCTTCCCTCACCTTTTTCAAGGCTTCGCCTCAAGAAGAATCGGCTGCTGATAGAGACGGGTTTTCGGTGAAGTTCCGCTCGGTCTCACACCCAGCCTTATCTGGGCTCCTTCTCTGTAACGGCCTGGCATGGATCGCGCCCCCCACGGCTCAGCGCTCAGGTGGAGGCTCCGGGACTGCAGTGCGTAGGTGACCTGCATGGCGCGTGCCGGGCGGGGCCTTTCGTCCTTGGCAAACCCAGGATACTTTTTTTCAGTGCTGGTTGGAACGTTGAAGAAAAGCTATTCTTAATCCTAACTTCTCACAAGTATGGGTAAAGACCTAAAGTAGGAGTTAGCAGCCGCCGCCGGTATCATTATTGAGTGCTTACTAGTGCCCGCTCCCTTTGATAATCGCTTGGTACTTAATTCTCACAATAATTTTGTAAGGTAGGTGTTATCCCTATTTTACAGGTGAGGAGATTGAAGGTATCAGTATTTTGCTAAGGCCAAATAACAGGTATGTTGTAGAGCCAGTATAAAAACACAGGTCATTAGTCAAAAGACTGTTCCAGGTCTCCTCGTTTCAGACCCAAAGTTCCTTTCATTGTAAAATGTTTACTTTCAATAGCTTAGCCCAAATCTTTTTCTCCAACCCTATTTTAACGTGTATTCTTCCATTCACTGTTTATTGTAAATGTATGGGTCAAATATATGAAAATGTGCTTGCAACTGAGAGAACACAGATAGAATTCTCTGCCCTCCAAGGGCATTACCCACCTTGAGTCCCCTCTCACCCTGTTTTGTTTTTTGTTTTGTTTTTTCCCATCGTTTTGGCTTTGCCGTAGGATTTTTCGTTGTTATTGTTGTTACCTTGGTTTTTTGGTTTGTGGTTTTTTTTTTTTTAGTTACAAAACTTTTTAAATTTTATTTTTCTATTACAGCTTACATTACAAGTATTGTTTTGTATTAGTTTCAGGTGTACAGAATAGTGGTAGACAATCATACACTTTACAAAGTGACCCCCCTGATATTTCAAGTACCCACCTGGCACCATACATATTTATTGTAATATTATTGACTATGTTCCCATACTTTACATCCCAGTGACTATTTTGTGACTGCCAGTCTGTATGTACTCAATCCCTTCACCTTTCTCGCCCAACCCCCCACCCCCCTGATCTCTGCCTTGCCACAGGTTTTGTGCTATGAACACATTTGGGAAATTCCCCTGACCCTACTTTTCCTCTTTTGAAATACTGTAAATTGCCTTTCTTTAACTTCCATACCCTTTTGTAATATTAATAACTGCCATTTGTTGAATTCATATGATGAGTCCTGCACTGTAGTAAGTGCTTTATATTTGTTTTTTTAATCCTTAATATAACCTATAAGGATAGTATTACTGTTGTTTTTTACAAATAAAGTGCCCAAGTTAAATTGCCTGAGGATACACAGCTAATAAGTAGTAAGTACCAGAATTAGGATTTCTACCTAGATCTTTGATTTTGCTGCACATACTCCTCAAAGTCTCTGAATTCCCACAACCTTTATATTAGACCACTTATCACGTTGTATTATAATTGCCTGTTTAACAGTTAGTTGATCCTCACCCCTACCCTCAAGAACTCTGAGCTTCTGGAAAGTAGGGACTGTTTATTATTCATCTTGGAGTTCCTGACATCTAGAATACTTAGTCCAAGGAGGAAGGGCTTACTTACTGTTGTATGGGTGAGTGGGTGGGTTGATGCATTGATGGGTTGATTGGTGGATGAAGTGATAGACTGAAAGTAAAGTTTTTTACAGTTGGAAGGGATTTGGCTATTAATCATCCCAATTCCCTCATTTTTAGAAATGGGGCATCTGAGGCCTTTTACCAGACATCTATTGAATTATTAATATGGGACAGTTTCTATGCTAAGTGATTTGCAAATAGTTTCAAACTTAATCTGTATTATTATTCCTATTTTCACAGATGAAGAAACCGCTCAAATTTGGCCAAGATCACATAACTAGGAGGTGGGGAATTGGAACCCACTGTGACTGACTCCAAATTAATATGGTGTTTGTAGCCACTTATATTTAACAATGACAAAGGCTTCATTTTTTTACTTTGTTTTGTGGACAAACTCAATGAGGAAATGAGGCAGTACATCCTTAAAGGATACACACATGGCAGGAAAGATCAGAAAAGAAAACAGAAACAGAGGAAAAGCAGAAAAAGTAAAATCTCCCAAAATAAATTTCAAAAGATTTAAAAATAAAAGCGAAAAAATTTGATCACAATAATAGCTGGTATTTGAAAAGAGCAATAAATAGACACTTAGCAAGTCTGAGGAAGAAAAGGAGAGAAAACAATATTGGAAACAAAGGGAACATATTAAAGATATGAAGGTTTTTGAAAATCAGAAATGATTTAGTGTAAACGTATTCTAATAGTCCTGAAAATTGGCTTGCATAATTTTCTAGGAAAATATAAATTTCAAAAAATTGGCTCAAAAGTTAGAAAACCTTAATAAACTGATAATCATAAAAGAATGACATATGTATCCCTGACAAAAGTCACCAGGAACAAAGCATAGAGAAGAATGGAATACTTCCTAACTATGAAGGTACCGTAACCCTAACACACTCTAAATAGAGTAGAACAAAAAACTTACATCTCAGTCTCACTTATCAGTATACATGCAGATATCCTAAGGAAACTATGAAGCCAGCAGTTCATTTAGAGAATAACGTCATAACCAAGTTGGGTTTATCCTACCAGTATAAGGCTGGGTTGACATTAGACAGTATAGCAATGAAAATTTCCTAATAAAGGAGAAAAACTGGATGATCTTTATTGATACTGAAAAGTCACTTGAAAAATTAGCATCTATTACTGATTCAAAAAAGATAAAATTCATGTTTGTTTGTTTTTTTTTATCCTCACCCGAGGACATCTTCTCATTTTTTGTTCAGATAGAGTGGGAGGGAGAGAGAGGAAGAGAGAGAGAGAAAGAAACATCGACGTGAAAGTGACACATCGAGTGGCCGCCACCCGCACGACCAACCAGGGCCGGGGACAAACTGCAACCGAAGTACATGCCCTTAGCGGGAACCGAACCCAGGTCTCTCTGGACCGCAGGCCGACGCTCTAACCGCTGAGCCAAACCGGCCAGGGCTAAAATTCATGTTAAGTAATAAAAGGAAGCTTGCTTAACTGAACGAACAAACAGCACACACTTAATGTTATGGTCCAAGATTATCTGCTGTCAATCCTGCAAGTCAGCACTGTTCTGAGAATTTTGGACCCAGTGTCAAGCAAGATAAATAAGGTCTGAAATTGGAAAGGAAGAAATTAAGACAAGTGATGTCATTGTTTACCTGGAAAATATAACTGTAAAATATTAAATATTAGAATAAAGAATTCAGTAAGATGGTAAGCTATCAGGGCAACATACAGAAGTAAGATTTCCTATAAACTAACCTCAATTTTTAAATGTAAAGAAAGATCTCATTCACATTAGCAGCAACAGTGGTGAAATATTCTAGGAATAAGCCTATCAAGAAGTAAGCAAAATCTACATGATAAAAACAAAACTTCATTTATGGATGTTACAGAGGATTTTACTAAATGGAAAGATGCTGTGTCCCTGTGTGAGGAGGTTCAGTCTCCTGAGACTAAATTTGTTGCATTTTAAGTAAAAATCTAATGTAATTTTTATTGGAAATTGGCAAGATGATTTTAAAGTATATCTGGAAGATTAAATGTGCATGCAAGATTAACCAAAACCTTTTTGAAAAAGAACAATTAATGAGGACTTAACCCAAATACATATTAGAACTATAAAACTAGAGTATTTAGAACAGGGTGGTATTAGAACAGGACTAGATAAATAGATTAGTGGAACAAACTAGAATCCAGAAATTACCTCCATCTATTTTAGAGGTGGAGTTTTTCAAATAGAGAAATGTAGGCTCTTCGATACTTTCATATATAAAAATTTCAGAATTAAAGATATTAATAGAAATATAAAGTGTTAGAACACAATACGGAAAATTTGTATTATAAATCTTAGGAAGACCTTCCTAAGCAAGACAAGCCCCAGAGCACAGAGAAAAATGTTTAGTATAATAAACATTTAAAAGGCTATAAGCTCTGTTACTATAAGTTAAGACCAGAGAAAACTTAATGTTTATTTTCTTCTAAAATTTTAAATCAGCGAGAAAGAATAACTCAATAGAATAATTAATAAGCAAAAAAAATGATAAAAATACCAAGAGTAATTAACAAAAGGATACTCGAACTCAGAGTGAACATCACAATGATAAAAACAAAGATTATGGATAATGAATGTTGGAAGCAGTGGTCTAAACAAGCACTCTGAAGACAGTGCTGGTGAGACTAAAGTGGTGTGACCCATGAAGGACAATTTTTTAAAAATTTTTATTGATTTTTAGAGAGAGGAATGAAGAGGGAGAGAGACAGAAACGTCAATGAGAGAGAACATCGATTGGTCGCCTCCAGCATGCCCCCCAGCTGGGATTTGACCCACAACCTGGGCATGTGCCCTGACTGGGAAACGAACTGGCAACCTCTTGGTGCGTGGGTTAATGCTCAACCATGAGCCACACCGGCTGGGCCATGAAGGACAATTTCACACTACCTGTCAAAATTCTAAATGTACATTACACTTGAACCAGGAACTATCAAGTTGTAAAATCTTCAAAATAACTTGTTCAGATACATGCACTAGGATAGTCGTTGCAGTACTTTGTGATCGTAAACAATTAGAAATTTGAATATACATCAGTGAAAGAATGGCTAAATTACAGATCTACATGCATTAATCAACATGGGAAGGGTTGTAAGATACGGTAAATGCAAAAAGAGGCAAAACAATACATATGTGACATTTAATTTCTAAAAATTACTTTGTAAAAAATTTTTTTTCAAAGTTTGGGAAGAATATACCAAATTGTTAACTCAGTGGTTACTTTATACAAGAAACAGGATATGAGAGTTTATATTCCATATTTCTTGTATTTGATTTTTAAAGTTTAATTCCTTAGTAAAAATAGCAAAGCACAGGAAGACATGCACTGTCACATAAAGCAAAAGATACCTTTAAGGAGTATATGAGCCAGGAGAGAGTAAGAGGCTAAGAAAAGCACATTAGTTTTAGCAAGGAGTCATTATTGATAATACTCAGCCATTTTAATGAAGCAGTGAAGATGTAAAAGCCAGATTGCACGGGATTTCAAGGTAAGTAAGGGACTGACTTGAAGGAAGTTTCTCAAATGAGACAAGTTTCAGAACACACACTGATGGGCATCTCAGCATTCCAGATCATTGGAACCCTTTGTAAGTAGGAAGATTATGATTCCAATTAGTAAAAATAGCTAGTCATCCAGCTGTCTACCTTAGGTTTTCCAAAGTGGGGTAATTAATCAGGCTGTCCCCATAATACCCCATAAATCAGCTCTTTTCATCTAGTTTCAGAGAAGGAAGCAGGGCCAACCCCAGACCAAAAGTTGAACTAAGGGTTTTGGTAACCATTTCTACTCCTTTCTGCCTTTATACCCTCATGCTCTCCAAGCATTCTTGCTCTCTCCCTTTGTTTCACACCTCCAAACCCTCACTAGGGCACCACACTGGTGTTTTTTGGCTTTTTAAACTTGCTCTTCCTCACCTGACCAACAAAGTGTCCATTATTCCAGGGAGCTCATCACATACAGGATTGGGAGAAAACTTCCTACTCCTACAGAAGTTCAGGCCTTGACAATAGCCTGATTCTCCATTTCTATCTCCAGATTACCTCTAATCTTTTCACTTGGAGACATGGTTAGATGCCCCCTTATATTTTCCTGAATATTTTGCATAAACCTTTCAGAGCATTTATTAGGCACTAAAAATGGCTGTAAAGAAAGCCAACCAGGAAAGTAGAACCTAGAATTCTCTATTTTAGGTTAAGCTGTTATATGAGAATCTTACATTTTTAACATGTAATGGGGTCCTATTTTTCTCCCTAAAGCTTTTGTTTTTTAGCTGACAGATAGGTTACTGTGTAGTATTTTCCAGGACATGAAAGTTTTAAGTAGGTAAATTATATTGGCATTGTAAAGGGTATAAACAATGATTCGTAGTGTTCAGGAAATACACTATTCCTTTTATTTGTTCTCACAAACTCAGCTCATTCCAAATAACAATGTTCCACCTTCCCTAACATTTCCAGCTTTCCGTGCTACGTTTTCCAGTATAGATTACTATTTCTAGTTCCCAGTGCTATGTATTGACTTACTTTTCCATCTTTTGGGGCTAAAATTCAATATTTCTGATTTCTAGGTCACAGGTCACTTAAGAGATTTGGCTGTTCATTAGAATCAAGTATGGAACTTTTTTATTGATATAGATGACATATTAGTTTCAAGTGTAACTATGGAATGTCTTAAATACTAGAGGTTTCTCTGAATGAGAATCTACTAAATAACTGTCCAGAGATAAGGAATCTGTTCTTAACATTCACTGTCATTCTAGTGCACATCTAAATCACTACCTGACATCTAGCCTCCTCCCCCAAAGAAAAACTGGGAATTGAATTCTCTGTTCCAGGTCCAATAACGGACCATCTTGGTACTGTTCCTTCATTCTAAAGTTAATTCCTCTTGTGCTCTCTCTCCAGCTCCAACTGAACAGTCATCTCTTCAACCTGTCTCTCCAATGAGCTTTTAACTTCGCATGCTAACATCTCTCCTGTTCATCTCATTCTAACCACAATTAAATCTCTCCAGTTAAATATCTTAAGAGTAGCTCTTAAATATTTTATCACCTATCACTCACACAACCCATTTTAACTGGCACTCATCAGTAGTCAGTAGTTGGGGATGTTTCTCAATCTTCCCCTATTTTTTTTTCTTTATTGATTTTAGAAAGGAAGGAAGAGGGAGTGAGAGAAGCATCGATGAGAAAACATCAATTGGCCACCTCCTGCATGCCCCACACGGTATTTGGCCCACAACCTGGGCATGTGCCCTGACTGGGAATCAAACTGGCGATCTCTTGGTGCATGGGTCGATGCTCAATCACTGAGCCACACTGGCCAGGCTTCCCCTATTTTCTTGACTGTCCATTCTTTGAAACTTTCCCCACTGCTGGTTTTCCTGTTTTACTGCAATAGTGCTCTCACCTTCCTACCTGTGAATCTAAATATTTGTTCCCCAGGGACCTCTTCCTCTATACAGATAATAGGTTTGCACGTCACCTTCCTTTTGATTGTCACATACTTTTAAGCATTTGATAAAAACTATGATGGTCTCCCTGAAAAAGTCACAACAGAAAACTTTTCCTACATTTTTGGATTCAGACCCCAGCATTTCTTCCATGACTGTTCACATATATTCAAAAGTCCAGCTATCAGGTGTTTATAGCTCTCAAGTCTTTTTTTTTTTTTTAACTCCTCACCCAAGATTATTTTTTCCATTGATTTCTAGAGAGTGGAAGGAAGGGGAAGAGGGGGAGAGAAACATTGATTAGTTGCCTCCTGCATGTTTCCAGACAGGTGGGGATATAACCTGCAACCCAGGTACAGGCCTTTGACCAGGAATGGAACCTGTGACCCTTCAGTGTATGGGCTGACACTAACCATTGAGCAGCACTGGCCAGGGCAAGTCCAGTTTTCTTACTGGACCTCTATAGCATTTGAAAATCTTTTTTTTAATCCTCACCCGAGGATATTTTTCTACTTATCATCAGATCAAATGGGAGGGAGGGAGGGAGAGAAAGAAACATCAATGTGAGAGAGACACATCAACTGGTTGCCTCCCGCATGACCCAACCAGGGCTGGGGACGAACCGCAACCAAGGTACATGCCATTACTGGAATCAAACCAGTGACCCATTGGTCTGCGTGCCGACAGCTAAGCCAAACCAGCCAGGGCTGAAAATCTCTTTAAAATTTTATTCACTTGATTATTTTAAAAAAAAGCCAACCTTAGATGCAGACTAGAATATTACTTGCTTAAATTTCTAGTGGCTCCCATGGTCATCAATGTAACACAAACTCCTTAGCATGACCAAAGACTACATGATCAATTCAAAGTTACTGGGTTTAACTATATAAAAATTTTTGAAAACACGTTTACCTTTGTTGTTCATTCTCCATAGATACGCTTCCCATCAATGTGGTGATCTCCAATGCTAGTTACCTTTCAAGACTTAACTATCACCACCTTTATAAAGCCTTGTTTATATATCTCCAGGTAGTTTAATGTGCTTATTTCTATCCTAGCATTTATCTTAGGATACTTTAATTGTAGAAATAGTGTGGACTAAAATAAAGCAAAGCCAGGTTCACATTCTTGTTCTACACCTAAGTGGGTGATTCAATATCACCTGTAAACTGGAGATACCATCTACCATGCAGGATTATTTTTAAGTTCTAGAGAATATATGTGAAATGTTTGTCAATGCCTACTATATAGTAAATGCTCAACAAACTGAATTTTGTTAGTTTTATATGCCTATCTCCTCCAACAGATGGCAGAAAAGATGCCTGGCTCGTAAATGCCACTTTACATTTTAAAGCTGATGAAAGAAGTCACAATCTAAAGCCATTCAAGAAATAAAGAGACACAAATGAAGTTTCTTCATCATTCTATTTATTACATGTATGAATATTAACATCTCATGGTATCCATCTAATTCAGTCAAAACCAACAAATGAAAAAGGTTAACCATGTTTCAAATGAACATTCTTACAGATTCCCCTGTAACTCAAAATAGAAATATGTCCACCGCATTAAATCATGACAAATTTGAAAAATGTCATTAAAAAACAAAAATCACCTTTAGTACTTAAATATATTTGTTAATTGTTTGATGGCATCAGTGTCCAAGTTAAATAATAAAAGTTGCTTCATTAGGTACTTTTCAAAAATGGACATCTGGACGGTTCTCTATAGCTGGAGATATATATGTGCAAATATGTCCCACTGTTTTTTACATTTTTTCAAATCTGGCTTTTCTACTTGAGAAAAGTCCTGCAGCGCTCTCTCACAACCCCCTTTTGAAGGATAAAACTAACTTAGACTTTGCTTTAATTATGGGAACTACCAGAAAAAAATCTTATGCTGAGGTTGCTGTTTAATTCCATTTTCACCCAATAAAAAGTACAGAAACACTGTCTTTATTTGATGGTGTGCATAAATATTACACTCCATGAATAGCAAAAATATTTTTTATTTATAATTTACAGTTTCACAAGTGAAAATCGTACATTTTTACACATACAATTTCATTTTGTTAAATTTGCACACATCTACAGAACTTTCACACAACAAGCACCTGAAACTGTGCAGGCAGTAGGATATGCAAATACTAAAATGTATTTATTAACCAAATGATAGCTGAAGGCCCTGCCTCAGCTAGACAATTTATATAGATATGTCTATATATACATAAAAAAATTCTTCACCTCCTAGATCCAAACAGCAGCTTTTTTAAAAAAGAAAAACATACCTTTCTCATTTTATTTAAACTGAGTCAACTGTATCATTTTCTGTTTTAATTTCAGTGGGTGTTGCTATGCTTTCCTCTGTACAAGCTGGTGGGATATCAATTTGTTCTTCCTTAACTTTGGGACTTTCACAGGGTTCCTGCAATTCATTTTTGACAATGTTCAACATAATATTCAAAGGGTTTTCAACTGGTGTCTTGCTGGGAGATGGTGTACAATCAAATGAAGATGTCTACAAAATGAAAAGCCCTATATATAAGTACTGATTAAACTTCAAAAGTATCACATTAACCAAATGCAACAGAAATAACCTGCTTCCCACAAAACATGTCATAAAGACAGACTATTAAGCATTTAATATGTACTCAGCAATAAGCTAAGAAAAGCAGTAACCAAAAAAGGCCAGAAGAGGTTGATTAGACATGCTTCTATATTTTACCCCACACAGATGGTAACCCCTACATATATCCTGGAGTTTTTGTGACTCCTAATTTCAAACACTCAGAGGATTTTTAGAAGTCTCACAAACCCTCAAAACATCCTAGAAAGTCTAATCTTTTGATGACCTATACATATCTACCAAACTGCTTCTTGAACCCATGGAACAAATATTATTTGAAAGGCAATGTAATGTGTTCCATTGTTTGGTTTTAAAAGATGGTTACTCTACAAAAATTTTTTGAATATCTAAGGGAAACAGACTGATGTCTTTTTCAGATTTCATGTGTGATCATTTAAAAGTGATTCCTATATTACAAGGCTGAGTGAAGTATGAAAGAAAAAAAAGCCATAAATGCTACCCATAATTCTACAAATCTATACACATCATGATCCTTCTCATCTTTCAGTTTCCCTCACATTTTTCTGACTAGCGCTCTAGTAAAAGACATCAAGATTGAAGTGAATAGAATGCAAATACAGAACACTTCAAAATTTAAATCAGATTCTGTCAATCTAGCACCAATATTTAGTGAACCTAAATGCTATATCAAAACAATAGCAGCTCACTATCTAAATTAGATCAAAATAACAATGCTCTGATGCAAAAAATAACAAAATTTATTAATGTAAATGAGAACAGTAACCAAAAAGAACTTACATTTTGATAATCTTCATAACATGATGGATGATAAATCTGAGGCAAAAAGAAAAAAAGTAAGTAGGCATTCACATGTATATTCATTTCTAATGGCTATTCCAACAAGATTTTCTTTTCTAATTTAAACCAAAAGATAACTATCTCTGGAAAGGAGACAAAAATCATTTGTTCACATAAATGAATAAAAAATGTTTCATCCTGGTTGCTCTTTAAACTTGGCTTCTACATTTAAGTAGATAACATGGTATGTTTTCAAGATAGTAACAGTTTTGATGATGAAATATAAACTCAGAATCGAAAAGTGTGGTTAGGCAAAAAGAAGCCTAACTAGATTCAGAAGATCTAGTCCTGGGATCATCATTAACTAGTTATGCAACCCCTTACATAAAATGAGTATAGAATCAGATGACTGCTAAAATCCCTTCCAACTCAAACACTGACTAAATTGCAATACCTCCAAAATTCCTTTTTTATTAAAAACAAAAACATTTCTCTTTCAAAGTGGTAAGCTACCACTACAAAAAACAAACAAAATTTAAAACAACTTATAAAGAACTGAAAATTACCTTTCCATCCACTCTAATAGCATTCTTCAAATGCCATTCCTCCTCTTCTTCATCCCAGTATTGTTCAAATTGTTCTTGACAGATTTCACAACTCTAAAACAGAATCATATAAAATGAAATTTACTAAGAGAACACATTAAGTAAAAACATATAAACATTTTATTAAGTGGAGGGAGGAATTTGAGTTTCCTGAAAATTTAAACGATGTTCAACATATAATACAGATAAAAGTAAGTTAGAAGAATTTTGCATTATTCCATACAAAAATAGCTAATATTTCACTGCTGTTAGTCACTGATACTATGTAAATAAATACAGTGGTTATAAAACCCAAAGACAGATCATAGAGTACAACTGAAAAGTAAAGTTCATAAGAAATCTTAAATCACTGAAAGAGGGATGTAAAGTGATATGTTTACAATTATTTGTTTAAAGTGAGCGTCATAACCAGAGGTAGAAAATGTAACATTCTCCTCTTACCTCAACTGCTCCAGCTGGCCCTGCAGGTACACTTTGGAACTCTTTTTCTTTAGCAGCTTCCTGAGTTTTGAGTACAACTTCTTCATGCACCTTTTCAAAAAACTGGCTCTTTGCACGTTCTTCCAGATCAGCTATTTCTTCAAATTCTATCCAGTCCTTAAAAGGAGTTGATTTAAGAAGAATATTTACATTTGTTCCTAAACGTTTACTGCCTACCTTCAATATAATGCTATTGAAAGGTAAGGGTACTTTCTTCTACATATATTTTAATATTCTTTAAAATTTATGTGTTCTCTTTGAGCCCCATAACTAATAGAGAACATAAAGCAACTAATTACAATTAAGACCTTAATATTAATTTTCCATTACCTCTCGAGTTACAACTACAAAAATTTAAACAAGATAAATTTTACATACAAATTTTTTTTAAATCAGTCACGGCAACTTGGAATTTAAGGCCTGGAAGAAAACTGTATTCTACTCTAATCTCAACAAAAAGCAAATACATACTGTTCAAATTTCTTTTATTTAAAAAATCCTTTATATTCTAGGGGTCAAATATTCAAAACATTCACAAGTTAGATCTCAGCAATTATTTAAACTAATATGCTCTTAGAATGATAGACTTTAAAGGCTAAGACAGTTCAAAAACATATGGATTACGTACTGTTAAACTGTAGTACCAACGTCTATGAGTGACTTTTCTGCTAACGTCTTTTTCAGTTCTATTTTGCCGGTAATGCCAGTCCAAGTGATCTGCGTATACATCTGTCTGTGATGTTGTAAACCTCATTCCACAAGAGTAACACTGAATACCAGTATACAGTCGATTTATAACACTATCATAACGTCTATTTTGAAAAAAAGAAATAATCTTTAGTTTTTTAATGGATTTAAAAAGTCAGTTACAAATATTTCAGTTTTCCATATTTTAATAATGGTGATGCCTTTATAATGTGAAAAAATAGTATTTCAGTAAAAATCAATATCATTTTCTAATATATATATTACTGACCCTCTTTCCTTAATGTGGATGAATTTTGGAACGTGGAATCTATCCTATTGTTGACAGACCTGGCCCAATTACTTATTTCCTTTTGGCTAAAATTGGAATGACCATGTGCTAACTGATAAAGCAATAACTGGCCTATTCTTTGACTAGTGTCAGTATCAAGGTGGACACAACAGGTGGATATGGCAGAATAATTAGAGTTCACCTCTCCAGATTTTTTAAGTTCTCAACTCAACTGCCCCACCCTTGTCTCAAGAACACTGAAAGAGGTACAGAAGAAATAATAATCATATGAATTACTAAAAAGAAAAATTAGAAGACTAATGGGAAACTGAAGTCAGCACTAATCTTTTTTTTTTTTTTTTTTTAATCCTAGGCTCCCTAGTTAGAAAGAAATTGTATACAGACCAAGTAAATTCACAAGAAGGGCAGAGTTAGGAACTCCAAACAATTTTTTAAATAGTAGAATAAAGCAAAGGACAGTACACTAGTAATTTGTATACCAGCAAACAAAATAAATATTTAGAGTCATAATATTAATACTGAATGATTTAATGAAAAATGGTTATATAACTACATAGGAGAAAGTTGGTAGAATAGTAAAAGAGCTAGCTATATCTTCACTTTCAGAAAGTCAAAAGACTTCTAAACATGATAAACCAAGAAATATGATAAATCACCCCTGAAACCTATCATTTCATTAACCAATGTCACTCCAATAAATTCAATTAAAAAAATTAAATAATTCATTTTAAAAATAAAAGAAACGTGATAAATCGGAAAAATACAGGGTGGGACAAAAAGCAGGTTTCAATAGTTTGTATGGAAAATAATACAATAATTAATAAATAATACAAGAATAAACTGTTTCGCCCTGGCCGGTTTGGCTCAGCGGTTAGAGTGTCGGCCTGCGGTCCAGAGACCCAGGTTAGGTTCCCGCTAAGGGCATGTACTTCGGTTGCAGTTTGTTCCCGGCCCTCGTTGGTCGTGCGGGTGGCAGCCACTCGATGTGTCCCTTTCACGTCGATGTTTCTCTCTCTCTCTTCCTCTCTCTCCCTCCCACTCTATCTGGACAAAAAATGAAAAAATGTCCTCAGGTGAGGATAAAAAAAAAAAAAGAATAAACTGTTTCGTGGACTCACAACTATAAACCTACTTTTGCCCCACCATGTATGTATTGTATACAAAAATAAGAAAAGTAAATGCTAGGTACCATAGAAAAGAGTTAAAAATGGTTGCCTCTGGGTGAAGAGTAGTACTAGGAGAAAGGGATGCCATCTTTTATTACTGTAAGCCTTTTATGATAAGACTTGCATTATAAAGTTTTAACTATGTGAAAATATTACTTTGAAAATATTTTATTTTAAAAGGGTGAAAAACATCAGCTCTTCTGTTTTTTAAATCAAGTACTCATAAAGATATAATGAATCCATAAAATAGTTTTAAATGTTTTTTTCAATGTATAGGCAATAGAAAACTATAAAAAGATATGCATCAAAAGTTAAGAGTGATTATCAGTAAAGTGGGAATTGTGGGTAATTTTATTTTCTTGATTTTATTTATATTTTCTAATTTTCCACAATGAACATATATTACTTATAAAGTGAAAATAGATTTTTTAAAACTTTTTGAAATACTACATTATAAAAATCTAATTTTCTTAACCCCCAAAGCATAAGAATATCAATCAAGAAAAAATGAGGACTAAGAGAAAATGAAGATAAAAAGGAAGGCAAGTGATTATTAATATCTAATATTTACATTCCCTGTATTTGTTGTACCCAACACAGATATGAAAAAATAGAAATTTAGGAGTAGCCTGTAAGCCTAAATATTTGTGAAGACATATTTTAAAAGGGGATTTAAAAACACGCTTCCTAAAATTTGTTATGTATATTTTACAAAATTAAAAAAAAAAAAAAAAAAAGAAAACAGGCTTCCTAAATTTTAAAAGCAGTAAGAAGGGTAAAATTAATAGCACCAATAATAATGTTCACTGTTAGTCAAGTCATTGTCCTTTTTATCTTAGAAAATTAGGAAGAAAATTGGAATACATACTGTTTCAATTCTTCAATTGTAAAATTGGTAAGATCTGGAACATCTTGATCTTCATTTTGGTCTTCCTCCTCTTCAGTGGGAGGCTGAGCAGCAACTTCATTTACTTCTTCAATTGAAAAGAAATATACCAATTTCTCAATACCATTCTCCATGTATTCTTTATAGGGGAATACTATAGTGTTATAAGCAATAGAGAACTCCATCTTATCTATTCAGTGCTTCTAATCTTGTATTTACTTACTGGCCAAGAAACCTAATGCAATTCTTTTTTTTTTAAATCCTCACCCAAAGATATTTTTGCCATTTATTTTCAGATAGAGTGGGAGGGAGGGGTAGAGAGAGAGAAACACCAATGTGAGAGAGACACATCGATTGGTTGCCTCCTGCACGACTCCGACCAGGGCTAGGGACCAAACAGCACCCAAGGTATGTGCCCCTGATTGGAATGGAACCCGCAATTCTTTGGTCCTCGGGCCGACGCTCTAACTGCTGAGCCAAACTAGCCAGGGCCCTGATGCAATTCTTTACTTTGATAAGTGATACTAGGGTTTGATCAATTAAAAGTCTATCTTCACAAAATTTTACTTCATGAAGATTCAGATTACTTTTTAAAACTAAATTAACAGAATAGCTAGTAAAAAGTCTACACATTATCTGTAGGAATGTTAGTAGATTAAAACAATGTCCACTACAAAAAGAACCAATTCTATTAGATTTTCAAAAAATAGAGAGTATACCTAAGAATTCAAGTATTGTTAGTAAGAACTTTTATCTTAACTTACAGTGTATCATATACACCTTTATAACTTAATGGAGCCTTGTGTAGATGATACTTACGTGTTGTAGCTGTATCAGGCTGGGACAATTTGAGAATTCCTGTTTTTAGCAGTTTTGAAAATAATTCATTTACATCCACCTGACTGAGATGATTATCAGGATATGCCTTAGGAAGGGCTCCTTTAAAAAAATAACAGTAGAACTTAGAAGATATAAATTGTACTAAGCATTTTCAAAGTTTTCTTGAAGATGTCCTATCAACAATAAATTTTACAAACTCTTGTTAAGGATGAGTGTAAATTATCTCAAAAGCTCCTAAAATGAACTTTTTTTCGTGATAAACAAATCGTCACCTCTTAAAAATATATTCTAGAACAAATACTAAAGACACTGATACTTTACACTCATACTTCCTTCTATGCAATGCAGCACCACCTCTATTTACAACTATCTAATTTTCTATTCCTCATCTTCTAACCACACTGGGGAAAAATAAATACCCAAAGCCTAAGTGAAAACACTCCTCCCCACTACCCCCATGACTACCCAGGGGAACTAATACAGGGAGATGAGCCATGTGGCTCAGAGTATACCTGCCCCTCTGACCTTTGCTGAATTATTGCCCTTACAAAGCAGTTCAGACTACTGCAAAACAGGCGTGAGCTTAAAACTTCAATGATTTGAATAAATGAGACAAGGATAACAATCTTCTCCTTAAACTCACTGGTGAAGAATCAATTCAATTACATATCTTATTAAGCACTAATCTAATTATGATCCTTTCAACTATAAAAATATTTCAATGTATTTGTATGTCACTATTATGCATCTCACTACACCTCTAGAAAAAGTTGTGAACCACTAAAAATTCCTCTTCACGAGAAGAAATTCAATTTGCATCCATAATACACATAATCCCTGCCCTTAACCACTGCATACTCTTCACACTTAGCACAATGCCTTGGACACAGTAGGCTAATTAATGTCTGATGAAATGAAATGTCTGAATACACGAATGAATGAATAAATCAACATCAATAGTCAATTATAATAGTATTTCATACATTAGTTTAACATTTACATTTTATTAGAATTAGCTATTTTTATGTCTTAGAGGCATAACTAGTTATTTACATGTCTTCAGATGGCCAAGCTCAGTGATCAAAAACATGAACTATGGAACCAGACTCCTGGGATTCTAACTAGAAACCCCACATTATGCTTATCTGTGCCTCAGTTTCCTTTACCTGTAAAAGGGTAATAATAACTGTTCCTATCTAAGGTTGTTATGAGGACTAAATGAATTAATAGTTATAACACACTAAGGTGTTTGGCATTACATACAATATTTGTTTTAAAATTTTTTTTGCAGCTTTTACATACCAACTGCAATACAACAAATCCTCTACTCAACAACAACAACAAAAAACTGAACTCTAAAGGAAAATACATTAATATAGCACTTTACAAGTTACAAAATACTTTTACATATACAATCTCATTTGATTATCTTACAAAAAATTTCCTAGGCAAATACTGACTTTTACATTCTGTCTACAGAGGAAGAAACTGAGCCCAGAAAGGATATTTGCATATATCCTTCCCATCTGTGAAAAAGCAGAGTGGAAATTCTAAGCCTGGTCTTCTGACTTTAGATTCCAAATTCTTTCCTTCCCTTTCATTACAATGACACCAAAAAAATATTTGAAATATTAATTAATCCTAATGGTCAACCTAGAAATTAAAAGCTTTCAAATTAACTGAATGAATTTCTTATGATGACACTGTTTAAAAACTAATGCATAAACTAGAACCTGGCTAGGACTTCCCTAGTTACTTCAGAAGTTTTGGACAACTCCCTAAATTTGCAAACTAGTGCCATGTCAGAGCATGTTTCTGAAGATTCAAAAATAAAACAAGTATCACTATGATTTGGTTGGGCTAGTAGTTCTTGATAAATTAACTTTGCAGTTATTTTATAAACCACCATAATTTACATACTTCCTATATTTCACATATTAAAACTAAAATTCATTTAAAGCCCTTGCATCCAATATTGTTATTGTTATTGATATTGTTACGCTTCACCCCAAAGTAATAAAGATGCTTATCTATTAGGGTACCTGGCTAGGGAATCACATAAGTTTTTTTCTATTCTTTTAACAATGTTGGGTATAATTATTATTTGAGTGCCCATAAAGACATATGAATGAATCAACTTTATAAGGCAATGTCCCCAGTATTTACTTAATGTTTACTGAATCATCACACACATACATACAAAACAAAAACTCAAGATATCAAATAATTGATATTTCTGAGGTCTGTCATTTATTTCATTTCAGTACAAGTGTCACACTTCTCCCACGCCCTCCAGCTTCCACCCAATAGGCTTCATTCCTCCTCTTTCTAACGGTCTACTTACTAGTCCTGGCTAACCATCTCTAGTTGTAAATAGGATCGATGCACCTCAACAACACAAACAAACTCAGAAAAGAGAATAAAACATTCCAAAAATATAATTTCTAAAACTGAATAGACAATAATTATTTGTCTTTTGAAAAATATAACATTCAGAAAGTACATACCTGAAGGATTCTGAACAAATGCTCCAGGATTTTGTGGATGAACTGGTAAAAATTGTTGTCCTTGGCCAAACGGTACTGGCTGTGCAACACCAGTCAGAACCTTTAAGAGAAACCTTGGTTTTAAAGAATGTTCTTAAAACATTCTTTCCATATTTAAAGTAAAAATTTAACATACTTTATCACATAAAATATTCACAGACATCATAAGGCTTGGTTTCTATGATTAAATATTTACGAGTATAACTTGACTGGGTCACTTCACCTCTAGGCTTTCTACAAAAAAGAACAATAATACCTTCCCGAATCTGTTTTATAAAAGTATAAAGAACTGAGAATGGATGTGAAGCTTCTTTGAAAAGCTGAAGATACCATGAAAACACAAGGTAGCCAACAACTAGCTATGTGACCTTACACCAATCACTTTACTTGCTGGTGCTTTCTCTTATTTTACAAATAGAAGAACTGACATCCAGAGATGTCATAATGGCTAGTTAACAGCAAAAGTGAGACCAGAACTCCTGACTTGACCACAGATGTCAAAAGCCTGTTTTAATTGGCAACCTGAACTCCTTTGAGATCATCTTGCTTGGCCATCATACTTTGGATTACAAATAGATTGTAAAAGACATCAAAGGAATGTTGAAAAATAAAAAAAATACTGTACAGGCATACCAATACTATATTTGTAGTCCAGAATGAGGTAGGACTTCTACATGTTTTTGCTATGTAAACAAATATCCATTCATAAGCCTTGTTCAGTTTCAATGAGAACCCCACCAATTCAGTATAATGTAGCAAGCAAGACTAGGTCAAGTCCCATTCCAGAGTATCTGTCGATAACAGTATCATTGCTTTTAAAAACATACTATAGAGTAAATCTAATTAGGCAGGACAATTGTTTTTTCAAACTACTGGATATCAACAGAAGACTGCTTTATATCAATAATGCTTATAATGTGCTTTTAAAAATCTTTCTTTTTGTTTTACATTTCCTTCCATGCAATGTTTCTAGTATAATATGATTTTGTCCTAGTAAGAAAGTGTCAGCAACTGGAAAAAAAGTAAATTTAGCCCAGGGGAATATCAGCTGGCAAGAAGTAGTCATTAAATATATATCCACTGAATCTTTAAAAATTATTTCAAAATGCATTTTGAAATGTATGCAGACCAAGTGAAAAAGAATACCAACAGGTGACTATACATGTTTAGGTGATAAAATGAATACATTTGGGAGGCAAGTCACAGATTTGCTGTGTTGATATTAATGTCAAATAATTCTATTTGACTGGAATGACTAGAAAGGTGTTGCAAAGTAGGAAGAGAGGAAGAGACAGATTCAGACTTAAAAGCATAGGCAATTTGATTTTCTGATTTAACTCAGACTAAGGAAATTCTTAAAGAACAGTCTAAAAAACAAGCTCTATGGTTATTTTAAAGCTTATCAGGGCTCACAGTTCTAAAATGTAGCAGAGACCTATATAACACCTTCACAATTTTATAATACTTTATTAGCTTTGAAGCCTAAAACAAACAAAAGCATAATGGGGAGGCTATGCATGTGTGAAGGCAAGAGGTATATGGAAAATATCTTGTACCTCACAGCACAATTTTGCTGTGAACCTAAAACTATTCTAAAAAGTAAAGTCTACTTAAAAAAAAAAAAGGAAAGAAAAATGTGTGTGTGTGTGTGTGTGTGAGAGAGAGAGAGAGAGAGAGAGAGAGAGAGAGAGATTTCTCTAGATACTGGAAGAGCTAAAATCAATTTTGGATTGAAATTGCAAATTTCAGCCCCAAGACTCTTCCCACTTCCCTAGTATGTGGGGTTTTAAAGTACACTAAAAAAAAAAAAAAAAAAAAAAAAAAAAACAATAAAAACATAGTTTAAAAAAAAAGAACTTTCCACCCTGGCCGGTGTGGTTCAGTTGGTTGGGCATCGCCCCATGCACCAAAGGGTTGCTAGTTTGATTCCCGGTCACAGCACATGCCAAGGTTGCAGGCTCCTTCACCAGTCAGGGTATACAAGAGGCAGCCAATCAATGTTTCCCTCTCTCTCCCCCTTCTCTCTAAAAAGCAATTAAAAAATCTTTAAAAAAACAAACAAAAAACCTTCCCAATCTATAAAATAAACCGTCTCCTGAAAACCTTCCGCAAACCCTAGGAACATTAAAAATAGCACATATCTCCACACAACATAATTTTAGAATAACAAGTCTTACCTGTTGAGATGCCTGAATATTTCCTACGGCCATTGGAGCAGGTAAATTGCCAAAGTTTCCAAATTGAGAATTCTGAAGATTCTTTTCATCAAAATAGTGTCCAGAAGCTCTGTTAAGGGGATTTGAGAAATTCTGGTTTCCAGGGCCATGTGGTCCATTAAAATTTGGTCCTTGAGGTGAATCAAATATTTGTTCATGTCTTTGGAACTGTAGTCCTTGGGATGGGGCATTAAAAGCATTGCCAGGTGGATCATTATACGGACCAGTCTGATTGAAAGAAACTGATTCAAGCCTTTGTGAAGGATGATTGTCAAATCGTGCGCCTTGAAGACCAAGGGGAATATCAAACCTTGATGCTTGCTGGTGTTGTGGACCATCAAATCTTTGAGGCACACCATCAAATCTTGGTTGAACCTGCTGTCCAGGTGGTCCATCAAATCTCTGTGGGCCTGGCTGACCAGTTCTTTCAAATCTAGGACCTGGTTGTCCATGTAATCCATCAAATCTTGGTAAGAGTGATGGCTGCCCTGGCTGCCCATCAAACCTTAAAGCATGACAACCTTCAAATCTTGGACCACCTTGACCCAGAGGCCCTTCAATTCTCAGGCCACTTGCTGGTACAGGACCCTCAAACCTCATTCCACCTCCTTGTTGGACTAAAGGTCCCTCAAACCTGATCCCAACCCCTGGTTGACCATGTGGACCCTCAAACCTAAGGTTCCCACCAAGTTGATTATGTTGTCCCTCAAACCTCAGACCAGCTACTGACTGACCATGGGGGCCCTCAAACCTCATTCCAACTCCCTGCTGTAGCAAAGGGCCCTCAAATCTGATCCCACCTGCTGGCTGACCATGAGGTCCATCAAACCTAATTGCAGCTCCTGATGGACCATGACCCCCCTCAAATCTAAGTCCACCTACAGGCTGACCTCGGGGATTATCAAATCTAAGTCCACCCACAGGCTGACCATGAGGTCCCTCAAACCTTAGACCACCCACAGGTTGACCCCGATGTCCCTCAAACCTGAGACCACCCACAGGCTGGCCCCCTGGTCCTTCAAATCGTAGACCACCTGCAGATCCCTCAAACCTAAGACCAGGGGAACCTTCAAAGCGAAAACCACCACCTCCTCCTTGACCGATTGGCCCCTCAAACCGCAGAGGTGTCCCTACTGGTCCTGGAGGACCTTCAAATCTCAAAGGACACCCACCTCCTAGCTGACCTTGTGGTCCTTCAAATCTCAAAGGGCCACCTCCCCCCATTTGTCCAGGTGACCCATCAAACCGAAGAGAACCTGGTGCAGGAGGTCCATCAATTCTAGGGCTTAATTTATTAGGTCCGTCAAAAATCATCTTGTTTGGGCCATCTCTCGTTACTGATGGCCTACTAGGTCCATCAAATAATGGTCTGTCTTCAGCTAATGCTGTAAGTCGCTGATTTGTATCAAGGCCGGCGAATCGTGATGCTGGACTATCTACAAATGGTTTATCTGAATCTTCGTATCTAGGTCGCTTAAGTGGAAAACGATCATTGAATGGTGATCTCTGCTCTTCTCGTACACCTTTTAAAGAGAAAAAAGATTATTTTCCCTGAATCTGAATTTATATAAAATTATCTTAAAATCTTTCTATATTCATATAAATGTTTATCCAAAAATATCCATAACTATCTCAATTTATTAGAGGCAAGGGAAAAGACAACATCAAACAGCAGGTAAAAGGATGCCCCTTAGAGTCAGACACACCTGGGTAAAAAAATCCCCATTCTGTCAATTTACTAATTATTTGACTTTGAAAGCAAGTTATTTAACTTCTCTGGTCTTATTTCCTATCTGTAAAATGAAAATAATACATATTTCACTGGGTCATTGTGAGAATTAAATCAGATTACATATATAAAGAACCTTGTAAAGTACCTGACACACAGTTGGCCTTCTAAGTATTAGCTCTCTTCCCTTCCCTCTGAGGGAAAAAACAAATTGAAACAAAAAAGGTAGTCTGAACAGTCACAAAAATCCATCCCCACTTAGCTTGTTCATTTTCCCTTCACTGCTGTGTGATTCAATAGGCATAATCTGATTTAACTTTCTACCTTTAGCAGAGACTTGCTCGTCATGTCTTCTCCGGCCCTCATGGGGTGAAAGATTCTCAGCATAAGTACGACTCCCAGATATAGGAGAAAGACGTCTTGCTCTTTCACTAAATTGTTCTTTTCTGTCAAACTGTGCTCCACTATTCCTACTTGCATGTTTACTTTTGGATGGCTCACATTCTATTCCAGACAACAAGGCATCAGTCAAAGGGTAGTCAAAAATATCAGGATCTAAGAGATCAAGTCTTGGAAATGAATGCTGAACCTGTGTCCTTTTCAGTTTTGCTTTATGTTCATAGTAGGTTAATTCAGCATCAGATAAGAGAGGTTTCTTTTTTAATCCACCTTTATTTTCTTCTGTAGGACTATCGCGTACATTGCATCTATGTTTACCTTCTTGATACTGAAATAGCTGTCGAATTTGATGCACAACAACAAGGAACTCATCCTGTGTAATTTCACCAGATGCTAAACGTTCACTCGTCTGCATGGGGTGATAAAAAGAAATCAAGTATTTTAAATATAAAAAGTACTTACAAAAATACTTAAGACAAAGACAATAATGGTTACATAGGATCGTGGTAACTACCTTTTGAAGCAATTCTCTCTTGCTTGCGAGAGTTAACTCTTTAGGAATCTGAAGATTGGCATCTACACTTAATCGATGCTGCTGCTTTGGGGTTCGAGGTGACAAGATTCCTTTAGTGCTTGACCAGCTTTCCCTATGCCTTAGATGAGGAGATTTATTATGGTCATCACCTTGTTGTAAGCTGAAACCATAAAAGCAGTATATTACTTCACAAAAATTTTTTAAACACTCAGGACCATATTTAAAATTCTTTTCAAAAAATCTAGTTAAAATGAATTTATATGTAATCATAAAAATTAATTAAATGATCAAGAGCACATGATCTGAAGTAAGGAAAATGAGATATAATTTCTAATTCTTGCATGTCCTGGATGTGCAGCCTTAGGTAGATTTCTAAACTCCACTTCTCTTATCTCTGAAATAGTAATAATAAAGGAATTTTAACCCATAAAGTTGTAATTAAACGAAAAAATAAAGCATTATCCAATTTTGACTCTATATTTTCAAATGTACACATTATTCTACTTGATTAAAAATGTAAACATCCTACCTTTTATTTTCTTCCCAACCAGACTTCCATCTTTTGTTAGACTTGGAACTTTGCCAATTTTCTATATTCTCCTTTGGTTCAGTGCCTGATTTTGTAGAATGCTGACTGGCAGTTTCTTGTGGTCGTTCATCTTCAGTCTTTTTTATTCGCCTCGGATCTCGAACATCTTGTTTAGTACTTCTCTTAGCATTTCTTTCTTCCCTGGAAGGTGGCATAAAGTCTTCCATATGTGACTGCTTACATCCCGATTGGCGCATTTTTCCAGTTTTGGGTGTCGAGGTTGGAGACATACTCCTTTGCCTTCGTTTGGGTGACCGCCTATCTCTTCTCTTAGGAGAATGTATAATTGGTGACCGAGACTTGGGTGATCTCGATCTTGATCGCTTTCTAGTACTTGATCTCCCTGGTTTTGTTCCCTGTTTTTCTGATTCTTCCATTATTGTATCCTGTTTTTGTACAATGCCATTAACGATTTTATTTCGACTTCCAACCAGTCTGTGTTCAGATGACTTCATATGCTCATCTTTATCCTTCTTTTCTGCAGTTTTTCTCTTCTCTTTTGTATCATCATCTTTGCTATCAGTCTTATCCTGAAAATGTTTTTTTAATCTTGGATCTCTCTTGCTCATATCAGACACCCTTGGGCACTCAGATTCTTGATTTTTCAAGTCTTTTGTATGGGAGAATTTGTTTTTCAAAGGTGATGGTGATTTAGATTTAGATTTAGATTTAGAATCTAATTGGTCAAGTTCTTTCTTGGTTATTTTTTCACCTGATTTACTTTTTTCTTGTTTCGATGAATTTGGTTTTTCAGAGGGTACAGTTTTACTTGTCTTATTAATATCAGATTGGTTTAATGTGTTCATTAGGAATTCCTTTCTGTGACTTTGATCTTTTCCATGAGAAGAATGTTGACTCATCCTATTAAGACGGGGATCCCGGTTTGTTCCTTTCAAATCCTGAATTTGCAAGGATGGACCTGGACGGTTTTTGTCAGGTTGCAAAGGAACCTGATGGGGAGTTTTAACTGCCATAGGGGGAATTTGTGAAACATGTAATTTGGATGGTGCAGATCCAGGACCTAAGTTGGATGTCTCTTGCTGAACACTAAGAGAAACTGCCTGAAATACAAAGTAAATAAATGTTTATGTTAATACTCTAAAACATGCAAATTATTTATCAAGAAATTGAAACCTAGAATACACTTCATTCAATAAATCCATTAATTCAATACTGTTTTTACATTGTATACTTGTAATGTTTAAGTGGAGATTAAAGTGAAAAGAGAAAGTTCATATACTTATGTGCCCTGTTATTTCGTACTAGTCCTTTACACTTTGGGGTTTTATAATATAATTTCCAGGTAAAATGGAAAAAGTGGCACTGGTAATAAACTTATAAAACTCTGCCTTCCTGTACCTCTTCACTCTCAAACAAACTTAAGTGCCATGTAAAATAACTTAGTATAGGTCATTTGTGCATATAAACAAGTAATCTTCCTAGAGTCCTTAATTTTGTGATAGCTTTTTTTGTTGGCTTCTAGGTACCTGATCTCTGCTCATAAAGCATAAGTTCATAAAAGATTCAAGACTCTGCAAAAACATTCGCCACAACACACCTACCATATTGGGACTGATACTAAACCCACATGATATAATTGTTAACAAAACTAAGGTGTTATCTTAGAAGACAGCAATCTAATAGAAAAGCACTTGAAAGAAAATAGTGTACAGTTTATCTTCAAGCAAATTTTACAATAAGGATATAAAAATTTGCTCTAACAAATACACCATAATTTGTGAAATAAAAGTGGGAAAATATACTATTAATAAAAGTAACATTAATAAAATTCAAACACAAAATAATTACTTCTGTATCAGAAGACGATTAAAATATTTGAAATACAAATTTCCTCTACTTACCAGTTGTGCTTTAGCTTGCTCTAGTTCAAGCTCCAACTTTTTCTGCTGAAGTTCTAACAACTGTTTTTGTTTTGCCAGTAACTGCTGCCTTATTAGTTGTTCTTGGGTAAGATTCTTTTGCATATCAGGAACAATTGGAGGAGTGGAGATGCTAGGGGAACTGACCACTGTACCAGGTGTTGAAGGCTCTTCCGGCTATAAGAGAAAATTATTTGTTAAAAAACTATGTATCACAGCTAAAAGGGAAGTTAAGAGGAAACTAAAAATTATGAGCTTATCTCTTAATAAATACCATCCATAATGTTTTAACAGCCAATCATGTTTAAAAGCACACAAAAGCTTTTCAGGAATTTAAAATCAAATAAGTATATTATGTAACACCTGAACAGAATCTATTTTTAAATGTACTATGAACCTGAAGAGAAAAATTTAACTGTTTCAGCACAGGATAGTCTTGATATTTCTTTCTGGCAAGATATTTTAGAAAAGTCAAATTTTGACAGTTAAAAGTATGTTGTATACCATTCATGTAAAACTTACCGATTTATTTAAAAATTTAGGATTCACATGGATGCTAGATGTATTCACATTGGGGGGTAGAGGTTTAATAGGCCAAGCAGGATCTAATGAATTGACTCTGACATCCAGGGCATAAAGTTTCTTCAATGGGAATATTTCATCCCATGTGGAACGTAACTTAAATAAACTTTTTCTAGTATTTTCATCCACCTAGAACAACAGAACAATTCTATGGCTTGTTAAGTTACTATAGAATGTTTTAAATATTAAGTATAAAGCTACATCAATCTCTGTTCTACTTCACATATAGCACACATATTGCTCATTCATAAATATATATAATACACAACAGTAAGAACTTATTCAAGATATATTTGGTTTGCAAATGGAAAATTAACTCTCCCTCAAATAAAAAATTAGAAAAATTAGTCATCATCACCTAGCCATCATGAAAGCAAACCACTAGGCAAGTCTTTGTACTTTTAAAAGTACAAGTCTACAGGAAAGTCTGGCTTTGAGATTATTGAAACAAAAAAGAACTACTATAAGAGAATAGAGCCCATAGATGCTCATGTGCTTCAGAAAAACCTCAAAGTTCCTTCTGGCTAGAATGCAGATGTGCAAAAGACAGAAAACTGAACAAATTACAAATGGACTTTCTTGTACTTGCCTGTAGGCAAATAAAAGAGGCCCAGTGGGGGGGTGGGGGGGGCGGGGAGTACAAAATGTTTCCAAATTTTAGGGCTTGATATATAGCATTCCTATGTTTATTATTCTTACTCTGGACAAAAACATAAAACTAGCAAACAGTTTACCTGATGGCCTAAATTTCTTAAATTATTTACATGGCAAAGTTAAAATTAAGACAAAATTTCTCACTAACCAAACCAATCTTCTGCAATACAGTATGGTTGATATCTAAGAACAAGCTATTTGTGGTGTGGAAGGCACCTAAATTATTAAAATTCAAAATCTTACCCACTGATGAGTTTTATATAACTTAATTGCTCATGCTTATGATGGGCATAGTAATAACAATTTTTAAAAATTAGCCATCAGAGAAACCTAGTACCTTAGGAAAACTGAATTAGGTATTTAACTTTAGGATAATAAAGCCTTAACTATATTCAAGTCTTTAGATAATAATTTTATTTACTACAAGGTCATTTTCATCAACTGTAATGATAAGGCCCAGTTAGATTCAGTAAACGTATTCTAACAAACACCCGAATGAATCTGAACACAATGAAACTGAAACCAAGAGGTTGGTTTAGCTCCCCAACTTCTATAAAGCAAAGTTAACTCTCCTTAAGGCTATAGGCTCAGGCAAGCAATATTTAGCAAAGGTGTATAATACACTATTAACAAGTTCCTTAGTACAATTTGAAATACAGCTTTCTACATTTCTTCTACATATTTAGCAGTTATTTCCTTTTTCTAGGAACTTAAAGGAAAAAAATTACTGAACTACCAACTACATTTTCTGTTCTAACAAACAAGTAAAATCTGATCTTTCAAAATAATCCCAATTCTCCAAGTCTGACAACTGTGTTTCCTCCTAACACAACAAGTACATCTAAAATATAGGAACTACCAATTTTTGACTAGGAAACAATCTCTAAACCTAAATACCTTATAATGTTCTTTTGCTAAATGTGAAAGATAAAGCCTGACAGGAAGATAATTACTTCAGCAAATCCCTTGGCCTCAACAGAATACCTGTATTTACCAAACTACCAGATACAATGTTATCAAAGCAATGTACAATCTCTAGGTATAGAACAAGCCTTTCTTCTAAACACTAAGAGGGTAAAAAGTATTTCCAATATAACCTAAGGCAAATAACTGGTTCACTATTCACACATACCTAGAACATTCATATAAAATAAACATACTTCAACAAAGTAGTAAGTGGAAACATGTCCAGGAAAAAAAATGAAATCAAAAAAGTTTCAGGCATCAATCACAGGTTGAGACACTGGTGAATTATACTTTTTTTTTTTTTCAGACAGGAATAGCCAACATCCTAACAGAAATGTAAACAGTGAAATTTGAAATATCTTGAGAGCTGCAGAACTTTTTGCCCATCTAAAAGCAAAGTCATCTTAGTCTTGAATGAGTAATGTAAAACCCCTAGAACCTTCATTAAAAATCTAACATAAAAGACTAACCTTAGCATGGTACTTGATACATGTCAAAGAGAATAAAATATTTCACCACCCAAGAAAACCCAACACAAAGGCAAGTATTTATTTAATCAGGAACACATTTTTTTTTTAAATTCAAATGTTTCTAAATGTATATATACCTTTTCAAACACACAAATAAATGTTGCAACTAGATTTTTAGTAAAGGCAGTGAGATACTCTCGTCCAACGTTTTTCACGATAGAATCCATAAGGTACATAACAGGAAGCTTCTCTGAGGAAGGAGCCTGAATAAAAAGAAACTGAGAAGTTTAGTATAATGAACTGCCATCAAAGTAGTACTTTTAAAAGGAGTTTTTAAACATACAATACAGACCTCTATTTTTGTTGATAATTTTAAATTAACGTTTATGAAACATTCGTGGTCAATCAAGCACTCATTTCTTACAGTGATCTTTAGTTGAGCATACAAAATAAGCTCCAAATCACCATTAAGAAAAACCTTAATCTCTAGTATACTCATTTAGTATTCAATGGAATTTCAGGTTCATATGGTAAAGACTGTTTTAAGTGAGCAAAGAGTAGAGAGGGATATTTTCTGTAATCCATGTATACATTTTGTGACCCACATTAAGTTATAATGGTGTATGTACCTAGACTCAATGAAGTTTTTCAACTTCTGGCAGAAACCCTAATTTCCATAAGCATATTTTATATGTTAAAGTCTATGAAGCTTTTACTTGTAAAATCATTAGGATTACTTCTCTATAACCCAATGTACAAAGAAATTAAGTATACTTCACATATGAAGTTAATGGCAAAAAACACTTTTAAACTTGCAGGAAAGTGCAAGTTGTTACTGATACAAGAAAAACTGGATGGAGCAGCCGCTGAGTCATGTAAATCAGGTTGAACTTGACTCTGGAAACCAGGATTTGTCCTGAAGATTTTCTTCACAGCATGGACTCTCCGTCGAGATATTTTTCCTCTGACATGCACAAACCAGGGGTTCTAAATTTGTGCAGAGCCAGTGTGGTGATGCAGATACAGGTGGCCCTTTCCAAAGCAAACAAATGTTGCCCCAGTTCGACAGGAATGCCTACCCATCACTGGCTTTTAGAAGGCACAGCAAGTTTCCAGAAAGCATCAGCAGGTTCACAGATTTGCCGAGGAGCATTAAGACATACCATATAAACTAAGTGTTAAATCCAACTCCACAGGAGAAACCATGATTTAAAAAAAAAAAAAAAAATCACCCCCATTTACCCATCCCATGTGTATAGGAATCTTAACCCTAAACAACACTTACCCATAGCTACCTGTAGCTAGGGTAGGCTCACAGTTCTGCAGTACACAATTCCATCATATTTCACAAAACCAATTGCCCACACAAGTGTGTAGAAGTGCTCTTGCTTCTGATAAACCTTTACTACCACCAAAGTTGGCTAAGGAAACCTTTGAATAAATAATCTTGTATGAAAAAAATTTTTTTACGGTACTTCTAATAAAAGGGTTCACAAGGCCACTGCATGTGGGTAAATTAAGAATCAACATGTCAAATGCTTTATTGCTGTGTCTTTATCTTACCATGTCATGTTTTACACCATTTTAGTCATTGTGGTACTTATGAAAATAACAGGCTCTCTAGAAAACCAAACTCTGTTCAGCAGGCTACTTTTTATTGCACAAGTGAATCCTATATGTAATTTATTTTTTTTTTTGCTACTACGTCTCAAGGGAGGAGTCAAATTAGGTGTGAATCCTTAAGTTTAGCAATGCTGAGATGCTAGAGAATAAGGACACAAACATCCACCTCTAGAAACACAAAACCAAGCCAGTTTGCTACCAAATGACAGAAAATCCCTCCCCTCACCCTCAATCCCAACCCTGATTAAGGTATTTCCCCAAAGTGACTTTTACATCTTTTCCTCAATCTGGCTTTACAAAAATAATCAGGAAATGTGTGCCAAAAAAAATTTAGCTTTTATCAGCAAATAGTCCATCTATTTTCACCACTCTGTGTAGCCATACAAAAACACAAGTTTTAATGTGACCACTATATTCAGCATTTACTTTTCACTTCTCGAAGATCTTCAGGATCCATAAAACCCAGCAAAGAAACTTCTGAGTGACAACCTGAGCTGCTAAATATTAGGCTCCGTGGAATATTAGTAATCCCCCCAAATACTAGGCAATTAGATTTTTAAAATCAATGTTTTTTTTTTTAACGCAGGTGGTTTCATTTTTAAAAAGGCATTCAATGTCAAGTTAAGCCTTCAACAAGGCAAAAACTAAGTTTTCATGTCCAACATGTTTGTGGTATTAATAAAAAGGATGTCGAGTATGAGGAATGCTTCCTTTTTAAATCTCATACTTAAAAAAAAAAAGAACAATAGCTGTTTCACACCGACATTCACAGGAAAAGGAGAATGAAGGCTTGTATTTTGGCTGCCCGACTGAGCATGACAGACTTGTTGGGCCCTTAAAAACAAAAACAAAAAAACCCTTACTTTTTGTCCTCTTCAAATTAAGGTATGAAAGGACCACCTGAAACCGTGTATCTTGTGAACGGATTTACCCAAGAGTGGATGGAACCTAAAGAATGAACCCAAGTCACTTAAAGACTTTTGTTTAAAACACACAACCACGTAGATAAAAATAAGTCTTGGAAGCAGATTCTACACCTTACAAAGGTAAATAAAAAAGACAAATACATATTTTATATGTTTTATTCACAAATTTTATAATACCAGTCACACATTTCAAAACCATTTATTAGTCAGACCACTCAGTTTTACACTAGACAGAAACCGCCTCTAAACAATATATTTGGTGGTTGTTGTTAAAGTGGCCTTTTAAAAGGGGTTCACTCTGCTAAAAGGAGGCTCATCCTGATCATTTCAATCACTAACAACTAGAAAAAACTAAACCATAAGTACAAGCTTGAAAAATGACTTAAAAAGTAAGTGCTGGGAAGCTGGTAAAACTCATTACGATAACCAAGTTTAACAGAAACTTTACTTAAGTGACATATCACTCCCACATGAATCCACAGAAGAGGACTACAGGGAAATATAGGGTGGCAGAGGACCACTTCTGTCAAGGGGTGAAGAAAAGCACGTCTTCACTATCAGGGAAGGGAGGAAAAAAAGAGAAAAGGAAGAGGAGGGACTGAACTTTTCAAAAAAACTACGAGTACTTGTTACCCAATGGGCCAGTTCTCCACCTACAGGTTGGATAAGATCTCCTCCCCCCGCAACCCATACCCCACCCTCAACCCCAATTTCCCATTTTGGGGGACAAATAAAGCACTCCGATAGGAGAATGAAAGTACTATCTAGCCGCCCCCACCCCAAAATGGGGCTGACGGGTGTGAGCAGCTGCCTGGCTGGCAGGGAATGGATTCTTCTCTCTTCCCTTTTGCATCATGTGCTTTTCAGGCGCCATGTTGGGCTCCTAACAAGCGGCTGCTCCACTCGGGGCCAATTCCCTATTCCCACCCACCAACAGCTCGCTCCCAGGTCCCCCTTCACCTCCTTCCAACCCACAGAGCACAATTACCCAAAAGGGTACTGGGGAGAAAGTGGGAGAAGAACCACTCCCCACCTTCCCAGGGGCTTAAAATGCTTTTAACTCTTACTTCCCCACACCACAAACTGCCTTTAAGTCCCCCCCCCAAAGGGCTCTATTCAAAGCGTGTGTCGGGATATACAATGCGGTGGCCTAGATAGGAGTTGGTAAGCGGAAGTGGGGCTCCACCCTTTACCCTCCCCTCTCCCTCCCCCCAAGAGAGGCCCACGCTCGAAGCCTGGGCCAAAGACCGAGCCAGAGTTGGAGGGGGAGGGTTGGAGAGGAGGAACGCTGTCCCCCTTCGGATGGAAGCGAGACCTGGGATGAGGCTAACACTAAAATCAGGGAGTATTAGAAGAATAGGAGGCTGCGGGGTGTATAAAAACCTTGGCGGTTTGGGCCTCGATGAGAGAGACGATCTCCTTGGCGAAGGGCAGGTTCTCCTCGGCTAGAATGGTCAGCATATTGATGTGCGGTTTGCTATTGAAGGTCAGGTCTTCGAGTGATGACTGATAATCCCGACAGGCGTCCTCCCGGGCCCCCGCGGTACCGGCCTCGGCCGGCGTCTGCTCTGACATTGCGCCGCGGCCCCCCTCCGAGGTCCGCCGCAGCTGAAGCTGAAGCCGCTCTCGACACCCCGCCTCCCTGCCGACTCCTTCCTCTCCCCGGGTCTCTCGCGGCTCCGGCTTCACCACATGCTGACCGCGGAGGGGGGTTGGGGGACGACACGGGGGGGACCTCGGGTACGAAACGCCGCCCTCTCACGGGTGATCTCCGTCCGCTTCAGCCGCCACAGTAGCCTCTTTCTCCACAGCCACAAAATGGCGCCGGCAGCGGCGGCTCCAGCTCCGAAAATGTCTGTGTTCCCAACCGCTGCGTCGTGCGAAATGAGCTAGGGGAGGGGAAATGTGCGGTAAAGGGGTGGAGCCGTTGGACAAAACAGACGTGATAGGCTCCCCCGGCGACGTCACAAGCCCCTCCTCCGGCTCTTCCGCAGAACGTCCGGGCACCGTCGTCTTCTCGGCTCGCGGACCCATGCTTTCGCAACGCCGAAGGCTCGGAGGTGCGGTGGGAAGGACTGCTCCTCTCATTGGCCAGTTCGTAAGGGACTGTTCGGTCATTTGTTACCATAACAACCCATTCAAGGAGGCCTGTAGGCCTGGGGAGGCCGTTCCCGAAGCCCAACCCAACCCGTTTAAGGGGAAAGCTCAGCCGTCCCCTCTTCGTCCCTCCCTCTGCAATCCCCGAGCCACTAGTCGGCTCTATCAATCACCCTCCCTCCCGCCTGCCCCGGCGGCCCGGGGTGGGGGCCCAGCGGAGCGGAGGCTTTCGGCCCTCCCCATCCCCTTCGCCGCTCGAGTCTCAGGTGCTCCCGACTGCCTGGGCGGGTCCAGCTGCTGGGGCCGCCTGTCCCTCCGGGAGCTAAGACCGGAGGGAGTCGCCGAACTGACCCATAACCTCCAGCACGCTGCTTCCCACATCCACAAACAAAAACCTCTAGGCTGGTTTTTTCGAGTTGATCCCCCCAGAGAATGTCTGTATTGTGAGTTTGTGTGCGAAAGGCTTTTCCCTAGGGATTTGGAGATCTTTGGGAAACCCTCTCAGATCCCTGGGTTGGATTTTCAACGACAGCCACACCAGCCACGAGCCTGATAGCTCCTCTCTGTCAATCTTACACACTTCGAAACAGCCTTAGAATATGCTATTTGGGGCACGCAGGAAAAATGTATATTTCACCTCTAAGACTCTTCCCAAGCTGTTAAAATACTATCTGGAGGCTGGAAATATGGTACTAAAAACTCAAAGCCTGGAACTGCAGCGTAACACAATAAACTAAAAACTTTTTTGTGTGTTTTTGTTTTGTTTCGTTTCGTTTTGTTTTTTGCATTGGGGAAAGATAGAAACAAAAATGTAAGCTAAAAAATAGGTACTAATTCGATAAAATTTGCTTCCTTAGCCTACCATGCTCTGTAGCGATACTTGTTCCCCAGAAGGAACTGCTCTTAAGAAATAAATGAAGCAATCCATTTATTTGTCCCATATAAAGTAAACTTTATTTTTTTGTTTTGTTTGGGGTTTTTTAGCAGCTTTATTGAAGCATAATTTGGGTGTCCCCCCAAAAATGTATACAAGGTGTCTGTAGATTCTATTACATTTTGAAAACGAAATGTGTTTTAATAAACACTGGCTTTATAATTATTCAAAGATATGTATACATGTTTCAGGACACCCTATATAACTACACCTAAAGTATATAAGATTGTTTTGACGTATGTATTTTTCATTTCTTCTTAATGTGATATTGCAAATGAATGAAAAGTAAAGCCGGAGGAGGAGAGCTTGTCTTTTCTCATGTGAAGCTAAAAATTTTACTGAAAACTTTTTATTGATCTCAATAATTTCATACCATTGTTAGTGCTGGTATTCAGATATAGTAGACGGTTAAAATGTAGGAATTTTGTGAGTTCCTGTTTTCTGGAGAGAGATAGATGTCTGGGTTAAGATAGTCCTCTAATAGTTTTCCTTGTATTTTATAGGTAAATACTAGACTGAGTTATAGAACATATCTGCCTGTCATTTTTTATGTTCTTTTAACAACCAAGTGAGCTTCAAAAAAAAAAGTTTTCAAAGCTCTAATTTGGCATCTGTTTGTAACACTCCTAGGCTACACACAGAGTAAACAATATATGCTTAGCATATAAATCAACAAATCTATGTACTCACAAGGGACATAGAAAACTCAAGAGTGAGGTAGCAATCTTACTCGAATCATGTGCTATACTATAACAAGAATATTTTCTTTATATCCTCAGGACAGATAACAAACTAGATAACCAGTATTTTTTTTTTATCCTCACCCGAGGACATTTTTCCATCTTTTGTTCAGACAGAGTGGGAGGGAGAGAGAGGGAGAGAGAGAGAGAGAGAAACATTGACATGAAAGGGACACATGGAGTGGCCGCCTCCCGCACGACCAACCAAGGCCGGGGACAAACTGCAACTGAGGCACGCGCCTGTAGCGGGAACCGAACCCAGGTCTCTCTGGACCGCAGGCGGACACTCTAACCGCTGAGCCAAACTGACCAGGGCCAGTATTTTTAAATATACAAATTAATGCATGGAACTTCTCCCATGATAGTTCCAGTGCCAGTTCTTTCGCTAGAGTATGCAACTAATGCCCTCTCTTTTATTCATCTTTATTGTTGAAAGTATTACACATGTCTCCCCTTTTTTTCCCCCTATTAATCCCCACCTCCTCAGTCCCATGCCCCTCCGGCTTTCCCCAAACTATTGTCTGTGTCCATTGGTTATGCATATGCATAACCCCCTTCCCCATGAGCCCTGTTTGCACCAGTTATCTGCCCATCTCTGTGTTATTTGCATTGGTGAACCTGATAGGCCCTTGGCCCAGCCTTCATGAAATTTAAAGGCCAATTATAATTATGCTCTCATGGATAATATAAAAAAGTACTATATCTGACTAGGAAACAGTGAGTATTCTAGAGCTATTTTCAAAAACGAAACCCATTGACTATTGTGTTTCTGAAGAATATGAAACCTATCCTTTTTTTTTGAGAAAATAACTATACTCCTCCCTTGGTTCACAGAGTGTTTGCAAGAGAAGTTAATTTCTCCTAAAAATAAATAAATAAATAAACTCTGTTCTGGATAACCAATTACCCTTCTGATATAAATGTTTGTCATTAGAAAGACTGAAATGTATATACTAAACAGAAATAAAAAGGAAATAAGGAAACAAGAATTAAAAAGCAATCCCTTTGGCCCTGGCCAGGTGCTCAATTGGTTGTAGTGTCCCAAACACTAAATGGTTGCGGGTTCGATTTCTGATCAGGGTACATAGCTAGGTTTCTGGTTCAGTCCCCTATCAGAGCACATACAGGAGGCAATTGATCAATGTTTTTCTCTCACATTGATGTTTCTATCTCTCTTTCCCTTTCTCTCTAAAAATCAATAAAAAATATCCTCAGATGAGAATTTAAAAAGTTTTGTAAAACAATCCCTTTGATAAGTTATATAAATGTCTAATCACTGGGTTGTACACCTGAAACAAATATGATATTGTACATCAACTGTAATTGAAAAATAAAAAATTATTTAAAAAATATATACAGCAGACCCCAATGACACAGCATAAATAAAAAAATAAAAACTTCAGTTATTGTTTTAAAAAAAAAGAGCGATCCCTTTGTAAACAGAAAACAGATAGTTAACTAGCACTGCCAGCAGGTAGAATTTCCCCTTTAACATGTGAATCCAGCCCTGGCCAATGAGTTGCGGGTTTGATTCCAGTCAAGGGCATGTACCTCGGTTGCTCGTTCCTGGCCATGTTGATGTGGCTCTATCACATCGATGTTTCTCTCTGTCTCTCTCTCTCTCCCTCCCTCCCACTCTATCTGATGATAAATAGAAAAATATCCTCGGGTGAAGAATAAAAAAATTTTAAAAAATGTGAATCCAATGTGTGTAAATAATATGCAAGAATAATATTTACACCATATATATAGTATATGTATATACTGGGTGGGGTAAAAGTAGGTTTACAGTTGTATTTGAAACAGTTTATTCTTTTATTATTATTTATTAATTATTATATTATTTTCCATATGAACAACTGTAAATCTTTTGCCCCACCTTGTATAATATTTACACCATATATAATATATAATATTGATATATTGTTTTATATGTTAGGTATATATAATATAAAATATATTCTTGCTATAAACATGAACAGTGTTATTCATTTAAACATTGTTTACATATTTTATAATACAAAAATAATACATGCTTATGCTAAAGAATTCAAATACAAGTACATATAAAAATAAAAAATGACAGTTCCCTCTCTCAGCCCTTGGTCACAAGATAAGCACTATTTATAATTTAATGTGTATCCTTCCTTCCATGTCTTTTTCAATGACCACACACACACACAGAAACACAAAGTATATGGCATTTTATTTATTTATATTTTGCTCTTTATTTTTTTATCTAATTAATTTATTTTTGTTACAGATGTTTCTCCTTTTTCCCCATTAACACCCTCCTCCCATCCCCCCCTGGCGCGCCCCGCCCACCAGCATTGTTGTCTGTGTCCATTGGTTATGCTTATATGCATAAATTCTTTGGTTTATCTCTTCCCTTGCCCCACCTCTAGCCCCTCCTCTGAAGCTGGTCAGTCTGAATCCTACTTCTATGTCTCTGGGTCTATTTTGTTCATCACCTTATTTTGTTCATTATATTCTGCAAATAAGTGAAATCATGTGATATTTGTCTTTCTCTGACTGGCTTATTTCACTCAGCTTAATACTCCCCAGGTCCCTCCATGTCATCTCAAAGGATAAGAGATCTTTCTTACAGCTGCATAGTATTCCATTGTGTATATATACCACAGCTTTTTTATCCACTCATCTATTGATGGACACTTAGGCTGTTTCCAGATCTTAGCAATTGTAAATAGTGCTGCTATGAACATAGGGGTACATATGTTCTTTCTGATTGGTGTTTCAGGCTTCTTAGGATATATCTTAGAACTGGTATCACTGGGTCAAATGGCAGTTCAATTTTTAATTTTTTGAGGAAACACCATATTGATTTCCATAGTGGCTGCAGCAGTCTGCATTCCCACCAGCAGTGTACTAGAGTCCCCTTTCCTCCACACCCTCGCCAGCACTTGTTGTTTGATGATTTGTTGATGGTGGCCATTCTGGCAGGTGTGAGGTGATACCTCATAGTCGTTTTAATTTGCATCTCTGATGATTAGTGATGTTCAGCATTTTTTCATATGTCTCTTGCCATTTGTATGTCCTGTTTGGAGAGGTGTCTATTTAGGTCCTCTACCCATTTTTTAATTGGACCTAATTTGTTGAGTTGTATGAGTACTCTATATGTTTGTTGAGTTGTATGAGTACTCTATATATTTTGGAATAGCATTTTATTTTTGATCTTGACAAAAGTGGGATCATTATTTATAGTTCATTACTTGCTTTTTAAACTTAGGCTTATCACGGACATCCTTTAATGAGCAGCCCTAACGCTACATAATTCAAAGTGTTTTTTTTAAAGTCTGTGGCTTAGAAAGATAACTAAGACAAGAATAAAGCCATTCCAGTGTTACCTCTAAAGGAAGCTCTAAAACTGGCACACAGTAGATATTCAATGAATCTGTTGACTGATCCATACCTTCTGATTTCAGTTTCACCTTACTTGACTACCATTGTATTCTACTAGCTCAAAGAGGTAAATACTGGGTTAATTGAGAACCTAAGATAGAGTTTGAACTTGATGTTATAGAGGTTAGAGATAGAGATTATCGGGGAGCAATCCTAATCTTAGCATAACAAGTGTGGAGATAGGCAAACAAGACTCTGAAAATAGTGTCCAATTTAATGTCAGCAACCAGATGAGCTACTCAATCAATCAAATGAAGAAACCTAAGACAAATTAGAAAATTTTATAGAGCCAAATCAGCATAAACTTAAAAAATATGTTCAATGCTAACCATTGGTTTGAAACAGCTTTTGCTGCATATCAATCAACTTCAAACTTTCAGGAGCTTTTAGCAACACATTTATTTCCTCTCTCAGGGGTGTCTGGAGGTTGGATGTGGCTCTGCTAGGCTTGACTGGAACCAGGCCTGATTCCAGACAGTTGTTTGGGTTCAAGCCTCTCCACATATTTCCTCATTCTCCTTGGACCAGTGGCTACCTGGGACATGTTCTTCTCTTGGAGGGTCACTGCAGTCCAAGAGAATAAGCAGAACCAGAGGATGCGTGGGAAGGGGGGTGGGTGCCCTGGGGGAGCGCTCCAGCCGGAGGCCCCGCCCCTCGGGGCTGGAGCAGGTGGTGCCAAACGCCTGAGTGGGAGATGGGCAGACGGTTTCCCTGGAACTTCCTCAATGAGGTGCGACCAAACCTGCCATGAAAACTGCCCTCAGGGAAGAGGGGAGCGCACGACTGCTCCCTCAGGCCAGAACCGGACCTGGGCACCACAGGCCTGCTCGGAGCTCGGAGCTCGCGCAGAGGCATGTTAAAAGGTCGATTGGTTAGAAATGACCGGGAAAAATTTAAATGAGAAAGAACACAGATGAGAGCCCCTGATGACATGGAAACAAAACAGTGATAGTAAGGAACAGCAGGAGAGACTTGGTTGGCAAAAGACACCATTTGGGAAGCAAGAGGTTGGTAACGATTTTTTTAGGTTGGTGTGAAACATGAATATTTGTTTCATTAAATATTTAACCATTTAAAAAAATAAAAAAGAGCCCTGGCCGGTTTGGCTCAGCAATTAGAGCCTTGGCCCTCAGATGGAAGGGTCACCAGTTCGAGTCCCCATCAAGGGCAAGTGCCTGGGTTGCAGGTTGATCCTGGGCCTGTTGGAGTTGCTCCAGAGGCAAACAATTGATGTGTCAATCTTACATGGATGTTTCTCCAGGTCTCTCTCCCTCCCTCCCTTCCACTCTATCTAAAAATCAATGAAAAAATATCCTCGGGTGAGGATTAACCAAAAAATAAATAAATAAAAAAGAAACATAAGATGCCTCGAGGTCTTTTTGGCCTGGAACTGGCACACTTTTCACTTTGGCCCACATCTCAGAATTGAACAAAACGAGTTATAAAGCCAAACACGTCATCACTTGGGGTGAGAGGAGATGTCCCCTGCCTCCTCCAGTGGGAGAAATGAAATAGTCATATGGTATGGACGTGTATGTAGATTTCCAATACAAAAAGGTAATGAAGCATTGGGAACAATGATTTAATCTATCATACCGTTTAAAAGAGCTCAATGTGCTCCTTAAAGCTCAAGAATAATGATTCTGAGTATATGCAGCCAAAATACAAAATCTCTGGTTCATAAATAACTACATCTGGCTAAACTGGTAACCCCAGTTTCCTTGGGTTGGTAAACATAGAGACAGGGAAGTAAATCAAACCCTTATTGGAATAATCTGCATATTTGGTATTTATTTCAGGGAGAGGGGAGTAAAAAATGGCAGCGGTAGGGGTTTGTAGTCAGTGTGAGCTGCCACCTTGCTCTGGCCCCAGGCTGTCTCCGAAGCTTTCAACCTTGCTGACTATAGTAGCTTAAGGTGACTTTGCCACCACACATTAGGTCATCATGAAAGACAGAAGATCCAGAAGCAGGATTTTTGCTGAGTGTGTGGCAGAGCATAAAATTAAAGGCTGGGCTAGATGGCAAAGACAGGGACTTGTGGTTCTTTGGTCTCAACATCCTACTAGAAGAGAGTTCACCCTGGCTAGTATGGCTGGGTTGGTTGGAGCGTGGACCCATACACCAAAAGGTCATAGGTTCTATTCCCAGTCAAGGGCACATACCTGGGTTGTGGGTTGGATCCCAGTTGGGGTGCGTGGGGAGGCAACCCATGGATGTATCTCTCTCACATTATTGATGTTTCTCTGTTTCTTTCTCTCTCTCTCTCTCTCTCTCTCTCTCTCTCTCTCTCTCTCTCTCTCTCTTTCTAAAATCAATAAAAGCCTGTCCTACCGTGAGGATAAAAAAAGAAAAAGAAAAAGAAAGAGAGCGTTCTCTAATATACACAGAATCTATCTTTCCCTCAAGACATTTGAAACCAGAGATGAAATGAAACTAATTAAAGATGCAACCCATCCCTCATCCCTTCAACTATTGATTGAATCCAAGTGATCAGCTCTTTATCCTAAATGCCTAACAGAAAAAAGAGCATGTTCTCTGGGGGAGGGGAAATAATATGTACTCCAGTCTGGCAGACATTCATTAAAAATTAAAAGACTTGAGCCCTGGCTGGGTAGCTCAGTTGGTTAGAGCATTGTCCCAATACACCAAAGTTTTGGCAGGTTTGATCCCTAGTCAGAGCACATACAAGAATCAATCAATAAATGCATCAATAAGTGGAACAAATCGATGTTTCTCTCCCTCCCTCCCTATCTCTCTCTCTCTCTCTTCTCCTCTCCTTTCCTCTCTCTCTCTCAAATTAATAAATTATTTTTTTAATTAAAAGGCTTGCCTTGGCCAGTTGGTTAGAGCGTTGGCCCTTGCATCGAAGGGTCACAGGTTCAATTCCCAGCTGGGTCAGGGCATGTTCAGGAGGCAATCAATGGATGTGTCTCTCTCACATTGATGTTTCTCTCTCTGTCTCTCTCGACTTCTCTCCCTTCTACTCTCTCTAAAAATCAATGGAAAAAATATCCTAGGGTAAGGATTAACAAAAAATAAAAAAATTAAAATTAAAAGGCTTGAGAAGAAGCAGGGCAATGTGACCCAAAATCAAGAGAAAAAAGTCAATAGAAGCAGATCCATAGATGACTCAGATGTTGAATCAGGACTTTAATATAATTATTATAAATATGTTAAAGAAATTTGAGGAAAAGATAAACAAAATGAATGAAAAGATGAATTTTAACAAAGAAATGAATCTCTAAAAAAAAAAAAAAAAGAAGGGAAAAGAACCAAATGGAAATTACAGAAATAACATGAAGTTAAACATGTAGCTCAGTAAATATTTGGCCATTAGTTCCCAGTCACCTTGATTTGACATATTTTGATATAGTAGTTAGTGCCCCCTCATCTATAGAGGATACATTCCAAAACCCCCAGTGGATACCTAAAACTGTGAATAGCACCAAACTCTATATGCTATTTTTTTTCTTATACATACACACTTATGATAAAATTTAATTTTTAAATTAGGCACAGTGAGAGATAAATAACAATAACTAATAATAAAATAGAATAATTACAAGAATATAATAAAAGTTATGTGAATGTGGTCTCTCTCTATCTCTAGAAATTTTTATACTTTTCAGTGTAAACCTATTTCTGAATCTGTGTAATTATCCCTTACTTGCAGTAATCAGTAATTGGCTTTGTGTCAGTTGTTTCAGAGGATCCCTTGATGAAGTCTTCATGTAGGCTTTCTGGTGCAACACGTTGTCATCAACTGAAACACATTTTCTGTTGATGTTTTCTACCCACAAATTTAGTGCCTTTTCCATCTTAACTAAGCACTTAACAGTACTGTGGCCATAACTTTTACAGTTTGAGGTGCGACAGCAAAACTAGCATGAATTTCTTTTTCCTTCTTTGAAGTCTCATAGAAGATTCATTCTTACTATAGATCTCATTTTCTTTTCTTATTAAGTCGAGACCTTTTACTTTTTCACTAAAAAGAAGCACTTTACAGCTTTTCTTTGGCATAGCCGATTACCAGCATTATTACTCCTGTGCTTTGGGACCATTATTAAGTGAAATAAGGGTTGTGTGAACACCAGCACTGTGATACCAGGAGAGACAATATGATAGCCAAGATGGCTACTAAGTGAATAATGAGCATAGAGCATCTACAGCATGCATACTATGGACAAAGGGATGATTCACATCCTAGGCAGGATGGAGTGGAATGGCATGAGATTTCATCACGCTACTGAGAATGGCATCAGTTTAAAACTTATTAATTGCAGCCCTGGCCGATTTGGTTCAGCAGGTAGAGCATTGGCCCACAGACTGAAGGGTCATGGATTCAATTCCCACTCAAGGGCACATATCTGGGTTGCAGGTTCGATCCCCAGTCATCGTTATCATTGTCTCTCTCTCTTTCTCCCTCCCTCTCTCCCTTCCACTCTACCTAAAAATCAATGGAAAAATATCCTTGAGTGAGGATTAACAAAACAAAAAAAAGTTAGTTTATTTCTGGAATATTCCATTTAATGTTTTTAGACCATAGTTGACTGTGGGTAAGAAACTTTGGATAAGGGAGGACTACGGTGTATGGTAGAGACTTGAGAAATACCTTAATCTCATCAGCAACATATTAACATTCTAGCTCTTAAGAAAATAATTTCCTCAGAGGATTGTTTCATTTTCTTTATGTTGATGAATATTTTACCTTTTGCCAAAAGCACTCTGAATACACTCTGTTTTGGACTCATGACCTGTACACCTTCACCATGTAAAACATTTCAGAAAGACTTCTATTACATACAAACAAATAACTATATTTACTTTAAACATTGTTTTGACATTTACAAATTAATCCAGAAAAATCAACTGTCCTATGATCTTAGAGGAGTCAGCGTTTTCATATGCTTCTATTTATTCACTTTATTTTAAATCAAAGAAATATTCTGATTGTAAGACATTTTATGTCATCTTATTTTTACCATCTTTGAAATGTTTTTACTCTCCCTGCTACAAAGCAAAGGCTTCAATATCCAAACACTTCTCTAAGAACATCTGCCTCAACCAGAATTGTAACACTATACCTCAGATAATCTACTTTATACCTTTCTAATATGTTCAAAGAACTCATGTTGTTTGAGATGAGTGATATTATTTAAATAAATTGAATATTATATCAATTTTGGTAATTCACTTTTAAAAGTATTTCTTATAATTTTAAATAATTTAGCTTTTTAGGGAATCTAACACATAACCTTAGAATTTTCAAACAAAAATGTGTAATTGAGTGATTAATGTTAGACATAAAATAATTTTACTTTTCATAAATAGTATTGCAATATTTAAAAACTCAAGAATTTGAAAAAGTTTTGCTTATGAAGTCAAGCATTTAAAGTGCTTAAAGGAAAACAGAATGTATTAAATTTATAAATGTAGTTTAAAGGTTTAAAGAAATTCGATTAACTAAATTGGAAATAGGTTTGATTGTTTGATGAAGGTTGTTTACTCAAGCAATGATTTAACAATCAGGCATTTTCAACATTTTTTTAGATGTATAAATAAAATATTTGAATTTCTTATTTTAACTCAAAGACAAGATGAAAACTAAGTTTCTTCAATTGTCATCTTAATATGTTGAATATTAATTTTTAAAAATTTCAATACTGATCAAAAGTCTTTTCTTTGTACAAAGCCACTCTTGGACAGTTAAAAATTCACATTAACGCCCTGGCTGGTTTGGCTCAGTGGTTAGAGCGTCGGTCCTCGGATCAATGAGTCTCGGGTTCGATTCCGGTCAAGGGCATGTACCTCGGTTGTGGTTCTGTCCCCGGCCCTGGTCCAGGTCGTGCCAGAGGCAGCCAGTCAATGTGTCTCTCTCATGTCGATGTTTCTCTCTTTCTCCCTCCCACTCTATCTGAAGATAAATAGAAAAATGTCTTCAGGTGAGGATTAAAAAAAAAATTCACACTAACAAAATCCTTTGTTGAATCAGCTTAGGTAGTAAAAATTAAAAGTATCTCTGATTCTATTTTCTGTGTTAGTTTATTTTGTTCATTAGATTCAGACTCACAGATACAGAGAACAGACTGACAGCCGTCAGAGGGGAGGGGATTTGGGGGCTTTGTGAAAAAGGTGAAGGGATTAAGCAAAACAACAACAACAAAAACTCATAGACATGGCCTTGGCCAGTTTGGCTCAGCGGTTAGAGCATTGGCCAGTGGGCCAATGAGTTGCAGGTTCGAATCCGGTCAAGGGCATGTGCCTCAGTTGCGGTTCGTCCCCTGCCCTGGTGGGGTCATGCGGGAGGCAACCAGTTAATGTGGCTCTATCATATCAATGTTTCTCTGTGTATGTCTCTCTCTCCCTCCCTCCCACTCTATCGTATAATAAGTAGAAAAATATCCTCGGGTGAGGAATTAAAAAAAACTAAAAAATAAAAAACTCATACACACGGATAACAGCATGGTGATTATCAGAGGGAAAGGGGGTGGGGGAGGTTGACGAGGGTAAAGGAGGGATAAATGGTGACAGAAGGAGACTTGACTTTGGGTGGTGAAAACACAAAACAATACACAGATGGTGTATTATAGAATTGTACACCTAAAACCTACATAAATTATATTAAACGTCACCCCAATAACTTCAATTGAAAATTTAAAAAGTACCTCTGATAATTTGAAATGAATATATCATTCTTTTGTTTAAATACAACAATAATCAGCCTTTGAATATGTTCTTGGCAGCCTAACATTCTTCACTTCACCAAAGAATTTGGAGGCCAAGCAGTGTGGTATAGGTTCCTACGCTCTCTATTCTACAGCCAGGGCCATCATTCTAAACATCCGCTGCAAAAACTTGAACCTTTCCATGGCTTCCCATTGCCCCTAGGGTCAAGTCCCTAATCCTACGAGGGCCCACTTACTCTGGTCCTTGCCTACCCCTGCACTCAGGAAGCCAGTTTGTCCTGATTCTCTATATTCCAGCCACATAAACTCATCTCTAAGCCTCCTCCTTTCTTAGGGCTTTAGCAATGCTATTCCCTCTGCTTGGATTGTTCCCCTCAGCCTCGCTCCCAACATACACATGGCTACTGTCACGTTCCAAAAGAGGCCTTCTCTCACCCTGCAGACTAGTTTAAGGACTCCTGGATTTGGTCTTTGAAAAAGCTTAACGGAAATCATATTTCTTTGTCGTAACTTTGTTTAGGCATCCTTAGCCAATCCCCTCTAAAGAATATTTAGGTTGTGTATAGTGTCTAATCACTATACACAATGACTCAATTAACACCTTTATTAGTATACTACAACAGATGCTGCCAGTGGATATTCCCTTGGCCCTCACTGTTTCCTTACACTCAAGATCTCTTTCTACTTCAAGCACCTGTGACTTGGCCTTAGGCTTTCTCAGTGGAAGGAGAGAGCTTGATCCATGCATGGCAGGGCATTAATAACTCAGCAGCCCACAATCCAATGATGGATGGGAATTTGTGAATAACTACCTCAACTTCCTTGGGTAAAACACCTCTGAGGAAAATTCTATATCGTCCCTTGAGAAGGATTGAGCCCCAGTTACCCACAGTTGTAATCTGTTAATTAATCTTGCACCCTGTATTGGCTTCCTGCCCTTCCCTCTCTCATTTCCTCACTCCCTCATCAGTGATTCTTGGGTTGCTATCCCAATTAACCATTTACTCTCAAATCCTTATCTCATGGACTGTTTCAGGAATAACCCTACCCAAAATATTGTCATATATTTGCTTATTTAGATTAATTTGATAATTGCTAAAGTAGAATTAAGAGTTAAGCATTTTAAATTTTGATCTGTAATGCCAAATGGCGCTCCAAAAAAGTTGGTGTAAAGAATACCTTTTTAGCAAAGACCATTTAAAATTTTTAAATTTTTTAACATATAACATTTTATTTCATACAGGATTTGAGACACATTTCTAACAATGAGCAACTGTTTGCCAAATTATTTACTAGAATCGTCTGGTAGCTTGTTAATAGAACAGGAGCTTTGGAGTCAGGTAAACCCAGGTTAGAGTCCCACAGCTTACAGTTTCAGTTATTTGTAAATCTTGTTAACTATATGACCTTAACAGGTTAACATTTCTAAACACCAATTTCTTTATGTGTAAAACAAGCAACAATAATAATAATACACATTTCACAGATTATTTGAAGATTAAATGAGGTGATACATTTACAAAAACACAACTTAATATAGTGCCTGGCAAGTATTAAGAGCCCAATAAATGGTAATTATTATTACTACTTTAAAGGATGACCTGGCCGGTGTGGCTCAGTGGTTGAACATCGACCCATGAACCAAGAGATCACCGGTTTGATACCCGGTTGGGGCACATGCCCAGGTTTCCAGCCAATCCCCAGTAGAGGCGTGCAGGAGGCAGCCGATCGATGTTCTCTCTCATTGATGTTCCTATCTCTCTCTCCCTTCCCCTCTCTCTAAAATCAATAAAGAAAAATATTTAAAACAAAAGAATGATGACATTCATGTTTATGTCTAATGGTATTAAGCACCCTACCTGGGAACTAAAACAATGTTCAAATGTTTATTGAATTACCTAAACTACACTAGAAAACTAGAAAGAAGCAAAAATACTTTGAAAACTAGAAAATACTCTAGAAACGTGGTGCTACCAATCTGCCACCTAACCCTTGACTGGTCAAAGCATCACTTTTTCCAGAGAATAGTTGACTAGATGAGTGTCATGCTTCCTGTTCTTTTTATTTTTTTTAAGAGTAGTTTATTGATTTTTTTTTAGAGAGAGAGAGAAAAAGAGAAACATAGATGAGTGAGAACATCCATCACCTGCCTTCTGCACGCCACCTACCAGGGATTGAGCCCACAACCTGGGCATGTGCCCTGGATGGGAATCGAACTGGCAACCTTTTGATGCCCTGAATAATGCCCAACCAACAGAGCCACACCGGCCAGGGTCTTCCTGTTCTTCTCAAAATCAATCTTTTGAGGCATTTGTAGATTTCACTCTGTGTGAAACTCCCATTTCTGTGCCTATTCTGTGTATAGCTGGCCCACTGAGTTCTCAGGAGCAACTGCTTCAGTACAGATATATCCTGAATCAAACTCTGGTAGGCCCTGGCTTTGTACCACAGGCAGTCAGATTGGGGTCAGAGCATAGAGTTTTGACCTTAATTTTTGAGACAGTCCAAATTTCAAATATCCAGATAACCTAAACTGATTTTTGTGAATTGTTGTATTTCTTTTTATATAAATGTATTATCATCAATGTATTCATTCCTTTAGATTATTATTGCATACTTGTATGAGATAAGTTAGAATATTTAACAAGATAGACATGATCCTTGTCCTAATGGAGCTTATAATCTTATAGTTACATGAATCACAAATATGGTTTAATTTTTATGCTTTGCAAGACTTAAAAAAATTTTTTTTTCCTTTACTGACTAGAGAGAGAAGAAGTGAGAGGGAGAGAGAGAGATAGAATCATCCATGAGAGAGAACATCGACTGGCCACCTCCTGCATGCCCCCCACTAGGGATCAGGCCCACAACCTGGGCATGTGTCCTGACCAGGAATCGAACCAGTGACCTCCCGGTGCATGGGTCGACACTCAACCGCTGAGCCACACCGGCTGGACTTCAAGACTTTTTATATGAATAAATTCACAAATTGGGAAGAAAAGTTTTCAAAGCTTGTGTCCATATTTTTCATTTTAAAAAATACGGTCACTTTAGTTGTGAAGAGGTGCAAAGGATCACCCCTTTCCACAGTCCTCTCAGAAAGAGGAGGAGGAAGAAGAAAGAGAATTTTACTTTAAAACCAGGCACTTCACTTAAATTATCTAATTAAATCATAACAACTTCAGAGGAAGATGTTCTCAAATCCATTTTAAGAAGAACTGAGACTCAGAGAGGCTAAATATCTTGCCAAAGTCTACCACTAACAAATGCCATTGCTAAAATTAGAATCCAGTGCTGCCTAATTCCCTAACCCAAGCTCTTTCTCCAACTCCGTTCTATCCCCAGTCAAGCAACCAATGATTAAGCCAAATAAGTATTGGTGAATATTATGTTCAATAATATGTTATGTGCCATGGGTGGAATACAAAAGAATATGGTTCTTAAATTTAAGGGGCTTAAATCTGTTTGTGACACAAGAATATCATGAACTAAGCTAAGTGACTCCAAGTATAATAAGACTTCCCAGAAAATATACATAAATGTGGGCTCAAGTGGTTCAAAAGAGTTAAACGGTTTTTTTATTTATTAATTTTTTTTGAGAGAAAGAGAGAAACATTGATGTGTTGTTCCACTTATTTATGCATTTATTGGTTGATTCTTTTTTTTTAATCCCCCTAATGATTCTAGTACCCTCCACACACCATACCCATTTTACAGATGAGGAGACTGACACTGAAGTAGATGAAGTCACTTGTCCAAGTTAGGTGACCTCAGAGCCTGAGAGGGTAACCATTAGTAACACTAACTCTTGCACTTTGATTACATGAGATTACACACGTCTATTGCAATGGATTGAGTATGGATGCAAAAGCTTGGTTGATTCTTATATGTGCCCTGACATTCTTGTATGTGGATCAAACCCACAACCTTAGCATATCAGAATGATGCTCTAACCAACTGAGCTACCTGGCCAGAGCAAGATAGTTTTGTAGAAAATACATAAATTGCCCTAAACTCTTCCAGGCATGTGTATTTCCCTTGCAGTTAAGTGATATCTCTGATTACATCGTATTCAATGAATTTTCTTCCCTCCTTCCCTCCAAGAATGTGAGCTCAGTGAGGTCAGGAGCCCCATTCTCATTTCACTAACCTTTGTGCCCCCGTAATCTAATACAATGCTTACCACATAAGAGATACTAGGAGTTTGAGAAAAGTTCGATTAAATTGAGATGGGTTCTTGAGAACTGTGTATGGAAGGACGGTTTAAGATTAATAAGGGAAGAGCACTATAGGTGAGCCACAGGGAGGGCAAAAGGGAGGACGTAAGATTGAATAATGCAAGTGTGGTAGAAACAGTCTGAATGGAACAGAAGTTTGAAAAAACTGAACGCCATAGCTGTTCCAATGTTCATGGGGCCACCTATGACCTGGAAAGGAACTTTTGAGTCCAAAAACTAACCTGAGATTATAGACACTATAATTGAATATGGGAAAAAGTAGTTACAACCATCATGGAAACAGAAGCAGTAGGACTGGAGAAACTTGCAAAATGCGCATGATCTCCCAACAATAGCTGGGAACTCCTGTGAGCAGTCAGCCCAGAGGAATCAGATTATAGCAATTATGTCACCAGTGTTGCTAGACAGCATTCCAAGGCTGAGTTAATGATCCCATCTTTTCGTCTGATCCAAATATAACTCTAGGTAAGGCCTATGAAAACATCCCTGAGCACTAGGGGTAGCCAATAAAAGGCTCTTCTGTCATTGTAATCCTTCCCCTGCCCCTTCTCCCACCCTTCCCACTAGATCGTAAGGACTCCCTCTCACTGGCTGAGTTGCTAAATTCTTTAGCCTGCTAGAGCAAATCGAGGTGAGACTCAAAGGACAAGAGAAAAACGAAGTGAGTGTTACACTGTCTCACACTGGAAAGGCCCAGTTTTGAGAGGCTGAGGGGAAGGGGTCTTCCACGTGCTGGAACAATTTAGCCCAGGTTTCAGGCACAAGGGGCTTCAGGTTCTGGCTGCTATTTAGTGTTGGATTCTCAGGGGGCAAAGAAAGGTCTTATTATAAATATTAATCCTAAATGACACGTGTGTATCCCTAAGACTAGTTACATCAGAGGGAGAAGACTGAGTCAAGACGAGCAGCCTCAAATTGTGAAAGCTGCCCCGGTTCACAGAGGCTCTTCAAGGTCTAAGAATAAGGAGAAGAGGCCTCAACTACAGCATAGATATATCTTTGCACCTAGAGGACCTGAGATTATAGTTGTTTTTAAAAAGGACAAACTCATCACCTGGGTAATTTAAGTTTGTTCTTGCCTGAAGCTTACCAGTTTATTTACCATGAGCTTTCACCCACAATCATTGATTTGATCACAATGACCCTGTGAGGTCATTATATCCTAGTTTAGAGTTCAGAGTTTAGATGTTCAAAGAGGCTAAAAATATTTAAAGAGATCACCTGGAAGGAAGTTTCAGGATGGGACCAGGTTGTCCTTGGCTTGGTCCTGCACAGTATTTTTCCCACTAAACAAGTAATTCAAAAGTTCTTTATGGTTTTTACTCCCACTAGAGAAATCAAATCACAGCCTCAGCTCTTTCATCTTGCTAATAACTCAGAAAACATACTGAGTCTCACCATGAGACAGGCATGGCTAAGTGCTGGGAATATAGAGCTAAGTAAGTTATAGATTTTACCCTCAAGGCCCCAGAGTCTAGTTGAGGAGGCAGACATGTAAACAATTAATGCAGTGCAGTATGGTAAGTGATATAATTCAACTAACAATTGAAAATAGACTTGAATAAGGAAAGATCAACTCTACTTGCAGCGACTGGAGAATAGTGTCCCCAAAAAAGTTATGTTTAAGTTAAAACTTGAGGTATAAGTAGTAATGTACTTTGTGAACAAGGGGAAAAGGATTTCTGGCGGAATGAACAGCTTGTGTAAAAGTGTGGAGGTGTGAAACAATAAGACTTCAATGCAATCATCATATGTTATGAGTACAAGAGTTACACTTCCTGGTATAGCTCCTTCCATCAGTAGTGCCCACCTCTGCAGTTTGCACCAGATACCATTCATTCATTTTTTTCCCCATTCATTTAGCAAATATCTATTGAGCCCCTACTAATGGTGAACTCTGTTCTAAGTGCTGGAGATACAACAAAACAAGCAAAATCCCTGCCATTAAGAAGCCTACATTCTAATGGGAGGAAGCAGGTAATGAGAAAACAATGTGTTAGGGGTTGATATAGGTTATGTGAACAGGTAGCTACCATAGCATAAAATCTCAGTTATAGCCCTGGCCAGAGTGGTTCAGTGGTTAGCTCCTCAGCCTGCACACCAAAGGGTCATAGGTTCAATTCCCAGTCAAGGGCATATACCTAGGTTGCAGGTTCCATCTCTGGCCCCCATTGGGGCACGTTCAGGAGGCAACCAATCGACGTGTCTCTCTCACATCAATGTTTCTCTCTCTCTCTCTCTCTCTCTCTCTCTCTCCCCTCCCCCCGCCCCCACCACCATTCTAAAAATCAATGGAAAAAATATTCTCGGGTAAGGATTAACAACAGCAACAACAACAAAATCTCAGTTCCAAAAATACATTATTTAGGATTTGTTTGGCTGCACATAACAGAAAAAAACAATATAACAGAGAATTGCATAAGAGTTTATTTCTTATGCAAAAGGAATGGGTAATACAGGGCTGTTATAGCAAATGTTCAGTTGTCAGAGATCCAGGTCCCGCTAACATTCTATTCCACCATCTCCAGGGTGTGGCTCTAATCCTCATGTTCCAAGACAGATGCTGGAGCTCCAGGAATCACAGCATCATCTAGACAGCAGGATGGAGGAATAGAGAAGAGTGGACCCTTTGAAAGAGATATAAGAAGAACAATATATAATTTCTATTGCTGTGGCCCTTCTGAGCTACAAGAGAAACTTGAAAAAATAGACTTTTGGCTTGATAGCAATGAATTCAGGTAAAAATCAACATTCTGCTTCCAAATGAGGGGAAAGGAAATATTAGGAAGTTCAATAGTCAAGATCCCAATGGGAAACAGTTTGTACTCTCAAAGCTAAGGAAGGTTTATTTACAAAGGGACTATTATAAAAGTGAAGATCAGGCCTTGGCTGGTTTGGCTCAATGGTTAGAGCGTTCGCCTACAGATGAAAGAGTCACAGGTTTGATTCCCAGTCAAGGGCATGTATCTCGGTTTTGGGTTTGATCCTGGCCCATGGTCATGTGGGAAGCAACCAATCGATGTGCCTCTCTCACACTGATGTTTCTCTCTCTCTCTCTCTCTCTCTCTCTCCCTCTTTTTCTTTCCCTCACTCCCTCCCACTCTATATTTTAAAAAAAATCAATGGAAAAATATCCTCAGATGAGGATAAAATAAATAAAAGCAAAGATCGGGGGTCCCACAAGGCACAGTACAGTAACCTGGGGGCCAGTAGTAGCTGTGTTGTTACCAACCCAAGGTCCAAAGGACAAAGGGAGTGAGGATATTTAGAACCTAGAACCTAGAACCAAAGAGGGATATGTAGATTTGGTGCCCTCAAGAGGAACTGGGATGTTGGTTGAGGTACTCAGCCAGAAGTGGCCCTGTAAGGATGAAGCCAAGAGAATGAACACCCTGCCCTCCTTTCCTGCCTTCCCCCAACTCTCAGGCCAGGGCTTTCCTTTATTCTAACCTAACTGAAAGCTGGAAGGGACTGAAGCCCTAAGGATGGAATAGGGAAGGAGAGTGAAGAGTGTATCTAGGGGGCAAATAGGAAACATTAAGCACAAGAGGTGGTGGCACTCTCAGCCACAGGGGCAAGTCTGGCAATACCAAACCCCCTTTCCACCTTGAGTTTTGCATTCAGTCCTAATTCTTTCTCACAGGTCTTCTTCCTCTCTGTTCTCTCTCACATGACCCTTAGGCTTCCTCCCCGACAGCTCCTAATCGTGACGTTTTGACTCTTCCTGATTATGGTTCTACCTTTCCAACAGACAACCCTTCATTAGATGACTTCCAATCACTTGATCTAGAACTTGTGGAAACTAATAAAAGAAACCTCAACTAAAACCAGAGTAGTAAGACCCATAGAGGAAGCTCTCAAGCTCTACCACTCCCATTGTCAATTACACAAACAGGAAGACCATGTCAATTACAGCATCAATTAATTCAGTTACAAACTCCAACAGGAAGAGAGGCACCTTGCACTCCCAAACAGGACATGCCAATACTTACTACTCCAGCAGGAGGAAAGAAGATTTTTCTCTCATCCAGCAACAAACCCAGCCAATGGAAACACTGCAGCTTAGCCAATAAGAAGTCTTGTCACCTGAACTCTTTCCTCCAATGAACTTTCATTTTTCTCCTGCCGCTAACTTCCTTGTCCCAACCTTCTTTCTATAAAAGCCTTCCATCTTGTATAACCCCTCTGAGTATATAACCTCTCTACTTGCTATGTGAGATGTCACCCAATTCATGAATTGTTTAATAAATCCAATTAGATCTTTAATTTTACTCAGTTACATTCTGTTTATTAACACACTAACTGCTCTCTTTTCAGAAACTATCCTCTTGGGGTGTGTTACCATTTCAATCTATTTCTATCCCAAAAGTAGGAATAGTCCAGTCACAAAATCTGAAATATAGAGAGCTCATGAATAATGATGCAAATTCACTTTATGGATCAGCACTCCACAAACATGGGTAATTTCAGAATTGTAGTCATTTATTTTGCACCTACCATTTTATTCCTAATCTGCTAACTGGAGTGTTCTGCTGGTCTCTTTCTTTGGGCTAGTTTAATTCCAGGGATCTGCTAATAATAGAAAACATAAATACTTCCTCAAGCATAAAAGTCACTATCTTGATGTTCCCTATTGAAGATACTGATAATCAATTCAATAAATAAACCCTGGGAACAGGGCAGTCTATCCAGGCACAATATCTCATTATTGGAAGAACATCAAGGCAAAGGGGTAACCACAAATCGTAGGAGAAAACAGTTGGATCTTAAGGAAGGATTTAACGTTTCTGAAAGTTTCCTCTTTTGTGGTTGTTTTTTTTGTGGGCAGTTTATGCTTTCATAACTCCAGTCTCCCCTGCCAAACTTGTTTATTTTTCCTAAAAACAATTAAGTAATTTTAAAAACATTTAAACAAATCCCGAGATCATAATTATTGTTTTTATAGAGAAACCACCATTAAAACTTCTGTATTAATTTACTTAGAACAGTACAGTCCCAGCCACTTTGTGTATGATTTCAGGCAAGTTATTGCAACAGCTAAGCCTCAGATTCCTCATCTGTAAATTAGAAATAAAAAGACCTACCTCCCTGGAGGTTGTAAGGATTAAGTGAGATAAAGATTGTAAAGCTGGTATCACAATGGCTTAGCATTTAGTGGGCAATGAAAAATGTCTGTTTTTTCCCTTCCATCCTTCATGAAATTATCATCTGATGTAAAATTCTGTAATTACAACACATTTACTTCCAAGCAGGTCTCAACAGGTAGACTTTGAAGTCCTGAAAGTAATTATTGGCAAACAATAATACCAAGTTTCAATTTTTCATTGTTATATTTCAATTATACTCATAATAATAAACAATTCCCCCCAGACATTCCTTTTCTTTATTAACACAGTACCTGGCAATAACAGATGCTCAGTAAATGTCTGCTGAATGAATGAATTCATAATTAACAAAAGTATTCCTCTTTTGAAGCCCTATATTGTTATTTGTATTTCTCTCTCATTTTTTAACATAAATTTTACCTACAGGTTTTCGTGAGGACATAAATTTTCAACTCTTTTGAGTAAATACTAAGGAGCATGATTGCTGGCTTGTACGGTAAAAGTATGTTTAGTTTTGTAAGAAACTGCTAACTGTACCACTTTGCATTCCTACCAGCAGTGGAGTTCCTGTTGCTCCACATCCTCGCCAGCCTTTAGTGTTCTCAGTGTTCTGGATGTTGGCCCTTCCAATAGGTGTGTAGTGGAATCTCTTGTTGTTATAATTTGCATTTTTCTGATGACATATGATGTAGTGTCTTTACATATGCTTTGTGTTTTTCTTTCTTAAAAAAATTTTTTTTTCTTTATTGATTTCAGAGAGAGAAGAAGGGAGAGGCAGAGAGAGAGAGAAACATTGATGAGAGAGAACACCGATTGGCTACCTCCTGCATGCCCCCCACTGGGGATCGGACCCACAACCTGGGCATGTGTCATGACCAGGAATCGAACTGGGAACCTCTTGGTGCATGGGTCAACACTCAACCACTTAATCACACTGGCTGGGCTGTGTTTTTCTTTTGATACTTATGTTGTTTTACATTTTATTTTAGTGATATTTGTGTACTTGCTTTATCCTTCACCTGTCTAAGAATACTTCAACGTATTATATAGTGTTGAAAACCATTTTTCCAAAATTTTCCAGGACTGTTTTCATTTTTTTTCCATAAAAGTAACAAAACAGCTCTTCCTCAGCGCTGCCTGTGGAGTTGGCAGCAATCTCCTACTCGGCACCGTGGCTGCCCCCAAACCCCCGCGAAACCCAAGATTGTCAAAAAGAGGACCAAGAAGTTCATTCGGCACCAGTCAGACAGATACGTCAAAATTAAGCGGAACTGGTGGAAACCCAGAGGCATTGACAATAGGGTGCGCAGAAGATTCAAGGGCCAGATCTTGATGCCCAACATTGGTTATGGGAGCAACAAGAAAACAAAACACATGCTGCCCAGTGGCTTCCGTAGTTTCTGGTCCACACCGTCAAGGAGCCTGAAGTGCTGCTGATGTGCAACAAATCTTGCTGTGCTGAGATTGCTCACGTCTCCTCAAAGAACCGCAAAGCCACTGTGGAAAGAGCAGCCCAGCTGGCCATCAGAGTCACCAATCCCAATGCCAGGCTGCGCAGCGAAGAAAATGGATAGACAGATTGTGTACACATTGTATTTGTGTTAATAAAACCATACGATTATACCAAAAAAAAAAAAAAAGGAACAAAACATTTTCTACTACTATAAGAATTTTCACATACATTCCCAATCAAAGTAATAATAATAATAATAGTAATAATAATAGAATCCTGTAACTGATATTTCTCGGTTTTTTAATTTAGATGGCTTCCATAAGTATACTGAGCCAAAATTTCTATTAAAAAGCTAATAAAGCCCTGGCCAGTGTTGGTCAGTGGTTAGAACGTGAGCCTACACACCGAAGGGTCGCAAGTTCAATTCCCAGTCAAGGGCATGTGCCTGGGTTGAAGGTTCGATGCCCAGCTCCAGTCAGGACACATTCGGAAGGCAACCAATCAATGTCTCTCTTTCTCTCTCTCTCACTCTCTCTCTCCCCCCTTCCCACCCTCCCTTCCAGTCCCTCTAAAAAAATCAATAGAAAAAATATCCTCAGGGAAGGATTAACAAAACAAAACAAAAAAAGCTAATAAATGCAAATAACAATAAAGGGGGTATAAAGCTAAATAAACTTATATAGCAAGATAACTCACTAGGAACCAGGGTGTACATTTTGTAATCAATTTATCTTGAGTTAAACACCTCATAGGTACTTTGCTCATGTTAACCAGAGTCTTCACTGGGACGTGGTTTACCTGGCATGCTGGTTAAAACTGCATATTTCTAGGTTTCACCTTATAACTTTGTTTTGTGCAATTTTTCTACATTGATTGTGTATAGCTTTTTTTTTTTTTATGTTTTTATTGATTTTTTTGTAGAGAGAGGAGAAAGGAGAGGGAAACATGAATGTGAGAGAGAAACATCCATCAGCTGCCTCCTGCTCACCCCCTACTGGGGATGGAGTCTGAAACCCAGGCATGTGCCCTGACTGGGAATCAAACCGGTGACCTTTTGGTGTACAGAATGGTGCTCAACCAACTGAGCCACGCTGGCCAGGGCTGTATTGGTTTTTTTTTTTATCCTCACCTGAGGACATTTTTGCATTTATCTTCAGATAGAGCGGGAGGGAGAGAGGGAGGAAGAGAGAGAGAGAAACATCAATGTGAGAGAGACACATCGACTGGTTGCCACCCACACAATCCCAACCAGGGCCGGGGACAAACTGCAACCGAGGTACGTGCCCTTAGTGGGAACCGAACCTGGGACTCTCTGGTCCGTGCGCTGACGCTCTAACCGCTGAGCCAAACCAGCCAGGGCTGTATTGGTTTTTTAAAAGGGAAAAGAAAACCAATACTTTAAATTTTTTAAATAAATCTTTCAGGTTATGTCCTAGAAAAATAGCTTTTGGCTATGTTCCAGCGTAAAACTTGAAGGTTAATTGACTCATTCTCTTGGATACTGAGGCAAACTTAGAATTAATTCTTGAGAAGACTCTGTAGTTCTGTCTTGGGGTACACTTTTGTCCTACCGCCTTTTAGATTACTCCCAATCAATTGACAGACTTGACATTATTCTCTGAAAATTGCCAGCCTATATCCAGTGTCAGGCCCTGCCCTGGCCATGTGGCTCAGTTGGTTGAACGTCGTCTTGTACACCAAAAGGTCACCAGTTCAATTTCCAGTCAGGGCACATGCCTGGGTTTCAGGCTCGATCCCCAGTAGCAAGTGTGCAGGAGGCAGCCGATTGATATTTTTCTTTCTTGCTCTCTTCCTCTCCCTTCCTTTCTCTCTAAAAAATCAATAAAAACATATTTAAAAAAAAGAAAAAAAGAGCCAGGCCCTAATGGTCATTCTGCCGTTAATCTAAAAGCATTAAATGAAGGAGGTAGGTCTGAACTAGAAGAAATAGGGGAAAAGTAGTGGTGTTAAGGACCTTGATTAAATGAAACAGATAAGAATAATATATAAATGTATATAGATTAGTATTGTGTAAATTACTTGCTTAGAAATCATGATCTAACTTTGTAATTATAATAATTATATGTAGTTAAATTATAAATTAATGCATACTCATGAAATTCAATTTGGAAAATACAGAAAAGAAACGATTAAGTGCCTATAGATTACAAACCAAAAGCAACCATTATTTTATTTCAGTTATTTCCATCCAATTTGTTTTGTAATATACATCAACTAGACTGTATTTTAAACATTCCTCTGTGGTCATACTGATTTTATTAATTTATACTCTCGGACAGTAATTCCCAAACTTTTCATAATTAAGGACTTTCTTTTGTACACATAGACCACACCCCCTACCATCATGGATCCCAAATTTTGAAAAATGCTGTTAATCAAACTATATTAATAAATAATAATTTGTGTCACTGTTTTTAAATAGTTAAGATCATTTGTGACTGCCCATCAATGTGACAGCACACTGCGTTGATCCTTACAACCCCAAAGTTAATATGTGAGTTATCCTGGCGGGTCGAAAGTTGTTCTGGAAACTTCATTACCACTTTCATAAACCCCTTAAGTATCCAGGAACCCCATACTGTGAGTTAAGAAAGTGCTTGTTAAGCTAAGGTAAATTTACCTTAAACCCAGTCAAAGTGATCATCAAGTCTAAATAGGTGATAATTAGATTAATGACAGTTCAGAATTTATTTGTTCTTATGCTGAGAGCTTGATCCTCACCTTGGAACTAGAATGATTCTCTCATTAAAAATATGCCTTGAGATGGAATCATTTTGGATTTTTTTAAATAGTGTAGATTCTGCTTTAAAACATAAATTTGTGAAACTTCTAGTGTTTACATTGTTTACTCCAAGAAAAATCAGTGTCCATGATGATTTCAATAAGATATATTACATCAGAGGTATCAACCATATTCTTAGCCACATCCTTGAATTCTTAATGAGGCATTCACAGCAAAACCTACCCAGCAAGATGGGATGATAACATTATTTAATCAGGGTTAAATACAACTGAAGTCCAGGGCATCTACAGGGCTTCTACAGTGTATATAGTCAGTCTGAACCTTCAAAGTATTTTGGTATCGTTAATTTGATGGATGGAACCACAGCCTGGCTGGAACAAAATGCTTTCTGCTTCTTATCATGGCTTTAAAACAGAGCTACTAACTTGGTGTCTGGAAGACTTACTCTTAATATTCTGTATTAAGAAAAAAATGTTATTGCCCAGCCGGTGTGGCTCTGTGGTTGAGCGTCAACCCATGCACCAAGAGGTCGCCAGTTCGATTCCCAGTCAGGGCACATGCCCAGGTTGTGGGCCCAATCCCCAGTGCGGGGCATGCAGGAGACGGCCAGTCAATGTTCTCTCTCATCGATGTTTCTATCTCTCTCCCTCTCCCTTCCTCTCTCTCTCTAAAATCAATAAAGAAAAAAAGAAGAAAGAAACAAATGTTGTTGCCAGAGTTGCCCTTTTGCTGTTGGTTGAGGACACAGAGTGCTTCCAAATGTTCCTAAAAACAGATTCACACTCAGCAGCACACCTGGGTTCACCTCACTCCACAGGTGAGGTGTTTGGGCTTTGTGGTGATAAGGGGAAGATTCCTAGCCAAGTGTTATAGATATCATTATCTCTAAGAGTCAGACAATGAAAAAATCAGTGGGTTTGGACAGTCCAAAGTTCGAATCCTAAGTTACTTCCTGGCTAGGCTGACGTTGGGGAACTGAACATTTAGGAGCCCTAGTTTTTCCATCAGTATAAATTAGATCTATAAATGATACTTCATAAAGTAATTGCAAGAATTAAGTGAGAAAATACATATAAAAGGGGCTTTCCAAATGATGTCTCTTTGAAAAAGACTGTGGAGTCCAAAGGGACCTTTAAAAAATGCCATCCTCTTCACACCCTGTGGTGTTTATTATTACAGAGTCATTAACCCTAAGGGAACGAGACTCTTGAGAGTAAAAGATATCTCAGTTTCCCCCTGGTTCTTCTGCACCAGACTGGATTGGAATTTTAGCCTATATGCAAAGCAGCCAACTATTTGGATCAAAGAATAGGTAAGGGGTGCCTTTCTGTGAAAGTGTGGTGGTTCTTTTGGCTTTGGTCAAAAGGGTTAGAAAAAGAGACTTAAATATATATCTTCAGTTTCTACTATGTGCAAGTCATGAGTGAGCGTATGATGCAGTGGTTTTGAGCATGATTGCTTGGGCTCCCCCTCTGACTGTGACACCGGTAGGGATGTCAGTTTCCTCGTGCTAAAGCTGGAGTTATAATACACCTGTTATGAGGATTAAATGAGGTAATGTTTGCAAAGTGCGTACAGTAAGTTTAGTGTGTTTGATAAATTCATTTAGTGTTTAGTGTTTACTTCATCTATGTAGGTCTTGTTTTTTCCCACCAGATTATAAATCCCCACAGAATAAATGAATCTTGAAAAGGGAAGCAGAAGTTCACATTTCGCCTTGTGTTGGGGAGTGCCCCTACACATACTCTGTGTTAGATTGCGTTTTGTATCCTTTACACACATTTAATTCCCACCCTTTGAGAGAGATGTTATCATCTTTTTACAGTCAAAGAAGCTAAAGCTCAGAGAATACAGCATTGGAGACAGAATTCAAATCTGTTCTAATGACAAACTCCATACTCATCTACTTTAATAGTTATGAGGATATGGAGGGGAGAACCCAGTGCTTATTGCATGATCATATTCTGCTGTTATCTCTTATCAATCACCCTAAAGTGGTTAGTCTATGTTTCTGAAATAATGCAAGGACATATAGTCACTATTGTACCTATGGATCATACGCACAAAAGCATTCATCCTACTTTCCCAAGGTACCTACAAATTCATGTCAGAGAAAAAAAAGAATAATAATTATATTCCCAGGTGGAGGGTAACGAAGTGGAAGAGATGGAAAGGGGGCCCAAGAGGAAGGGAAGATATTTTGCTGACTAGTAAATGCTATAAACTTAATTTACAAGGCTGATGAACACAAGCATGCAGGAAGCATGCTAAGAAACATAGAATTAGCTTCTGCCTGGGGGAAAGGAAAGGCCAGCAGACAAACATGCCACAGACCACCAGGAAGCACCCATGTGATCAGACTCAGGTGCAGTGAGCGTAGGAGGCATCCCTAGGACAGATGAGCATTAATAAAATAAGAAGCAAGTGAAGAGAAGACTGGGGCCCATTGTCATTGCTACTGACCTTCAGGTAAGGCTGAGAAATCAGTGACTTTTAGAGTTGGGTTTTGAAAAATGCTGTTCAGAGTACTTGTGAAAGATTGTTCCATAAGACAAGGAGTGTAATGAGAAGGAGAAAAGGGATGGATAGGACAGATGTGGGGCAGGCAGGAGGAAAGGAAAGGAGAAAGACAGAATGGGGTCATTAGAGAAGAATATTAAAGGTACGGATTTAAAAAACACCATCAGTCAGATATTTTAATTTAGCACCTACTATATGTGGAACACTGAAACTATATGCTGGGGATACAACAGAATAATAATAGATACCACTATTTTTTAAATGTTTATAAAGTGTCAGGTACAATGGTAACAGGTTCCATACTTTTTTTCTGTTTTAGTCTTAACAGTTCTCTGAGGTGAGGATTCTAGGCTTGAAAGTTTAATCAAAGCTAGTTAGTGGCAATCAGGGATTCCTAAACTGGGTCAATCAGAATTAAGATAATATACTTTCCTTCTCCTCCCTCCTCATCTTCCCTTTCATTTTTATAGGATTAAAAAATGCATTTATGTATATTGTTAATTGTGAAAAAGATACATGTTTATTGTAGAAAATTGGAAGACACTGCTAATAGGGTAAAAGTAATAAGATTTTTCAAATCTATACTATTTTCAAGATGTACAAGAAAGAACATCCTGAAATTGATTGCTAAAGAATGCATGAAAGATCCTGTTCTTACACTCAATCAACATTGAGTATTATCATTTAAAAAAATGCCCATTTGATAAAAGGGAAGCTCATTGTTATTTTAATTTGCATTTCTTTAATACTACTGAGTTTTTATGGTTTTTCCTATTTTTGGACTCTTTTACATTGTACGTTTGTGTCATACACTAATATATTTTCTTTATTTTTCTTACTGATTTGTAAAATTATATTAAGAATATTAACTTTGTCTACTATATATAGCAAACATTTTTCCTAGTTTCTCTTGTTTTATTTATAGTACATTTTGACATAGAGAAGCTTTTCATTCTTGTGTAATCAAATCTACTGAACAATTCCTTTACGTTTTTCTCTTTTGCTTTCTTCCCTTTGGAAAGGCCTTCTCCACCCCAAGATAGGCTTTGTTATCTTCTAATAGACTGGCAAGGGACATGGATTGACTCAGAGGAGGAGGAAGGGGTTTAGGGACTCAAGGCAAACACAATCATGGGCTGATGTAGCCAGAAGCAGGGATGAGGCCCCGGGATTGGCAAATAGAAACTGGATTGCATCAGCGTACGAAGGCAGACACAGAGGACTACATAGGCTGGACCGTACAGCCTGGTATTGATTTGTTAAACAGGAAATAGAGACTCATGCCAGCTTTTCTCAAAGGGGAATCCCGGGTGGGGAAAGGACACTATATAAGGATAAATTTGCTAGGAGTTCCACAAATACAGGGAGCCAGAGGGCTGGGCCGCTGTTGCTGCAATCCAGGCCTCTGGTGATGACATACCAAATTGGCAGGTACGAGAAGTATTTCTGTAGGAAAAACAACAAAAAATAAATAACAGCAATAAGAATAGGTCCAGCATTTTGTAACTTGGCACACTAGGATATACACAAAAGGTAGGTTAAAATGTCTTCAGTGGCTCTGGCCAGTGTGGCTTAGTGGTTAGAGTGTCCACTCAAGGACCAAAGGATCACAGGTTCGATTCCCAGTCAAGGGTGTGTACCTGGATTGCAGGTTCGATCCTGGCCCTGGTCTGGTGCATGCAGGAGGCAACCAATTGATGTATCTCTCTCACATCAATGTTTCTCTCTCCCCCTCCCTCCCTCCCTCCCTTCCACTCTGTAAAATGAATGGAAAAAATTTCCTCCGGTGAAGATTAACAACAACAAAATCTGTCTTCAGTGTTTGGAGAAGGAGGTGAGGTTTCTGTTTCAATGACTGCAGCAGAGAGATTTGTAAGGATGAACTGGTTTCAGGTGCAATGCAAGTAAAACCTAATCATAGTGTTAGGATGTTCTAATTTCTCGGCACTAATGGAATAGTCACCTGTCCCATGACTAAGACGAGAGAGCAGCTCACTGGTGGAATGAAGGAAGTTTGAAATCAAGCAGGAAACTGGAGGCTTGATTCTCTCTTCTGAGCACATGGCTCTAAGCAAGGCCTGTGCTTGAAGGAAGACAAAGCAACTGGCTGTCTCCTTCGGAGTCTTTGAATACTGACTAATTAATGAGCCAGAGCCTACAGGGAGCAATTTTGAGAAATGACAACTTGCATGTTGGTGTTAGTGCTCGGGGTGAGACCCTCTAAGGAGGGTTGCCAAATGAAATACAGATCTCAGTTACATTTGAATTTCAGTTAAACAGTGAAAAAAAGTTTAGGATAGTATGACGCAAATGCTTTATGGGAAATATTTATACTAAAAATGTAATTCTTGTTTATCTAAAATTCAAATTTAACTTGGTGTCCTGTATTTTTATTTGCTAAATCCGGAAACCCTATAGGGGAGATCACAGAAGTCTTCAAAAATATGGCAGTTTGTACTAGCAGTCAGTGATCACTGGTACATGGAAAACATGCCAGGAAATTTCAACCTCCCAAAGAAGAGAAGATGCAAATCATTTATCCTGGAAGAGATGATAAATGCAGAATAGATGAATTAATCAGTATGTATTTCTTGAGCACTTGCTTCGCACTTTTTTGGATAATTTGGGGGCTTTATCAGGAGCTTACAATGACTTTTAAATTAATTCCTGTAGTTGGTCATTTAACAAGCATGTACTGAGGGTTCTCAAACATGTGCCGGGTTCAGGCCTTGGGACACTAAATTATCAAATGAAGAAGATACTGTTGGAGCTCACAACAGTAGGGGAGACTAGAGTAACTCAGGGACAAAATTTGGAGAACAATTCAAGATGGAATCTAATTGGGAACGAAAACTGTGGCTTCTAAGAACCACAGGGTGAGCTAAGGAGTGATGTCTCTGTCTTCATGGCTTTGCTTAGTTAGCTTTGAGAAGCAGACATAGTTCAAAGGAAGTAGCAATCAGCTGAAGTTCACACATTAATTAAAGGACAGGTGCATTGAACCAAGCCCTGAGTCACTTTAGGGCTCTTTCCACGACACCACACAGCTGTTGTAAGGGACGAAATCACGAAACATGCCAGTTGTTTGCATTGATGTGAGGATGAAGAAGTCTGCTCTCATCGCAGGAATATTTTCTGAAAAGGAAGTGCTGAGCAAGAACCTTCTTCCTCCAGCCTCCCCTTTCCCTCCAAGTTCCTGGATCCTTTGTAAAAGGGATTTTTTTTTTTCTGTAAGAAAGTCGAAAGTGCTGGTGAATTTTCCCGATGAGGATGAAAGATGGTGGAGGGTTCCTTGTTTGACAGACCTGGGAAAGCTGACCTAGAACTCCCTAGTGTCAGGGCTCTCCTTCATGCCTTCTTCTACCCCGCAGCATCTGATACAAGATTGGCTGTGAGGTCATGAGACCTCTGCAACTCAGCTGATGGGAAACTTGGCACCCCCCTTACAACATATCTCTTTTCTTAGGGCATCACTGGTACAGGGCCAGAGACAAAGGGAATCATTAGTATTTTTAATGAATTATAATTAATTCATGATTGCCCTGGCTGGTTTGGCTCAGCAGTTGGAGTGTCAGCCCGCAGACCAAAGAGCCATGGGTTGGATTCCGGTCAAGGGCATGTATCTTGGTTGCGGTTCAGTCCCCATGGGAGGTGACCAATTAATGTGTCTCTCTCTCATCGATGTTTCTCTCTCTCCTCCTCTTACTCTATCTGAAGATAAATGGAAGAATATCCTTGGGTGAGGATTAAAAAAAAAAAGAGTACATCATGATTTACAGGAGGTTATAATCTACATATTTCTCTTGTTAATCAGAAAAATCCTGGGAATTATTTCCAGATGGGGGACCCAAATCTCGGAGATAAAATGTTAGGGTCAGGACTTGGGGCCTACGTTCTTCTCATCTTGTATCTCACACTCGACTCATGTCACAGCTGCCTGTCTTCTAGGCAGTTCCTTGTAAACATACCAATAAAACCTGGTTTCTGGCTACTATCTTCTGAGGACTTGAGCCCTTAGATAAGAGAACTTATTATAAAGAGATTTGGCCTCTAACTCTAACCCGTCTTGCCCTAATATTAAAAATTACCATTTACTGAACACATCCTGTGCTAAGCAATTTACAGTTTCCATCTATATAATCTTCACTACAATCATATATGTGTGTGTATGTATATGTGGTTGTGTGTGTGTGTTTGTGTGCTACTTGCTCAGCCTCATGTACTAGTATTTGATTGGCCAGAACTCTAGCATTCCAGCCATGGAGTGTCTGATTCTAAAGCTGCTATTATTTACTTTAATATTCCTCTTTCTAGACTTTTGTTCCTATCGTTGAAATGCACAAAGTGACATTCAAGCATGCTTTCATTTTAAACATTTCAAAGCTCTTTCCTAGATGTTTGTTCTTCACAGACATAAGAAGAGAACAAACTATAATCTCCAAAAAGACTCTCAAATTTGGAATTAATGTTACTAGTTGACCAAGAACATTCTTTTGTGAATGCATTTTTAGGATCATGTTTATATTTCTGCTGCAAGTAAAAGATATCTGTTTGTTTAAACTAAGGTCTTCAGCCCTGGCCGGGTGGCTCAGTTGGTTGGAGCATTGTCCCGATAGGTCAAGGTTGCAGGTTTGATCTCTGGTCAAGGCACCAAAAAAAAAAAAAAAGCCCTGGCTCCGTGGTTCTCAGATTTGATTCCCAGTCAAGGGCACGTACCTGGGTTGCAGGTTCAATACCCAGCCCTGGTGGGGGCACATGTGGGAGGCAATCAATGGATGTTTCTCTCTCTCTCTCTCTCTCTCTCTCTCTCTCTCTCTCTCTCTCTCTCTCTCCCTCCTCCCTTCCCTTCCTTCCTCCCTTCCCTTCCTTCCTCCCTTCCACTCTCTCTGCAATTCAATGGAAAAAATATCCTCAGGTGAGGATTAAAAAGAAATAAATAAAAATAAACTCAGGTCTCCAAAGCTTTAATTACTAATTTATTCAGGCTTTAAACATGCTTATTTCCAAAACAACATGAAGACTGCTCATTCCCTACAATGCCGCAATCTTTCTAATGCCTACCTTTAATAAAGACTCTACCACAGTTTCTCAATTAGATGTGAATAGCTCAGTTTTTTATCTTTGGATGAAATTTGCAGGGTTGACATCTCCAGGAAGGCTCAGTCACTTTGCTTCAGGCATATGTCCTCTCAGTTTTCAGTGAGGAAGGCCCTGTGTTGATTTTCCTAAAGCTTTGCGATGATGAAGGAAGTCATTAGTGAAGAGAGGTGGTGCAGGCCCTGGCCAGTTTGGCTCAGCAGTTAGAGCCAAATCAGAGAGTCCCGGGTTTGGTTCCCACTAAGAGCACGTACCTCGGTTGCAGTTTGTCCCCAGCCCTGGTTGGGGTCGTGTGGGTGGTGACCAGTTGATGTGTCTCTCTCACATCGATGTTTTTCTCTCTGTCTTCCCCCGCTCTCCCTCCCGCTCTATCTGAAGATAAATGCAAAAAAAAAGAGAGAGAGGTGGTGCAGGGCAGGCACTGGCACTGGCCCAGCTCCTGGCTCGGAAGATCCAGAACAGAGCCCCAGTGTGCTCACCTGCTCCACGCAGTTGATTAGCAAATAGTTACTGAGCACCTGCAATGCCTCCGTGCCAGCTGCATAGGGAATCTGTACGTGGGAGCCGACAGACAAGTAATAGGTCATTTCAGTTTCCTCTTCCTACACAAAATGCCCGCACAGTATAAAGGGTCAGTCCCGCCCAGCTGGTGTAGCTCAGTGGATTGAGCACCGTCCTATGGACTGAGAGGTCCTGGTTTGATTCCCGGTCAGGGCACATGCCTGGGTTGCAGGCTCCATCCCCAGTGGGGGGCATGCAGGAGGCAGCCGATCGGTGTTTCTCTCTCATATCGATGTTTCTATCTCTCTCTCTAAAAAAATCAATAAAAACATATTAATATTAAAAATAAAATAAAGTAAAGGGTCAGTGCCTAGTCTGAAGTTCTCATCATTGATTCTGATCTGTGGGTTAGGGACCATTGATTTAAAAAAATTTTTTTAAGCTCATTTTTTGAGCTTTCACCATTTGCCTGGTGGTATGCTAAATATTAATTTGTTGAGTGAACCCTGTGCCAGGCACCACTGTAAGAACAGTATTTCATTCAACCCTTACAAAAACCATGAGGTGGGTACTCTTTTTTTTTTTTTAATCCTCACCCGAGGATATTTTTTTCCCCATTTATCTTCAGATAGAGTGGGGTGGGGGCGGGGGAGAGAGAAAGAGAAACATCAATGTGAGAGAGGCACATCAATTGGTTGCCTCCTGCACGACCCTGACCAGGGCCGGGGACTGAACTGCAACTGAGGTATGTGCCCTTGACCAGAATCGAACCTGCAACTCTTTGGTCCGTGGGCGGACGCTCTAACCACTGAGCCAAGCTGGCCAGGGCAAGGTGGGTACTCTTATTAGCCATATTTCACAGACAAGCACATTGAGGCTCAGAGTGGTTAAGTAAATTGCCAAGCTCACAAGGAAAATAAGTGACAGACTTTGGACTCTAATCTAGGTTGGTCAAAGGTTAAAGCTAAGTGCTCAGCTACTAATCCATGGTGTCAAAATAAAAGTGGAAAAATATTTTAATGCACTGTTTGGTAATGGTTGTCCTATGTTGGTTGTTTCTAATCCATTTTGCAACACTACAAATAAACAGTTTTAAAAATTAAATTTTTTTCTGCTAAATCAAATTAGACAGATTTATTCTTTTTTCAGTTTTTAAAAATAATATTTTAAAATTGATTTTTAGAGAGAGAGGAAGGGAGAGGGAGAAAGAGTAACATCAGTTGGCTGCCTCCTGCATGTTCCCTACCAGGGATTGAACCCACAACCTGGGCATGTGCCCTGACCAGGAATCGAACCAATGACTTAGTGCACGGGACAATGCTCCACCACTGAGCCACACTGGCCAGGGCTAGACAGATTTATTCTTGACCAAACTAATAGAAACACAAGGTTATCCTTTGAGGGCTTAAAAGCTAAAGTGACTACACGTCCACGGCCTGCTCCCTTCTGCCTTATTTTTTTCTGATTAAAAATGGGCTTTGGTGACTTTTGGGAGCAACTTTGAAGGGGAAAAACTCACCAAAGGGCAACACATAGCCTGAACTGAAAGTGAGAAGGGTGGAGAGTGGGAAGAAAATTAATATTTATTAATCTCCTCCATATGTCAGTCATCTTAAGTATTCACTTATTGTGCTCAACAAAAATTTGTGAGCACCTACTGCGTGCCTGGAAATGTGCTGATGATGAGCTATAACATTCTTACCACAGCATTGTGAAACAAGGACACAAAGACTCAAAGAAGTTAAGTAATTTGCCCAAGGTCACCTGACCGGTTGTTGACAAAACCTAGTTTCAAATTGTGGTTGGCCTGCTTTCAGTCACTGTTATTTTTTCTATTTTTGTTAATCTTTACCAGAGGATAGTTTCCCATTGATTTTTAGATAAAATGGAAGGGAGGGAGAGAAGGGGAGAGAGAGAAACATTGATGTGAAAGAGACTATTCAATTGGTTGTCTCCTGCATGACCCCAACTGGGGCCAGGGATCAAACCTGCAACCCAGGTACATGCCCTTGACTGGGAATCGAACCCATGACCCTTCGGTCCATGGGCCAACACTCTAACAGCTGAGCCAAACCAGCCAGGGCTGTGCTATTTTTTATTTATTTATTTTTTAAAATCCTCACCAGAGGATATTTTTCCATTGATTTTCAGATAGAGTGGGAGGGAGGAAGAGAGAGAGAGAGAGAGAAACATTAATGTGAGAGAGACACACTGATTGGTTACCTCCCGAACAACCCCAACCAGGGCCAGGGATCAAACCGCAACCAAAGTACGTGCCCTTGACTGGAATCAAACCCACAACTCTTTGGTCTGAGGACCATCACTCTAACCACTGAGCCAAACCGGCCAGGGCTATTTTTAAACTTTATTTTGAGAGTATGTTTATTAAAGCTGGGGACAGTGAAACAAAGGAAGGGCTTAGGATAGAAGAAGCAACAAGAGGCCAGGCGGTGCTCTGGTTTGGTCCTCTAGAAATGCTGTAGGAAAGAAGTGAGCCACATGGGCTGCATGGACTCACTGAGAAGTAAAATCACAGTGACAGAAATGAACCAAGATGGGGCTGCTGTTAGCTCATTGAAAAGTCAGAGAAAAGGGGGCCTGGGAGACAGGTTCAGAGGGTTAGCGTGGAATGAGCCGCCGCTGCCTGCTGCTCCCCTGGTTGCAAGTCTTACCAGGACCCTTAGAGCTTAGGAGAAAGAGAGCAGAGATACACGCCTGAGAAAAGGGGGTAGAAAAGTGTGGGTGTGCTCCAGAGGGAGCCCACCAGTCTATGCTATTTTCATTATAACTTTCTGCTTTGCCTAGATGATGCTGAGAAAGGAATTCTCCGAGATTCTAAGTTGACAAACTCAAGGTTTAAGTCCCAGTTGATAGACTCAAACTTCACCCTCTTGATCTCCATTGTTTGACTCATACTTCCAGTGAGGCTGGGAAATTAGGGAAGACCCATAAAAGATTTCCTCAAGAAATCTTTCTTATAGATTCAGGAAACTAAACACTGCTTTAAGCACTATTTTGGACATTTTCCAGTAACTTTGAATTTGGCTTTCAAGAAATGCCTTTTAGCACAGCCGGTGTGGCTCAGTAGTTGAGCATCAACCCATGCACCAAGAGGTTCACAGTTCGATTCCTGGTCAGGGCACATGCCCAGGTTGTGGGCCAAATCCCCAGTGTGGGGCATGCAGGAGGTGGCCAATTGATGTTCTCTCTAATCGATGTTTCTATCTCCCTCTCCCTCTCCCTTCCTCTCTCTCTAAAATCAATAAAGAAAAAAGAAATACCTCTTAGGGGTTGCTGATTGCTCTAGAAAGTCTCTAAGTACCACAGTGATTGCACATCTCAGAGGTAGGTCACTAGAGCTGGTGGGGACACATGCGTCTTCATAACACATGATAAAAATCCAAAGGGAGCTAGAAACAAGAGGCATCTAGTAAAATGTTTCACAGGATAAACCTCAGGGTCAGTTTCACATGCCCCATCAGCTAGTGGAGAGGTAAGTGGTTTTAGAAAGTTTTGAACTATTCTCCTTATGCACTAGAAAACCAAACATCAAAGAAAACAGCTTGCTCCTGAATTCTGTGGCTGCAGTGTTTACCATCACTGTCCTGTTTTTCTTTCTTAAATTGTTTGGTATGATGAAGACACAAATCAAAATAGTCTACCATTTAGGAAAAAAAAAAAGGCAGGTTCTAGTATTTCCATTTCACAAATATCTGGTTGCTTAAAGAAAATCATCTAACTCTTCATGCCAATAAATTTTTATTGATGACTTAACATGTGCCAGTCATTGTGATCATTGCCGATGATAAAGTGATAAATGGCTCCTGTTTTCTTTTCTTCTTTTTTTTTTTTTTTATTCTCACCCAAGGACCTTTTTTTTTTTTTTTTTTTTTTGCATCCATCTTCAGATAGAGCGAGAGGGAAAGAGGGAGGAAGAGAGAGAAACATCGATGTGAGAGAGACACATTGAGTGGCTGCCACCCACATGACCCTAACCGGGGCCAGGGACAAACCACAACCGAGGCACGTGCCCCTAGCGGGAACTGAAGCCAGGACTCTCTGGTCCGCAGGCCGATGCTCTAACTACCGAGCCAAACCGGCCAGGGCAATGGCTCCTGTTTTCAAGAAGCTTTCAGCCTAGTGGGGAAACTGCACAGACATGCAGAGTCATACTCAGAATACAGTGGGGTACTTTTCACAATTGAGGTACTTTCAAGGAAGGCTTTGGGGAGGTGGTGCCAGGTAGGCCTGGCTTATATCCCTTCTGCTTCTTAATGACACAGTGACCTTAACCAGATAATCAGTCTCATCAATCACCAGTTTAGCTCTCTGTTAGAGATAAACAACGCAACTTATAGGACTGTTTTGAGATGTAGCACAGTACCAGGCTCATATATCATCAAGGTGATCTGCCATAATTTGCTTAACCATTGCTCTGCTAATTTTGAAAAATAATACACGTGCCAGGTGAAAAAAAGTCAAACAGTACTGAAGAGTATGAAGTATCTCTCCACTACCGCTTGTCCCTAGTTAGCCTCCTCAGGGGCAACCACTTCCCTTCAATCCTTTACATATCACTCCAGAGGTGTTTTAATACTTAATATACATGCATATAGTTCTTTTTAAAATGTATCCAAATGGTAGCATCCTACATATACTGCTCTGCACTTTGTTTTTATTTTGGAAATCTTTCTATATCAGCACACATAGATGGCATCCTTCTTTTTAATTGCTCTGTAGAATTACATTTTATGTATATGCTACAATTTACATAACAACCATCACTCTATTGATAGATATTTTGGTTATTCTTTCTTTCTTTTTTTTTTTAATCCTCACCCTAGGATATTTTTCTCTTTATCATCAGATAGAGTGGGAGGGAGGTAGACAGAGAGAGAGAGGAAGAGAGAGAAACATCGGTGTGAGAGAGACACATCGACTGGTTGCCTCCTGCACAACCCCAACCAGGGCCGAGGATGAATCGCAACCGAGGTACGTGCCCTTGACCAGAATCAAACCTGGGCTTCATTGGTCCGCGGGCCGACGCTCTAACCACTGAGCCAAACCGGCCAGGGCTATTTTGGTTATTCTTTATCTTTTGCTGTTACAATGCCTCAATGAGTAGTCTTCACACACATCTTCGTATGTATATTTCTGTAGGATAAATGGGATGCTGGTCAAAGCTATGGTCATTTTTGATAGATATTGTCAAAAAGGTAGTTCCAATTTACACTTCATGAATAATGTATGAGAGTGTTTTCCCACACCCTAGCCAAAATAATGTCATGCCAACCTTTTTGATCTTTGCTAACCTGATGAAAATACCTTACTTAGTTTTATTTTTCAGATCTCTTATTTTAAGTCAAATTGAACATCTTTATCATGTTTAAAAGTCACTTATAGATCTCCTTGTTTAGGGAGTTTGCCATAACCTAATCCAAACACAGAAAATGAAAGAAGCTGGTAGAAGGGCAGTTAACATAGAACACCCTGTTAGTCATTAGAGATGAAAGATGAAGGAGTCAGATCTGTGCAATAAAGGATGGTCACTAAAAGTATTTCGGCAAGAGAAGTTGACTCATACTCAGGCTGTGTTTTGAGATGCTCTGGACAATGTGGAAGATGGCTTAGAAGTAGCAAGACTGAGGGAGGGAAATAAGTTAGTGAAGTTGTTAAAATAATCTAGGAAAGAGACAGTAGTATCCTGAACTAAAGCATTGCCAGAAAGAATGGAGATGATGAAACCAATTTGGAAAGCATTTCAGAAGCAGAATCAAAAGAACTTGATGACCTATAAATGTCAGATACGAAAGAAAGAAAGAAGTCATTCAGGCAAGTTAATAGATTAAAAAGAAAGGGAAGATATGGTAGGGAATTTGGACTCTAACATTACTAAACACCTAATAAAAAACGTTTTAGTTCGTTATATATACATTTACATATATAAATGAAAACTGGCCCTGGCTGGTTTGGCTCAGCGGTTGGAGCATCGGCCCGAGGACCAGACAGACTCAGGTTCGGTTCCCGCTAAGGGCATGTACCTCGGTTGCAGTTTGTCCCTGGCCCCGGTGGGGGTTGTGTGGGTGGCAACCAGTCGATGTGTCTCTCTCACATTGATGTTTCTCCTTCTTCCTCCTTCTCTCCCTCCTGCTCTATCTGAAATAAATAAATAAATAAAATAAAATAAAAACTGAACAAAAGAAAATAATACACACACATTGCATTTGTTCAGTCTCACAGTAATCTTATTAGAAAAATACTATAACCCATTTAAATATTTAAAAACAAAATTAAAAAAGGGACATGTGCAAAATAAACCATTGGATGTCCCAATTCGTATCAGAATTCAAAGTCAGACATATCTGAATGCAAACCAAGGCTCTTTGCACTGTTCCAAGTTATTTAGGATTAAAGAAATGATTCAGGGAGAAAAAAAATTTCTTACATCATGCAGGAAATCAAAGTGCCCACAACATTTGCAAAGCACCAGGAATTATTCCCTGAGCTACTGTATCACCAGTTCAGTTTAAATATGGCAATTCTCAGAGGAACCTATTATAATTCACAGCTGTCTCCATTCTGAATTGACCAGGGTCACCCTTCTTAGGAAAACAAACAAACAAACAAAACCCCTCTTCCCTTCCCCCCTGTCATTTCTCTGCAACTCATTTGGGGAAATATGTCAAATTGTATTAAGATTTTTGACACTGTAAATATAGTCATATTCAAATGTGACACAAAAATGCCTCCTCGAAATGATATCTTCATTAAATATATTGGCTGTTAAATTGGATTGGGGTTGTGAACACATAATTAACATAACTACTTTGGGAGAGTAATGGGCTATTGGGGAAAAAAACAACACTCGATTATTTAGAACTGGATCTTATAGCATATCTGCCAAAGTAGACTCTGTACCATTGCCTATCTTGGAAAAATCATGTATTTACATTTCACTCAACACTAATCAACTTGCTCGCTTCCTTCCACATGCATTATTACTTTATTCTCAGTCTTTTCACTGGATAAATACTTCCATCATTGTAACCAGCTAGTGTTTGTTGAGCCTAGCAAGGTAACTGATTGCATGGCTGTCTAATCTTTTGTTCCCAAAGCTAATTATACACTTCATATACTAAGTCCTTAATGAAGATAGTTGAAAAAAACTAAGCCAAAATAAAAAATATTAATGATAATATCTAACTATAAATAAACGAACATTGGACAAAGATAAAGAGGGAATTTGGTGTCAGATCAGGGGGGAAAAAAAGGGAATTATACACCCCAAAAGGCCATCTTTTATATGATCATCTTTGCAAACATCTAGTAATGGTGCAAGGAAAGAAAATAGACCAATGGACTAGAACACAAAGCCCAGAAACAAACTGCCACACGAACACCTGATTTATAATAAAGGTGGCACTTCAAATAGGACAGTCTTTCACTCAGTGGTGCTGGTTCATTAGCTGGCCATATGCTATAAAAAGGAAAGATAATATACAAAATTCAACACCAAGTAGATTATAGACCTAAATATGAAAGTCAGAACAATACAACTTCTTGGAGATTACATAGAAGATTATCTACCTAGAGGTAGATAAAAAGTTCCTAAACAGAACTCAGAAAAGCACAATACAGGAAAAGACTGAACAGTTGACAACATTAAAATGAAGAACTTCTATTTATACAGCAATATCATTAAGAAAATGAAAACTGCCCTGACCAGTTTGGCTCAGTGGTTAGAGCCTTGGCCCTCGGACCAATGAGTCTCGGGTTTGATTCTGGCCAAGGGCATGTACCTTGGTTGCAGTTCGTCCCCAGCCCTGGTCAGGGTTGTGCAGGAGGCAACCTGTCGATGTGTCCCTTTCACGTCAATATTTCTCTCTCCCTCCCTTCCTCCCACTATATCTGAAAATAAATAGAAAATATCCCCTGGTGAGGATTAAAAAAATAAAAGGAAAATGAAAACCAGCCCTTGGCTGGTTTGGCTCAGCAATTAGTGCATCAGCCCGTGGACTAAAGAATTTCGGGTTTGAAGTACACCTCGATTGCGGTTTCAATCCTGGTTGGGGTCACGCAGGAGGCAACCAATGTGTATCTCTTACATCGATGTTTCTCTCTTTCTCTCTCCCTCCCACTCTATCTGAAAAAAAAATCAATGGAAAAATATCCTTGGGTGAGGATTAAAAACAAAACAAAAAAGAGAATGAAAACCTGCCCAGCCAGTGTGGCTCAGTGGATTGAGCATCCTCCCAGGGACTGAGAGGTCCAGGTTCGATTCCCAGTCTGGGCACATGCCTGGGTTTCAGGCTCAATCCCCAGTAGGGAGCATGCAGGAGGCAGCCGATTAACGTGTCTCTTTCATAGCACTGTTTCTATCTCTCTCTCTAAAAAATCAATAAAAATTATATATTTTTTAAGTTTTTTTTTTTTAATCCTCACCCGACGATATTTTTCCATTTATCTCAGATAGAGGGGGAAGGAGGGAAGGAGAGAGAGAGAGAGAGAGAAAAACATCGATGTGAAAAAGACTCATCGACTGGCTGCCTTCTGCACAACCCCTGACCAGGGCCAGAGACGAACCGCAACCAAAGTACATGCCCTTGACCGGAATCCAACCCGAGACTCATTGGTCTGTGGGCCGATGCTCTAATTGCTGAGCCAAACCGGCCAGGGCAATAAAAACATATTTTATTTATTTTTTTTATTCTCACCTGAGGACATTTTTCCATTTTTTGTTCAGATAGAGTGGGAGGGAGAGAGAGGAAGAGAGAGAGAGAGAGAGAGAGAGAGAGAGAAACATCAATGTGAAAGGGACACATCGAGTGGCTGGCTGCCTCCCGCATGACCCAACCAGGGCCGGGGACAAACTGCAACAAAGGTACATGCCCTTAGCGGGAGCCGAACACGGGACTCTCTGGACCGCAGGCCGACGCTCTAACTGCTGAGCCAAACTGGCCAGAGCTAAAAACATATTTTAAAAAAAGAAAATGAAAATGTAAAGCACAGACTGAGAGAAGATATGTGCAACACATATAATCTACTAGGATTTATATCTAGGACATAAGAAAAACACCTACATATCAAAAACAGAAAGTCAAACAAGCCAATTTTATAAATAGGCAAAAATCTTCAACAGGCACTTCCCAATAGAGGATATCTAAATGCCAATAAACATTGGTATTCAGGGGAATGTTAATTAAAACCACAGTGTTGCCCGGCTGGGGTGGCTCAGTGGCTGAGCATCGACCCATGCACCAAGAGGTCGCCGGTTCAATTTCCGGTCAGGGCACATGCCCAGGTTGTGGGCCCGATCCCCAGTGGGGGGCATGCAGGAGGCAGCCAATCGATGTTCTCTCTCATCGATGTTTCTATCTCTCTCTCCCTCTCACTTCCTCTCTCTTTGTAATCAATAAAGGAAAAAAAAATTTAGAAAAAAAGACCCCACAGTGATATACCACAACACAGCCACTGAAATGGTAAGTATTAATAAAGAAAAATGGAAAAGGATGTGGAGCAACAGCACTCATGCGTTGCTGATGAGAACATAAAGTGGTTCAACCAATGGGGAAAACTCTTTTAAGTATTAGCTGTGGAAGGAAATTACATATACACATCAATTCTGCTCCTAGGAATATGCCCAGTAGAAATGTATCCACATGTACATCAAGAGACATACACAAGCATGTTCTTATATATGTCTTGTGTAAAAAAATTCAAGTTGGTGATTATTTTTTGATGGGAGGGAGGGGGCACAAGGGGCTTTGGGGATGCCAGCAGTGTTCTATTTCTTGATATTGGTGGTGGTTACATGGGTGTTTGCTTTGTGATCACTCCTTGAGTTATACATTTTGTTTTGTGAACTTTTCTGTATATGCGTTATTTTTCACAGTTTGAAAAATATTTTTTAAAAACCCGTCTCTCTGGAGACAAAGCAAATGTGGCAAAATGTCAACAATTGCTGCAACTAGGTGAAGGGTATATGGATATTGTACCAATCTTTCAACTTTTCTGTAAGTTTGAACATTTTTTAAAAGTTGGAGGAAAAACTCACTTTTGATCTGCCTTTCCAAGTGGCACTTCATCCCCTTACCTTATGGCAAAATTTCATGAAAGTGTCTATATTCAGAGTCTCCAGTTCCCTTCTTCCAACTATCTCCTGAACATATTCCTACCAGGGCTTTTCTGCCCATAGAGCAGTGAAATCGTTCTTTTCAAGGTCACCAATGATTTCCACATTACAAAATCCAATGATCGTGTCTCAGTCCTCATCTTTATTTAATATCTGTAGCATTTTACACTGTTGAGCTATCTCTTCCCTAAAATATTTTCTAGCTTCCAGGACACTTGCCTAATTTTTCTCTTACTATTCCAGATGCTTCTTGCCATTCTCCTTTCCTGGTGCTCTTAACTTCCTGACCTCTAGGTATTGGAGTGGCCCAGGGCGAGCCCTGGAAAGCACATTGTCACTTCATATCTTTACTTAAATATAATTTTTTTCAGTGAGGCCTTATCTCGCCACTGGTATCTAAAATTGTAACTCCTTTTCTTAGTTTGTTAAAATATTCTCCTTAGCACTATCTTAAAATGCTATTTTACTTATTTTGTTTACTGCCTGTCTTCCCTGCTAGAATGTAACCTTCAAAAGTTACTTTCAGTGTTACTGCTACATGCCCAGAACCTAGAACAGTGCCCAGCATACACTGGGCACGCAATCAGTGCTTGTTGAATACTTAATGAATTGCACTTAAAGTAAAACTCATAGTCCAAGCTTACAAAACCCTGCTTACTTTGCCTTCTGCCAGCCTCTCCACTCCCATTTCATACACCTTTAATTTCTATAAACCTACCAAGTCCCTCCTCCATTCAGAGGCCTTTGCACTTACTTTTCCCTCTGCTGAGAAGGATTTTTCCTGGCTCTTCACATAATTGGCACCTCAGGGCTCAATTTAAATATTCCCTCCTCAGAAAGGCCCACTCTGACCACTGTTTGCCTCCCATCCTACCCAATTACTCTCTCATACATTTTCTTGTTTCGTTCTCTCCTTTTTTATTTGTTTGTTTGTTTGGTCTATTTACCCTGGTAGGATGTAAACTTCACGAGGATAGGGGTCTAGTCTGTTCATCTTTCTCATTGCTATTTCCCCAAGATGTGGTACATACTGGTGGTCAATAAATGTTTACTAAGTGAACAAATGAATAAACAATGAAGTAAATACATGAAAAAACAACTTTCTCAGTGTTTAGAGCAGGATTCAAATAGACACAAAGAAGCAATGCCATCACTATCCAGAAGAGGACAAAAGGCATTTGTTTTGATGCATCAAGAGCCCCAGAATGACATACTCAGCATTCTTACTCAACTTCTTACAAGATAGTTTTTCCTTCTGCATAGTCTGACCAATTACTGAGGGATAAAGAGCTAACATGAAAATAGTCCACCTGCGCCAAATGGGCTCCTTTTGATGTGCTAGGCGGAGATGACCTGAAATGCTTGGTTATGGACAATTAAGGACGACTGGCCTGTGTAGTCTGTGCTTGAAACAATGTGGGAAGAGGAGTGGGAGGGTGGCTTCCTGGTTGGGGGCAAAGTACACTGTGTCCCACCCACTTCTCCATTTTATTATTATATGTTTGAGAGCAGGTTTTACAGCAAATTAGGTCAGATTTAAAGGGAAATGAAATTACAAAAGAGAAAAAATAATGCAACTTGGCGTGGAGAAGTTAGAGGGGCAGAAGGCCAGATTGTTTTCATGAGGAGGGCCAGGTACTTCGCATAAATGACACCACTGAATCTTCATAGTAACTCTTTATGGTAAGTATATCATTCCCATTTAACAGAGGAAGAAATGGAGGTTCAGCGATATGAAGGTTTTGTTCAAGTTTACATAGATTGGCCCAGCAGGTGTGGCTCAGTGGATTGAGCAATGTCCTATGGACTGAGAGGTCCTGGTTCGATTCCAAGGTCAGGGCACATGCCCAGGTTTCGGGCTCGATCCCCAGTAGGGGGACTGCAGGAGGCAGCCAATCTACGTTTCTCTCTCACATGGATGTTTCTCTCCCTTCCTCTCTCTCTAAAAAAATCAATACAAAAACATTAAAAAAAATAAGTTTATAGAGATCGAAACCTCAATCCCTCTGATGCCAAAGCTCATACTTTCCCTACCATACCTGTAGTCTGCCCCATCTTCCTCCAAATGAACAGTCTTGGACCCTCAAGGCTGTGACACCTGAGATGATCACCAGAGAGTTCCTTGTACAATGCTACCTTATGATGTATTTTTCTCCAATCTCAGCGACTAGCATAGTGCCTGCTATATAGCTGGCTCTTCAGGAAAGGTCTACTGAATAAGAAATAAAAGAGAACAGAGGAGATGTCTTAAACAATATAGCTTCTCTTGTGAATCACATGCTGAGAATCAAAAACACTTAGCTCCTGAGCGTCTTCCTCTCCACTGCAGTCCTCCAGGGAAAAGGCTGCAGTCAGTCTGATGTTGAGCTTTCTCTGGCCTGACCTGGGCGATGCTCTGGTTGAAAAGCCTGCAGGATTATCTTTTTGTGGTGTAGTAGTTGCCAATAACAGTAGCTAGCATCCATTGAGCAAATACTCTGTATTAGGCACTGTGCTAGCCTTTTTCGTGTTTTGCTTGATTTAATCCTCAAAAGCCTGAGAGAGTTCAGGGAAAGGAGATTTTGGCTTGTCTACAAAAATCAGCTGCCAATTTGTGAGGCTAATACTGTAAAGGCCCTTCTTTTCTCTCTCCTTTCTTCTCTCCATCCCTTCTCTTTTTAAGATGTAAAGATATAATGCCTACAGAAACTCAATTGTTTGAAAATAGAGGCATCGGGAAAAGATTTGCCTAGTCAAAAGACTCAAGAATCCGTAAGTCATTGCATTCATCCTGATAAATGTGGTAGGACAGGGATGCTCTAAAATATATATATTGTTTTTATAGAAGAGAATGCATTCTGTTCAGTGTCAAAAGCCCTGGGTTTTAGTCCTGGCTCCATGACAGACTATGGGTTTTTGTTGCCCTTAACCTGGAGGAGACTCACCTTTCTCACTTAAGAAATGGGAATAATACAAATCCTTTCCTGACGGGCTTGTATTAAGGGTCAAATGAAGGAATGTGATTTGAATAGAGTGAATCTGTCTGTAAATGCTGACTATTGTCCTTCTGTTTGGAGATGACTGGGCTTCTCCAGAACTCCCAAAGATCAGGGTCTACCATGCAGCCCCAGTAGAATGCTCCTTGCAAAAGAGCTGGCGACAGTGAGCTTGGGTTCAAGATTGCATACAACAGCCCTGGCCGGTTTGGCTCAGCAGTTGGAGCGTCGGCCTGCGGACCAGAGAGTCCCGGGTTCGGTTCCCACTAAGGGCACGTACCTCGGTTGCAGTTTGTCCCCCACCTCGGTTGCAGTCTGTCCCCGGCCCCTGTTGGGGTCGTGTGGGCGACAGCCACTCCATGTGTCTCTCTCACATTGATGTTTCTCTCTCTGTCTTCCTCCTTCTCTCCCTCCCACTCTGTCTGAAGATAAATGCAAAAATGTCCTCGGGTGAGGATAAAAAAAAAAAATTAAAAAAAAATTGCATACAACAGTGTGAGGAAGGTTTCTGAGGCGCCGGGACTTGGGAATCCAGGTAGAATACTATATCCATTCTCCACTTATTTATGTCTTCTTTGATGTCTCTGAACAAAGTTTTAGTCTTCTCCTTAGAGATAGCCTCGTCTTCTGTTACATTATTCCTAGGTACTTGATTTTTTTTTTTTTTTGGTTAATCCTCACCTGAGGATATTTTTGCCACTGAGTTTTAGAGAGTGGAAGGGAGGGAGATGGGGGTGAAGAGGGGGGAGAGAGGAACATCGATGTGAGAGAGACACATTGATTGGTTGTTTTCCACATTTCTCTGACCAGGGCCAGGATCGAACACTCAACCCAGATATGTGCCCTTGACCGGGAATCCAAACTGGAGACCTTTAGTGCTCAGGCTGATACTCTAACCACTGAGCCACAATGGCCAGGGCAGTACTTGATTTTTCTTTTTTAAATCTTCACCTGAGGATATTTTTCTATTGATTTTCAGATACAGTAGGAGGGAGGGAGGGAGGGAGGGAGGGAGGGAGAGAGAGAGAGAGAGAGAGAGAGAGAGAGAAACATCAGTGTGAGAGAGACGCATCGATTAGCTGCCTCCTGCACATAGAACTGCAATCGAGGTACATGCCCTTGAATCAAATCCGAGACTCTTTGGTCCACGGGCCAACACTCTAACCGCTGAGCCAAACTGGCCAGGGCAGTACTTGATATTTTTAATGCTAGAATAAGTTGTCTATATCAGATTCTTAAAAAAATTATTTGTGGCTGGTATATGAAAATGCCATTAATTTTTATATAGTAGTCTTGTATTTGGTAAACTTTCTAAATTCTTATTAAGTCTAATAATTTACATGTAGTTGTTTTTGGATTTCCCTTTTTCTTTTCCAATCTTTAATACCTTTTATTTATATATTTTTTCTTGCTTTACTGAGCTGGCTGGGATCACCAGGACAATGGTGAATAAAAGAAGTCTTATTTTTTATTTCAAAGAGAAATTTTCATCTTTTAACCATTTAGTATGATATACTTTTAAAAGTTATCCATTATCAACTTTAAAAAAGCTTTTGCTTCCTCAAGTATAAGGTTTTTAATAGATATTATCAGTTTATAAAATTTTAATCACAATTTGCCAAGGGTTTTGTTTTTATGGGTAGATGTTGAATTTTATAAAAATGTTTTTTGCATCTTTGAAATGACTGTACATGTATTTATCCCATCAATCAGTTAAGGTACAGATTACATTTTTTATTTTTAGAAACACTAAACCAATTTTATATTTCTGATATAAATACTTGGTTATGATGTCTATTTTACATTTGGTTCACTGGTATTTTAGTAAGATTTTTGTATCCATATTCACGTGTCAAATCAGCCTATATACCCCATTTACCTTTGCAAAGTGGGTTTTCTCAACATTCTCACAAAGTGGTTTACCATCTACCTCCATTTTACTTGTGACTCCTAAGAAGTTGAATAACTAACCAATGTCACATAGAGCTAGTTGGTGGCTATTCAGGACTGGAAATCAGGTCTGTCTGAACACAAAGCCTGTTTGTTTCCTCTAAGCAAGGGACATTTATCAAGGCCTCAAAACCAATTACCCAGCTCCTGAATGTCTTGGAAACATACGATTGAGGGGAGGAGCATGATAAGGGCAATAGCAGCAAATAGTCTTGGGAGGCTGTGCTAATATTCTGATTCACCAAAGTCACGAAGAAACAATTCATCTGTATTTGAGGAGAAAATGTGAAGCCAAGGGCCTAAGTAGTTATTCATGTAATTCTAGGAATTTTTACAAATAAGCATGAAAGAGAGAGAGAGGAAAACATAGCAGTAGTTGCTAGATCAAAATAAGATGAGATCATTCAGAGACCGAGGGTAATCCAAATTACAGGAATTCAAAATCTCAAATAAAATTATGGCTCCAGCTAAGTACTGTAATGTGCAGAAAATGTGTTAGAGTGAAGGAAACTATTGATTATATACAGGTTAACTTGAGAGAGGAGTCTAAACTACACATTTCAACTCTTGGGATTTAAATAAACAAGCAAAAAATTTTTCATCAAGGTGGAGGAAGGATTCCCAATGCAGTATGAAAAAATGTATTCATGCCCTGGCCGGTGTGGCTCAGTGGATAGAGCACACTGAAGGGTCAGAGGTTCGATCCTTGGTCAAGGGCACATACCTGGGTTGCATGTTCAATCCTCCGGGATGCGCGCAGGAGGCAATCAATTGATGTGTGTCTCTCTCACATCGATGTTTCTCTCTCTCTCTCTCTCTCCCCCTCCCTCCTTCCCTTCTACTCTCTCTAAAAATCAATGGAAAAAATATCCTTGGGTGAGAATTAACAAAAAAAATGTATTCATATTTGTTGTGTATTTGTATGAAACTTAGAGAAGTGTGTTAAGCTGATTAAATGGGCTATAGAGAGTTAGGTACTGCAGGGGTGGTATCTCCATTCCTTGAGGTGTTCCCAGTGGTGTCTATGAAAACCAGAGTGTAAATCAGGGATTCCTGACATTTTCTCACACTTTAGCCAAATAACTTTTACAGATAGATGTACATAAGCTAGCTAATAAAAGTAATCTTTATCTTTCTTAAGTCAGTGAGGTTAATTACCCGTTTTATTTTACATCATGTCCCAGCCACTGTAAACAATCTTTCCCTTCTCTGGGTTCTTGTCAAACTTTATTGTATTAAGGTACACTAACTTCTGTAACAAACAACCCCCACATCTCAATGACTTAACACAATAAGAGTTTATTTCTGGCTCACATCACAATCCAATGCAGGTTGGAAGTGGGGGGAGGAAGAGAGAGGCCCTTGCACCCAATGGTTCTGCTGGACCCTCTGACAGATAATGGAAGAGAACACGAAGAATGTTAGGGGAAAGGTTCATAGGTCAGGCCTGGATGTGGTGTTCGTCACTTCTGCCCAATTTCATTGGCCAGAACACAATAAGGTGGCTGCAAGGGAGGTCAGGAAATGTAGTCCTTTTGTGTGCCTAGGAGGAAAAGTAAATGTTTTCGTGAACAACTAGTTAGCTTCTACCACATTAGTATATTGTGAGTATTAAATGAATTTCTTGTAAAGAGTTTAGCTCAGCATCTTTGTGCACACAGTGAAGGTACGATAGTATTAATCATCCTCATTTCAGAGATGAGAAACAGACTCCAACAGGTTGTTGCTTTGCCAAAATTGCATGGCTAGTAAATAGCAGAGCTGGGAGTAAATCTAAGTAGGACTGACAAAGCCTATTTTCTTAAAAACTAGAATGTATTTGTTGGAGACATTTGACAAATTGGGTTATGCCTTTTAACAGACTTGGCCACACTCTCAAAGTTTACCTATGCTCACCTCTTCTGATTTCTGGGAAAGTCATGTTGTACTTCCTATCTGTCATCCATAAATGAATTTTGATGAATCATTGCTAAAAAAGGGACTGATTATTTCCATTTTATTGCTGCAAATTCTGTTTCTTACACTACTGATCTTGAAAGTGGAGTGTGCTCACTCTAGAGTAGTGATTTTCAACCACTGTGTCGCAAGAATTTTTAAAACACGCAATACCTGACTATTCAGTCAGGACCACTGACCTCTTTCCCCTTAGACTGTCAAATAAAATAATGACAACAACCAACACAACAATAGCCATCTGGTGTGAATGAATCAAAATTATACCTATTTTTTTGTGAGATCAGCAAAAAATAATTTTGTGTGCTGTAGAATTTTAGTAATTAGTTTATGTGCCACGAGACAAAACAATGTTGGAAATTGCTGTTCTGGAAGTATATAAGACAACCACTGAGGTGTGGTAAGAATTTTTGTAACTTTAATGTATGCTTGTAATGCATTTTAAAAAATGCATTAATATGGATTGAACTTGGCATGCCCACACTGTCCCTATATTGGATGTTCACATGTCACATGAGGTATGAATGGAGGTTCTTTCATTTTCAGCATTTAGTGACATGGGGAAGTTCAAAAAAAGATTTATAATTTTTAAAAAATCTAATTTTCACTAAACTAAATCTCACAAAATGAGAAACTGATTTAAAAAGATTGCTGAAGAAAAACTCTATTAATTGAAGAACAAAAAGAAAAAGGCAGAATCTACTTAGTATCAGTAACATCAGTAAATGCAATGATGATGTAATCAAATCTGATACACTGACAAAAAAATCCCAAACTATTATGTAGCCTATCTGAAATATTAATGTCCACTATTAATAACAAATACAGAATCCTAAGTATATATTTTGCCCTGAGATGAAACAGTTTATTTCAACTTCATTTCATTTCTTATAATTCTTGATTTTATCTACATTTCATAATGGGCATTATATACTTGTAATCTACATATGTTGAGGGTATGTTTTCTAATTAAATGTACTTAATTTGAGATATAGCAGTCCCCCCTTATCCATGGGGGATATATTCCAAGACCCCTAGTATATGACTGAAACTGCAAATAGTACTGAACCTTATATATACTATGTTTTTTCCCTATACATTCATAAAGTTTAATTTATAAATTAAAGAGATTAACAATAGCCAATAATAAAATAGAACAATTATAATAATATACTATAATAATTATGTGAATGTGGTCTCTCTCAAAATATCTTATTGTACTGTACTCATCTTTCTTGTGATGATGTGAAATGATACAATGCCTAGATGATGAGATGAAGTGAGGTGAATGACATAGGCATTGTGAAGTGCTGGGCTACTACCAGGGTATTTGAACACAAGCACTGTGATACTGTGACAGTAGATCTGATAACCAAGTAGGCTATTAACCAACTAATGGGATGGGTATCATATATAGCATGGACATCTGGACAAAGAAATGTTTCACATCCTGGGAGGAATAGAGCAGGAAGGAGCAAGATTTCATCAGAGTACTCAGAACGGCGTGCAATTTAAGACTTATGAATTGTTTTTATCTGGAATTTTCCATTTAATATTTTTCAGACCATGGTTGACGGCAGGTAACTGAAACTTTGGAAAGTGAAACCACAAATACTGTACTGACTTAGACAAAACCTTTCCACCTTTCTCCAATTAAGAGTTCTGGCTTACGAACACAGTAGTGACTAGTACCTAATGATCAGGCAATAAGAGGTAGTTGCTATTATTAATATTAGGTTCAGTCCAAAAGCTCAAGGAGGTACAGATAATTCTGATGTAGAAAGACATCATTTTTATAACGACCCCCACCATTTCACCTCAAGTAAACAACATAATCTGGTCTCTCTGGAGACAGTTTTTTTGCAACCATAACATTTGCTGCAATTGTGCTAGATCTAAAAGGCAGTCATATTGACTTCAGAAATTACAGAAAGGCTTTCTTCTAACCCCTTTCATTGTGACTTGAGGAAACTCAGAAAGACCCTTCTTAACTCCTTCTCTATCACCAAAAGCCCCTACTTCATCCCTGTCTGAAGTCTCACTATTAGCATTAATCCTGTGAAGGGGACTACTTTTACCACCCCACCCCCACCCCAAATTCACCTTCCCTCCTCTATGCTCCCAAGCGCCTAGTATAAACCTCAATAACAGCACTTTGAACGTACATACTTGTTTATGTGTCTGCCCGCCTGCTGAATAACATATTCCAGTAGGGATAAAGGCTATCTTATTCATAGGCTTTGGAATTAGTGCTGACTATATGGTCTACGGCATTTAACGATAACTCTCTCAATCTAGGGTCTCATCTATAAAGTGGGAAAATACTTCATAGGGTTTCTGTGAACCTTAAATGGGATAATATATTTTTAAAAATATTGGCTCACTGCTATAGGTGCCCCAATCCCAAACCCACATTCCTTAGCTTGAGCCAGTTACCTGCTAGTTCTTAGGAATGACAGAGCAAAATGCTATTCACAAAGATGTCTTCCCCTGAGTCCCTGGCTATGTTAGATGTAAGTTTGGAGTTTGAAGAATAAAAATCAATTTCCCAAAAGAAGTTGGTTTAAAAATGTGTATATATATGTGTGTGTGTGTGTGTGTGTGTGTGTGTATCACACTCATTTTAGGTGTTCAACAAAACACCTGTTTTCTCCATCCCTCCCACCCAACAAAATAATAAATACCTTTTGAGTGTATATTAACTGAAAGAATGATGAACCAATTAATTTATTTGTTTGAGCTCTTATAAAATATGAGTTTTCTGTAAATAATAACGTTTTGAGATGTTTACTATGTCTCAGGTACTGTGGTATATGCTTTATGTATGTTTAATCTTCACAACGACCATATGAAGTAGATACTATCTTAATCCCCATTTCATACATGAGCAAACTGAGGCCTAGTTATTTATTCACAGATAAGTGGTAGAGCCAAGATTAGAATCTGACTCCCAGGCCCATATTCTAACCCCTGTGTTTTCTGTAGAGGAATACTTATGGTTTAAATATCTAATTTTCAGCTCCGCTCAGGGCTAGAACAAAGTTGTGTATATTTGGATTTTAGAGCAAACACTGCCTAGACTTTTTGCAAACACTTCATGGAGACTGTCCTGTTGCCTCACCCATCAGACTGTGCTCTCTGAAAAGCAATGTGCACAGCAGTGCCAGGAATCAGATCCTTTGAAGTACACAGCTCATGAAATCAACCTGCCTGGGCTTTGGCCCATCAGCCAGCTCTCAGTCAGCTGGCAGGCAAAAGGGACAGAGGCTCAGATGTAATCAGTTCCTGAGCAGGCACAACTGCACCACCTCCACCTTCCTCAGCCTTACTTATCCTTCCAACCTATTTCACAAGAAACTTGTTTGCAGGGGAAGGCACCACCTCTCAGAAATGGCCCAGTAACTCCCCCTTAATCCTTCCTTTACTAACTACCTCCACCCCACCCAGGGACAGCCACACTTACTATGCAAAAAACAATGATTAACGATAATAATGCTTGGAAGCTTCAGTAGCGTATTGGAATGGAGTACAGACTTTGGAGTCAAATCAGCCAGAGTTCAAAGTCTTAGCTTTGTAATATTGTTGGACAAATTGTCTAATTTCTTTACATTTTAATTTTATTATTGATAAATTAGGGATGACAATATTAACAGTATTTTGCAGAGTTGTTATAAATATTGAGAAACTTCTGAATGAAACTTTGCTTACAGGAAGAGATCAAATGTTAGCTATAACTGTGTAGCCTTGGGTAAGTGAACAATGGAGACTCTCACTCTCACCCAGACAGCTTTTGTATAAATTAAAAAGCCCCTAACAGAGTAAGTGCTCAAAACAATTTATCTGATTAAAAAACTCCCTGTTTTCAGTCTAATAATAGTAATAGTAAACAACTCGAGTTTCTTCCATCACAAGCCTGGTGAGATGCGGTCTTGCTGTCATGTATAAAGGGACAACACGATTGGAAACTAGGTAAGCATCATTGGACTGTATTAGGTTCCGAGGATTTTACATCAAGGCAAGAGCCATTATGTGCTTTGAAAAACCTTAGTTTACACAGCATTGACTTTACCTTTAACCAGTCTGACCCTCACAACTTTATGTGGTAGTTCTCATATCATATTTAGAACACAATTGACCCTTCAATGTGGGTGCACTTTATATGTGGATTTTTTTTCAGTTGACCTGTGCAGTTCAAACCCTTGTTGTTCAAGGGTCAACTCTTTGGCTGGGAATCCCTGACTGTAGTTATACTAGAACTTTCTACTGTACAGGTCAGTGTCCCTAACCCTGACGTTGTTCAAAGATCAACTGCATGTTTTACATATCATTCTCCTCCACTATGAGACAAGGAAAAATTTTCATCATCTTTCTCTATCCAGATAAAATTTCACTGATGAGGACACTAGCCCAACAGTGTTTTAAGTGGGTTTCTGAGAGGGGAGAGGTAAAAATAGAAAGTCAGAGATATGTTACTCACATAAGGTAAGCTTTGGGACAAACCTTAATTTCTTCATCTGTAAAATCGCATAATCCCTACTTCAAAAACCTTGAAAAGATAAAGTATGTAATGCTGATCCATTGGTTGTAGCACATATTAATAAACCTAAAAGCAAGTTGAATACAATCTTTGCTCATAAAAAGAAATCTGAACATGACCATTAGTTAATGCTCAGGAGGCATGGTATGATTTGCCCTAATCTAAGAAGGACCAAAAAAGGATGGCTGCACTATAAGTTCATGGAACTATGCTTCTAGGCTGCCTGGATACCCAGTATCTCCTGGGCTGAGTTCTTAACCTGGGGCACATGAAGGGATTGTAGAGGGGCTAAAAAATTCCAAATAACAGATGTGAAGAGGGTTAAGGTGAGAGGGACTTGGTTGTTTCTTTTTGTGTGTGTGGAGGAGATGACATCCTATAGGTCCATAGCTTTTCTAAAATTCTAAGAGGTTCATGGACCCTAAGAACCACTACTCTAGGGCATGGGAGAAATTCCTATTAATTCAACAAGCATCCACCAAACACTACATAGAGTTACCATGCTGTCCGTGCCCTCATAGTGGAGAATAACATGAAAAACAAATTATTCTGAATAATTCCAATTATTTATGGTATGAAATAGTTTTCCTCCTTTTTGTTATCAAAACAAGCAGGCTCCCTTTGTGATGTCTCTCTACCTATCTGCTTATCTTAATCACCTGAAAAAGATAGGCATGGTATAAAGTGCCTAGCTCCCCTGGCTGGTTTGGCTCAGCGGTTAGAGCTTTGGCCCGCGGACCAGAGAGGCCCGGGGTTCAGTTCCTGCTAAGGGCACGTACCTCGGTTGCAGTTTGTCCCCGGCCCCGGTTGGGGTCATGTGGGTGGCAGCCACTCTCTCTCTCACATCGATGTTTCTCTCTCCCTCTTCCTCCCTCTCTCCCTCCCACTCTATCTGAAGATAAATGCAAAAAAAAAAGTGTCCTTGGGTGAGGATAAAAAAAAATAAAGTGCCTAGTATACAGTAAGCCCTCAGCCATTAGTTCATTTCCCTTCACTTATCAATTTAAAACCACATACATCTTTCCCCTTCTTTAGTGCTACTTTTAATATTCATTGAAAGATCTTGCTGTAGGAATACTTTATCCAGGATGGGAGTAGGTGGCATGGTGTGATTACCCCATATCTGTATATCTGTAAAGGATGGCAGCACTATAAAAGTCCTTAAATAATGTAGGTCAAATACCTTACATTAAAAGTTCTGGCACATAGAAAGTACTAAATGAATAGTGGCTAATAAAAATAAACCAAAAAATTCAAAACCAGCCCTGGCTGGTTTGGCTTAGCGGTTGAGAGCTGGCCTGTGGACCAAAGGGTCTCGGGTTTGATTCCCGGTCAAGGGCAAGTACCTGGGTTGCAGGTTTGATCCTCAGCCCAGTCGGGGTCGTGCAGGAGGCAGCTGATTGAGGTCTCTCTCTCTCACATAGATGTTTCTCTTTCTCTCCCTCCCTCCCTCCCTTCCACTCTATCTAAAAAATATCCTCAGGTGAGGATTAACAGCAACAACAAAAAATTCAAAATCAGAACAACAGGTGGAGACCCAGAGGAAGTGAGAATGGAAGTAACACTAGTGAGTTTTAATGGGTTTCATAATCACAACATGAGAACTACAAGGAACCTTAGAGTATATATAGTCATTCTATAAATGAGAAGGCTGAACATCAGAGAGCTATATCACTGGTGCTCAGTTCAGATCAGCCTTAACTTTGCAACTTCTGACATCAACTTACATGAATTAAAAGTTTTTGTGTATTTATTGATTCGAGGGGACAGTGAGGGAGAGGGACAGAGAGAGACAAAGAGAGAGAGAAAGAGAGAGAGAGATTGATTTGTTGTTCCACTTATGTATTTATTGGTTGCTTCTTGTATGTGCCCTGACTAGGGAATCGAACCCACAACTTTGGTGTATTAGGATGACACTCTAACCAACTGAGCTACTTGGCCAGGGCAACTTACATGACATTTTAAGAGCATAATATTTGCTAGAGTTTGGTTATTGTTATCTACATATGTGTCTCCCCAGTTAAAATTGGAGGACAGAGTCAACTCTCCCTCCCTGGAGCATGCCCACTCTCCTTCCCATTCTCCTTTAGGAGGCATGCATCTTTCCTAAACTCAAAGGAAAGCAATGAACAGCAGCAGCTCAACCAAGGCTGACCCCCTGAAGCTGTCCCCAAGGCCCCTTTTCTCTGACTCTCCAGTGAGCTGACAGCACCCCACCTTGGCTCACTTCTTTCTCATGTTTCTAGAGAACCAAAGCAGCCCAGACTAGTCTCTATCCTGTTGCTTCTTCTATCCTAAGCCCTTCCTTATTTCACTGTTCCAGCTTTAAAAAATGTACTCTCAAAAAAAAAAAATATTGGACAGAAACTCAGGTAACACACACGCACACACACACACACACACACACACACACACACACACACACACACACAAAGGGTCTTACTTGTAGTTGGAGAACACTGAATTGGCCTTTGGAATATACTTAGTCCAACCTTTTTTTTTTTTTAATCCTCACCCGAGGACATTTCCGCATACATCTTCAGATAGAGCGGGAGGGAGAGATGGAGGAAGAGAGAGAGAGAAACATCGATATGAGAGAGACACATCGAGTGGCTGCCACCCGTACAACCCCAACTGGGGCTGGGGACAAACCGCAACCAAGGCACGTGCCCTTAGTGGGAACAGAACCCGGGTCTCTATGGTCCGTGGGCCGATGCTCTAACTGCTGAGCCAGACTGGCCAGGGCCAACTTTATTTTTTATAAATGAGGAAAATGAGGCCCAGAAAAGGAAACTGACCTTTTCAAGACAAGTTACTGGCAGAGTCAGTACTAGAATCCCAGTTCTGCATCTTCAGATAAAGACAGGTCAAACTTTGCACAAAGGCCAGCCCTCCTCAGGGCTCATATCCTTTCTTCGGTGGCCCTACTTTTGAGAACCCAGGGCCCTTAGTACTACTCAAAACACAGAACACACTAGCCATATCTATCATTGCATGCATATTGTTTGGAACACATTGTCAGGCCCTAATCTCCAACTCCATCCACTGACCCCAACTTCTTTTTTTCTTTATCCTCACCCAAGGACATTTTTCCATTTTTTGTTCAGATAGAGTGGGAGGGAGAGAAAGGAAGAGAGAGAGAGAGAGAAACATCGATGTGAAAGGGACACATCGAGTGGCTGCCTCCCGCACGACCCAACCAGGGCTGGGGACAAACTGCAACTGAGGTACATGCCCTTAGTGGGAACCAAACCTGGGTCTCTCTGAACGGCAGGCCAACGCTCTAACTGCTGAGCCAAACCGGCCAGGGCAACCCCAACCTCTTTCTAGCCTAATACACCTACACACACTCACACTACATACACCATATGCACCTTTAACTTTTCTGAATCTTTATTTTCAACAGCTTGATCTACAAATTAAGGTGCAGATGTCTAACAATGGTCTAATGATTTAGCTCCTCCTTGGATATCTCTATTTCTATAGAGTCTTATTAGAAAAGGTACTGTCTCAATACCTTTTTTGAATAAGGAAAAGTTGTACATGAAACATTCAAATATTACTTTTTGAAAAATAAAATTTTTTACCACAAAAAATTATTAAAGGGGCAGCACAAAAAATTTGGGGGGGGTAATGTAACTGTTCTATATCTTGACTGTGGTGGTGATTATATAACTCTATACATTTGTTAAAACTCAGAATTATACATCAAAAGAGTCTTATTGTATAAAATTTTTTTTAATTAACAGAAAATTTTTAAGAGGGGGAAGAAGTAATTTCATATCCCATTAATACCCCTTAGTTTTCTTGCCCAGAGGTAATAGTGGTCTTACAAAAAATGACATTATAATGGTGAAAATTTGGTCATGGAAGCTGACTTATTGGGGAGATACTTTTGGAAATGATGGTTGTTCATGCTCTTAAACCAGGAAACCTACTCCACTACAATATATTAAACTGAAGCTTTTTTGGCTTACAGATCTGTTTCCCACCTTTCCCCCACAAGACTGTTAGCCTACTAAGGGCCTGTGCTTAGTTATCTTGGTGTCCCCAGAATCTACCTAGTATATCTGACACCTAGTGGATACTCAATGAATATCTGCTGAAGAAACAATAGTCCTGTTTTACACACAGAAGGAAATGTGAAAATAAATATGGTATATAGTTCCTGCTCTCAAAGGAACTTAACAACTTAGTGGCTATGTACTCACAATGCAGATAATAGTATGCAAACATAAGTGGGAAATAAGAGGGCAGATGTAGGGAAAGATTGTGTAGGCTGATTATGGAAGCCTTCAACCTATCTTAATGTTCTATTATAAACACTAGTGGTACAGTGTGCAACAGGAAACCCTTTAATATCCCTGCGGACAGAACTGTGGCTGATGATGAAAAACCTTACTGCGTGACAGGAAAATAGACCAGATGGAGGTAGTCTATCTAAAAATGCTTTACCTGCCCTGGCCGGTTTGGCTCAGCGGTTAGAGTGTCGGCCTGCGGTCCAGAGAGACCCGGGTTCGGTTCCCGCTAAGGGCACGTACCTCGGTTGCAGGTACCTCGGTTGCAGTTTGTCCCCGGCCCCTGGTTGCCTCGTGAGGGAGGCAGGCACTAGATGTGTCCCTTTCACATCGATGTTTCTCTCTCTCTCTTCCTCTCCCTCCCACTCTATCTGAACAAAAAATGGAAAAATGTCCGCTGGTGAGGATAAAAAAATAAAAATGCTTTACCTAATTGCAGAGTATATATGTATTTTTCAAAGAAATTGAGGATGAACCAGCCTCTGACAAACCTGCATCACCTTGAAATCTGTTACATAAAGAATTAGGTCCCGCCCAGCTGCTGTGACTCAGTGGTTGAGCATCAACCCATGCACCAAGAGGTCACAGGTTCGATTCCCAGTCAGGGCACATGTCCAGGTTGTGGGCCCAATTCCCAGTGTGGGGCATGCAGGAGGCGGCCAATCGATGTTCTCTCTCATCAATGTTTCTATCTCTCTCTCCCTTTCCCTTCCTCTCTAAAATCAATAAAGAAAAAGAATCTGGTCCCAAAGGAAAACAGAAATTTAACCAAAAACTAAGTCATTTTGCAGGCTTCCTTTAGAAAATAAAAAGTGTTACAGTAATGGCTTTATGGCCATAGTATTAAACACATAATGGCATAAAGCACAGCTATCAATAAATATTTTATCATCAAATATCATGGTGTTCTCTGCACTGGGAATCAAGGATTCCAATTCCATTTCCTGTCCAAGTCTTGAAGGACTTCAAGCAATGTTCTAGTTCCTTCATTATCTGAAACAGTCTCCTTCACTAGCACAAAATGTCACAAAAGAATCAGATGATATGGGGTGACTTAAGTCAGTTACTAAAGGACTAAACAATCCATGAGTTTTATAGTAATTTAACAACTTCTTTATCCACTAAACTACTGCTGCATGTCTATGTTATGTGCCAAGCAGCTTGTGCCAAGGCAGCTTAATGGTTTATGAGCCAGTCATTTTGCAACTTTGTGCTAAAAGGGAGTTAGAAGGTAGAATCAAGTTGTTTTCCTGGACACGGTAATCAGCTTTTGGGGAGTATTGTGGATTTTAAAGGTGGATTTCTAATTCTCTCCATTGGCCCACTACTCACTGGTTCTACCTTTTCCAGGTCAAGTACTAAATGATACTGTATGTCCATAATTATTTTCAAAATATAAAATTGTGCCACATAGCCTGTGTAAAAACTACAAGTTAAAAAAGAATACTGAGAATTAATTGTTCTATAAAGTCTGGGACTTGTCACTGTTTATGTGGAAATAACTACAGGTAGACAATCCCTTATCCTAAACCCTTGGGACCAGGTATGATGCAGAGTTCAGAAACCCCTGGCATTTAGAATGGCAATAAGGTCCATATACTATGTATTATGAAACGTCCCCAGCAGGTTCTAGGTCAACACACATATCAAACCTTTCTATAGTGAAGTGAATGTTCACACCTAGTAGCATGGGTAAAGCCTGTAATAGTTTCACACCAGCACAGATCAGGCCAGGTTATACTTCCCAGCTGCTCAATTTCCTCATCTGTAAAACGAAGTTCTATTTAACTTGTAAATTGACAAACATTGTGATGTACTAATTTAGAGATACTGGTCTAGTGTGCCCCATGTGGATCTAAAGGGCTTGAAAATCACTATTCACTTTAACATTTTTTTCACTGCAAACTGTTTTACAGCCTTCTAAACAAGCTATGTGAAAACATACTCATTGATATTGATGAGGGGTGGAAGGGGAGAGGAGCCATTAAATCCTTTCAGCAGTAAATCACTAATGGGAAACCTTAAAATGTTTTTCTCGGAGGGTAGAAAAGATGAAAAGATACCAGGTACACTGTGAAGGTAGAGCAAATTGCAACACGAACTTCAGGCTATTTTAAAAAATGTGCTTTAAATAGTTATGGAGCAGCCTGGCCGGGGTGGTTCAGTGGTTGAGCCTCGACCCATGCACCAAGAGGTCGCCGGTTCGATTCCCGGTCAGGACACATGCCCAGGTTGTGGGCCCGATCCCCAGTGGGGGCCATGCAGGAGGCGGCCAATCAATGTTCTCGCTCATCGATGTTTCCAGCTCTCTCTCCCTCTCCCTTCCTCTCTCTAAAAGCAATAAAGAAAAATAAATAAATAAATAGTTATGGAGCTTTTGTTTCACCATTTGGTCTGTTTCACATGGCTGTTTTACCTTTGGGAAATGTGGGGGAAAGACCATATATATGTAGTCTTGGCCAGATGGGAGCTACTTAGTCTGGGACATTTACTTCATTTCCCTTAAGATACCAGTAGCAGTTCTTGTGTAGATTTATTTTTATTTTTTTGGTACGTGCCCCTAGTGGGAACCGAACCCGGGACTCTCTGGTCCGCAGGTCGACACTCCAACCGCTGAGCCAAACCGGCCAGGGCTCTTGTGTAGATTTAAAAGTTAACCTGGTTCTATTATTTTTAAAACTTTTTTTTAATTAACTTTAGAGAGGAAAAAATTTCATTGTTCCACCTGTCTTTCATTGGTTGATTCTTGTATGTGCCCTGATGGAGATCAAACCTTGGTGTATTTGGAGAATGCTCTAATTAATTGAGCTCCCCGGCCAGGGCATAGATTCTGTTCTTAATTCCTCTACTTGTTAATGGATGACCTTGAGCAGATTTGTGCCATAATTTAAAATTGGAGGTGATTCTTATCCTAAGTACTGTTGAATGAAAATTGTAGCTAAAAATATACTAAAAATTGTAGCTAAAAAATGAAAATAAAAATATACTTAATTAGCTTTCTGTTAAGGAGAAAACATCTCTTCACTTAGTGAACTAATAAGAGGTTTCTTACTTTCCAGTTGGAGGTAGGTTAATGCTGAAATGTTTGAGTAGTGTCTAGGGAAAAAGAGGTTCCACAGATTTGAGACTGATCAGGTGAGGATAAACCAGTCCAGGGTTTTGGAGTACATCAACTACAATGAAAACACACCTCCACACACACACACCCCAGTCCCCTCTGGAGCTTACTCACCAGTGGGATTGCTTGAAGATGTTAGCCCTACCTTTTAATTCTATCTAGGACACAGTGAATTACAACTCCCCCCCCCCCCCCATCTATTCATTTATACAGCAAATACAGCATTTATTCCTACTCTAGTATTGTTTTCCATGTTGTACCTTGATAAATTTAATGTTCTCAAAACTGTGAACCCCTTATATGGAAATGATCCATCCATTCATTCTGTTACTAAGCTCTTACTATGTACCAAGTATAGTGAATATTGAAAAGCCTGGATACCAAATACACACTTGGAGACAACAGCAGAGCAGCCTTTCCCTGCCTGCTCCTAATGAAACAAAAGGAGATAATTTAGTACATTCTAAAAAGTGTGTGTCTTCACCATGAGAAATGAGAACTTCCTTAAATCCACTTTATGCTATTTGATTTTGAATTATATGAGGCAAGGCATCCAAGTTCTTCAGTGCATAGTAGGTCTCTGAAGTTCTTAATCAGGCCTTATATACAACTGTGAAAAGAGAGAAAAATTGAAAAATTTAACCAGGGTTGTGAATCAGGGATTCATAGAATTCAGGGGGTCCATGAACTTGTATGGGGAAAAAATTACATCTCTGTTTTCAGTAACTTCTAATAAAATTTGAATGTAGGCAACAGACCAGAGTAGTGTTAGTAAATGTTGTAGAAAACTTTAAGTATGTTACCATTGTTGAAATTACAATAATTACAGCCAGTGTTAGATCTTAACTAATGAGTTAATAAAGCATATACATTTCTTGTATTGAAAATTTTAACTTTTGATAATTATTTCAATATTATCAGCTCCTAAGACATACTGTACTTTATTAAAAATTTCTTTTGAAAACGACACTAAAAAGGTTGAGTCTAATGGTCTGAAGGGTCATAGTCACCGTTGTACCTCCAAAGCCTTGTACTTGGTAATTACTCCATACTTACTGGTTGAAACTGCCCCCCTCTCCAAATATTGACACTTTGGATGTCTACAGTAGAGTACTGTAGAGTTCCTTACTCAAAAATATTTTTTACTCAAATGCTTTATGAAGGCATGGATCATATAACTTGTTCATCTCCCTAAGAAAACGAGTATACACCTTCGTTAATACTTGTTCACGTGGTTGGATTATATTCTTCATTGAATATACGTATACAGAAACATTTAAAAATATTTGACATATGTCTTGGAATTTCAGAAGAGGCACTGAGCACAATGTAAATACGACTGAATTAGGAACACAAAAGAGAAGGGGCTTATACTTTTGGTACATTATTTTACCTTGGTGCTTTCAAGTAAAATTAGGTGGGGAGGAATCATCTAGTGAGTTTATTAAATTGCTATATTCATGAACATATTTATATTTGATTAAGTTCATATTCATATATACTTATTATTTCAAATAAATGTTTTCTAGTGCCACCTTAATCATCCAAACCTATAAAAACCGAGAAAATCATAGGATATAGAGGGGAGACTTTTCTGGCTAATCATTAACTATGGACATCTGGATTTCAAATCTTGACTTTGGGATATTTACTGCATTTACCTTTAGTGACACATTAAAGCCAGAAGTTAAAATTATGCCAATTTTCTACAAACACAACAGTGGGTCAATTAAACAAGACTAAAAAACATGTTTTCTTTCCCTGAATATTAACTCAAAGTAAAATGTTTAAAATTTAAAATACTAGAAAGTATACAGAATGAGTTAAAACTCCAACCGCTGAACCCTGTACAGCGGGCATGCTCATGTGTGCCCACTTATGGAAATGTACACTATAGAAGACATTTAACTCCATCTAAAGTGAGGCCTGAAAAGATCTCTTTTGGTAAATGTTTTTCTTTTTCCCCTTTAAGCTTGCTTGGCTCAACTCTCTGATCAAATTAGAATAATTTTTAATGTAACTGCTGGGTATACATCACCTTTGGGTTGCTGGCATTTCATTTCTGAGACAGGTAAGAAAATTGATTCTATTTTAGAAGAGACAGAAAGGCAAACAACAGACAGCTCTTCTCTAAAAATTTCATAGCTTGAAATATAAAAAAGCATTACTTTAGACCTGTGTCAGGCATGAAACAATTCTAACATTTTTCATGATTTAGAAGATCATTTACTTTTAGAGAACTACAGTGATCCTCAATTAAGACAGAGCCTGAAAAAAAAAAAAGGATAGAGCCTGATTTTCATAATCAACTTTTTCAAGCTATACAAGTACACAAGCAAAATCTGTTACTGTAAAAAAATTTTTTTTTAACTTCAGCCACCCTAGGTACTATATAATAACCTCTCATAGGAAGAAATGAAATTATATTTTGGTTAAGATCTTAGTCATACTAAGTTTGACTTACCAATAAATTGTTGAAAGAGTACATCTGAGGTAATCCCTGTCCTATCCTTGGGGTCCTAACTACTATGGGGCTACTTACTAAAAACCTGAAACACACACACACCAAATTTATCTGTTCCAAAGCCCTCTGCTAAACGGTTTACATAGATTATCCTGTTTAATCCTCTTCCACACCCTTAAGGCTATTATCACTCAGGTCTAGAATGTTACTAATTTCGGTGGTACTCTGTCAGGCATTCAAGATAGATTTCAAACTGAAGTGGTAGGACTCCAAAGGTCACTGATATTATTCTCCAAAACACTCAAGTCAGTCTTTCTCTACCATCTCCAAGAGGACCATCCTCCTCCAAAGACAGACCCCTTAAGTATTTGAATCTTGGGGCTGCTTAAAAAATTTCAAATGCTTGTTCTCTTGAGTCTTGTCTTTTTTTTATTTTTTTTTATCCTCACCCGAAGACATTTTTCCATTTGTTGTTCAGATAGAGTAGGAGTGAGAGAGAGGAAGAGAGAGAGAGAGAAACATCGATGTGAAAGGAACACATTGAGTGGCTGCCTCCCACACGACCCAACCAGGGTCAGGGACAAACTGCAACCGAGGTACGTGCCCTTAGCGGGAACCAAACCCGGGTCTCTCTGGACCACAGGCCAACGCTCTAACCGCTGAGCCAAACCGGCCAGGGCTTGAGTCTTGTCTTTATACTATAGCAGACATGAACAAAAGAATGCTATAGGATTTTGAATGTAAAAACCTCAAATTTATAACTGAGTCAAATTTGGAGCTTTAAAAAGTACTATATTACATATCATGTACCCAAACATCAAGAATATTAAGATAACAACAATTTTTAAAATTTAGGATTTAGGGAAAGTAGTAAAAAATTATTTTCAGAAAATTCTAGTATCTGCTGCCTCAGTCTAGAGACTTGTTTCTTTTAAATATCTGGAGCTTTACCATAATTTTGTGATTCCACTAAGTTCTTAGTGGATAAGTGTCTCTTATCACTTCCTTAGCATTAGACTAAACACTTACTCTAAGAAATATCTAAGTCAAGATATTTTGGTATTCTCAATGTTAAAATTGATCTCTTTCCTCCTTCCCTAACTATCAAGTATAAATTGATCCCTAAGAGATTTCCTCATCTACATATTTTCACAATTCATTTATGGGTATAATTAGTAATAAAGCTAAAATCTTTGCCAAAACTTATTACTTACTAGGTGTGACACACCACTAAAAACACAAATATGGATGTGAAGGACTACTCTACCCTACCCTGTACAGTCATCTGTAGTTTTAAAAATACACAATAGCTGGTTCCAATCCTGGAGAATTTGGCCCCTGCCGAATTACTGGTGGGCAGTAATTATGCAGTTTTAGAGTTTTATAGGTGATCCTGACACTTAAGCCTGTTGAAAAAACCTTAACTGACTCAATACAATACTCTTTAATGAGCTACCTATAATTACAATAAAAATCAGTGCCCTAATTCTTTAAAATTTTTTTTTCTATCACCATTTATCCCCCCTAAAGCATTCCTAATTCCACTTTTCAATGTTTTCCTAACCCAGTGTTTTCTCCAGGACATCAAGGTTACTGTTTCAGAAGCTAACATCACCAACTTAAATATTAGGTTTGTAAATAAAATTTCTAAAAACACATTATATATTTCCCACCACTTAAAGTTAAGGGTTAAATCGTGGAGTCTTTTTGTAGATATTAGCTAGATCTGCTTCAATTCTTTATGGTTAGATGTCCACTGTATATAAGGCTGAAAAAACTTCAAACTGCCCAAAAACATGACAAATTACAGAAATCAGTGCATTACACAGATCTCACTTCTCACACACAGGATTTCTAAGAAATCTGTTGGTGTTTATTCCCCCCACAAATCTGTCTTCAATAGTAACTCATATTGAGATTATTGCTTATATAAAGAAATATAAAATGAACCAAATTCACTATAATTTTTTATAAGACACAAAAACACTCTGAAAAGCCCCTAAAAGTAATTTAAGAGTTTGAAACTAAACCTAAATGTAAACTTGTCTTGTCTATTTTATGTCTTTTGAGCTTAAAACACTTCTATAGTTATACTGAAGGTCAGAAATAAAATAGTAAACACTTTGTTCCTTTTCCTATACTTACCATCATTACTTGCAAAGGTATGTTTGAATAACAAAATTATTTGCATGAACTCTTACCATTGTTATAGTCATGTATAAATGAGACCAATACATATCACCTTTGTTTAAAAATAAAACAAAGCCACTCATCTTGTGACTTATTCCCAGAAACATGACATATAAGATCATTCTTCATAAAACCGTTTTTATAGTCATAATCTGCATACATTTAAAAGACTCTTTCTACCATGCTTTTATCATTTGTAATAATTGTGCCCAGCCTTTCTTTGATAAGAGAATTCATTTATCAGCTGCAGTTTTATTAACTCCTAACAGGTGAAGCACATACCTAAGGGACCCAAAATAACTTGTTAATTTTGTTTTCAGAATTAGGTGCAAAAGGGAGGAAGAAAAACAGCGCAAAGTATATCAACATTTTAAACCCTTCAGACACCCTCAGGAGGAAAAGAAATTTTCCATCTTTCCATGGTGTAGACAGACTCTGAAAAATAAACACATATTAGTAACGCAATTGAGAATACAGTTCATTTGAGATACTAGACAAAATAACTTAAAGACCAGTGATTTTGGTTTCAGTTAGTTAAAAAAAATTAGTTGTTAAAGTTGTTGTAAATATGGAGTACCACAAACTCCAGTAAGGTGGTGATCCATGGTAATGAACATCCCATCTCTGCAGTATTTTAACGCATACTCTCGGTTTACCGAAGAACCCGTGCTACTCGGGAAGCGATCGGCAGCCGTCAATAATATCCACCCTCACCCCAGCATCTCCCTGCTTTTGCTGGCAGGTATGAAGATGTCCTTTTAACAGGGGTGTGTTTCTGATTTAGGCCTCTCCTTATCTTTTCCGAATTGCGGCCCAAAGCACCGTCCGTCCCTTTGCAGCTGTCTACCTTCCGATCTCGATTTCTTTGGACCCTTTTGCAAATTATTCTGTATGAAAAACCAACTAGGGTCTGAAAAATTGGGATGGGGTATGTTAGAACGAAAAATAAATTAAGAAGTTAAAAATTAGTTTGGAGGGGCAGCCCAACTCCATGGGTGGAAGCTTCTCCGACTACAGGCGTGAAGGTCGCCGCCCCGGGTCCCCGTAACCCCAACAAAGACATCGACAACCCCGACTGTCCTGTTAGAGGATCTTAATGATGCTCCGAGCCCAGAAGTGAACCGGCTCCCTCAGCACCTTACTTAGAAAATGGAGCAAGAGGCGTAGGGGGCCTATGCAACCCCGCACGACCGTGAGGACGAGGCCCACTCGACCTCTACCTCTGGATGCCGCCTCCAGCCAGACCCGCCCTACATCAACCTGTCCCGAGATGAAGCCTCCACCCTCCGGTTCCCAGGTTCGGGCCCCCGGGTCTCCGACGAGCTTGTCCACCACCTCACCGTCCCCAACGCACCACCACTCGGCTCCCGCGCCTCCTAAAACCTCAGCCCGCTCCGCAGAATGGTCCCGGCACTCCTAACATGGCGGCCGAGCTTCCTTCGCTCCCTTCGTTCGCTCTGGGTGCGTCCGAGCTCGGTGCATTTTGGGCATTGTAGTTCCGGCAATAGCCTCAGGGTCCCGGCCGAGCTTTAAGAGGACTACAATTCCCAGAATGCAGCGCTCCTGAGCATGGCTATTGGGGCCTTTTGGACAGAGGGATGATGTCATTGCAAAAACCCCACTGCATTCATTGTGCTACGGTCTATCCACCCCCCTGCTGCTGCTGGGCTTGTGATTGCCGCTCGCTCCAGCTGAGCTAAGAGTAGCAGCGGCATCAGGGCAGGGACTGACTCCAGCCCTTGGACTTAAGACATCGCACCACCTTACGTTGCGTGCGTGACTCATTCGCACATCATTTCTGTTTATGCCTGGGGTGGGGAGAAAAATCCCAAACCAGGTGAGTTGAAGTGATTTATTCCAATGGTTCTACTAAGTTATTCCTCCCGCTTAATTCTCCAGGCTTTCTTTTGGGAAGATGGGGGGCGGGAGGATTGGGGAGGTGCTCGCAAGCGCCGCTAAGCGAAACGCTCTGTGCAATTTGGGTCACTGCAAAGAACAACTCCAGCCACCTTCCCCCGCGGGAGGACCGATTCCTGCCAATTCTCTAGTCGCAACTCCCCTCAACCTTTTTGAAGCTGAGAGAGGGGGCTGGGCTGGGGAGGATGTTGGGAAGTGCTCTTGGAAAATCAGAAGGCAGAGGTGGGGGACTGCAGTCCTATCACTAACGGCCCGAGTGCTGAGGTTTGAGTAGGAAGGGGTGATGCGTGGGGAGACATGGAGACAGTGATTTAATGTGGTCGCACTACTTTAGAACATTTCTGTGTCGCTTGGGCGAGCACACACTTCGTTTTTAAGATGAGCGTGCTTCTTCTGAGCAGGCTAAGTTTTGTGGGGCTCTATTTTATATGAGTGTCTATGCCGTTTGCCTCGCCTTTTCTGCCCATTTGAGGTGACAGTGTCCTTTAATGGTGCATTCGGTGCCAGTCAGAAATATTTCACGTGTCTGGGGAAGCTTCTCTTAGGCTGCTGGAAGAAGCATTTTCGTTAAGTGTTCTTTTCCCCGACTGCAGGATTTCAGGATTGTTTGGAAGTGGAGCTGACAGATTTGTGCTTGTGTGAGTGTTTTAAATTACATTGCAATAGGCTCCTTGCCACTGGCAGTGGTACCATAATGAGCTGCTGTTTCCCGAGGCACAGTCACTAGTCACAAATAACGGTTTGGAGAAGGGATCATTAAGGAAACCTGGGTTCATTTTAACGCGTTAGGGAAGGGAAAGTTAGAAGCACTGCTAACCTTCATTTGCCATTACTGAAAGGTACCCATAAAAGAGTGATCCTGGCCAAAGAAAACAAGGAGCATAGTAGTGGTTTTCTGGTTTTTCATCCTTTAGGAACTGACACATTTAACAGGACAGAAAGCATTCTGACTTGTATGATGTTGGCTCTCTTCGTGGAAGTTATTAGGATGATTAGTGCAATAAATATGCTACTTTGAGATAAACAACTGGCTGACTCAAGAACAGATGGGGCTGGTCTTAGCTGAGAGATCTACAACCTTGGAAATGAATGGACCTGGGGTCAACCACACCCCCCTCTTGGAATGTCAAAAGACGGAGAAATGCAGTACTTATGTCGGTACTTTATGCTTAACTCTAAAATGACAAACCTTTTTATAGTCAAGTCAGGCAATGGGGGAAAGTCTTTACTGGTTCTCTTCTGTCACTGAACTGATTTTGTTCATTTTAAATTCAGACCCTTAGATCTCCAAAGTTACAGCTGGGTGATGCTTCGTTTAATGCTGCTTTACTGAATGCAAAGGACAATCCATTGTATGGGCTTTGTAGTAGAGTGATTTATTGGAATGCAACGAGCAGCTTTTGGATTTGGGAAAAGCTGGACTGCCTGGCTTTGTCCCTTTCTATGTCTCCCTGTTGCTTACTGTCTGCTTTTTGGAGCACCTTACCCTTTTCTCCGGTACCTTCCTTTCCCCACTCTTCTACCTCTCTTGAAGTTCTTTCATTTTCTTTCCCTGTTTCTCCATTTGCAATTCTCATTTTTCCTCTCGGTTTCAGAATCTCCCTCTTATCACCAGTATATCACATCTATTTCTTTAAGTCTCTTTTCAATCTCTGAATACCCTCCCTATCCCTTCTCTACCTCACCCAGAAACTCCAGGCTGAGTGGAGACAGTGAGAATATTTCAGAGTTCTCTTTGAAGAGGCTTTGATTTTTCCTTTTCTTGCAGTTGGTGCTTGGCGGGATGAGCAACAACATGCTTGACCCCTTGGCGTGGTTTCTGTGACAGACATAACTTGGCCCCAGGCAACATGTGAACAATGAAATGTTGCAGTAGATCTCATGCCAAACTCTATTGCTACCTGTATTAAGAACTGCCAATGGGTTAGCAAGGTTTTTAAATACTTTACATGAAATGTTCTCACGATTACCAAAGAATAAGTAGATTTCAAATAGCTTTTGCCTCATCGAATACTTTTTTTCCTTATCCCTGCTGCAGTAAGTGGAGGGAAGGCTGTCTTTCCCCCTCCTTTCTCTGTTGATTGCTGAGGAGCAGTATCCAGGTGGCAGACTACCTATTTTGGGGTGGGGGTGTGGTTTGAGTAAAACCATCTTTCTCTCTTGGGTTTCTTCTCTTTTGTGGATGAAAGAAGTTTGTTATTTTATACTCCCCTCTTAAGAAGAAGGGTGTGGTGGTAGTTATACTTGTTTGATTAACATTAGTGCTTCTCTAGGCATGGAAAGTCTAATGTCTGACTGTCTAGAGGCAACTCGTGTGACAGGCAGATTCAGAGGCTGTCATCCTAGACTTCTCTATCACCATCTTCTCATTTCTTATCTTCTTCTAAGATGCTCCTCCCAACCACACTTTTTGTGTGTTTTAGGGAGGTAAAATGCTATCTCTGTGACCTTGAATAACTGTGCAGTTCTTTCTGTCTCAGTTTATATATGTGCAAAGGGATAATGATCCTTGCCCCTTGGTTTACTTGGCCTCATGTCATAGTCTGCTACAATCTAGCCCCAGCCTGTCATTCTGACAATAAATATTAATCGAGCAGCTACTGTGTTCTAAGGTTGTGGATACATCAGTAAAAAGAGAAGTTTCTCTTGCCCTCATGGAGTTCATATTCAAATAGGGGAGACCATCGTTGGACAAATTATTGCAAGTGTGATGAGTGTCACTGACAAAGAGGGATGTATTACAAGGTGGATTAGGAGTGCCTAACTGGTGCTCTCCCCTTGTTCGGAGGACTCAGGGAAAATTTCCTGTAGAAAGTGACATTTCAAAACACTTGAGTGAGTGCAAATACTTTAGGATGGCAATGGGAGATTCAATTACATATGTAGAAAGATATTAAAAACACCACTGTGGCTGTTAAGTGGAGAAGAGATTGGAGAGAATTGGCCAAATTGAATGCGTGAAGACCAAGTAGTAAGTCATTTTTGTTGTCTATGTAAGTGATGATGGTGGCTTGGATCTAGGGTGGTGGCAGAGGGCTTGGAGAGAAGAGATTAGAGAGACAGAGTTTGAAGATTATAATTGATAAGATTGTTGATTGATTGGACGTGGGAATAGGGAGGAGAGTCAAGATGACTTGAGTTTTTCCTTGAGCCAATGGGGATGCCATTTACAGAGACTGGATGGGAACCAGATTTTTGTTTGCTTTTTTCGAGAAGGAGTGACTTTGGGACATGTTGAGTTTGAAGTTCCAGGAGGACATCTAAGATCTTCCTCTCACCCTGTCCGCATGTATCATGCGGTACAGTGGAATAGAAGAGAGTTCTGATGAGAGTTCTTTCTAAAACCGGGTACTTCTTATTTACTAGCTGTATGATGTTGGACATGTCATATTCCTTTTCTGGCCTTTACATTTCCTCGTCTGTAAAATATATCTATTGCATGAATTTATACTGATCACTAGCTATAAGTGCATTGTGGTAGGAAGAAAGCATTGAACAGACAATATAGTGTTTGCTTTGGAAAAATTTGCTCGGGTGAGAGAGAAAGACAAATAATCGCATACCGAGAGGTATGTAGGCCTTCGAAGGAGAGCACAGCTCCAAAGGAGGCTTTTATTCTTCTTTCCTGGGGGGAGGGATAGTATCCACAAAGTGGCTAGTGACCTTTGACCCGAGACATGAAGGTAAGAACTCTCCAGACTGTGTCCCCAGGCACCTAATAGAGTACCTTGCATAAATTAGGGACTCTTTGAATATTTGTTGATTGAGTGAGCTAACTTAGGTCACTAAGGGCCCATTCAAAAGCAGGAAATATCAACATATTGGAAGAGGGCAATTAGTAATGTAAATGTCAAATGTGAAATGCTTTTAACAAATCCATTAACATATATTCCTAAGACCTGAAGCCTTTGAAATGTTTTGTGGATGAGTTTGGGAAAATTCAGAAATATTTCAGATCTGGTTTCCTTATGATCTGCACTTCCTTTATTCAGGTTAGCTTCTCAAAAATAATAACTGTATATAATTCTCTAAACCAATGGGTGTTAGACTTTTGAATTTTATAGATAGGTTAAAAAAAAAGATAAAATTGGGGGGTGGGGGTGAGCTGTTGACAATGGTTATTTTTCTATAGTAAAGATATTTTTTAAATGTCCCCTTTCACTTTTATCTCATAAAGGACATTTAAGCCCTGGCTGGTTTGGCTCAGCAGTTAGAGCGTCGGCCCGCGGACCAGAGAGTCCCGGGTTTGGTTCCCGCTAAGGGCACGCGTACCTCGATTGCAGTTTGTCCCCGGCCCCAACAGGGCCATGTGGGTGGCAGCCAGTGGATGTGTCTCTCTGACATTGACATTTCTCTCTCTTCCCCCCTCTCTGCCTCTCACTCTATCTGAAGATAAATGCAAAAATGTCCCCAGGTGAGGATTGAAAAAAAAAAAAAAAGGACATTTAATATAAAAAGTTGTAGGAAGAGCATAATTTTAAAATTAAAAAATTTAATTATTTAGCTTTATAAAACATTTAGCTTTATAAAAATTATTTACATTTTCTTTATTTTCTCACTCTGTTGGATAATAGTTAAAAGAAGACAAACAAAAACACTTAATATTATAATAATTTATGGAACCATTGCCCTATGTTCTTGGCTGTGATGAAAATGTGGCCCATTTCCAAATAAGAACATTTCCAAGAATGGAAGAATTGTATATGGACCATAGATTATTTATTTTCAGTTTGTTCCCCATAGGAATCCAACCTTTAAAAACTACATAGGACTCCTCAAGATTAGTCTAAGGTAGGAGTTCTTAACTTGTTTCTGGAAAATCCTCAGGGAGACTACAAACCCCTGAGATCATATGTTAAAGTGTGTGTGTTCACATGTGCATACACATGTTTGTCTATCTCTACATGTGCGTCCTTGGGTAAGTTACTTAACTTCTTTGAACCTCTTTTTCTTTGCAAGATTGTGTGAAGGTTAAATGAGATAGTATATTTTAAAAGTCTGGCACTATGCCTGGTATAGCTGGTGCTATGGTAGCTGTTTTTAACATTAAATGTATTTATTATTTTAAATATTTTATTTATTAGCTGATGCTTGCTTAGTGCCCACGGTGACAAAATGAATAAAAGATAACTTAGTGTAACTAGAAAGCCTGATGCAATGGAAAGTACACAACATCACTGAGGTAGAATTATTGCCAGAGATGTTTAACCTAAATCTAATCATGAGAAAATAATCAGGCAAATCCAGATTGTGGGACATACTGTGAAACAGCTGGCCTGTGATCTTCGAAAATGTCAATGTTATGAAAGACAAACAAAATGAAATAAAACAAAATGTATGGGTAACTGATCGATACTAAAGGAGACTAAAGGGCTGTGACAACCAAATGCAACATGTAACCCTTGGTTGGATCCTTGACTTTTGAAAAAGGCTATAAAGGCCTGGCCGGTGTGGCTCACTGCTTGAGCATCGACCCATGTACCAAGAGGTCGCCGGTTTGATTCCGGGTCAGGGCACATGCCCAGGTTGTGGGCTCGATCCCCAGTGCGGGGTGTGCAGAAGGCGGCCAATCGATGTTCTCTCTCATTGATGTTTCTATCTCTCTCTCTCCTTTCCTCTCTCTCTAAAATCAATAAAGAAAAAATATTAAAAAAAAACATTTAAAAAGAAGGCTATAACGGACATTTTGGGGACAGTTGGGGAAATTTGAATGGGAGCTGTCTACTAGATAATCAGTAACAATGTTAGTTTTCTTGAATGTGGTAATGGTACCGTCTGCTTAGCCTGACATGTTGTGAGTATTGGTGTTTAGATCAGTGGTCTAAAGACACAGAATGTGGTCTTTAGGAATGTTACAGCAAAGCTGGAAGACATCAAGGGCTGCTTCAGAAGGTAGTGATTTCCTTGGTCACTGCAAATATTTAATCAGCCTATGTGCTGGAATACCATTTGTTGGGGATGTCGTAAGTGATCTTTGTGTCCTTTCTAAACATAATCCTGTCTGTTCTGTAAGATTGCAGACTTCTATAGCTGGCACTCTGTCTTTCATATTACTAGAGGTAGTAATGCAGGTGGAGCTGCAAGCTGGCTGTTTCCAAAGTGAAGGGGAAAGGATGAGAAAGGGCACATAAATATATACTTTAAATTTGTTTTTTGATTCTAGACATAAGATTAATCAAAATTTATTACAGAAATACACAATGAACTACATAGAAAAAGTTCCCCTTAATTCCACCTCCTAAAGATAATCAACCGTTGAGATTTTGATGTGTATTCCTCTGTCATTTTTCCCCACACATACTAATGATGTTAGTATAGTACATATTATTTTGCTTACTTAATTTAACCTAGTATATTTTGGGCAGTTGTCCCACATATTTGCATGTTGCTCTCACTTATCCATTTTAATGACTATTGGGCACTGCTGCAGTAAGCATTTGAGCATGCATCCTTTTGTGATGAATTTGTAGGAATATTTCTGTAGAATACATTTCTAGGGGTAGAAATACTGGGTCATATAGCATGAACAGTTCCCCTTTAGTTGTCCCCTGACAATTAATTTCTTATCAACAGTCTTTGACAGTGCCATTTCTGCAGACCTTTGCCAAGTTAATTAGCCACTTGAGCTAAACTCTCTTACCTAAGGGAAGGAAGTTACGATGGGTGGACAGAAAATGGGCAAAAATGGAGTCGCGGAGGTCCTGCTGGTTTCTGTGATGGCTGTAATAAAGGTTGATATATAAGTAACATGGAAACCTCTGGAAGAGAGAAGTAAAATACATTATCCCTGCGGCAGCATAGCGTGATGTTTAAAAAGTGAACTGAAAGACTACACCAGCCAAGAGTTTTCCCCAGAAAATTCTGCAGGAAATTTTATTTTTGAGTAATGGTTAACTTCACTAAAATGTGGACACCATCTACCTTGAGATGAAAATAACCTCTTCTGCTTACTTCCTCTGCATCTCAGTCACACACCCACACTAGAAAGGGGAATTTAAGCTTCACTTCACTTTTTAAAATATCTGAAGCAGGTGGTTAAAAGGCCTGATTGTTCATCTTTCTGAACACCAATAGAAGCAATCCTAGGGCAGGTTTTTGGTATTTTTCTGTAGAAAAGGTATGAGTTCAGGAGTGGCCATCAGTGACTCACTCTGCCCCAGCAGAGACCCTGAGGAAGAGATTGTGAGGATCTTGAGCTGTGAGTTATTTCCATTCTTTTAGCCAATTATTTCCATTCTTTAAAAAAATTTTTTTCCTTTATTGATTTTTTTAGAGAGAGATGAAGGGAGAGGGAGAGAGAGATGGAAACATTGATGAGAGAGCTACATTGATTGACCGTCTCCTGCATGCCCCTCACTGGGGATCGGGCCCACAACCTGGGCATGTGCCCTGACCAGGACTCGAACTGGCGACCTCTTGGTGCATGGGTCGATGCTCAACCACTGAGCCACAACGGCCAGGCTATTTCCATTCTTTTGTGGCTGAGTGGAGCAAACACAAATTTGAGTTGTGTGCTAAGGGGGTAATTTATCTTTTCAAGATGCAGTTTCTTCATCTATGAAATGGAGATTATTGTGAGGCTCAAATGAAATAATGTGTATAAAATATTTTGGCAAATTTATGTGCACATAAATATATGCTGTTGTGAAGGTGCTGCTGTCTCTGACTGGGCCAGCTCACGTTAATCTTTCCTTTCTTTAGTGGAATTTGTAGGCCAAAAGACATCTGTCTCATGTCTCTTGTTACTTCTTTAACCAGTATTTGTGAGCATAAGCTAAATGCAAGGTCCTGTGCTGGGTGTTCTGATAGGGAAACAAAGGTGGAGCCATCCAGGAGTTTTCTTCTTCCCCACTTTTATTCTAGGAGACTAATATCTTTTAAAGAGTCTTCAATAAAAGTTGCTTCGCTAAGGTGTATTAAGTATGCTGTCTTATTCTCTCAATCCTAGGCAATAGATTTGATCTCAATTTTTCCATATAAATGAGGAAACAATTCTTAGTGAGTTTAAGTAACTTGTTTTGTTTTTATAAAGTTACCTAGGTTAAAAAAATTTGCAGATGTAGGCCCTTGGTAGATTTTTCTGGAACCAAAACCATACTGATTCTCCAGCTGCTTCCTCTTTTTGCCTTGCTTTCTGATCAAAAGTGTAAACTTTATGAAGGACTGGCTGGTGGCCTTTACTTGAATGTGGTTCATTTTACCTACAGGCATGGGGGAAGGAGCTTTCTGTAGATCTGTTGAGTTAGCTGAAGCCATGATGTGAACTGTCATAGCATCTACTGGGTGCCAGATGGTTTAAGTGTTTTATTTGATTTTTTTCCAACTTATTTTGAAAATTTTCAAACATACAGAAAAATTGCAAAAATACAGTGAACACCCATATACCCTTCATCTAGATTCATTTGCTTTCTTTATCTACACACACACATATTTAAAAAAACATTTTAACATTGATTTTAGGGAGAGAGAGAGAGAGAGAGAGATTGATTGCCTCCTGCATGCACCCCCACCAGGGATTGAACCGGCAACCTAGGTATGTGCCCTGACCAGGAATCAAACCCACGAGCACTAGGTGCACAGGACGACAAGCCAACCAACTGAGGTCATACCAGCCAGGGTCACACACATATTTTTTTCCTGAACCACTTGAAACTGAGTGAGACACATCACAACACTTTTTCTCTAAGCACTCGGGCATGTATCTCTTAAGAACAAGGACATTCTCCTGTGTAACCATAATACCATTACATTGACACATAGTCTTTTCAGACTTTCCCAGTTGTTCCAATGTTGTTTATGTCCTTTTTTTTTTTGGACCCAAGCTGTAAACAAGGATTACATAAGGTAGTTGTGTCTCTTTAGTTTCCTTTGACATATCACAGTACCTTTACTTTTTTGTCTTTTATGACATTGAAATTTTGAAGAGTCCAAGTCTGTTGCCTTGTTGTAGACTGTAAGTTGGATTTGTCTGATTTTTTTTCTCACTGTTAGACTCCGGTTAAACATTTGTGATAAGAATTCCCCAAAGGGAATGTTGCATCCCTCCCTTGGCATCATATTAGGTGACACACAATGTAAGTTTGTAACATCACTAGTGATTGAGTTTTGATCATTTGGATGAGGTGGTATTGGCAGATCTTTGCATTGTAAAGGTACCCTTTCTATTTGTAATTAATAACATTATCTGTGGGGTCATCATTTGAGATTTAGATATTCTGTTCCTCAACGATATTCACCCAATAGTTTTAACATCTATTGATAATCCTTGCCTAGGTCAGTTGGTATCTATTGGTGTTTTTCTGATCGATTAGCTTTCAGCTCCCTCCTCCTCCTCCCCCCTCCTCTTCTTTTTTGGTATCACTTGGACTTCTGGATTCTTTTATCCATGCAATGTGTTATATTCCATTACCAACCTTCTGCCTTCTTTTTTTCAACCTTATGCTTTTTGATACATAAATTGTCTCAAATTTTGCCACAAGGTATCTATCTTATCTTACTTAACCCTAAAAATAACCTAATAAAGTAGGTGGGATTTTGCCTACTTTATAAGTGAGGAAATCAAGACTCAGAAAGTACAGGTAATCTTCCCAGAGTCACATAGCTTAGTTAGCAGATGAGGCCAGAGCAGTTCTGACTAACTCCCAAGCTGTTCCTGCTACTCACGCTGCTTCCTGGCAGTCCAGGAGCAGAATGTCATCTGATGAAACCAAGTTAAAAGCATTGCATCATTGTTGGTAATAGCAAATGACTGAAAACAACCTAAGTGTGCATCTGTGGGAAATTGGTTAAATAAATGGATACGTAAACACAAGGGAAAACAATTAAACTACAAACAGGAATTAGGGTATTCTTCAGGTACTGATACAGAAAGATCTCCAACGATATAGTAAGTAAAAGAAAGAAGGTGGCAGAACAGTGCATATTTTGTGAAAGAAATGAGACTAAATACATTTTAATTTGCACAAAGAATGCCTGGAAGGATGTAAAATAACAAAGTGATTACTGGTATAGGGCAAGTAAGAGTAAGTGGTGAGTGTGTGTGCAGTGAGATTTCTTAAGATTTTCTATTTTATATAATACTTTTAAAATAGTTTTATTGAGCCCTGGCCAGTTTGGCTTAGCGGTTAGAGCGCGGCCTAGGGTCCAGAGAGACCCGGGTTTGGTTCCTGCTAAGGGCACGTACCTTGCTTGCAGTTTGTCCCCGGCCCTGGTTGGGTCGTGCGGGAGGCAGCCACTCGATGTGTCCCTTTCACGTCGATGTTTTTCTCTCTCTCTCTCTCTTCCTCTCTCTCCCTCCCACTATATCTGAACAAAAAATGGAAAAATGTCATCGGGTGAGGATAAAAAAAAATAGTTTTATTGAGATATAATTAACACATCACACAATTTGCTCATTTAAAGTATACAATTTAGTGGTTTTTAGTTTGTTCACAGAGTTGGGTAACTATCACTAGATACAATTTATGTATTTACTTTTGAATTTTTTTTTTTTATCTTCACCTGAGGACATTTTTTGCATTTATCTTCAGATTGAGCAGGAGGGAGAGAGGGAGGAAGAGAGAGAGAGAAACATTGATGTGAGAGAGACACATCGAGTGGTTGCTTACCCACATGACCCCAACCAGGGCTGGGGACAAACTGCAACCAAGGTACATGCCTTTGGTGGGAACCGAACCCGGGACTCTTGGGTCCGCGGGCCAACACTCTAACTGCTGAGCCAAACTGGCCAGGGCATACTTTTGAATTTTTTATTGAATTTTAGAGAGAGAAGAAGGGAGAGAGAGAAACATCGATGTGAAAATGAAACATCGATTGGCTGCTTCCTGCATGTCCTCTTTAGAACGTTTTCATTATCCCCCAAGAAAGCCTGTACTCATTAGCAGTTATTAGCCATCTTTCTCACCCCAGGACTCCAGCCCCAGGCAACCACTTACCTTTCTGTCTCTATACATTTGCCTATTCTGGATATTACATATACATGGTTTCTTTCATTAGCATAATCTTTTCAAGGCTCATCTGTTGTAGCATAGATTAGTTCTCCATTCTTGTTTTATTACCAAATAATATTTCATTGTATGAATATACCATCTTTTATTTATTCACTTATCAATTGATGGACATTTGGGTGTTCCACTTTTTGGCCATTATGAATAATGCTGCTATAAACATCTGCATACAAGTTTTCAAGTGGACCTTTGTTTTTATTTACTTTGCATCTGTATCTAGGAGTGCAATTGCTGGGCCAACTGGGAACTCTATGTATGAACTTTTGAGGAACTGCCAAATTGTTTTCCAAAGCAGCTGCACTATTTTACATTCCCTCTAGCAATTTCTCTACATCCTTGCCAACACTTGTTATTATCTGTCTTTTTTATTATAACCCTTCTAATGGCTATATCACATTGAGTTTTGAACCATATGAATATGTTACCAATGTAATATCTATTCTAAAAATAAAATAAAATGAAAACAAAAAAATTAGAAAGAAATGATAGCTCTGAAAGAAGTTTCAGATGGCCAGCCAAAGGGTCAGGGTGTGGTGAGATGGCCTTAGGGTAGGGATGAATAAGGTTTGCCTTGTTTGGCCTGGTGTCTTGATGCGTATACATTTCCCTCTTCTGCTTTTTAGTACCAGCTGACTTTTCCTCCTCCAGTGCTCTCCCAGGTTCATTGCACACAGAGTGGGGGGCTTGAGTATAAAGTACTGGCCTAAGGATTTCTTGTGCTTTAGAAGCAGCTCTAGAGAGACTGGCTAGTTAGTTTCTTTTATTGACTTTATTGGGGTATCATTAGTTAATAAAATTATACAGGTTTCAGGTATACAATGTTAGTTCTTATGATCAGGGAAATACCAGGATTGTGTGGGCCATGATGTCCTCACATTGGTGTCCCCAGTGTGCATGGCGAGGGCATTAGACAAGGCTGCTTTAGCCATTGGTGACTGGTCTAGGAGGTATAGAATGCTTTAGAAGAAACCCAAGTATGGGAGCCTACAGACTGGAGTTCGACTTTGTGTTCTGGCATTTTTACGCTGTGTAATCTTGGACAAGATACAACTTCTCTGAGCCTCAGATTCCTCATCTATAATAGAGGAGCCTAATCTAAACTATCTTCTCAGAAGATACTTGTTAATTACAAAGGGAGAGAGAGTCACTTTATAGTGGAGAAAGGTGGCAGACACCATTTTTACTAAATGATCAAAGGTAATTTCAGTGATGAGACAAACCAACATTTGAGGATATACCAGTTGTGTGGGATTCCTGCCAAAAATGCATAATTTGAATCTAATCATGAGGAAATATTAGATAAACCCAAACTGAGAAGCATTCTACAAAATAAATGGACTGTATTTCTCAAAAATGTCAAGTTCATGAAAGACAAAGACTGAGGAATAGTTCTAGATTAAAGGAGACTAAAGACATAGAAACTAAATACATCACATGATCCTGGATTCGATTGGACCAGAGAAAATTTTTTTCTTTTGCCGTGGACATTATTTGGTGAATTGGAGAAATTTGAATGGGTGGCGGGGGGTGGTTGAGAATATATTATTAAATAATATTTATATTAATTTTCTAAATATTAACATTTAGGTAATCTGGGTGAAGGGTATATATGAATTCTTAGTAATTTTTTCCCTTTTTTTTTGGTATGTCTGAAATTAATTCAAAATAAAAGGATAAAAAAAGAGAGAGAGAGATAGCCAATACCTAGAGCATAGGGTTGTTGTGAGGATGAAACAGGGCCCTGAGTGTCAAGTCTCAGCATGGTGCCCTTCATCGGGTGGGCCTCGAAGCACACATGAGCATCCTGGATGGACAAGGCAGACATTGCTTGGGAGCTGAATTAAAATTGATACATGGCATATGGTGGAGTATTGTTCTGAATCCAAAATTGGAATTCACGGTCTGACAAAGACATTTTTCTTTTATTTATAAATTCATTTAATTGCAAAGTCTTACAAAAAATATATATTAAATCTCATTTAGTTTTCCATTTAATGAATTATCTTAGTATAGTGTTAAATTTACATGAAGTAATGATTGTCCTAGCAAAGTTAGGGTTTGTTTACTTGGGGGTATATTTGGGCCAGTATTAGCATTCAGGCAACTTAAATTTACCTTTTCCTTCCCTTCACTCTTCTCTACCATACAACCAAGTTTCCGATTTTTGTCTCAGCCATTTTAATTAGCCATGTCAAATGTTAATTGTTATGGCAGACAAAAAGAAACTTTAAGCTTTTTCTTCTAATACTTAAAAACTACTTTCTGCCCTGACTGGTTTGGCTCAGCGGTTAGAACGTTGGCCCGCGGACCAGAGAGTCCCGGGTTCGGTTCCTGCTAAGGGCATGTACCTCGGTTGCAGTTTGTCCCCGGCCCCGGTTGGGGTCGTGTGGGTGGTAACCAGTCGATGTGTCTCTCGCATGTCGATGTTTCTCTCTCTCTCTTCTTCCCGCTCTATCTGTAGATAAATGCAAAAAAAAAAAAAAAAAAGTCCTCGGGTGAGGATAAAAAAAAGAAAAAAAGAAAAAACAAAACTCTACTTTCTAAGAGCTTACTTTGGAAGGAATGTTTCTGGTATGGAAAATTCAGATAGCAACCTCAAAAGGAATTCATGTCCTAGAGGAACTGGGAGTAGGGTGGGGAGTTCAGTTTCCTTTGAGACAGATTGAAATAAATATTTCTGTCTGAAATAGTAATAAAGATCTATTTATTTCTTTCATCTTTTTGCTAAAAGCTTTAAAACATGAATAATTAAATTCAAAATCGATTTAGCCAAGGCACCAACAAAACAAAACAAAAAACCTCAAGGAATCCTGATTAAAAAGCATTTATGAGATCTTGGACAGGCTGTTTTGCTAAGTGAGGTGATCCTTAGCATAACATTTAAGTCCATCCCTTTGAAGTGACAGCGTTTCCAACTACTAGAGTTGCAACTTAATAGCTCAAGATTCCACATTCAGTGGTACCAATCTGGACTCATTGGCTGCTGCTGTAGTGTCTGTTTTGACTATTACTTGCCATAAATTGTTTGGTCTCAGAATACTCCATGCTATTTGCTTTTAAAGTTATCGTGCTCAGGAAGCTAAATGGTATGTTTGTATGCGCAATAAGTGGCTTTTATTAAATAACTTTATAATAATAATATTGGCAAACAGTTTTTGAGTTTATGATGTGCCAAGTGCTATGCTGCTTTACATAACTTATAGCATTTAATTGTGGCAAAACCACATGAGTAAGTTGAAGCTCTGAGAGCTTAAGGAACATGCATAAAGAACTTATGACTAGTAAGACGAAGATCCAGGATCAGAAATCAAGACTATCTTACTGTGAAGTCTGTGCTTTTCTGCTGTGAGCCTGACCTTTTGCAAATTCGTGAGGAAGGTGGTTACGTTTTTACTTCATGTTTGGAGCAGAGTCCTGTCGTATTTACTTGATAGGTATTTATTGAGTACCCATCACCTGTCAGGCACCTTGAGAACTGTAGAGATGATCGAGGCTCAGTCTTTGTCATTAAGAAGTTCACACTCAAGTAGAGGAGATAAAACAGATACATCGCTGTACATCCATGTTCATAGCAACATTATTCACAATAGCGAAAAGGTGGGAGCAACCCAGGTGTCCATCAACAGATGAATGGATAAGCAAAATGTGGTATGTACCTATAGCGGAATGTTATTCAGTCTTGAAAAGGAAGGAAATTCTGACACATGCTACAACATGGATGAACTTTGAAGACGTTATGCTAAGTGAAATAAACCAGATACAAATGGGCAAATATTGCATAATTCCACTTATTAAGGTACCTAGAGTAGTCAAACTCATAGAAACAGAAAGTTGCCAGAGGCTGGGGTGGAGGGAGCAATTGGGAAGTTGTTGTTTAATGGATATAGAGTTTCAGTTTTGTTAAATGAAAAGTTCTGGAGATTGGTTGCATAACAATGTGAATATACTTAACTACTGAACTGTATACTTAAAAATGGTTAAGATGGTAAATTTTATATTTGTGTATTTTACTACAAATTAAAACACCCAAAAAGATACACCCCTCTACTATGTGGTATAAATTAATTAGTGAGATAGGAAGGTCTAATGAAGTCAAAGGATGGCTTCCCAGATAGGGTGGATATTGCTAGACATGGAAGATGGGTAAGATTTGTGTAGCAATGAGGAAGGTGGGAAGGGCAACCCAGGTGAAGGGAACACTGAACCAAGTTATTGAGGCTACTTGGTGCTGCTTTAAGATCTAATTCTAGAAAGGAACAAATCCCCAAGTACATGGTTCTATAATTATGAGTGTCTCAGCCACCTTCCAGGTGGGCAGAGACTTAAATGCAGAGTCTAAATGAGATTCATGAGGTCGTGGTATGCTGGACAGGGACTCATTCATGATTCATTTAGTAAATATTTATTTAGCTCATAATTCTATGCTAGGCATTTTATGTACGTTGACAGATTTAATACCCCCAACAACTCTGAAGTTATTAATAGTCCCAATTAACAGATGCAGAAATTGTGACTCAGAGATAAAGTAACTTGCCCTAAGTCACATGACTGATAGTTATCAGGAACAAGAAGACTTTGCCATGCTGTGTCTTCCAAGATACATTGCCTCCCTTTGAGGGTGAGTGATAATGATGTCTTTGAACTCACAGTCAAAAGGGCATGTGACTGCCACCCTTTTTCATCTTTGTGCTGCTTTTGAGACTACCTTGACTGAGTTATCTTACAGCTCTGAGGCTCCTTCCTTATCTGTGAAATGAAGACCTTGTATTAGACCAGATTATTTCTAATGTTTCTCCCAGATTAAAAATCCTATTCATCCCTTCCTCCCTCCACCCATCCAACACTAATCTAGTACCTTTTATATATGAGGTACTGTGCTGGTGGATACTGGTAATTGAGATTTCACAGAACACTATTCTTGCCTGAAAGGAGATTGCAACCTAGTGAAGGAGACATAAAATAGATGGTTATTGTACAGTATGGTCATAGTGCTGGTAGTGGTGTGTACAAAGACTGGAGCATAGAGGAGGGGTGCCTGACCCTGTCTTGGATGAGAGGATGTCAAGAGGAAATTATCCTGAAGATCAGGGTGATAATAAAAAGACCACAAGAACTTCATCCTTTTTGTTGTCCCTATGGCCATATTTATTTAATTCAATAAAACACTGGTAAAGTCAGAGCTCCTTTTTAAAAAATTTTTTTTCTTTATTTATTTTTAGAGAGCGAGGAAGGGAGAGGGAGAGGGAGAGAGAGAGAGAGAAACATCGATGAGAGAGAACATTGATTGGCCGCCTCCTGCATGCCCCCCACTGGGGATCGGGCCCACAACCTGGGCATGTGCCCTGACCAGGAATCGAACTGGTGACCTCTTGGTGCATGGGTCGACACTCAATCGCTGAGCCACACTGGCTGGGCGGAGTTTTTTTTTAAAGGGAATTTAGGAAACATAAAGTAGACCAATAAGAGGCCCAAGGGCCCAGAGTTATTTGATATGTTCAACTAAAGTCACAGATGGTTATATATTGAGTAGCTACTGTGTATCAGGCACTGTGCTATGCCCTTTAGATTCATAATTTTATTTTATCCTCTCCACTGTCCTATAAGATAGGTGTTCTTATCCTTTACAGATATAGACACCGAAGTTCAAAGAGATTGTGACTTGCTTAAGGTCACAGCTAACTAGAGACTGAGCAATGGTTCAAGCATAGTTTGTTAAAATCAAGGCCTTTGCCCCTTATGCACGCCATGCTTCTACAGGATCCTGGATTTTCTATTTCTGGAGGAACTTCACTGGGGTACAGGGCCTCCCTCTCATCCATGGAGCTCAGGAAGTAACAGTAGTCAGAGAGACCAGCTCCTCACATTTTCCAACAGGCTGAATGAAGGACAGCTCCCCAAATTTCCTGTGTCTTACTTTTGAGTTGGTAGATCACCAGCCACCAAGGGTAAATGACTCTTACTAAAATGTTAATTATTTCCCTTTTTTTGCTTTTCCCAGGCAGTACATGAATGCTTGCTTTTGACAATTTTTCTCTTACAAGTGGCTCTTAAAAATCATCTGAGAACCCTGGTTGTTTAGAGCATTGTCCCCATATGCCAAGGTTGCAGGTTTGATCCCTGTCAGGGCACATACAAGAATCAAACAATGAATGCATAAATAAATGGAACAACAAACTGATGATATTCTCTCTCTTTCTTCCTCTCTTTAAAATCAATTTTAAAAAATCATCTGAGAGAATGCTGATTGAGGCCAGTTAAGTCAATGTAGTTGATCCCCTCTTCCTGTCCAACAACGGGCACCTTTAGCTCATTTGCCCCAGATTCTATCTTTGGAGTCCTGAGAGACCTTGTTGTCTGGCTCTCAGAAGCCTCCAACTATGAGATTCTGACAAAATCACATGGAAGTCTCAGCACTTCTAACCTATGCCTCAGGCTCCCTCTTCCTCCTTCAAGGCTTCCCTGTGGGCATAGGCTATGGTGTCTTGTCAGGGAATATTTTCCCAGCTGGTTTTGGAGGCAGGCCAGGCATCTATCCCAGGCCCTTTAACCCCCTGGAAAGTTCCCATGTATGGCTGCATGAAACAGAGAAAACTAACCTCCAACATGGGTTGAAGAATTATGGCACCGGGAAAAAGTCTCGTCCAGCCAGGCCATTACTCTGCCCTGAAATTCCATAGTTTGGGCTACAGTGAAATGGACAGAGGATCTGGGGTTAGGAGACTGGACCTCAAGTCACAAATCCTGGGGCCATGAGCACTTTACCTGTCTAAGCCTGCATTCTTAGCTGTAAATGAAGGACTGATGACAATCTCATCTTCATACTGTTGTTCTAAGAGTCAAATAACTCAACAGATAGTATAAAAATGCTTTATAACAAGCCCGTAGAATATATTATAGATGTCAGTGCTGTTATAAAACAATTTTGGCTCAATGACAAACATTTCTGGAAACTGAGCAGGATGTATGCTCTGTCATCACTGGCCCCCAGTTCTTGGCAAACCTTTTCATTGCTCAAGTAGGCATTCATGGCCTCATTCTCCTGTGTATTTTTGTAATCTTTTCATTTATAATCTTATAAATGCTCCCAGAAGCTTTGCTGATTCTTTTTAAAAAAAGTTTTTAATATTTTTTTTTCTTTATTGATTTTAGAGAGAGAGGAAGGGAGAGGGAGAGAGAGATAGAAACATCGATGAGAGAAAACATCGATTGGCCACCTCCTGCATTCCCGCCCTGGGGATTGGGCCCACAACCTGGGCATGTGCCCTGACCAGGAATCGAACTGGCGACCTCTTGGTGCGTGGGTCGACGCTAAACCACTGAGCTACACCAGCTGGACAACTTTGTTGGTTCTTGAATATTTATCTTTGAAAATTCTGGTCAGTGTTGTACACTTATACCCAGAGCTATTTACCCCAGAGTAATTATTTGAATTCTTGCAGCTGTATGCCAATCCACTTCCAAATAAATCGTGGACAGGAGAGCTAGCTATGTATCTTGCTTGCTAGGACACTGTATGGTTGAGGACTCCTGAGGGTATCTGGTAGTTGGTAAACTCTGAGGCAGGGCTATTACAACTTGGTACATGCTTCTGGTAATGAAATGAGAATGGGGAGACAGTATATTTTACTACAAATGGTTCATGATTTTAGAGTTAGTAGCCCTTGAAACCGAAGAGTCTTTTGTGTATTGTCATAAGTTTGTTGGAATTATTACCCAGTTCTGAGAAATTTTCTAGACACTTGGGGATTGGAGATTGTTGCTTACTTCTGTCTTCTTACCACTTCAAATGATTGAAGTTTATTCTTCTGGACTCTGTTCCTCAGAATTCTTGTTAAAGTTTTTAATTTATTGATTGATTTTAGAGAGGAAGAGAGAGAGAGAGAGAGAGAGAGACAGAGAAACATTGATGTGAGAAAGACTGATGTGAGAAAGACACATGGACCAGGGCCGGAGATCAAAACTGCAACCCAGGTCAAAACAGCCCTTGACCGAGAATGGAACCCTCAACCCTTTGGTCCGCAGGCTGAGGCTCTAACCCCTGAGCCAAACCAGCCAGGGCTATTACCTGAACTCTTAACTGCATTGTTGTGAACAGCAGAGACAACTGACCTACACTTTTACTGGCTCCAAGTAAAAATTGTCTAAGAGTAATGATTAGCTCAGTTTGGGTCATGTGACCATTCTTTTTTTTTTTTTATCCTCACCCGAGGACATTTTTTCCATTTTTTGTTCAGATAGAGTGGAAGGGAGAGAGAGAGAGAGAGAGAGAGAGAGAGAGAGAGAGAGAGAGAAACATCAACGCGAAAGGGACACATCGAGTGGTTGCCTGCCGCACGACCCCACTAGGGCTGGGGACAAACTGCAACTGAGGCACGTGCCCTTAGTGGGAACCGAATCCGGGACTCTCTGGATCACAGGCCAATGCTCTAACCGCTGAGCCAAACCGTCCTGGGCTCATGTGACCACTCTTGAACCAATCAGTGGTAAGCAAAAGGGCATGCTCATTTAGCATAGACTTGGCCACTGAGAGCCCCACCTGGGCTGCTCATAGAGAAGAAGGAGTCATTGTGAGAGGCCACTCCACTTGCTAGTCACTAAAAAGGCCTGACCTCTCTTTTTGTTTCTACTCTTGTGGAAAGCAGTGCAGTTGTATAGTCATCTTTCTAATGCTTCTTTCCACAGCTACATCAAGTGACTGTATTTCACTCAGTCTATGACATCATCTTTTTTTCTTTTTTTTATCCTCACCCGAGGACACTTTTCCATTTTTTTTGTTGTTATTGTTCAGATAGAGTGGGAGGGAGAGAGAGGAAGAGGGAGAGAGAGGGAAACATCTATGTGAAAGGGACACATCAAGTGGCTGCCTCCCGCACGGCCCAACCAGGGCCGGGGACAAACCGCAACCAAGGTACATGCCCTTAGCGGGAACCAAACCTGGGTCTCTCTGGACCGCAGGCCGATGCTCTAACCGCTGAGCCAAACTGGCGAGGGCGACATCATCATTTTTAACATGTATGACTATATTCTATGTACCACTGAGAAAGAAAGAGAAAATAAGGTTCCAAATAAACTAAGTTGCCTTCCATTGTAAAATGCATCCTAATTTCCAGGCTGTCAAAATGTAAGGAAATATGTTTTTAGAATTAATGAAAGATATTATTACTCTAGAACCAAGCTCTATACTTTCATGCCTCAGTACCACTGCACCTTTGTTTCCATCCATTCATTTAAAAAGTATTTATAGGCCAGGTAACAATGAATAAGACAGATTCAGTTTCTGCCCTCTTAATGCTTACTGCCTCTCCCCCTTTTCCATCTGGTGTTATATAGTATCTGCTGTGTGTTAGGCAGTCTGTTGGGCACTGAGGGCTCAAGAAGGAATAAAATGGGGTCCTTGTCCTCAAGGGACACACAGCCTGGGGCAGTAGAAGCAGTAGGGTGTGGGGAGACAATCATAGAAACAAATAAGTAAATAAAGGGTCACAGGTCCTGTTATTAAAGTCCTTACAGGGTACTTTGGGCCCCCAAAGTAGAGGGAATGCTCAGTTCTGCTTTCAGAAGTGAGAATGGTTGTACTGTGTTTATCAAGATGCTTGCACACTGTTGAAAGAATCAACAGTAGTTAATTTTGAGTATTAATATGCAATTTTCCCATGTATACATGATAATAATAAGTAGGCCAACGTGTTTTCCAGCGCTTGTTTGAATCACCTCAAACTTGCTATTAAACTTCACAGTCAAAAGGCGCATGTGGTCTCTTCTTTGTGCAAATATTAATGAATAGTCTGCAAAGCCTTTTTTTTCTATTTATCATTAGATAGAGTGGCAAGAAGGGAGAGAGAGAGAGAGAGAGAGAGAGAGAGAGAGAGAGAGAGAGAAACATCGATGTGATAGAGCCACATCAACTGGTTGCCTCCCGCATGACCTCGACCAGGGCCCAGGATGAACTGCAACCAAGGTATGTGCCCTTGATCGGAATTGAACCCGAGACTCATTGGTCTATGGGCTGACACTCTAACCACTGAGCCAAACCGGCTAGGGCTGCAAAGCTTTTTTTTTTTTTTTTTTTTTTTATCCTCACCTGAGGACACCGTTGCATTTATCGTCAGATAGAGCGGGAGGGAGAGAGGGAGAAAGAGAGCAAGAGAGAAACATCAACGTGAGACAGACACATCGACTGGCTGCCACCCACACAACCGCAACCGGGGCCGGGGACAAACTGCAACCAAGGTACGTGCCGCTAGTGGGAACCAAACCCGGATCTCTCTGGTCCGAGGGCCGACGCTCTAACCGCTGAGCAAGACCGGCCAGGGCTGTAAAGCTTTTTATAGAGACAGTAAGTAGATAGCAGTTTTATCTTGTGGTGGAGGCAGCCTGCATTTCTGTACATTACTTACCTAGACTCTTTCCAGAGACTCTTTTCCACCAGTGATGATTTTTCAGGCCCTAGTGGCTGCTCTGGGTCACATGCTCCGAAGGAGAAGAGCAGGAGCTGCCAAGAAGGGCTGATGTAGGCACTCGGGGCCGTGCTGGGTCCCCGAAGCAGGGATTACAGTGGTGGGATTTGGAGAAAATGTGGGTGAGGCTGTTTGGACCAGGGATCACAGAACAGCCATTGCTGGGCTTTTCCTCAGGGAGTCCCAGAATCCAACACTGTAACCCAAGGGCTGGATCTTTTCAAGCGAAGATTATCGTTATCTCTTAGCTAAGATTAAACCCATTTTTGTTCATTGAAAAGCTCATGAAAACAACAAGACTCTGAGAAGCAAAGAGAATTTTTTGAGGTTCACACAGAGGTCAGCAAAGGGCCAGTGTTATCTGTCTCTTCTGGCTCATAGGAAAAGCTTACCTAATGAGTCAGGAAGACAATCCAAACTTGAACTATTCTTTTCTCCTCTGGTTTATGAAAAGCCTGGAAATAACTATTGAGATATACAGGATTTTTATTTTTTAACCTTCCAGGTCAGTGTGTCTGGAGCATGGTGCCTGGAGGTGGGGGTGAGGAGTGAGATTTGTGAATCCATCTCATTATTGGGCGTGGGGTGCCTTCAGGCTTCTGGTCTGTTGAGAGGAGTGAGAACCCCAAGTAGTTTCCTTAGAGGAAAGTAAAGAGGACGGACTCTCTAGACCAACGTGGCAATTTGTAAGGACAGTCTGACAAAGTACGAGGTTGGGGTGTGCTCTACTTGTATTGGAGATGCTCGATTGAGGGTGGCAGAAAAGTACCCCTAGCCCCCTTTGGGAGAATGTCTAGTAGGCATTACAGAAAAAGGAAGAGCAAAAGGAAGGAAATAAAGAAGGAAAGAGAGAAAGAAACTCATCCTTTGAAATCAACACAAGGTATATCCCCAGGAGTGATTTATGGGTGTACACAGGAGGAACATTAAAAGAGTAATTGCTGGCTGTTTATTTTGGAAAAGTATGGGTAGTGAGAGTGGAGGCAGGGAGTTTTATTTTCTGTTTTACCTTGTTCCAACTTCCATTAGTGTTAATAGGATCATATATTCTAGACTTTCCTTGGCGTGCTGCCTTGACATAACTGTTTGAATTCCTTGTTTTGGTATTATATATTCTTAACAACAGGGGGAAAGAGGAACACAATGTTGTGTGCTAAATTATTCTGTATGCCTTATTGTGGATGGGATTTATTCCCTTGGGTCCATGGCTGTTAAGATTATCTGCGCAGATGATCTGTGTCTGATAGCTACCTCTAGATAGCTTTATAATTTGCTCAAGGGCTTTGTTCAGGGATGGCTAAATGTATTTTGTATTTGGTGGAACATGGTGAGTCTTAATTTTGGTTATCTGAGCTCCAGGCTGGTACAGGGACCACTGTCATCCAAAGGACCAATAGAGCTGTGTGTTCCCTTGTGGGGAATTGATCCTGGAGGTATTTATTAGGTGGTCATTTGATACACATTGACCCACTTCGTGGGGGACTTAGTTCTTAGGGTTACTGCTGCAGAATACATTTATTCAATTAAACAAGTAATAGTTGAGCGCCTGCTCTGCCCCAAGTATTGCTTCAGACTTAGGAATACTTTGCACAAAGAGCCAGACTTGGACTGTTCAAGGAAACCCAGCAGAATCAGAATGCTAAAATTTTGGGGTTTGAAGGGCCCTGAGAGATAATCTAATCCAGGGCCAGCAAGCTTTTTCTGTAAAGGGCCAGAGAATAAGTATATTCATTTTAGGGGACCACAAACAGTTTCAGATGCATATTATTCTTTGTTTGCTTTTACAACCATTTAAAAATGAGAAAATTATTCTGAACTGGGGGGATGGGGGTGGTGCATGGGCTGGATTTGGTCCATGAGCCATAGTTTCATAGTTTGCCAATCCCTGATCTAATCCATTCTCCTCATTTTTTTTTTTTTTAATCAAAGGGGAAACTGAGAGCCAGAGGTGCAATGATTTCCCCTCCTTGTTGTCCGTCCTCCCCTCCTCAATAGTCACACAGCTAGTTCTTGGCACTGCTGGGTTGGTGACCCTTAAGAAAGGATCCCCAAACTGCCTAGTCATTTTGCAAATATATAGTTTTGGTCCTGAGGGAGGTATGAATTTTAGTTAATTATTAAGTTATTAGGTGTCTAGTGCATTCTAGGCACTGTGCTTGGGATTGAGGATGCAAAGTTAGCATGACAAAGTCCCAGTTTAGCTGTTGGTGCAGGCACATAAGACGGCAGTGTGGAAAGTGGCAGTGGGTGCTGGGAGGCACAGGAAGGCACTCCGCCTTCAGTATGTGGGATGCTTCTGTGGGTGAATGAATGAATCCATTCATTCCATTCATTCATTGCATTCATTCATTGCACCTCCCCTACTTGTGTTTTGGATGCCACAACCCAGCCTAAAGGAAGGAGACAGGGGCCTGGCTTCCTCCCCACTTTCTTGTTTTTCTCTTTGGGAACTCATATCTCGTGTATATCCTATGTGTGCATGGGTGGGTTATGAGATTACAGGAACTAAAGTGAAAAAAAGATTCAGACCCCACCAAAGAAAGAAGGTTTATTTGGCAGTTGCTTTGTTGTACCAGTTTATCTAAGCAGTGGCACTGAGACACATCTGCAATCATATAATATCAACCGTAGAGCCTTTTATTATTCTAGAGTTGGAAGGACTTTAGCGATCATGTAACTATATACCCTTTCATTTAACAGATAAAGAGCGTGAGATGTTAACTTTCTGGGTCACACAATTAATTCATAGAATCTCAGTGTTGCAAAGGACCTTAAAAGATATCTAGCATAACCACCCAGATAATAAAGAATAATAATTATAGCCAAACTTTATTTAACATTTATTGACATGTATAGTAATATATATTATCTCATTTAATTTTGACAGTAACCCAATGTAATAGGTACAATTACCCTACCCATTTTACAGCTGAGGAAACTAAGCTTGAACAGATTAAGTAAAATTTGCCCAAAGTCACCCAGCCAGTAAGTGGTAGAGCCAGGATTCAAGCAGGCTCTTACTCCAACTTGCCTAAGTGTTTGGACTGTGCTCCATTAGCTTATGAGCTCCTGTGGGCAGGGCCCATGTCCCTTTCATGTGTGTTTCTCCATTCTGGGATTGGCATGTAAAATGTGCTCAACAGATGTTTGTACAATGAATGAATCAGTGAGTCAGTCAATCAAGTCGTGCTTTAAGCAGTTAACACTTTTAGTGACCAGTGAATGGGAACTCAGTGGCTGAGCTAGACCCATGCCCAGGTCTGCTGATGTCTTATCCTTTCACCAGCTGTATGTGCTAATATGCAGATGTGTGCCAGGAAAGCCTATTGCTCCGAAGCTGTCTTTACGATGTCACTGACCAATTCTGAGAATTAATGTGCACAGTAGAATTCTCTTTGAACATCAAAGGTTCCTTGAAGACGTGACAGCCTGGTTGGTTTCTCTGAATCTGATGAAGTTTGTAGAGGCAACTAGAAGATTTTCTCTGTATGTAGTACCTTCTTTTTTCTTTTTCTTTTGCACAACCATTTAATTTTAAGTTTGTAGTTTCAAACTATAGTCTGAGGCGTCCTGGGGTTTGTGGGCTAGAGAACTGAGGGATTCTGTAAGAAAGCATGGGCATGGATTTGGCTTTGAGTCAAATGAATGCCCCAAACAAATATCTTTGCTGCATTAATTTTTTTTTAGTTCTGACAGATGAGAACAACCAGCTCATTAGATGTACAGTACCCTGTGATGTTTTCTTTTCTTATAAGTTGAATGTTTTTCTCACCTGACAATGGTAATACATGGGTATGTTTGATTGGAAGTTTTTGAAGTCAGCAGCATTTTAACAGATTTGTAGAGATTGTTCTGAAAAAATACCTCTCTACCTAGATTACTGCTTTTTATATAAAGAACAGCGTGGGCATTGTTTACCATTCATTTTAAGCAGAGTTTTTCTATATGGCATAGAAAACCAAGGTTCTTGGATTTCAGCTCAGAAAGCTATATCCTTTGAACCTAGGCCCCTGGGTTGGTTCATATAAGTCAATACATAGCATTAATAATTGCTGTATATCACTTGGAGGAAAATCCAAATTAAATAAAGGAGGCTTTCAGTAGTTGTGAAAAAACAGATTCAGGCTCTACTGGTAAGAATCTTGAGGGATTTTCAGGGAGAAAGAGATGTAATATGAGATACTCTTCTCATTTGTAGGCATTTGAGAAATCCCTTAAAATAGAGAAACACATGAATATTTGTTTTCTAACACAAAATAATTCAGAGACCTGCCCATGTTTCTTGCCAAAGCTTTTTTCTTTTCAAGTTTCAGCCAACCGCCACAATTTTTTTTTTTTTTTAAATTTTACCAGGGAGAAATCCTCACTTAGTGATTGCTTGCTGTTAATACCTACTTTTAAAATTTCATTTGTTAATTAATGTATTTTTTAAATCCTCGCCTGAGGATATTTTTTTTACAAATTGATTTTTTTTTTTATCCTCACCTGAGGACATTTTTGCATTTATCTTCAGATAGAGCAGGAGAGAGAGAGGGAGGAGAAGAGAGAGAGAAACATCGATGTGAGAGAAACACAGACTGGTTGCCACCCACACAACCCCAACCGGGGCTGGGGACGAACTGCAACCGAGGTACGACGTGCCCTTAGTGGGAACCGAACCGGGGACTCTCTGGTCCGCAGGCCGACACTCTAACCGCTGAGTCAAACTGGCCAGGGCGCTATTTTTAAACATTTCTTATGTATTAATGAATCTTTCTTTTAACTCTGCCAGGATCTACCCCTGATTTACTCCACCTCTGTCTTCAGCAGCAGTAGACGCTTTCAGTATAAAGGGTAGGAAGTGGGGGACGGCACAAAAAGATGAGAAGGATCTGTTCACTACATGGTGGCTTCTGTGTTAACAGATAAACATTCAGTGTCACCATGTTCTAGAGACAGGTGCGCATTTAGATTTCTAACTTTCACTTTCAAAAATTTCAAACGAACAGATTAGTACAAAGGACATTCAGAAAGTCTGAGATTTACTAATTCTTAACATTTTACCACTTTTATTTTATTTTATTATATTTTATTTTTTAATCTTCACCCGAGGACATTTTTTTTCCACTTTTTGTTCAGATAGAGTGGGAGGGAGAGAGAAACATCGACGTGAAAGGGACACATCGAGTGGCTGCCTCCCGCACGACCCACCAGGGGCCAGGGACAAACTGCAACCGAGGTACGCGCCCTTAGCGGGAACCGAACCCAGGTCTCTCTGGACCGCAGGCCGATGCTCTAACTGCTGAGCCAAACCGGCCAGGGCTTATTTTATTTTATATATGCAGATTAATGTTTTTTGGGGGCAGACGTCATGATATTTGATTCTAAGTATATGGACATTCTTCTACATCATAACCATAACAGCATTATCATGTCCTAGAAATTTAACATTGATTCCATAATAACACAGTCTATATTTAAATCTCGTGTTTAACTGGTTAACTTTTGCTGCGTAACAACACCACCATTTATTAATGCTCATGATTCTGTGAGTCATCTGGATAGTCTTCTCATTTGCATCAAGGTCAGCTGATCTTGGCTGTGCCCCCTCAAGGTCTGTAGTCAACTGCTGGATCTGCCAGCGGCTGGCTGGTCTAAGTTCGTATTAGTTTGGATGGCTTATCTCTGCTCCGAAGGGTCAGAATAGCCCAGGCGTGGTCCCATGGCATAGAGGCAGATTCCAAGAGAGAGTGGAAGTGTGCAAAGCCGTCTGAGGCCTAGGCTTCAAGCTTGCGCAGCATAACTTCTGTTGCTGTGTTTTGGCCAAAGCCAGTCACAAGCTCCTCTTGATGAGAGGAACTGTAAAGTCATATTGCTCAGGGGCCTGAATACAGGGGCATGAACAATTGCAGCATTTTTTAAAATAATCTATCATACTCCTATTGTTCAAAGACTATTAATAATAATGTTAGTTTTATTATGTTAATAATGTAGTTGTTGGTTTGTTTTAATCTAAGAACTAATCAAGGATTGCACTTTAAATTTACTTGTTATGTATCTTTAGTCTCTTTTAATCCATACGTTTCCCTCTTCTTTTTTATTTTAAGATACCGATATTTTTAAGATTAAGATTCCAGGCCTGTTTTGTTAATAATATCTCATAGCCTGAATGTGTCTAGCTATTTCTCCATGATTATATGTAGGTTAAACATTTTGGCAAGAATTCTAAATAGCTGATGTATACTTCCCATTGCTTCACAGGGGAAGCATATAATGTTAGTTTTATTCCGTTACTGGTGATGCTCACTTGGCTAAGGTGGGGTCTGGCAGATTTCACAATCATAAAGGTGTCACTTCCTGGAGTTAGTTATATATTTTTTGGTACTAAAGTTCTTCCAATTATGTCAACATATATTTATTAGATACCTACTGTTTATCTAGTCTTGAATTAAGTACTATGGAGTATCTAAAAGAATGGTAAGGAATGTTGCCTGTCTGAAGAATATATAATTTTCTTGAGGTTGAGTTACTCTTTTCAGAACTGAGTAGAGAGTGTGCAGCAGTGGTGATTCTAAGTTAATGATTGGTTTATAAAAACTTTTTAAAATCCTCACCTGAGGATATTTTTCCATTTATCTTCAGATAGAGTGGGAGGGAGGGAGAGAGAGAGAGAGAAACATCGATGTGAGAGAGATACATTGACTGGTTGCCTCCCACAGGACTGTGACCAGGGCCAGGGCTGGGGCCGGGGACTGGACTGCAACCAAGCTACATGCCCTTGACTGGAATCAAACTCGAGACTCTTTGGTCCATGGGCTGACACTCTGACTGCTGAGCCAAACTGACCAGGGCTATAAAATTTTTTTTTTTTTAAATCCTTACCTGAGGACATTTTTTCATTTTTCTTCAGATAGAGTGAGAGGGAGGGAGAGAGAGAAACATCAATGTAAGAGAGACACATCGACTGGTTGCCTCCTGCATGACCCTGACCAGGGCCAGGGTGGGGGATGAACCACAACCGAGGTATGTGCCCTTGATCGGAATCGAACCCACAACTCATTGGTCCGTGGGCCGATGCTCTAACTGCTGAGCCAAGCTGGCCAGGACTATAAAAACTTTTAAAATGGAGATATAATGAACATACAGAGAAATGTACATATAAGCATTTAGCTTGATGAAGTTTTCAAACTGAACTCACCACTATAACCAGCACCCAGATTAAGAAACAGAATATAAGCATATCTCAATAAGCCTGATTTTTAACTGTATAAAACTTATGTCCACATGATGGTTGTCCTTTCAATACCAATTTATGAGTGTCCCAAGAAAATCAATATCCTTTTAAGATCAAATGATGCTATCTAACAATCATTTTCTGTATTCATCAAGCTTGAATCAGAGTAACTTTCACTATGCCCATACATTACAGTCTCTCCTCCTTCATTCTTGTCGCAGTGCAGAAGGTGACCTCTCTTTTCCCAAGGGTAGCCGTTCCCTATGTGTTCTGTCCTGCCCCTCTTCACTTCCTTGGGTCTGGTCCTCCTAGTTCTTTCTTGTTTCTCCTTTATCTATCTTCTGTCTTTAGCTTCTCTTCTTTTGGCTCCTGTTCCTCACCTTCTACACTTATCCACAGTCCTTCTGCTTTCCACCAGGCTGCTATTGCCCCCTCTCCTTTTTATCACCAAACGTTTAAAAAGACTGCCTTCACTTCCTTTTTAACCCTTTCATTCAAATGGCCTTGAGACTTGGTGTCCTTTCCCACAGTTCTAACGAAGTTCATCAGCAAACTTCTGGTTATGAAGTCAGGCTTTGCCTCCTTTGAAAGGCTTCTCATCCTTTCTTTGAGACTATTTCTAGGCTTCCATTTATTGCGTGCTCTGTCTTCTGCCAGCTACTCTGAGCACCTCGCTAACAGTTTGACTTCTCAAAGGAAGAACAACAGTTATTCCAGCTTCTTTTGGTCTGTATGAGAAGGATATTTCTTAGGATCTTCTTTTGTGGACTACGGGTCATTATGTTGGCAGTTTATTTGCAGTTCGAAGATTGGGGTTTTAGAACTTATATGCATGTATGCGTAACCATGGACATAGACAACAATGCTGGGGGGTGGGTGGGATTGGGAGGAGGGTGTCAATGGGGGAAAAAGGAGAAACATCTATAACAACAACAACAAAAAAGATTGTGGTTTTAATGGTGAACTTTCAATTAAATTGATATAAATTCTCTCCAACCTTATTTTTTGATGCTGTGCCTGGTAGGAACTCAATAAATGTTTTTTGGAATGATTTATTCAATTATTCATTTATATGTTCAATAAATATTTACTAAATGTCTAGTCAGTGAATTGAATTGTTTGTTAAATTTAACAGTAGGTTACATCTTTTTTGTGAAATTATGTAAATATGGTTTTCTTTGTCTTTTTCTTTCAACTTTGTTGTTGTTAATCCTTACCCTAGGATATTTTTTCCATTGATTTTTTTAGAGAGAGTGGAAGGGAGGGAGGGAGGAGGAGAGGAGAGGAGAGGAGAGGAGAGAAAGAGAGAGAGAGAGAGAGAGAGAGAGAAACATCAATGGGAAGGAGAGACACCGATTGGTTGCTTCCTGTGTGTGCACTGATCAGGGTAGGGATCAAACCTGAAACCCAGGTACATGTCCTTGACTGGGAATTGAACCTGTGACCATTCAGTGCACAAGCCAGTGCTCTAACCACTGAGCAACACTGGCCAGGGCTTCTGTAAACTTTTGTTGAAGTTTGTTTATTTGTTTGTTTTTTTTTCTAATTTGAGCAATAACTAGCTATAAGACTCTTGGATAAGTTACTTAACCTCTAGAAATCTGTTTCCTAATTTTTAATATGGGGATAGTAATAGTGCCTACCTTCTGGGTTTTTTGTAAGGATTAGATGTAAAAATGCACATAGATCACATAGTACATGCAAGCATATAGTAATGGCTCAATAAATGTCAATTGTCATTATTTTTATTATAATGTTTTGGACATTGGACTTGGGTCTGCACAGCAATTATCCTGAATTAGGCATTATTTTTCCCATTTTTCCAAGAAAGAAACTAAGACTCAATTGATTTAAATAATTTGCCAGATAGTACAGAGCTGGTCTGGGCTATCTGATTTCATAGTTTTTGCCTTTGACCTATACCAAAGCCTTTCAGCATCTCGTGTGACACTTAGAAGTAAAGTAGGAGTCAGTTTATATTGACGGAAATAAGCTAATAGTGTTCTCATTTGCCTTTTGAAAGGTTGGATTTACCAAGGAAGTTGTGGAAACTCCAGTTCTGAAAGTCAGATTAATGAAGATTTTATTTTAAAACCACAGAATTCTAGGGTTTAGAAGGATTTTAGGTGTAGGAGAATTTGTCCACCCAATTATTGAATTATTTAGCCATCTAGCCAAGGGGATCATCTGGTTTATTCTTGAACAGTGTGCCAGGAAAGTCATCAGCACCCCAGGCAGCTCATTCCACTTTGCCTACCCAAACTCCTGTCCTGTGTCTGCCCATTCCTAACTCTGCCCCCTCCCTGCACTCCCTCTGCCACACAGACACCAGAATTCTGTCTTTAAGGCACACATCAGATTGTCACTCCCCTAATTAAAACTCTTCTTTGATTTCCCATTGCCCTTATGACAAAATCCAGACTTTTCTGTGGTGAAGAAGGCCTGCCTCATCTCAAACATTCTTTTTCCTTGTTGCTCACTCAGCCTTGGTCCTGGTGCCTTTCTGCTTGCAGACATGCCAAGCGCTTTCCTGCAGACGACCCTTGCACTGTTCCTTCTGCCTGCACTCTCCTTTTCTGAGCTTTGCAAATGGCTGGCTTATTCTCATCTTTCAGGTCTCAGCTCAAAGGCCACTTCCTAGAGAGGCCTGTCCTGATCACTCATCTGAGGCCCTAACTCATCATCCTGTACCTGTCTTTCAGATCACCTTGCTCTCCCTCCTCATGAGAATGTAAGTTCTTTGGTGACTGGATCTAGGCTAGCACCTTAACAGTTGTATCCTCTGCAGTAGCATAATAGCTGTCCACAGAAGGTGCTCCATAAATGTCTGAGGACTAATGAATGTCCTCATGATTGACTGAATGTAAGGGAGTGGAGTCATATTAAAAATGGAATTGACCCCTGGCCTGGCAGCTCAGTTGTTTAGAGCGTCATCCTGATTTGTCAAGGTTGTGGGTTTGATCCCATCTCAGGGCATATACAAGAATTAACCAATGAATGCATAAATAAGTCGAACAACAAATCAACATTCTCTCTCTCTCAAATCAATTAGTAAATTAAAAAAAATTTTTAATGTAGTATTTGAGCTTTGCCATTTTCTATGTGACTTTGGGCAAATTATGTTACCTCTCTGGGCTCTTGTTGCCTCACCCGTATAATAGCAATCTTATCTATGTCACAGAATGCTGTGAAGATTAAGATATCAGCTGAGAATGTACGTGTCACATTGCCTGGTGCACATTAGGTGTTCAGTCCACCTCAAAGCCTGGTGCTGCATTCTGAACACGTGTACAAGAGTTCTGTGAAGTTTCAGCCTGATTAATGGCACTGTTTATATAGTGTGCCTGTGTGCGTGTGACTCATAACTGGGTGTGTAAGATGCCTGTGACTCCCCTGAGGTAACTTAGCCCGCCTGGCTGGGAAGGAAGACAGTTCTAACCCTGGATATCAGTTGTGTGGAGCAGTGCTCAGTCTGATAACCTAGGGCTGCCAAGCTCAGAGCCTTCCCTGGGCCACTGAATACAGCCCCTGAAACTAAATGCTCAAACATGACCTTGTGGCCAATCTCTGGTCAAGATGGATTGGGATGCTCTGTCTAGACAGTTGTCTCCTTTGGGAAATCACAGTGGCTCTAAGAAGAGGCACATGGTCTCCTGTTAAGAATACAAATAGCCTGTGAGCTGTTTTTCGGGGGGTGGGTGGGCCTGTGGAGCAGAGCCGGCAGAAGGGAACTGTCAGCTTCTGTACTCACAAGCATCTCAGGACCATGGTGGTAGCCTTCTCCTTCACACGTACTTTGTCAGCAGCACCCACAGTCCACGGGAAGGGGGAAATGTCACTGTCGGCCTATCCAGAGCCAGTGATTGTGTGCTGCCACTGAGGAATGCTAGAGGAATTACAAGGTAATCCTGGCACGTGGATTCCCTGCTAGGAAGGGGGGCAGAAGTCTCTATGCAATTTGCTTGCTTGGCATGATGGCCTAGGTGGTTCCCCTCTGTAGGCTGCTAGGGTGTGTTTTACCATGGAGACTCTAAAACGAGATAGACCTGGGATCAAGTCCTGGCAATGTCATGACTTTGACCAAATTCTTTAACATCTAGCCTCCCTTTCCTCACTGAAAATGGGGATAATAATGATTTTTATCTTACTTGGTTGCTGTGAGGATTAGATGATATAGCGTATGCAGAAATCTTAGCTTAGTTCCAGGCCCATAGCCGATGCTCAGTAAATGATGATTCTTTTTATTAGGCAGCACAGGTCAGGAGTCTGTATTTATTTCTGATGAGCCTCACCCATATTGAACTTTGAGTCTTGGTTCACCACCTGCCAGCTGTGTGCCTCGGACAAGTAATCTAACCTCTGAGTCAGTGTTCTTATCCGTTGCATGCAGTTTCCCACCTCAAAGTGAAGGTAGAATGAGATAAGAGGGCCTGATACATAGCAAGTGCTCAAAATATTCATTTCCTTTACCCTTAGTTCTTAAGTATCTGAAATACGGTCCCTTTAAGCTTGTTAAGATTCCTAACTAGCCTTGTATGCAGCTGTGTTCAGACAGCTTTGGCAGAAAGAGACGCTTTAAAAAAAAATGACTGTTTCATAATATGTTGGCTCAGATCTGCTGCTGCCACACCCTGTGCCTCTCAGGGTCCCTGGGTCCTATTGCGATTAGTGTGTGCCTTGCCTGTCACCTAAATGACCCTGGAAAGTGGCTGCTGTGGAAGGCTGCTGAATGCAAAATGGATTTTTCTCCCTACTGTTTGGGGCGATGCTGGCTCAGGGATTCTTAGCTGCAGGAGGAGGGGCTGGCGGGCCTGAACTGCAGTTGGATTTAGTGGCCTGGAGTTTTCTGGTTTTCATTAAAATTCTCTGGCTGTTTTTCGGGATTGCTGCATTGGATATGGCTGTTTGTGCTGTTCTCTCAGCCTCACACACCCATCAAATCACAGTGGCCCTGAGGCCGAGAGAAAATTGAAGGTAGGGAACAGGCCGGCTAAGGGGTCCCCCATCTACAACAGCAGAGCTTGAATTTTGCAAAGTCTTAAATACAGATGGGAAGGCAGACATAGCTGAGCTGGGAATCCTCTTACAGTTGACTCCTGATGACAGCCTTGCTCTTGAGGGCAAACAGAATTTTCCTGGCAGCTGTCAGAGGGTCCCCGAATGCTACCTTCATGAATGAAATCAGTCTGGTCTAATCATTTTTCTGAGGTACTGATACCCTCATATGCCCAAAGGGATTGGGATTGGGTGGCAGATCTCTGAGTTTGACAGACTGAATCGAATAAAGAGGAATCAGTTTTTAAATGTTAATTTCTGGTAGCTGAAGAAATCTCACTTGAGATAGAAACTTTAAAACCTAGGTTCAGATCATGACTCTGCTATTGACTTGCTTTGTGACCTTGAGCAAGTTACTTCCTGGATCTCAGCTTCCCAGTGGGGTTATGAGGATTAAATGAGATAACGTTATGTAAAGCTCTTGGCATATCATATGTTCTCTGTAAATGGTAGATGTTGATATAAATTGGGCTAGATTTGACTTGTCACTCCAGCTCACCAAGATATATCCCAATTCTGCCATCTAGAACATTTGTTCGGCATCCCTCCCAGCTTTGTGTTAAGAACTGGAGGCAGACGTGTTCCCTAGGGCAAGTTGAATCTCCTCTCTTTGGAAAAATATACCAACACATCATTAAGTTTCCCAGTGAAAGGCTTACAGTGTTGGATATTTCATCTCTGGATAAGTTAGTAGAAAAAAAAGGATTTTTGACATCTTTCTTGATAGATAGATGGTGAGAAAGCCATTATAATTGATCTTGGGTATAAATGTCCCCTGTAGATACTCCCAAGAGAGCATCACTCAGGCTCCCAGTTGCCTTCAGAGTCAACTTCATTTCCAGTCTTTTCTCCTTTCATTCTACACTTCAAGCCCTGTGTTCTAGCCACAGTGCTCTGCTCACATAAAATAATTAAGATGGAACACATACCACCAAAGAGTATTTTAAATACACATTTACAGTCTAAAGAAGAATAATAGAATGAAAATTGTCTGTCCACCATCTAATTTATCAAACTGAATATTATTGGTACCTTAGAAGCTGCTTCTGTACTCCATGCCTCCAAATCCAGTCTCCTTTCCTTCCTCACCAGAAGCAATGATTATCTTGACTTTTGTGTTTATCATTCCCTTACTTTTCTTTATGGTTTAATCATCCATGTTCATATTACTAAACTATATATTGTTTAGTTTTTTTTTAAATAAAGATGCAAGCCCAGCTGGTGTGGCTCAGTGGTTGAGTGTCGACCCATACACCAAGAGGTCACTGGTTCAATTCCAGGTCAGGGCATATGCCCAGGTTGCGGGCCCAATCCCCAGTGGGGGGCATGCAGGAGGCAAACAATCGATGTTCTCTCTCATCGATGTTTCTATGTCCCACTCCCTCTCTCTTTCTCTCTCTCTCTAAAATCAATAAAAGAAAGCAAAAACATTAAAAAAAGATGCAAATATAAATCTAGCAAGCTTTATAAGAAAAGTGCAACATGCCACTCTTAGATCTAAAAATAAACTGATCTTACTTGTGGTGATTGTCTGGCTTTAGCTTCCCTGGGAGTTCCAAAATTTCCTAATGGGGAAGTCAATGGGCAAGACTGTGAGCGAATCCTAGGAAATATGAGGCCCACCACTACTGGGGCATCTGATGGGATGGTAGAGTGGGCCAGGCACTGGACATCTGGTAGGATATGGTCACAGAGACTGGACTGCTCTGTCTTTTCTGCTCTGTCTCTCTATGACCTATCTCTAGCTCTCAGAGAGTAGGTCAAAGCAAAACTCATCTGTGGGATGAAGTGAATGCCATCGGCTAACCCAGACAGACAGCAAGGAGGGGACAAGCAGATACTTCATTAGCACATGGTCAAGGCAAATAGAATCAGAGTTTATTTATCACAATTTGTCAGGTTAAAAAGAGAGTATGTAGTACACCTATGGAATATTCTTACCTAAAAGTTGACCCCTAAGTCTTATCAAGCCTCTAGAGCTGACTTTGATTTATTGGAAATGCAGGGCAAAGGATGATGACAAATTAAATTACACTCTAAAGAAGCAAACAGATAAATTTGGTGTTGAACAACTGACTTGGCTTCTCCAAGAAATTGATAAAAAAATGAAAAAAATAATGTGGCTTAAGAATGATACCCAATGGCCCTGGCCGGTTTGGCTCAGCAGTTAGAGTGTCGGCCCACTGACCAAAGAGTTGCAGGTTCGATTCCAGCCAAGGGCACGTACCTCGGTTGTGGTTCGTCCCCGGCCCTGGTTGGGGTCGTGCGGGAAGCAACTGATCGATGTGTCTCTCTCACATTGATCTCTCTCTCTCTCTCTCTCACATTGATGTTTCTTTCTCTCTGTCTCCCCACTCCCCCACCCCCTTCCACTCTATCTAGAGATAAATGGAAAAAATATCCTCTGGTAAGGATTAAAAAAAAGAGAGAGAGAGAGAAGAGAGAAAAAAAGAATGATACCCAATGAACCTTGTTTTGATTTGGATAGTCTGTGTATTATTTTGCTACCTACCATAACAAAATGTCACAGACGGGTAGCTTAAACAACAGGAATGCATTTTCTTATAGTCCTGGAGGCTGGAAGCCCAAGATCAAGGTGCTGTCAGAGTTGGTTTCCTCTGAGGCCTCTCTCCTGGGCTTTCAAATGGCTATCCTCTTCCTGCCTCTGTACACAGTTGTCCCTCTGTGCACATGCAGCCCCCCTCCCCCCATCTCCTCTTACAAGGACACCAGTGAGGTTGGATTAGGGCCCACACCAAAGGCCTTGTTTTAACTTAATTACATCTTTAAAGGACTTATCTTCAATTACAGTCACATTCTGAGGTACTGGGGGTTAGAGCTTCAACATAAACATTTGTGTGTGTGTGTGTGTGTGTGTGTGTGTGTGGCACAATTTAGCTCATAACAGTCTAATTGTAAAAAGGTGTTTTTGAGATGGGGAAATTTTATTATAGACTAATATCAAGGGATTATTATTAATTTTCTAGGTGTGATAGTAGTATTGTGATGTTAGAAAATGGGTAATACAGCCCAGCTGGTGTGGCTCAGTGGATTGAGCATTGTCTCATGGACTGAGAGGTCCTGGTTGGATTCCTGGTCAGGGCACATGCCCGGGTTGTGGGCTTGATGCCCAGTAGAGGGTGTGTAGGAGGAGGAGCTGATAGATGTTTCTCTCTCATATTGATGTTTCTATCTCTCTTTCCTTCTCCCATCCTCTCTCTGTAAAATTAATAAAGGGAAAAAAATAAATAAAGAGGGTTTAATGGCAGTGGGACATTGGTGATGACCATCTCCAATGTGTCTCTCCCTGGAGTTACACTTCTCTGGACTGGCTGGCTTCTTCATGTGGTAGTTATCTTGGGGTCCTCTGTTGCTTGTTTCTACTAGATCTTCTGACTCTTGTTTACCACTTGGCGAAGGACACCCTCCAGCTTGTAGAATCTTCTCTTTGCAGTTTCTGCAGTTTCACACCGTGCTTGGTGTGCTGGGCCCTTTCGACCTGGCAGCCTGCACCCCTCAGCTCTTCACAGTTTTGTTGAATTATATTGTTAGGATTTTCCTTTCTCTTTTCTGTTATCTCTTTCTTGAGAATTTCTCTTATTCGGATAGTGGACCCCCTGTAACGGTCCTCTAGAATATTTACCTCTTTCTTCTGTTTTCCATATGTTTGTCTTCTGACTTTACACTCTAGGAGATTTCCTCAACTTTATCTTTTAATCCTTTTGTTGAATTTTTTATTTTGGCTGTTAAGTTGTCAATTTCTAAGAGCTCTTTTTTTTTTTTTTTTTGTTCTCTGAGTTTTTCCTTTTTATAGTATCCTATTTTCACTTTATGGAGGCAGTTTTATTTCCTTTTTGTGAGAATATTAATGGTACTTCTCCCCTGCTCCCCCCCCCCCCACAGTATCTGTTTCCTTCAAGATGCTTTTTTTGTGTTTACTGTGGTCTGTATCTTTATTAGAGGCTTTCCCAAGATGTCACTCCGAACGTGATCCTTGGCTGTGTTGCTCCTGATTAAGAGGGCAGGGGGTTAAAAAAGCTGCCAAGACCTTGACATTGTGGTAAGTGAAAGAAGCCACTCACAGAAGACCCCACAGTGTATGATTTCATTTATATGAAATGTCCAGAATAGGCAAATCTATAGAGACAGAAAGTAGACTAGTAGTTGCTTGGAGAGCAGGTAAAATGCAGTGACTGCTAATGGGTACAGGGTTTTCTTTGAGGGGGTGATGAAGATGTTCTAAAATTGATTGTGGTGAGGATTGTACAACTCTTTGACTATAGTAAACACTACTGAATTGTATACTTTAAAAAGGTCAATTGAGTATGTGAATTATATCTTAATAAAGGTTAATGTTATATCTAAATAAACCATCCCAGTGGTGATGGTTATACAACTCTGAATATACTAAACACCATTGAATTGTACACTTTAAAAAGGTGAGTTGATTATGTGAGTTATATCTTAATAAAGTTGTAAAAAATAGCTGCCAGGAAACTGAATATGGGGTGGAGATTATGAACTCTAAGCCTCCCTGTAGGGTGTTGGGCTGGACTGTTTTGGGGAGCCTCTGAGGCAGCATCTTCAGGTTTTCTCTAGGTTGCATTCACCCAGGAGGAATCTTTTTTCTTTAATATGTTTTTTTCCCCCCTAAGGATCTTTTTTTTTTTTAAATTGATTTTAAGAGAGAAACATCGATGAGAGAGAACATCGATTGGCCGCCTCCTGCATGCCCTACATTGGGGGTCGGGCCCACAACCTGGGCATGTGCCCTGACCGGGAATCAAACTGGCGACCTCTTGGTGCGTGGGTCAATGCTCAACCACTGAGCAACACCAGCTGGGTTAATATGTATTTTAGAAATAGATTTTTAGAGAGATAGGAAGGGGAGGCAGAGAGAGAAAGAAATATCAGTGTGAGATGTGAGAAACATGATCAGTTGCCTTCCACAAGGACCCCTACCAGGGATGGAGCCCACAACCTGGGTATGTGCCCTGACAGGGAATCAAACCGGTGACCTTTCGGTGCTCAGGACAACCAAGTAAGCCACACCAGCCAGGGTCACCGGGAGGAGTCTTACACTGCTCTTTGCAGTGTGGTTCTACCTGACATGTTCTGGTAGGAAGGTGTGTGGCACTCTACCTTTAGTAGACACTGTGCCTTTTGTTATGTTTCCCTTCAAACGTGCGGGTCCTTCTGGACCAGAGACACTTTTACTTTTTATTATGGAAATGGTCAAAGATTTACAAAAGTAGAGAGGGTAGTACGGTGAAGCCCCATGTTCCCATCACCCAGGTTTACCAGTGATCATTTCGTGGACATTTTTGTTTCATCTGTATCCTCCAGTCCCTTCTCCCAGATGATTTTAAGCAAATACTAGACATTTCTGTCTTATGCTCTCCAGAGACTAAGCTTCTAGAATTCTGCCGGTGGGGAGAGGATGTAGGGACTGAACTTCTTTTGAGCAGCTTGCCCCGAGGTACACGGGGCTGCCAGTCCGGGCGTGGAAGGATTCTGTGGTTTGAATTCTCTCAGTTCTCAGCTTTCCCTGCATCTGGTTTAGGATTCAGATTTCTTGAGTCTGCTAAGTCAGTCTTTTTCCCTGTACTCGTACGATTTTGTTATTAAGAAAAGAAGCACTCCACTGACTTCCCGTGGGGTTTCAGGAGCAAGTGAAATCAGATGCAGCTGTTTGGTGTGCCACCATCTCAGGAAGAGCAGCTGCTCTTTTTTTTCCTTTTTCAGTCCTGCTCTATCCTACCTGGTTCTACTCAACCCTAGAACCCTATTTTATTTATTTATATATGTTTCGATGTATTTGCCTTCAGAACTCTTTTCCAATCTTCTGAGCACTAAGGGGCTTCTTATTTTACCATGCCTTTCTTCTGACCTTGAGTCTAGGCAGAGTTAAAGGAGCCCCTCATTTGTGCCTTGCTGGCGTTTTAGACTCACCTCTTATTATAGAATTGTTTGCTTGCACTTTGCATGCTGCATTGCAGTTTGTTTACCTGCCTATTTTCCCTGCAAAGCATGGTTTGTGGGCAGGACTGTGTCTTGTTTTTCTCTGAATCATGAGCACAGTGCCTCGCTGCCAATGAACATTTGTTAACTCGCAGACTGGATCAGTGAACACTGTGCTTCCAGGGTGGGGACAGACAGCAGACAATGCCCCTTTCCTTCTCGCTCTTTACTGGCACCACTGTTTGGTAAATGTTAAGGAGCAAAGCATGCCTTGTCCCGTGGCTTGCTGTTATGCAACACTGTTCCCTTTGCTTTCAAGTCTGGTGTTTTTTACCCAGTCAGCAGGTTGGAGAGGGAGGGAGGGAGGGTGGCTACTGGAGTGTAAACATCGTACCAAAGAAGGAATGGACTTGGTCAGAGGTGCGTTGTTCCCCTCGCTTGATAGATAGGCTTGTGATCAGAGAGCGGTGGGTGGAGGTGGAAGAGGGTGTAGGGGGAATAAATGATGATGGAAAGAAAAATTAAATTAAATTAAATAAAAAAAAGAAGAAAAGCTTGTGGTCTGCAGTCCACTCTCCTTCACAACTAGAGAAGGAGGGTATTTGTTTTTTTGTTTTTGTTTTAAGGATGGGGAAATTTATTTATTTAATCCTCATCCAAGGATATGCTTTTTATTGATTTTAGAGAGAGAAGAAGGGAGAGGGAGAGAAGCATCGGTTCCTCCTATACGTGCCTCAACTGGGGCTTGAACTCGCAACCTGGGTGTGTGCCCATGCGGGAAGCAAACCCTTGACCCTTTGGTGGATGGGGCGACACTCAAATCAACTGAGCCACACCAGCCAGGGCGGATATTTATTGTTTTGAGAGCTACTTAGTTCTGCACAGTCTTCCATTGCTTTCCCCTTTGGCAAAATGCCAGGAGAATTTTAAAAATTACTGATTACATTGTTTAAAAATCTGGTGTTAAGGTGTTATCTATGAGAGCTCCTATTGCAAAATATAACTTTGCAAGGGTAACTAACACTTGACCTGTTTTTTCTTAAAGTATGTTCCTCAAGATGCTGTGATACTAGGAAAGGAAAGAGAGAACTAGTGGTCAAATTTGGGGTGCTGGGTTACACCAAGTTAAATAGGGTTTCTTCAAGATTTCTCAGACCCTTGTTACTGTGCGTTGTGGGTCTCCTAGAAGGGTATGTAGTAGGCAGAATTTCCTAAATTTACTTTTCATCTGAGGAGCAGGTGATTTTAGTTTTGTGTTTTGAGGAACACACACAACTCTGGAAGTAGCCTCTCAGCTTAAATTCATCCTTTGAGGTCGAGTGCATATGCCACTTCCTCCAAGGCTTTCTGTCTCCCCTGAGAGATGCATAACCTTTTTTTTTTTTTTTTGAATTTCACTGCCTTCATTTGTCTGATGGTTTCCCTACCTCTTTGCCACCCCCGGTAGATCATAAATCCCTTATACATGTTGTATCACTCCCATTGCATCTGGGAAATTTCCTTGTGCAAAGCCGCTCAAGAAACATTTGCAGTGCTGCATGTGGGCCTTAGCTGAGTCACCTGCAGAGTCCAGAGGGCATGGCAGAGGCGGGAGCCCAAGACAGGTCTGGAGCTTGGGACTCTCACTGCTGAGGGATATGGATGGGGAGAGGGCTCACAGCCAGGGCACAGGGCCAGCATGAGCCTGGTCTTGAAGGACAGAATAGGAACGCTAAATCAGGAGACGCTGAGAATATTAATCAAATGTACTGAAGGCTGGTTGTATGCCAGCCACCCTGTAGTTAGCTTTGAATACTTAACCTTAATCCTCACCTTTCAAGTGGGTGATATTCTTCCCATTTCATAGATGAAAAAATGGGTCATCAGAGCCCTGGCCAGTTTGGCTCAGCAGTTAGAGTGTCAGCCCGTGAACCAAAGAATTGTGGGTTCGATTCTGGTTAAGGGCACGTACTTCAGTTTCAGTTCGATACCTGGCCCTGGTCAGGGTCATGTGAGAGGCAGCCAGTCAGTGTGTCTCTGTCATGTGGATATTTCTCTCTCTTTCTCTCTCTCCTACTCTGTCTGAAGATAAATGGAAAAAAAGTATCCTTGGGTGAGGATTTTTAAAAAAGGGGCATCAGAAAAGTGAAATAGGAGTAAGTACCTGTATGGACCAGGCACTCTGCTGGGGACACAAAGATAAATAAAATCAGGCCTTTCCCTGAAGGAACCCTAGTTTTATGAAGTAGACTAGTCCTGTAAACAATTACACCCAGTGGGTTAAGCTGTGGTCAGGGGATCACTGGCGAACCTCACCTGTGTGTGGGGGGAAGGTGGCAAATCCAGGAAAGCTTCCAGGAGAGTGATGCCTGAGAAGTAGGAACAAGAGTGCAAGGTTTGAAGGGACCCAAAATAAATACTCACATACATAAATGTAGCTAACTAACTGAATAAATAAAAGCATGGGGTGAGAAACATCCTGAGGAATTTACTGTTACTGTAGTATGAAATGTGAATTAAGTGAGAAGTGAGGCTGGAGACGTTGAGATGATGTTTTAAACACGTTGAAGACCTTGGGACTTTATTTTGAAAACCATGGAAAGCGATGAAGGGGTTTCAGCAGAAAAGCGGGCTAACACATTTTGGATACTTACCCACGTGGTGGGTAATTGGTAGTATTATTCCCATTTTCTAAAATTTTTATATTTCTATCCTCACCCAAGGACATTTTTGCATTTATCTTGAGATAGAGCGGGAGGGAGAGAGGGAGGAAGAGAGAGAGAGAAACATCAACGTGAGAGAGACACATCGAGTGGTCGCCACCCACACAACCCCAACCGGGGCCAAGGACAAACTGCAACCGAGGTATGTGCCCTTAGCGGGAACCGAACCTGGGACTCTCTGGTCTGCAGGCTGACGCTCTAACTGCTGAGCCAGACCGGCCAGGGCTTATTCCCATTTTTTAGGTGGGTGAACTGAGGCTCAGAAAGTGACTTGCCCAAGATGACTCGGCTTGTCAGAGGTGGAAGAGAGCCACAATTTCAACTCAAATCCATCTCGATGTTCCCACTACTGAGCACCCTCTCAAAGTAACAATGGCCAGTGATTGGACTGATTTTCCTACTGAAAAGTTCTGTTACTCTCACTCTGATATTTGAATCAGAGAATAATTTTAAAGACTAAATATGATCAAGAGCTATAGTACTTAGTGCCATAAAGGTTCAGAGAAGGAGAGACCAGGGAGGACTTCATGGGAGAGATGGCATCTGAGTGAATAGTTCTGTGCCTAGCACACTATGTTTAATAAATGGAAACTGTATTATTTTCTAAGTATCTGGCTCATCATAGACATTGAACAGAAATTAGTTGTCTTTCTTTCTCACAATCTGCATGCCCTGTACTCTGGACAGAGTGAAAGGTACTCTCCAGTCAGCTATGACTCTGTTTTTTCCTGAAGAAGAGGTTTAAAAAGCATTATTCAGTAAAGAGTCAACATAAGCTTCTTCAGAACCATTGTTAATGTCTCTCCTGTCATCCCCCAACACACATAGAAACACTGTATTATAACAAGGTTTGGCTTTCTCTTGGGAAATTATAATTTTCTTTTTCTCTTTTTGGTTATATGATCTTTGCCAATTAATTCTCCATAGGATCAAAGTGTCTTGGGATTTGATTTCCTCTCCTGTTGTTTAGGTTCTCTGCAAAGTATTCCCAGCTTTTGTGTGTTTGATCACTTTTTCTTTTGCATTTATTTAATAAAATATAGGGTGTCCCCAAAATATATATACAGCTTTGAATAATTGTAAAGCCAGTGTTTACTAAAATACATTTCATTTTCAAGATGTAATAGAATCTGCGGACACCCTGTATACATTTTTTGGGGGATACGCTGTATTTATTTAGGCTCAACTGAGTGCCAGGCAATGGGGATACAGATAGGAATTCACAGGGGCCTCTGTCCTGAAGGTCTAGTGGGGAAAGCAGGATACACAAACCAGTGAAGATAATAAAGTGTCCATGGAGAGAGTCTCCTTAGAACATAGTGGAAGCACAGCCCTGGCCAGTTTGGCTCAGCGGTTAGAGCGTAGGCCTGCGGTCCAGAGAACATAGTGGAAGCACAAAGGTGTGAGTGGCTAACTCACATGGAGGGAGAAGGAAGGTTTCAGAGATTTGTAGTTGCTCACCAGACCACAAGGAGAGAACGGGTGTGTGAGTGAAGGCCTGGAGGGATGAACCTGCCTCAGGGTCCACACTCGGGGCCTGGCGTGGCTGTGTGGTCACAGCGGTGATGGGAACTCAAAGGTCAGGAGGAACAGAGCCAGAGGAGCAGGGGCTGAGCTGTGGATGGTTCCTGTGCCCTGCTAGGGAAGGTGAACTTTCTCCAACAATAACGATAGGAGCAGCACGTCACATCTGTTGAGGGCTTCCTCCATGGCAGGTTCACTTCTTCATGCTGCATCGTGTTAGTTCCTTTAATTGCACAACCGCCTTAGGAGTAGGTACTGTCATTACCCCTATTTACAAATGAAGAAACTTAGGCACCAAGAGGATAGGGAACTTGCCCAAAGTCCCCAAAGGCAGAGGCAGGACTCAGACTGAGGCAGCTTGGCGCCTCGACACCAGGGTGCTGTATTTCCTCTCAGGTGGTTTTGTAGGCAGCAAGCAGGGAGCCCTGGCGGACATTTAAGAGTGGGAGTGACATGGTCAGATTAGTTCTTTGGAAAGGTTGCCGTGGAGTCACATTGCCTTTTGTACAGGGGTTGGTTTCTAAAAGCATCTAAGGCCAAAAGCGCAGTTATGTTTGTCCTTGAAGTGAGGAGTGTCTGTCCGAGTGAGGTTGGCTACGTCAGCGGTGGCATCTCATGTCTCAGTCGGCCCAACACAGCAGCTTCCCCCAGTCGGAACAGAGGGCAGGCTCTGGTAGACATGCATGTGGGAGATGAATAGTTGGTTTGTCATGTGGGACCCTGTTGTTTGAAAAGCATAAAAGCATCACACTCCTATGGAAACTGAGCCCCTCAGTGGTGACAGCAGACTCAGCTCCCGTCTCACCTTCTCCAGGGCCCACACTCAGCCCCCCTCTCACCATCTCAGGGCCCACACTCAGTCCCCCTCTCACCATCTCAGGGCCCACACTCAGTCCCCCTCTCACCATCTCAGGGCCCACACTCAGTCCCCCTCTCACCATCTCAGGGCCCACACTCAGTCCCCCTCTCACCATCTCAGGGCCCACACTCACTTAATGGGCAGCAGAGCCCAAGTGTTGCTTAGAATAGTGATTTTCCCTGTCCCTGTTTCTCTCCCGGGGGGAGTGGCATGGACGTAAGTTAGGCCTGTGTGTGATGATAGCAGAGTGGAGTATTTGCATACGAGTGGGGACGTTGGAAGAAGGCAGAGAAAGCAGGCAGCACAGGGCAGCTGCAGCCCAGGTATGACAGGCTGGCCCGGTGAAGGTCAGGGCAGGTGCACAGGAGAATATGGACGTGAGAGATGTAAAGGACGTTAAATATTCTGAACCCAGGAACTAATTTGTTTTTCAAGCTTTGTTCCCTTCAAGCTTTTTCTGATCTGAAAACATAGTTCATCAGTGTGTCTTTCTGTTTTCAGTCTGGTAAAATCCCTCCTAATTTCCAACTATGTGCACTTTAGTAACACATGCTCCTGGCTTATGGCTCCTGAAATAGGCTTAAGAGTCTGCTGCAAGCATTAGGAACTTTGATCAATCTGTCTATTCTGTCACAGTGGTGCAATATTTCTGCCTTTTTTATTGTTGTTACAAACAGACATTATATTAGGTCAGTTCTCTTGACAAAACTTGAAAAAACCACACGATGTTTTCTCTTACAGGTCTTACATTAAGTTCACTGAGTTTTAAAAAAAATCGAAATGATTTTGTAACTACTTTAAAGAAAACTTGAACATGATTATAGTGATAAAATCCAAACCATCCCACCCAGTACACAGGAAAAAGAGACAGGGAGAGGCATATCAAAATGCTGATAGTGATCGTGTTCCTTTTGGTAATTTATTTTCCCCCTTGCTGTGTTTTCTATGTTTTAAAAAAATGTGTCTGTGGTACTTGCAAAATGTTAAAAACTTGTTTAAAAAGGACAAAACTTAAAAAATAATAAGCTCCCTGTAATCCCATAATCCTAAAACAGCACATGTTCTTACTTTGAAGTGCCCTTGTTCACATGCTTATTTTCCTTAGCTGTGGTCCTGGCAGGTGCGGCTCCGTGCACTCTTTTTATTTTACAGCCGTCGCCAACATTATTCCAGATTTGTTCATAGTGTTCATAATCGGCATTTCTAACGGCCGCCCTGCATTCCAGGGTGCTGATGTTCCACACTGGCCTGTCCCTTGTTGGACATTTGGACTGTTTCCAGTTCTCTTCGATAAGAGGTAATGAGCATTTTTGTTCACTTAGCATTTTGAGTTTGTTCGGTTCTTTCCCTAAAGTGAATTCCCAGCAGTGAGCTCAGTGCATGAAGGCTTTGACCTCTGTAAGGGCTTTGGTTTGTACCAAGTCAAGTCAGGATTTCTGGAGGAGCCTGCTGAATGTGGGTGGTCACTGGCTGCGTACGTGTGTGTCCGTCTCATGCTTCCCTCACCGGTATTGGGCCCCGTGATAGTCAACAAAGGGTATTGTTTCTAAATTCCATGTTTATTGAAGAAAATTTTAAAAAGATATAAATATATAAAGGAGGAAATAAACTATCCATAAATCCCACCACCCAGAGGTAAGCATTTAAAAAATGTATTTCCTGCCCAGCCGGTGTGGCTCAGTGGATTGAGCATCATCCCCTGGACTGAGAGGTCCCAGTTCGATTCCTGGTCAGGGCGCATGCCCAGATTGCAAGCTCGATCCCCAATAGGGAGCATGCAGGAGGCAGCCGATCATTGCTTCTCTCTCGCATTGATGTTTCTAACTTTCTTTCCCTTCCTCTCTCTAAAAAACCAATAAAAACATACTAAAAATAAATTAAAAAATGTATTTCCTCCCAAGTATATATTTCATCATGTTACATCATGTGGCTCTATGAAAGTATAATCTCTCTTCTATTATTGAATGGAGGTTTACTTCTATCTCCATTTGTGGGGTTTATTTTAAGTAATACTGGAGTGAACTTTCTTGTGAAGAAATCTCTGTGCACATCTTGGGAGCATTCCTTAGGAAAAGTCTTCCAAGCAGAATTGTGAGGTGGAAGAGTATGCACATTGTTAAGACTTTTGCTGAAAATGGAAAACTTGCTATTGAGGAAAGTTGTGCCGTGTTATGCTTCACCTGATTAGAAGTGTACAGGAGACAGGCTGGGTGACAGCTGATGAGGGCCTGGGCCAGGTGGGTGCGGCAGAGACAAGCTGGAGCAGAGGGGGGATTCAAGCAACATTTCTGAAAGAAAATCTGTGGACCTTCGTGACAGATGGCTTTTGACATGCTGTGTGTGTGTGAGTGTGTGTGTGTGTGTGTGTGTGTTGGGGGACCATGTTGAGAAAGAATTTCTACCTGTCTTTCACATCGGAATTTGCCAAGATGCAGATCAGACCATTAGAAAAGCACTTGCAAACCTGAGGTGCTGCATAGATGTGAAAGCGTATTGATAGTAACAATAACTGAGAAATCCCTCCCAACAGGGCTGACTCAAGGATGAAATGGGCAGGTGTGGGTAAAGCTCCTATCTAGACAGATAGTCATTCTCACGGAAGCTGCACAAACTCAGGCTAATTCCTACATTTTATTCTCATCCATGTGAGTCCCAGAGCATGTAGACACCTTCTTCCCTTTTAGTTTCTGCTGCTTCCAGTGCGGAAGGAATCTGTGTGAACAGCTGAAAGAGGTTCAGTCTCCTGGCAGGGAAGGAGATACCTCTGTCCTTGGTAGGCCTTGGGTTCCTGGGGCAGAGGGAAGCCTGGAGCCCACTGTGGGCGGCAGCCCTGACCTCTGGCCGCCTGGCCAGGCTGCACTGTGTGCTCAGCCGGGGGGGAGGAGACTGAAGATGCTGATAAGGAGGCCCTTCCGGTCTGCCAGAAGGGTGCAGGAAAGCTTCTGCAGAGGAAAGATTAGACACAGTCCCTGATTTAGAGAACAACGAGGAGAGCCTCGGGACAAACACCCCCCCTCCCCCTAGCTCTTTGCTGGTGGTATTGTTTATTGTTGGAGGAGGACAACAGAGGGAGCCTGGCCTGCTTGTACAGAAGACGGAAACAGCAAGTTGGGTCTGGAAGGGCCTTTTTAAAAATCAGTCCAACAAACATGATTTGCAGACAGAATCTCTCCATCTTGGAAAGGGCTTAATGAGTGGGAAGGGTGTCTTCCTTTTCCCCAGGAAACAAAGTGCTAGTATTTCCAGGAGCATCCAAGACTCCTTGTTAAGCATCTGCGCCCGAGTGCTGTGGTACAAAACAAATGAGCTCTGCCTGGGGAGTTAACTGAGTGGGGGTCCAGTGCAGGGCCCTCCCTTCTCCTCCCTGTAGGAAACCAAATCTGTGCTCAGTGCAGTGACACCTTCTCCCTATGGAAGGTGACAGAGCACTATTACTTCAACAGTCTGATTCAGACATTTGCTTCAGGTAATGCTGATGAAACACTGTTTCAAGGCATAATTTTCTATTTCCTTACATGTCTGATGTCCCAAATGTATTGTGTATTTCTAGGAAATAGGAAAATAGAGAAGACAACATATACAAAGAGTAAAATAATAAGATAGTTTGCTGTTTTGCTTTTTGAAAATAATACTGTGGAAGTCTTAGGCTTACTTTATTATTATTATTATTTTTTCACATATCTTTAAAAATATCCCCAAGGGCTGCTTTTGAACTCCCTCTCATCACTGGGTCCATGCCAGCCTCCCTGGTGGTTGTGCCCGTGGCCTTGCTCAGTAGGGAGTTATCTCTGCAGACTTATTTGTCCTAGCAGCAGCTCTTATGTAGCGTCAGGGGACCCCTGAGTGTTCTTCTGGCTGTTGCTGGCATGCTGCGTGGCCTGAGGCAAGACACTCTCTTGATTTCAAATTCATTTCTGTAAAATGGGGAGAAAAGGGCTCCTTCTGCTTCTTTAGGAAGATTGTGTGTCAGAGTGCAGTGAGAGTAATTTCTGAGAGTTTTATTTTTATTAGTGACACAAATAAGCGATTGTTCTACCCATTGGTTTTGGCTGTCATATGGTGGGTTCTTGAGGGAAGTTGGCATGAAAGAATGAATCTACCTTGCAGGGATTTGCTGTGCTGAGATATGGTTTAATAGAGAAGCAGTGGTACACTCACCATTAACTGGAAAAAGCAACCCGAGTCTGGGTGGGACAGTCCTTCCATGTCATGTGAAAGGGTGCAGCAGAGTAGACAAAGAAAAAGACAGAAATAGAGCACCCCAAACAGATTTTTTTTAAAAAAAGGCCTCTCTCACTGTATTAAGAAAACTGGCTTGACTTTTCAGCAGTACTAGAGACTGAATAGAAGGGTAGAGTATGACTGGTTAAGAGTTGGAGGTTATCTTCTTTCCTAGAAAGAGCTAGATACTGTAGCCTCTCCAGAGGCAAACACTGTTGCTAGTTTTCTTTTGTATCCTTCCAGAGATCCTTCATGTGTCTACAGATATATAATGATATGCCTCCCTTTTCATACAATACACGCCACTTTCCACCTTCCTTCTTTCACTTAACACATTGCAGATATCCATAGTAGGCTGTGGGGTACACTGATGTATAGTTTCCACAATCTGTACAACCATTTTCCTGCTGCTGGACTTTTAGGTTGTTTCATATTTGCTATTGCAAACACTGTTGTAATAAATATCCTACTCCACGTGTCCCTGCACACATGTGTGAGTAAAGTGTAGGATAGATTCCTAGAAGTGGAATTGCTGGTCAGAGGGTTCATAATAGCCTTTTTGTTTTAAGTCAGTATTGCCCTCCATAGAGGTGGTGTTGATTTACCTCCCACCAGCAGTGTACCAGGGCCCCATTGCTCCATAGTCTCTCCAGTAACAGGGTGAACTTTGCCAGTCTGCACAGAACAATGGTTTCTGATTAAACATTCATTATAGTTTTCATTATAAATTATAATTTATATTTAAATTTAAAATGTACAATTATAATTTATAATTATGAATTATAAATTCATTAGCATTTGATTTACTCTATGAGTGAGGCTGATCATTTAAAAAATATTTAAGTGCCATTTTTATCTCCTGTCCTGTAAACTATCCACTCATGTCCTTTGACCATTTTTTCTGTCGGGTTATTCAATTTTTCGTATTGATTTCTAGGAACTCTTTATGCATCTAAGGAAGTTAGCCCTTAGTTATATGTATTTCAGATATTTTAATCAGTTCATTTTTTATATTCTTGCTGTACAGAATTTAAAAACATTTTAATTAGTCACATTGGTCAATCTCTTTATTTTATGGCCTTGATTTTGAGTAATTCTTAGAAGGTCATCCCCACTTTAAGATTTTGTATATATCATGCTTTCTTCTGGTACTTTCACGCTTTTATTTTTTAAATCCAAATCTTTATCCAGAATTTATTATAGCATAAAGAATGAGATAGAATTCCAATTTAACTTTTTCCCAGAAAGATGTGGGTTTTGAATTGTGCACTTTTACTCACTAGCTGTGTGATTTTGAACAAATTAATTAATCTCTCTGAACTTCAATTTCCTTATCTGTATAATGAGAATAATAATAATAATAATAATACCTACCTAATGAGGCTTTGAAAAGGTTAAGTAAGATGATATATGGAAAACATTTAGCACAGTTCCTGGCACACATTAAGTGTTCAAATCATGGTCCAAATACTCAGGAACCTGGGACTACATAGTGTGTTCCAGCAAAAGGGAGAAGTTCTAGGTGGCTAGGATACAGAGGTCACTTTGCAGCTCACTAGGGTATGACTTAAGGTGAGTCACTTTATCACCTAAACCCACAGTTTCCTTACCTGCGTATTGAATGATGAGAACCAATCATGAGATCGTTGGTAGGTCCATGAGATCTCAGCTGTGAAAGCATTGTGTAAGCTGTCAGGGACCATATCAAAAGGCTGGCGATTATGGCCTCGTGAATGAGGAGCAGCCACGGTACAGGTGGGTGTTTGACGTCCCTGGCTGAGGAGCATAATTACCTTGCAATAACATGAAATTAACAGCTGATGGAAAGCAAGTGAGCTTGCAGCAGTTGATTATAGTAATGTTCAGTAATTGCCTTCTAGTAATTAAGCAATAATGAGCTTCCTGAGACAGAACCTTGTTAGAGCGAAAGATGGATCAAACGCTTTCAATTCAATGCATACATCTTGAGCACAGCAGTGGGACACGCAGACATGAGTGTCTTGTTGAAGTGTGCTTCTTGTCCTTAAGGACAGCAGGGGTATTAGACATGTAGAGCACTGCCCCCTCCACCAGGCAGGTGCCCACGCCTAGATGTACTTGGAGGAAGGCCCACAGGGCTCTGGGGTTGTCCAGGAGGGAGACTTCACCTGCAGAGCCCTGTATGCCAGTCTGAGCCGGTCCCCAAAGTGTGGCCCAGCATCTAGCCCCAGCTCAGTAATGCCTTCTTCAGTTTTTGTTGCCCTTTTTTATTCCCTCTGTTTGGATGTTTTGAATTCCTCAGGCATATCCTGTTTTTTATGCTCTGCCCATCTCCCCCCCACAGTTTCTGGGTGGGCCTGGTGTTGTGTTTAGGGCCTCTGTTTCTACTAGACTTGCTGACTTAAATTTTCCCTGGGCAGGGTTGCCGAATAAAATATAGGATGCCCAGTTAAATTTGAATTTCAGATAAACAACTAATGATTTTTTTTGTGTTAGTATGTCCCACATAGTATTTGGGTCACACTTTTTGTTTTGTTAATCCTCACCCGAGGATATTTTTCCATTGATTTTTTTTGTTTGTTTAAGAGTGGAAGGGAGGGAGGGGGAGAGAGAGAGAAACATTAATGTGAGAGAGACACATCGATTGGTTGCCTTCTGCATGACCTCAACTGGGGCCAGGGATTTAACCTGCAACCCAGGTACGTGCCCTTGACCAGGAATTGAACCCAAGGCCCTTTGGTCTGCAGGCTAATGCTCTAATTGTCAAGCCAAAATGGCCAGGGCGGGTCACACTTTTATACTAAAAAATTATTCATATGTCCATGTCATATTTGGAACAAACATATTAAAGTTTATTTATTGCTATCTGAAATTCAAATTTAACTGGGTGTCCTCTTCCTCCTTCTTTCCCTCCCTCCCTCCCTCCCTCCCTCCCTCCCTCCTTCCCTTCCTTCCTTATTCCCTTCTTTCCTTCCTTCTGGCAATCATACCTGGGTGGCCCTGATTTCAAATGCTGTAACAGCATTTACCACACTAATGCTTCATGGAGCCCTAGTAGCAAGTGGCGTTAAAAGGTGTTATAGGGGAAAAGAATTCTGAGCTAAAATCATGCTTGGTAAATCCTGGATTAAACAAAGTTAACCAGTTTTCTTCATTATTGGAATTTTCAGAACCTTTAAAATTTGCAACATTGGGTTGTGGTATGTAGTATTTCTCAAGGTATGTCACTGTCTTCCCCTACCCAATTCCTGGGTATTTAGGGTTATAGGAGCAAATGTTGAATGGATGCTGACAGTCTCTGTTTGTAGACCATGAGTTCTGATGTCGGGTTTTGGGAAAATACCACTCTATAGAAAAAACAACACAACTTTATATAATGTTGTCATTCTGGTTTTATTTTAAAAAGCTGTAAATGTAGAAAATACATGCATAGATGTAAGTATAGATAAATAAAAAAACTAGAAGAAAGGTGAAGGGGAGGGTACAGGAGGGGTAAATGCTGATGGAAGGAGACTTGACTTGGGGTGGTGAACACACAATACAGCGTACAGATGATGTGTTGTGGGATTGTGCACCTGAAACCTGTATAAGTTTGTTAACCAGTGTCACCCCAACAAATTCAGTACAAAGGAAAAAATAAAAACTAGAAGGATGTATACCAAAATATTAGCTGCCATTATCCCCAGTAGGGGTTGTGGATAGGGAAAGATTTTAGGTGATTTTTTTTCCTTTTCATTTGGCTGTGTGTTCTGTAATCCATGCCGTATGATTCTTGTCAGAGGGTTAAAATTTTTGATTATTTTATTTTAAAATGGATCACTATTCCATATGTTATTTTATTTGCCTCCCAAGCCACTCAGTGATAGATATTCTAATATTATCCCCATGTTATGGAGGAGGAAACTTGACACAGCTCTGTGGCAGACTCGGGTCTCCTGGTTTCACGATCATGCTGCCTCTGTGGGATAAGAGAATGGCAGCACACACTGTCCTGGGCAGGGGTCGTGGTGCCTGTCTACCCAGCCCCCTCATTTTACAGACCACGGTTGAGACCCTGAAAGGGAAAAGGACCTGAGTGAGGCATATGGTTTTTGAACAAGGACGCACCCTCAAATTATCTTTTTCTTGGACAGGGTCTGGGGACCAGAAGGCAGGGTAAGGATCTGGCCTTCTATTCACCAGAAGCCTTGACTTTATGTTATACTAGACCAAAAGGCAAAGGGGAAAATGCTCTGATGTGTAACAGTGAATACAGTTTTGTTTTGTTTTTAGAAAGGTCACTTTGATAAATGATTTATGTTGCCAAAATCACATTGCTTAGATTTTTTTTTCTTTTTAAGCTCCGCAAAGGACATATTTCCTATATCTTTCTAAAATGAATTTTTTCTTTTCTTCGTCTAGTTTTCCTTTTTTGAATCTTAGGCATATCTCCACTTATTTAGAGCTCTTGTGGTGAATATATTATTTGAGGTTTTTTTTGCTTGTTTGTTTTGTTTTGTTTTTCTTTTCTTGTGTCGAGGGCTGACTTTCAATAGATCGCAGCGATATTTGAGGTTTTGCTTGTTTATCCGAGTCCGACCCCTGTGCTTGGTACTGTCGTATGGAAGAATGATAACTGAATTGTGGGTGTGGTATGCAGGGAAAAGTCTGGGTCCAGCTCCCAATAGAAACCTGAGCTTGAGGGCACAGTGAGGAGCAGTGCTTGTGTGGTCTAGAGTCAGTGTGTGACCCTGTCAATATGGGGGTGCTGCTTCCAGTGCAGGGAGATTCTAGAGCACTGTAGTTCAAAGGGACCGGGGCCCATTCAGCTGAGCCCTCATGACAGATAGAGTAGCGCTGTCAACCATGAAGCAAGGAGTGGTGGCATGCTACTTCAGAAGGAATTGGGCTTTGGAGTTCGATGGATCTGGGTTTGAATCTTGGTCCTAAGATGAACTAGCTGTACATGTTTAGGATAACCTCTCTGTGCCTCAGTTTCATCTTCTGAAAGCTAGAGATGATAATAATCCCTGACTTATAGGATTGTTATGAGGATTAAATGAGTGAATACATGTAGAAGAGAACCTGACACATCATAAACACTGAATAAGTGTCAGCTATTGTTATTAACAATAATAGAATATAAAATTCCTAGAATAGTGCTTGGCCAGTGGCATACCCTGGCACGTGTTTGATCCCCAGACACGGTGTGACTTTGTTGTCCATTTCGGGCTCGGTGTAACTGACTGCTTCTGAATGGGATTCCCTGCCTGGGAAGCTGCCTCATATGGTGATCAGTGCTGCCCGAGCTGTTACATTACTTACCCACCAGAAGGGCTTCCTCAGACTGCAGTTTCCAGAGAATTCTGAGCTTTTCATTCAGCATTGTGCTTCTATTAGAAAGAGAATAGTAACCACAGCAGGTAACCTGGAGTTTACAGTCCGGCCTTAGCCCCAGAAAGCCTGCATTTTTAAAGATTCTGAACACTTTCCCCCCAGATGTTTATTTGAAAACACATTCAACAGAGCATTAAAGTAATTTCTTCTAGAAAGGAGAAGGACCTTAATTTTTATTCTGTGGCTCACTCCAGGTGGTAACTACGTGAGACTTGATGATGAACACTGACTCAATGCGTTGCCTTCCTTTGCTGAAGGTGCAGGATTTGGGCACCGTTAACCTGCTCGCGGGAGTCCTGTTTCCCAGGCCTTTATATTTGGATGCTGTCCCCTGGATTCTGCTTGTTTCTTTGACCTCTGCCAAAGATGATGAAGTAAAGGTGTGGCAAACAACCTAAGCACAGAAAAAGAATGCAGCCCCGTCCTGTGTTCCCTGTTATAGGCTTATGACAGCAGTGAGCTGTGGTCCGTGGGTGGTCCACAGAGCCTCAAGTCTTTCTGCTACCCTTGTGCCTGTCTCTGAGTTTTCCTTTCTTTTCACTGTTAACAGCTTGAATTTTAATTAACATACTGTGTCCTTGAGTTTTTAGTCAGAGTTTGACCTTGATTCTTATTTAGATTACTGCAGTGTGGTGGAAAAGAGTTTTGGATTTGAAGCCAGAAGAGAGAAGGGAAATCATATCCTTCTTAAGTGCTTACCCTTCATCATTTCATTCCCCGGCAGATATTTCTTAAGCTCCTACTATGAGGCTGGTACTGTGAAAGGCACTGCAGGGTAGTGGTTCAAGGAAATGGGTGCTGGGCCCAGGCTGTCTGGGTTTGAATCCCAGCTCCACAATGTAAGTGGGACTCGGCATTAAATGGGGCCTTAACTTTTTATTTACCTTCTCTTCTGCTTCAGTCAAGTGAGGATGCGAATAGTGTCCACCTGATAGGATTGTTTGGAGAATGAAATGAATTAATAATATAGAGTGAGATGATGATGACAATGACAATGATGGGGACGGGTTGGGATCAGGACTGAACCACTTCATTACTCTCATGCTGCTCACAGTCCTGTGTGTGTGTGTGTGTCTGTGTGTGTGTGTTTAGGGCCGAGGTGCTGAGGCCTGATGTTGGAGTGTGAGACAGACATATGTGATTAAGTACAGTGAAGCATGGTGAGTATTACTAAAGGAGAGGAGAAGGGTATTGTGGGAGCGTACAGCACGGTGCCCAGCCTCCCTCACAGGTCAGAGAACGACACTAGAGAGTGATGTGTAAGCTGAGATCTAAAGGAGGAATAAAAGTTAACTGGGCTGGGTGCAGTGAGGGAGGTTGCGTTCTGTGTTCTGTGCAGAAGGAACAGTATATGTGAAGGTCTGAAGAGAAAATCTCATGGTGTTTAAGAAACTGAAGAAATCTAGTGAGCCTAGGGCATGGTGAGAGATGGCACTGGCAATAATGAAGGCAGAAACCAGACCACAGAAAATGTGTGAGTCACAGTGAGGATTTTGGGTGACCAAGAGCCAGGTACTGTTCTTGGAGCTTTTCATCAGTTACTTCAAGCACCACAACGCTGTGATATAGGTGTTTTGTGGGTAGTGAAGTTAAGAGTAAAACAGTTTCACTTGCCCCAAGGCATAGACTTAGAAGGCAGTACAGTCAGGACTTGAACCCAGGTTTCTCTGGCTCCAAAGCTCGAGTTCTCTTGATGACGCCATATCTTTCTGAACTTGAGGTCTGGCTGTTAGCTTTCTGACTTCAGGCTACCTGCTTAATTTTCTTTATCTTCAGTTTACTCACTTGTAAAATGGGTAACATAAATAAATACCAGCCTCATAGGCTTATGAAAATAAAGGGAAATCTACATGGCATGCCAAGTACCTTGCGTGGCATATAGCAAGTGCAATGACTTCTTATGGACCCAGGTTCTTGACAGAGAAATGTTTTTTTTTCACGATCCCATGAACTGAAGCAGAACCCCACGAGCTGCCTGCTGCGTGTGGCCTGGCTGTCTGTCATCTTTCCAAGGACCAGCTGAAATGGAAATCCACATAGAAATCGCCTTTGCACACAGGGAACCTACTCCTCTACCTACCTGCCAGGTCTCAGTACACTGGACTCTGCTTCTGCCCTGCAACCCTGCAGTCCTTTGACCTTCAGCTGGCTAGTGGGAGTGACCCTGAGGCTTCTTTAGTTCTCTCAAGCATCCTTCCTCTCATGGGCTTGCTGTCATCCTTTCCCTGCTCCTCCAGAGTCCACCGGGCTTGTTCTGCCTACACCTTACGAAATGAGCTCTGTTGCTGATTGACTTGAATTGAATTTTGTTGTTGTTTGACTTTTCTTGTGTTGGTCTTGAGGGCAGAGATGGTCTCATCTCTGTATTTCCTATGGTGATTAGCACAGTATAATACTATCATAGGTACTCCACAGAGTACAGTTGTTTTCGCTAGGATAGGGCTTTATGGATACCAAGGCTCTTTTGTGTGTGTGTGTGTGTGTGTATTTAAAATATATATATATTTTAAATCTTCACAGCAGTCCTCTGAAGTAGAGTGTATAGTATTCTTCTTAGCATAGTTGGAGAAACTAAGGCCTACACTTAAGCAATATGACCATTACTTAATTCTTTAATTTTGGAATAGTCATTTACTAGGTGTAACTCTGTTTCATGGGCTAGGAAAATCGAGCTAAAAGATTCAGTCCCTTTCCTCAAGGATGGGATAGACATTTTTTTTTTTGGTACGTGCCCCTAGTGGGAATCGAACCTGGGACTCTCTGGTCCACAGGCCGATGCTCCAACCGCTGAGCCAAACCGGCCAGGGCAAGGATGGGATAGACATTTGAACAAATAATTGTATATAACAAGTGAAGTTTCAGGACAGAGGAACGATGAAGGTGTTTAACTTTATTTGGGGAAGATCAGTGAGAAATTCAGAGACAAAGAGATGGTTGCATTGGGCCTTAAAGAATTGATCTCGTGATGCAGAAAGAGTAGGAGGGAGGGCATCCCAGACAGAGCAAATGACATATACCAAAGCCCATAGGAATGGAGACAGGCCCTTTGGGAGGCCCTGTAGCATCAGCGTGCTGGCAGGAGGTGGATAACAGTGGGTGGTGGTAGAAGAGAAAGATGGCAATAAACCCCACTGGTGAGACCCAATGGCCCCCAGGACTTGCAAGAAACTGAAAGGTTCTTTCCTAGTTTCTTCCCCTTCCTTCAGACTCCCAGTCCCCAGCCCTTCTTCCCAGAGGCACACAGACTGTACATAAACCACCTTGAAGCTTTGAATGGACTCTCCTTTGCCCTGCTTCCTTGCACCCCCAGCTTGTCTTCATGTAGATTTGTAATCTCCTTTCCACATGAAAACACATCTTATCTATCACATGAGCGACCTGCGACCTGACGACTTGGAAGTATAAAGGTTATCAGGTGAAAGAACATCTGTGTCACTTACTCTCTGTGGTCTGAGGTAGCTGGGAAGGAATAAAGTCCATCTGTGACCTAACACCTGTGTCGCTGGCAGAGTCACCAGAGGGGAGCATTAAATTGCTCCTCAAATGAGTCAGACCCACTGTTCCAGAGCAGTCAGGGCCGGCGCAGCTTGAGCTCTGTGGGCAGGTCTCTCCGGGCCCCATCTCACTCTTGCCTGTTTGTTTGCCTTGCAGCTGTGTAAATGAGTATGGAAGATTATGATTTCCTGTTTAAAATTGTTTTGATTGGCAATGCCGGCGTGGGGAAGACGTGCCTAGTCCGACGATTCACTCAGGTAAGAGAACTCGGGAGTCCAGGATTGGCTTTGTCAGCCTGGCCTGCGGGGTTAGGAGCAACTAACGGGATGCTTGACTGGCCCGCGCCAGCCTCTTGGCTGCCTGTTGTTAACCCTCCCTTTGAAAGAGCACCAGATTTGTAGCCTAGACTAGAGTTCTTAAACCACCTCAAGGGAGCGTGGCTTTCTGTGTCACCACCACCCTCCCATGGCCCTTGTTGCTTCCTTTCATGAAAGGGGCAAGTCATTTTGTTTTCAGTGTGCAGCATCAAAACTAGATGATTAGTCCCTGGCCGGGTGGTTCAGTTGGTTGGAGCGTCGTCCTGTACACCAAAAGGTTGGGGTTTGATTCCTGGTCAGGGCACATTCCTAGGTTTCAGGTTTGACCCCCGGTTGGGGTACGTACAGGAGGCATCTGATCAGTGTTTCTTTTTCACATCGATGTTTCTCTCTCTCTCTCCCTTCCTCTCTCTAAAATCAACAAACATATCCTCAGGTGAGGATTAAAAAATAGATGATTAGATTAATAAATAGATTGTTAGTGAATAGTAATCTAAAGGGAGAAACAGATGAATCTGGATATCAAATTAAACCTAAACATTAATTAAAAAACAGCTCAGATAGAAATTAAACAAATCAAACTTCCTGCCTCTGCCCTCTCAAGTCCTCCCAGGAAACTGAGGGAATCATTTTGGTTCAGAACCAAATATGCGGATCTTTCTAGATGTGTTAAATGGGAATGAAATGAGAACAGTGAAAGACTATTTGAACTAAATAAAATGTTCCCTCTCGGTTGAGTCCTTATCTTGTGATCTAAGTACAAATTTCCTTTGGGGCTGCCCTTTTGAAAATTATGGCCAGAGATTATATACTTGTTTTTAAACAGAAATTGTGGGAAATCATTCTGAGGTTGACCTTCTTTTGTGTTTTTCCGGAAAGGATATGAATGGCATCCTTTTCGGGATTATCATGCATGCATCTTGCATTGAGACTAGATCTGTCTGAGGCATAGGGCAGCCTGGTGCCATGGAAAGGACATTGGCTTGAGAGTCAGGACAGTCCCTGCTCTGCCCTTGCTCATCTGTAACCTACCCTTGTTGGGCCTCCTTGAGGCACATTAGGGGTCTGGGGAGCTCCAAGGCTCCTTGCAGCAATGACAGTCTGTGGTCCTGTGGAAAACTGGAGAGGCAGATTGGATAAGATAAACAGCGTTAGAACAGAGGCCCCTTTGGAAATGTCAGGGTTTTCCCCCTGATAATGAACACAATAGAACTGTATTTTTTACAAAGTCTCAGCCTGGCGAAATCAAGGGTAACAAGCTAACATATCTGGGCTCAGTCAAAACCACCATGGCGTCATCTTGGAAACTCCAACTGGTTTTACTTCCACCTAACATTAGCCGTCTTTTCTGCTTGTGGCAGGAGGAGAAGACTGCAGAGATTAGAGAAGTTTTCAGTCCCTTTTTCAGAAAGTCCTTTGACCATGCCTTGTTACAGAAAGAGAGTCTTCAGCCTGCTCCTCTCATTTTATGGATGAAAAACTCAGGTCTAGATGGATGAAATGACTGTGTAGTATCTCATATCATGTTAGTGGCAAGGCTAGTATTAGAACCCAGGTCTCTCTGTTCTCAGCCTGATCATTTTTACCTTTTGCATATTCTAACCCCTGAAACCACAGAAATCTTGCATTTCTTTTTAAAAGCATAAACCTTGTCATTAGAGGTAAAAAAAAAAAAAAGCTTCCATTTTTGAACACTAATTTTTACCAGTAAGCACATTATCCCTTATTTTTCATTTCTGTGTACTTTTTACCCCTCCCAGTCCCTCAGCTCCCCCAAAAGTTTGTATTCCATAGACAGGATTGTGTTTGGTTTTGTTATTTAGTAGACAGTTAAAATGAATTGGATTCAGCTGTTTCAGAGGCATGAGGAGTTGGGGAACAAAATGAGGAGAGAAGACATTGGGAAGGATTTGTTTTATTTTGTGGCATTTGTTAACTGCAAAACAGCTGGAGCTATAAACTTGAAGCTTGGCAGCCTTGTGTTTGAGCCAAACCAAAACAGAAGAAAATTGATTCAATATTTGTAAGTAAAGTTATGAATGTTTATGTTGACATTTTTTGCAGACATGCAATGGAACATTTTCTGTTGGTTTGAAGCTCAGTCTTTTAAGTTTAAACATTAATTGAAGAATTCTCTTGTTAAGGAATGGACTTAATTAAAGATGATCCAATCTTAGCTGCCAGAGCCAATAGAATCCATTTTACTTTAATTTCTGGAAATTCTGGACTATAAGTGACAAGGGAAGAGAAACTAGGTGAAGTGTTCTTTCTTTCTTCTTTTTTTTTTTTTTTTGAAGTGTTCTTTCTTGATAGAACTCCTTCCTACTTCCAACTCCCTCCCTAAACTTACAGGAAATATTATGTAACAGTAAATTATATTTTGACAGAATGTTTCAAGTGTAGCTTCCAGTTTGAGGTAAAATTATTTTTGTTCTGAAATGCTTATAGCACCCACAAACTCACTGGATTTGAGGCCCACCAAGGGGGGAACTGGTTTGCTTGAGATCACACAGAGTTCCTAAGGCTGATACCTCCTGGTTTAGTGCTACTTCTACTAGACTTTCTCCCTGAATGATCTTGTTTTCTTCAGTTATCTTCCCAGTATCATTGGCCCTGATCTCATGTAACTGTAAAGTTATCACCCTCAGGGCAGAGGGTAATCCACAAGCTTCACTGTCTTGTTCAGTTTTCTCACACTGAGTTGAGTTTCTCCTGTTGGCTGTCCATGCCCTAGGCTGATAACTAGTTTTAATCTTTTTTGATATTACCTCTTTCAGAGAACCCACCCATTTTGCCCTCACCCGAACAATCCTGATCTCATCCCTGTAGCTCCATGTTTCTCAATCTTATCCTCCTGATTTTTTCTGTTTCATTGTTTGAAATCAGATCCCCCTGTCCTTTCCCAATTCTCTCCCTTCATCCTCTGTCTTCCCCTCCTTTATTTGTCTCCCTTTCCCTTTCTTTCCTTTTTTTTTTTTTCAGAATTTCTCTCTCCCTCCTTTCTCCTTCGCTCAAAACATACATACCTGCATTAAACAGGGCTCCCAAGACACTAGCCAGAGTTCTTTTTCTACTGGTTAACTCAGCCAAAGGGACTGGTGATGGGTAGTGATGGGGGAAGTGGGAGAATTTAATTTAATTGAGAGATTTGCTTAATTGTTATTTTCTATTATTTCTTCTTTAGGGTCTTTTCCCCCCAGGTCAAGGAGCCACAATTGGAGTTGATTTTATGATTAAGACAGTGGAGATTAATGGTGAAAAAGTAAAGGTAAGATGCTGAGGGTTCAGTAAGGCTTTTATTGTGCTACGTGAGAGAAGTAGAGTTTTCATAATATTTATTGTATCTCCTAATTGAAACCCTCATTGAAAATAATATACTCAGCCGTGGCAGCTTATTTCCAAACAGAGCTCATTCCCTTTTATGGGGGCAGGAAGGGATTGTGGATGATGGTTTACAAATGAGAAGACAGAGAAAGAAGGGCTAAGGCAAGTTCATCCTTTCTTCTGTCACGTCAGAGGTGATGTAAAAACAAGGCAGAAATTTCCTTTTGGGATCTCCTGAGTTGGGCCAGAAAGTGGTGCTACCTTGTCTGAACAGCAGCCCCATGAAGAATCAGTGGATTCCTACACTGGTTACGGGTCATTCAGTCACATGGATCATTTACTTTCTCCCATCATACCCCTGTTCCTAGCAAGGGAGAGAAACGAAAGGAGGGGTTCAGGAGGGATCCACGATCTCTCCCTTCCCCTTTGTGGCCTCTGGATAGTTTGGTACCTGTAAGAACTGTGGTGTCAATAACAGGAGAAGGGAGGTGGTGCTTATCAAGTACCTACTGTGTGTCAGTCCCTCTGCTCGGTGAATTTGTCTGTGTGGTCCTATTTGACTTAATCCTCATTATAACTCTTGTCAGTTAACTAGTAAATTACCTTCATTTTATAGGTTTCAGAGAGGTTGAGTGACTTACTTATCTGTGGCTTCACAGTTAGGAGGGAGGTAGGCAGGATCTGAACCAGTTTTGTGAGCTAGTGCACCCCACTGCCTGCCTGGGGTCTCCCCTGACATGAAAGAAGAGGGGAGTGAAGGCACAGTAAGCTCGGCACCTTGGAGCAAGGAGAGAAAGGTTTTGGAAAGGTGGAACGAGACTAAATCACATAGAGGGAGGGTAGAGAGACCTGCCCCTTAGAGTTAGTGAAATTCCACTGAGATCTTTCAGAGCTCAGGCCCATGGAAAGAAGCCCCAGCCCTGGCATCGGCTGCATGGTGAAATGGTGGCATCAGTCCCATCTGCATCCCGACCCAGGCACCCGAAGTTTGAGTACATGTCATTTATATCTTTGTCCCATGTGTCCCTGTGTCCCTGCCTTCAAATGCTTTGGGGAGGGCAGAGAAGCTCCAGAGTGCTCCTGCAGCTTCTCGCAGACACACAGAGTAGTGTTTAGGATGCATCTCCTGCATAGGGGACAGAAGTTCTCCAGTGTCTTGTCCAGCTGTGACTCCACAAAGTGACTCCTTATGGCAGATGTTCACACCACATACAATAGTAATGGAGACTTGGGGGCTCTGGAAAGCAAAAACGGGGTGTAAAACCCATGGAAATGCCAACTAGAAAGCTCAGAAAGAGTGCGTTGGGTGGGGAGAAGGCACTAGGGTGTGGGGATGGGAAGGAGGTGGGAGTGCACCCAGCAGGCTTGGCAGGAACAGCCACTTGCAGTGCTCTGTTCTTCCAGCAGAGCGGCAGTGTCGCCATCTCGAGGAGTTGAGTAAGGATAACTACTGTTTCGGGCATTTTACTTCCAAATGTTTGGGTTTCCTGTTTATGTACGTGTATATGTGTGAGTTAAGTCCTTTGACCAGAAATGTTAGCTCCTGCCATGTGCCAGGCACTGGGACTGAACAGGGCTGAGTAAGAAATGGTCCCTACTGTTTAAGAACAGGCTTATTTTTCTTTCCTGAATTCCCAGGTTTAGGTGTTAGATTTATTCCTCTTCCTGCGAACCATAACCTCATTTATAAGTGCTCAGCTAAAAAGCCATCTTTTTATAACATCTAACTCCATCATGAGACCCTGGTTTGTGTCTTGTTCCTCTGAATTGACAGAACTGTCCTGTCGCCGTCACCTGTTCAGGCCTCGGGACATTCATCCGTAAAAAGTGAGAGCTGGCTAATCTCCCAAATGAAGTCCTAACCCATTTGCCTGTGATTCTAGCCAAATATGTAGAATCAAGATGCAGAACGACCCTTTTCAACCACATTAATCCCAGGGCCTTGTTAACACTTGGCCACATGAGGAGCAACTCCCTCAGTCTCTCAGTGGAAAAGGGCAGAGCTGCCCAGGCTTCGCTGGGCAAACCTCTGTCTTACTGTTGTCCTTGTTCTTGGACATTTACTGCACACCCCTTCTTGGTGAGGTTTAAGTGTCTTTTTGCTAGTAGTTTGCAGGTTTTCTCAGAGCCCCTTAGAGGCAGTGGCAAAGAGATCACCCGCCTGGCGAGTGGCAGGGCACGACCAGAACCGAGGTCTGTCCTCTGACTTCTCGTCTCCCCCACCCTCCTCCACAAGTCTCATTCTTTCTTGGATGGCTCCCAGGATTGAAGACAGAAAATCAAAAGTAGTAGAAAGATTCTTACAGCTATTGAGGTTGGTGCCAAGCAGTAAAGGCACAGCTGAGGAAGAGGCCCTTTTCTCCAGGTGCTCTGCTTTAATGAAGGTGACCTTGAGTAGAACACATAATGAAAACATGTATAGAATGTTCTCCTATCCATTGATATTTTTTAGCCTATCATAAATAAATGCATAAGGAAAACTCTAAGCTAATCTACAACATTTTAACTTTAGGAGATTAATTATAGCAATAAAAGATTTCTTTGGATTTCTCTCTAATCAGGTGTATTTTGTGTAGATAGGAAAGTCTTGAAAGTATGCACATATATTTGCTCATTCAACCGTCTGTCCATCTGTTTATTCATCCATCCTGGGTTATAGTAGATGCTTTGTTCCCAGCACAGTGTTAGGTAAAGCACTTGGCTCCCTAGTAACTTACTGTCATCAAGCTCAAACATTTTATCTATGAAAACTTCTTTACTGTCCTACTAATTATTACACAGAGTTAATCCTTCCTTTGTGATTCCACAATCCTTTGTCTTACAGTTAGCCATTATTCAAATGTGTCCACTGTGTACCATGTAGCGTGTTAGGAAGGCACCGGGAATAAAGTTAAGAGACAGACCTTGTCCTTAAAGAAAGTCTAGCAGGGAGACTCACTCGAAAACCAATGGTTGCAATAGATTATTGTGGCAGCGAGGCAGCAGAGGTGTAAGTGGCAGTGTAGCCCATGCCGGGCGGCAGAGTGGCTAGAAAGTCCGTGGCTGTGGCAGTGAGAACAGATGGACTGGCATGGGACTAACACTCGGAGGCACTTTCTCCTGCTGGCGCCTCCTTAAAAGGGTGTCTCATATTTTAGTATGGTTAATATTGTGCTTATCTTCCCTATAGACTGTGAGCTCTTTGAGATCATGGATTATGTTTTAGTCATCTTTGTGTCGTCCCTGTGCTTAGCACAGGGCTCTGCGTATATTAATGAGCTGTAAATGCTGAGAAGGAGTGAATGAATTGCAGAGAGAGTGGTGAGGCCGAGTTGAATGATAAAGGCAATGGAATATGGTTTTCCTGAAGAATCAACTATAAGGCTAGAAATAGGTAGCCTCCTATGAGAAAGCATCTTGGTAAGGCAATGCAATCACTTTTAAAGAAAATATTTTTAAATATTTCAGTGGCTTTAATCCTTGAAGCTGTTCTCAAGATGTGCCAGTCATGAGAACATACTAATTTCTTTTCTTTTTTTTTGAGAACATACTAATTTCTAATGATTGACAGTGTTAAATCCCATCACAAGTGTTTTTAGGGGCTCAGTGTGGCATTAAAACAACAGCCTGCAGTTCTAAGATCTTGGCAGAGGGGAACCATGTCCCTACATTTGGGACAGAGCAGAAATAACCTTTGTCCTGGCAAAAGCCAGGACATCTGTATGGTCGCCTTCAGCATGCACAGACTTTCATGTACACCATCAAAGAGCAGCTGTAACTCCACATCAGAGAGCCTTTGTGCCGCTAATTGGTGGCAGGGACTACCTACCGGTCACTCTTCAGTTTCTTCCTAAACTTGGTAAGAGCAGAGGGTTACACCGACTGACTCCTCCTCTCTGGATGCCGATGTGCGTGAAATCAGTCTCCAGGGGCAGACTCAGTGCAGTGGCACGAAATGCGTCCTCAGCTGGGAATGAGAAGGCCCGAGTCCCAGCTTTGTGAGTAACCAGTCAGGAGATGGAGTTCTCTGTTCATGAAGGGGAGGCATAAACTTCGCCTAACCCACTGGATTGCCGTAAGGACTAGATGAGACTTCAATAAATATTTGAACATCCCACCGTTTGACAGACACTCTCTTTAGTGCAGGGAAAACTGAGTAAAATGGACCCAGACTTCCCCCTCGTGAAGCTTTCAGTTCAGCGAGGAAGATGACTATTACACAAATTATTGCTTGTAAAGACATGCTTCAGATGTGTCAGGTACATGAAGGAGAAATGCAGGGCGGTTGCAGGAGAGAATATGTGGGGGTGGGGATGGGGACCCTGGCCTTATCCGAAGGTGCCAGGAGGCCTTCTTTGAGGAAATGATGTTTTGTTAGTGGGGGTGAATGCATTTTGCGGCGTGTGAAATTTATGCAATTAGAAGGGAATATTATTGTTGTTGTTATTTCTCAACAGTTTTCTTTCATTATCTTTTGCTTTGTGCAGGGAAATTCGGGGAGAAGTGAGAAGTGTTTTGCCTTGTTTTTGTTGTTGTTATTAGAACCATCTATTATGTCATAGAATTGGTAGATGACTTCAGAAAATGGGAATTTTCAGCAGGTTTATATATTCATTAACCTCTTTTTATAAAGAAACCGCTGAAACCTAAAGAGACTAAGTGACTTGCTCAAGGTCACAGAGCTTAAAAAGGGTGGAAGGAAATTATTATTTTTGTCTGCCATGGCACCCTTCCTGTTTTTATTAACCAAGATAATACTTTAATATATTCGTTTGAATTTTGAACTGGAAAAGGTGGAGAAGTTGGATTTTCTCCTTCTCCAGTTGCTGACTGAAAATGTAACAACCACAGAATGGCAGCTTGCCCTGTATCCTGACTCTTATAGTACTGCATTGTGGTTAAGAGCAGGGGACTGGACCATAATCCCTGGTTGAATTGGCTCTGGAACATACTGGCTGTGAGATGTGAGTGAGTAATTAATGCCTCTGTGCCTCATGTGAGAATTGGATAAAGTAAAAGTACCTACCTCATAGTTATTGTGAAGATGAGGTGACACATAATAAATGCTCATAGACACAGACAACAGTGTGGTGTTAGCCAAGGGAACGGGGGTCAGGCGGGGGTAGGTGGAGGTGGGCGAAGCGGGGGAAATGGGGACGGAAGGAGACTGCTTGGGGCCATGGGAGCAGGATGCAGTGCGCAGGTGATGGTTGTTGAGTTGTACACTTGAAACCTGTATGGTTTTGTGAACCAGTATCCCCCAATAAATTCAACAACAACTTGCCCGGCCAGTGTGGCTCAGTGGTTGAGCGTCGACCCATGCACCAAGAGGCCGCCGGTTCGATTCCCGGTCAGGGCACATGCCCAGGTTGTGGGCCTAATCCCCAGTGGGGGGCATGCAGGAGGCGGCCAGTCGATGTTCTCTCTCATTGATGTTTCTGTCTCTCTCTCCTTCTCCCTTCCTCTCTTTCTAAAATGAATAAAGAAAAAAAATGTTTTTAAATTCAACAACAACAAAAAGAAAGAAAAAAAACGAGTAAAAGGGAAACTCTTAAATCTTAACAAAGCAACAACAAACAAACAAACAAAAGAACCCCCAAATCCTAAGCAAGCCCCTGTCCCTAACCAGACACACACAACACATTAAAAAAAATTATAAATGTTTTCTCTTAGGGTAGAAAATAACTATGAAATCATTTGGGTGAAGGTGTTTCTTCTAAAGTGAAGCAATGCTTGCTTTCCTTTCTGCGTCTCCAACCTGAGCCTTCTCATACCTTTACAGCTTCAGATCTGGGACACAGCAGGTCAAGAGAGATTTCGGTCCATTACCCAGAGTTATTACCGAAGCGCCAATGCCTTGATCCTCACCTATGACATCACCTGTGAGGAATCCTTCCGTTGCCTTCCTGAGTGGCTGCGGGAGATAGAACAGTACGCCAGCAACAAGGTCATCACTGTGCTAGTCGGTAAGTCAGGACTAATGAGGAGGGAAGTTTATTTTGGGCATCAGAGAATTTATAATCACATAAAGCTTGTCCTTGGTACCTTCCAAGAATATAGTCTACTGCTGTTTAATTCAAGCAGTCAAAATTCAGTTCTGCAACTGAAGAGAAAATGAAGTAGGTCCTCTCTCATGGTGATGGTTTAGAAAAGTAAAGTAGAAAATATTGCGGATTGATTTTTCTATCAATGTAGGCTCCAGGGAAGAAGATAGACTGCCATGAAGTTATGTGGGATGCTAAAAATTACTTTAAATCTAATTACGAGATCATGAAACTGCTGGTCTAGAAGTAAAATATATCTAAGTTGATATGGAATTCATTATTGAAGCAATTGCTTTTTGCCTAAATTATGGACTTTGGCTAATTTTTTCCCTTCTTACATTTATGCTGATTTGAGAAATTCTAATTTTCAGAAAGACTCTAATAAGGGAAATTGTGCTATGTTTCATTTTGTAGGAGGGTAGAACCTCTGTTTAGTATGGGGGAAAACAAAATAATCCATCATTTCTATGGTGACAAGTGCATCCATTATGAATAGAATTTCAGTGAAATACCAGATCATTAAAATTTCCTCTAGTGGTGATGGAGAAATGTTAATAATATATGGTTGTTAAAATATTTTATTCCTAAGCCCTGGCCAGTTTGACTCAGTGGTTAGAGTTCCAGCCTGAGGACCAAAGAGTCTCGGGTTTGATTCCAGTCAAGGGCACATACCTTGGTTTCAGTTTGGTCCCTGGCCCTGGTCGGGGTCGTGCGGGAGGCAACTAGTCGATGTGTCTCTTTCACATCGATGTTTCTCTCTCCCTCTTCCTCCCACTCTGTCTGGGAAAAAAAAAATGTTTTCTTCCTAAGAAGGAACATTACTGTATATTCTAGCAAGACCTGAATTGGAAATCTGGGTAGAGAACCTCAGAAACATTAAGTTATGCATTATGGCTAATGGTAAGTTAACACTTTATGGTAAGCATTATAGCTAGCACATATGTGCCGGGGATCCTACCAGGAACTTTATGTGTCATGAGCCTTAATTTACAGATGAGGAAACCAAGGCCCCGAGAGGTGAAATTTTTGCCCAAGTTCAAACAGCATGTAAAATCTACCTCAAACTCTGTATTTGTCCAACTTGAACATGCTGCTTTGCAGCAAATTCCTGGACTTTTCTTTCAGGCTGCTGGGTTAAGTGTCTGCCTCTCCATGAGCCAGTGCTCCATCCCAGTCCTGAAAACCCTCTTGCACACTGCAGAACCTTTGCCATGAAGCACCTGAGAGCCCTCAGCTTTGGACTTGGGCTTTCTTTCTGTTCCACAGAAAGCCCTGGAGACTTGAGTCAAAGCATTAGTACTTGGGAATCTAAGGAAGTTAAATGAAGATTTGAGGGGAGATAATGAGTCAGTTCTGTAGGAAAGAGGCCCTGGCTTTTTTGTTTAACTTTATTATGGAAATTTCAAACATAAGCAAAGGTAGAGAAAACAGTATAATGAACTCCATTGCACACATCTCTCAGCTTTGGCAATTATACCTCATGGCCAATCTTACTTCATTTGTTCCCCATCTATTCTGTCTGTCTTCCCCTTTGATTATTATTATTTTTAAAATTTATTTTAATCCTCACTCAAGGATATGGTTTTACTGATATTTAGAGAGAGAGAGAGGAGAAACATCGATCAGTTGCCTCCTGCACATGCTTCCGACCAGGGATCGAACCTGCAACCTAGGAATGTGCCCTGACTGGGAATTGAACCCGCCATCTTTTAGTGGACAGGACAGTGCTCCAACCAACTGAGCCACCTGGTCAGGGCCCCCTTCAGATTATTTTAAAGCAGATGTATTAATTCATCTTTCAAATTTCAGTGTATAGCTCTAAAAGATAAGTTTAGTTTTTAATTTTTTTAAGAGAACCTAACCACAATGCCATTTCACATTAAAAAATATTAACATTTTTGTTTTTTGGTTAATCCTCACCCGATGATATTTTTTTCATTGATTTTTTTTTTTTTTTAAGAGAGAGTGGAAGGGAGGGAGGGAGGGGGAGAGAGAGAGAAAAAGAAACTCGACGTGAGAGAGACACATTGCCCTGACTGGGCCAGGGATTGAACCTGCAACCCAGGTACATGCCCTTGACTGGGAATTAAACCCTCGACCCTTTGGTGTGCAGGTAAATGCTCTAACCACTAAGCAACACCAGCCAGGGCAATAATTCTTTAATGATATAAAAAATTGAGGCAATATTCAAATTTCCTTGATTGACTCAAAATTATTTCAGTTTATTCAAATCAAGATCTAAATAAAGCCCATATATTGTAATTGCTTTTTAAATATTTTTAAATTATCCTTTTATCTGTAGTTTATCCCTCTATTTTTTCTCCCTTTGAACTTGTTTGTTAAAGCATGTTTGTCTAAAATTCAGAGTTGTCAAGTCTGAATTTTGTTATTTCGTGCTTGGGGTGCCATTTGACATACTCCTCCATTACCTGTATTTCTTGCAGAATTGTAGGTAAATCTAGAGGCCTGGTCAGATTCAGGGGTTTTTGTTTTTGCTTTTCTTTTTCTTCTTAGTAAAAATTCTTCACAGTTGGTATTCTGAGGTATAGTTCTCACAGGACAGTCAAGAAAAATGCTTCATTCTTTTTTATTTACCATTTTTCAAGATAATGAGTTGGTGCCCAGTATCTTCCAAATGTAACTATTAAAGTTTTTATTTGAATATCATATTTAAATATATTTGATGTATTCTAGTCCCTTGCAGTTATTATCAGCACTCCATCTCTTCCAACCTTGACAGTGGGAGCTTCTTCAAATGGGCTCCTGCGTCCTTTTGACATGACCCCAGGAACCTTATAATTTCCTTGTTTTCTGGTGTGATAAGTATTCCAGGCACATTTTGTACATTTCTTGCACAGACCTGGAATTAACCATTTCTTTAAGAAGTACTGTTTCCTTTTAGTGGGAAGTTGTATTTAGAGGCCACAACCGAGGTGATAGGAATCCTTATGAGTGAGCTGGTTATTGCTTTTAGGCATCTCAGTAGACAGAGCTAGTGTGTGTGTGTGTGTGTGTGTGTGTGTAATGCTGTAGCGCCCACCAGGGGTTGTCCTATTAGGCTCTACCAAACATTCTGACTCACACTTGGCATCACATTCACTTAGAAGAGTATAGGACAGGAGACCTGCTGATAGGAGGTCAGCATCGGGCATTCCTCTTCCGTGGAAGCAGTCCTCATGGCAGTCCACGTAGCTGTCCAGAACCTCCCAGGACCGGTTAGGTATGAGGAAAAAGGCTCACTTCAGGCAAGTGCAGGATCTGCCCTGGCCTAAAAGCCTCAGGGGCCCAGAGGAGCCAGTCTCGCTCATAACTCCATAGGCCTAACTTTCAGGGTCTCTTCAGGTGAAGAATCACCACACTCAGGGAAGCCCAAAGTTATGGCTTTCCATTAAGTATTTATAATTCATACACAGAATTCCCAGGCCATATGGAATTTATCAGTCAGGATCCCTTTTACCACAGAAAATGTTGCCAAGTAACAGTTAACATACCACCTTTGTCAGATTTCCCAGAGAAGAGAGGTACATTTTTTGAAAGATAAAATATACCATGAATTATTCACTTTGATATTTCCATTTATAACTTAGAACTTCAGAAATTGTACTTAACCTCATTAATCTTATATCTGTATTTCCTCTTTCCTGTGTCCCAAATCCCTGTCCCAGTGACACCTGCGTAATCACTCATTTGCTTTACCCTGAAAAACATCCACAGCGGCCTTAGAATAGCAATGCCACCACTGTGATTACTGAAAGAATTCAAGACTTCTTTCCTTCAACTCTTTTTATTCTTGGGGCATATGCAACTGTGGATGCATAGTTAAATCACTGTGTCTTAAACTCATGTGAAATAGTTTCTCTGGGTAGTTATACCACTTCATGATAAACCGGTTCATTTGTTTAGTTTTGCCTTCAATTTTAGGAATTGCTCTTTAAATTTAATTTCATATTAATTGTATAATTATGATTGATTATATAATTATGTAAAACATTTGTAAGGTTCTGAAGTCAAATCTATAAAATAAGGTACATTTAGAGAGACCTAGCTTTTGTCCCTCCCTATCCGTTAACCTTATTCCTTTAATGGGTAACCATTATCTTTAAAATTAAGATTTTGGTTTATTCTCCCATTAAAATAAGCAAATAAACTTTGTGTATATTTTTTCATCCTTGTTCTTAGATAGACAGTTGTATATTATATGCACTTTCTTTTGCTTTGCTTTATTCACTTAACAGTATATCCTAGTGTCTCACCTGGCAGCAGATAGAGATATTCCTTATTGCTTTTTACAGTGGCAGATAACTCCAAGTAACTATGAGTGTACGACAGTGTATTTAGCCAGCACCCAACTGATGGACATTTGGGCTGTTTCCAGTGCTTTGCCATTACAAATGGCACCGGTATTTTAAGATAAACATTCCAGTAATTACGCTCCCATTTGCTTGGCTTTCCTTGCCCATCTGTCTGGTTTGACTTCAGCTATGGAATTGAATTTTGATGTTTCTGAGTCTGCAAAAAGTCAAATGGTGATTCCTTATGTGATTTTACTACTGTTGTAGGCAACAAGATTGATTTGGCTGAAAGGAGAGAGGTCTCCCAGCAGAGAGCTGAAGAATTCTCAGAAGCCCAGGACATGTATTATCTGGAGACCTCAGCCAAGGAATCTGATAACGTGGAGAAACTCTTCCTTGACTTGGCGTGCCGCCTCATCAGCGAAGCCAGGCAGAACACACTTGTGAACAGTGTATCATCACCCTTACCTGGAGAAGGGAAAAGCATCAGCTATTTGACTTGTTGTAACTTCAACTAAAGGCTGAGGCAAGGAGAAACGAGAGGAATCAGCAGCTGCTCCGATGGCCACAAATTGCTGGGGAGATCTGGCGACAATGATGGTCCCAGCTCTTGGACCTTCTGACTCCTGAGTTTACAACGCATGGCTGGCCAAGGGCGTGGTCCACAGGCCGGCACTAGCAGAACCTATAACGGCTTCATCCTTTTGCAGTCTGGAGTCAGAGCAAGGAGAAAATTGCACTAGGCGCTCCATGACCTGCAAAGCATGTTGCTTTTGTTTTTTAAAAAAAGCAAGCAAAAGCGCATTCCTGAACCCAGTCGGGGGAATCCCTCCTGCACACCAGTGGGTGCATGTGAGGGCTGTTCCTTAGGGCTTCTGGGGGCCTTGGTTTTCTTGTCCACCAGATAAACCAAAACTGGGAAGGCCAAGTACTGTCTCTGTGGTGTGTGTTGATGACCCCACGGAGATTTCGAAGTGTTATTTCTCTTGTCCGCAGGCACTTTCAAGAACTTTGGGATGTAAAAATGAAATGAAACCTTTACCCATGACCAACAGTTAACGATTATTGTTTTAATGATATATATATAAGCTCATGACTCCTCTTGGTGCTAATGATTCCGCTGTTTCACAGACCAAACATTTTAGTACATTGATGTCCTTAAATGTATTTCATAGAAATAAAAAAAAAATAAGGGAAGTCCATGAATCAGCACTCTTTCTCAAAGTCTCATTATACCTTTTCTAGGGTGGATTTGTTGGAAAGACAGTACTTTTCTTTCATGTTTCCCTCTAAATTTCCTTCTGTTTCCTCATCTTTCCTGCCCTTTAAATGAAAACAATTGAAAAATGAAAAATAAGAATGGTTGATAATATTCTAATATAAAAGATGAGCTCTAAGACACTCTGTGTAAGTATGAGAAAACAGACCAGATCTGACCAAAATACTGTGGATTAATGGACTGCAGGGCAGTGTGCCAAGCAGAACACAGCCCTTGATAGCAGGTCATATCTTTGACCTTCCGGTACTATCTTTCTTGGACAGACCAAGGCTTAGGGTTTTGTAGGTTTTTAGTATTAGTGAAAATAGCAACAGATGAAAATTCTCATGAACCATTTTTGTATCTTCAGTGATAACCTTAGAAAACTTCTGCTTGTGGAAGCAGGTTCAGTGGTCATCTGTAACCTCCTTTGTGTAGTAATGTTACTCTCAGATCATACATTCTTTCTTGTTTCTTTTCCTCTCTTTCTTTCCTGGCCTCTCCCTTCTTTCCTTTCTTCCCTCCCTCTTCCTAACTCCCTTCTTTCCTTTCTTCCCTCCCTCTTCCTCACTCCCTTCTTTCTTTATATGCACGTGTTACTGCGAATCTCCAATTCAGATGGAGCTGTATATGCCTTTACTTAGCCAATTTTAACCCAGGACTCAAAAATGAAGACATGCTGCTGAATATGTATTATTTCTTCAGTGCCATACTTTGATACCTTCCAATTTGTTCACTGATATAAATGCAAATTGGGAAAATAATTAAACCTGTCGATGCTGTCAGATGTTTATGTAGCATGCTGCTTAGCATCACTGAGGGATGAGTAATGGAGAAGGACATAACATGCAACGCCACGGTTTCTGTAGGTGGTGGCAATCTCGGTCCTGATATGTTGATGTTTGAAAGCTAATTTTTAAAAAACGAGTTGTGTAGAGACACGATATTGATAAAGCATTTCTAGCACTCTCAAACAGGTTCCAGAGTGACCCATCTCTTGCACATGGGGACTGTACATTATTCTTTAAGGGACTGCTGCTTTTGGTTGGCCCCACTGTATTTGTCCTGATTGTATGGGTAAGAGAGATCCCAGAAGTTTGAATTGCTTTCATTTCCGAATCAATCTCTATAGGAAAGAAAAATCATTTTAATAAACACCAACCAAAATAATTTATAACTGTTGCCTTTCCCTCCCAATCTTCCCCACTAAGCTGGCAATGAAAGGTATTCAGAAAACAAGCTGATCAAGGTGGGCAGAATGTCTGTTTTGAAGCTGTGAGGAAATGTACCTAAATTTAGATTTATTATCTTTTAATTAGGGCAAACATCCAATTACTCTAGTACATCATGACCCAACTTTGTCTCACAGCAGCAAGTGTGTTGAAAATAAAGTTGCTTTGTGAACTTAGGGGGTAGGACCTTGTTAGATTGAACAAATTTATGTGAAATAACAGCTGCTAGAGTCACTCTTGCATTCTGAAATTCGTATTCTCTAGAACTCACCCTCCTCTGTCTATCGGTGGCCACATTTAGAAGGGGATTACAAAGCTCTGCTCTGGGCCCCTTACTTCCCTGTTACTCCCTCCAGCCTTTGTAATTTACAGTCACCCATCCATGACCCATCAGCAGGACACATGAGAATGTAGGGCTTTCTCCCCCCGCCTTAGTTGTGTGAATTCCAGTTTAGGCCTTATGGACACTTGTTCACTGAAGTAGCTCAAGTTTGAGAATAATCCCTGACAATATTGTAGGTGTTCAATAAGTATAGTTGAATAAATAACTTAGTGCCAAGAGGAACTTTTTTTGGTTAAATAGAAATTTCTCAAAAAGAATTTGAGAAAGGACAATAATTAAATGTGGTCATCTTAACCCAGGCCAAAACCTAAACTTAATGGTTTGCCTACTAGTTCTTAATGTCATGGCAATATTTGCTAAGATGAATTCTTAAGTAAACATGAATTCTCATTTAATGGTGGACGAAAGAGAGAGTTGCTCTCTCAGTTCAGTTTGGCTTAATCTCCATGTCTACTTCTGTTTCTGGTGTGATCTTTTTCTTCTTTTAATAAACTTATGAAATATATGGCAATAAAAATGGATCATATTCATGTCATGGAGTCAGGTTTGGGAAAATCTGTGAAATCATATAGCTTGCTGGTATTAATGATTTATTATGGCTTTGTGTAGACTGTATCCTCAAAAGATTTTGTACTTTCTCCTTTACCTATGCAAGGCTTTTTATTCCTTATATGCTTTTATTAGATGTATTGAATTACGGTAACATTTGATTTTTTTTTTTAATCCTCACTCGAGGATATTTTTACATTTATCTTCAGATAGAGTGGGAGGGAGAGAGAGAGAGAAACATTGATGTGAGAGAGACACATTGATTGGTTGCCACCCGCACGACCCCAACCAGAGCCAGGGATGAACCACAACCGAGGTACATGCCCTTGGTCAGAATCAAACCCGGGACTCTTTGGTCCATGGGCTGACTCTATAACCGCTGAGCCAAACCGGCCAGGGCATAACATTTGAGTTTGATTATACAGGGCCAGGTACCCTTTCCGTGGATTGGATTTGCCTATTAGCTTTTCCTGGCCTTTCTTTTTCTCTTTTAGTCATTTTCTGTTCACACCTCTTCCTGAATAAGGTGGCAAGAAAACTAAAAATGAAAGTCAGGATTGATTTGATGTGGCAATTTCTGATTTGGGGTTTGGTAAAGCCCACTGGCCAAAATAGCATATTTGGATTAGGATTATTTTAAGCAGTTTAGACTTCTTAGAAGGTGGAGGGAACATGTAATAGAAAACTGGATTCTTCTGTTCATGAATGTGTGCCCTTGGGGGGCACTGGTGGCTGCCAGGGTTAGATCGATGGTTTGCCTCCCTTACCCTTTTAGCTGTCCCATAATTCTTCCAGATTCAGCATCAACTTTCAGGTAATGAACCATTCGGAATAAATACCAGTTGGATTTTGAATTGGTCTTCTGACCAAAACAAAAACATCTTTTTTATAAACCAAGCCACATCAGCCTCTAGAAGAGCTCCTCTGGGCTTGCGCTTTTTCATCTAGAATTTATTAAACTGCAACTGGTTACTTACTTTCCTCAACCATGCTCTGGGCAGATGTGTTTTAATACGAGTATAATAATACTTTTAAGACTTAACTAGAAAATCAAAAGCAGTGGAAAAAACGTGTGTGTGTTCCATCCCTCAGTCATAAGCAGTCTAGTTTGAACACAAATTTTGGGATAAGAGAGGGATGCATTTTCTTTATTCTCAGATTTCATTTCTGTCACACGAGCCTATTTGTGTTTGGAAGGAAGACTGCCTTCCTTTACATTCTTCACATTGGGTAGAAAGCATACTGAATTGAGAACTTATCATCCTGTCAGACAACTAATTAATATAGTAATGTTAGACCAAGGGAGATGAGACTTCCTTTCCTAAGTCCATGACATTGGAATGTTACAATCATTCCTGGAAGCCATACTTTGAAATTAAAAACAAATTGAGGCATAATAAAGATGGCGAAGGAATTGAAAATTCAAGATACTGGAATATTTGAAGGATTTGGGGAGATTTAGCTTTGGGAAAGAGAGAGGAATACAGTTAGTGCATTAGAGCAAGACTGTGGTTCAAAGGGGTGTACTGGAGCCCATTGACTAGAGGCCATAGGGCCACAGATTTGGCCTCCACGTCAGAACACTCTCAAAAAGATGGTTCGCCATGGAAGGGGCAGCTTCAGCAATAGTCTGTCCAGCAGAGGTTAGATAAGAACTCAGCAAAGATGATGTAGAGAGGATTCCAGAACTGATTAGGCGCTGGACCAGATGACCTAGTAACTGAAAATTCTATGTTGCAGTGCTTTGCCCCTCATTACATGTTCAATTAAATATTTGTTGACCCACAGCTTATGGTTTTAAAAAAAAAAAGCTTTGCTCTTCTACCAGAAGTGCATCCTACCCTCCAGGAAGGAGGTTGGTTACATGTTGTTAGGCCAAAAGACTACTTGCCATTATGCCCTAGGCTGTGATTGCTTTGTCAGTCCATTCATTGATGTCCTGTTGAAATCACAAACTGGTTCTTGAGTTAAATTAAAAAAAATTTTTTTTCTTTATTGATTTTAGAGAGAGAGGAAGTGAGAGGAAGGGAGAGGGAGAGATAGAAACATCGATGAGAGAGAACATCAATTGGCTGCCTCCTGCATGCCCCCACTGGGGATTTGGCCCACAACCTGGGCATGTGCCCTGACCAGGAATCAAACCGGCGACCTCTTGGTGCATGGGTCGATGCTCAACCACTCAACCACATGGGCCAGGCTTGAGTTAAAAAATTTAAAAAAGGTATTATTTTAGTAGAAGTTACAATAATAATGATTTCATGAAATCATGAAATTTGTGTATTTGTCACTTGCCAAAAATAGACCAGGCTGTTTAGTGAATAATTGGTGTCTCTTCAGGATTTCAGGATAGGCATTTTTAGTAGAGCAGAATCTTCAGTTAAAGGTCCCATAAATATACCAACATGAAGTTCTGCAGCTCCCATCAAACATGGGCTGATGGGTCATTGGCATAAAGCAATCCCCAAGATCTATTTTGGAAAAATCTCAAATAACATTTAGTTACTTGGTTTGATTTGCTTGAAAAAACATGATCTGAAAGTGATTTTTAACAGAAAGGAGGCCAAATTGCTTCATGTAGAAAGTAACAAAACATGGGTCTTTGAAAATCAGAGATAACGACAAGCAACATTTGCTAATAAATCCCATGACCCAAATGATTCCACCTGCAAAATAACACGCATCCTTGCTAGGCTGACAGATTCATTGGCCTTTATTAACAAGTCACTGGTCTTGCATCAGTAGAAACACTTGAGTTTGGGTGAGACTTCCTCTGATTCCTTTGCCTAAGAGGACAGAGCATAAAGCTAGCCATCTCATCTTTAACTGACTTCCTGAGGTGAATGAGTCAAAATTTTGCTTTCCCACTGAGTTAAAGCAGAGTTTTTAGAGATGTATTCTAGTTCCTGATGGAATCCTTAGTGGGCCGTGACACGTAAGGGAGTGCTGTGGGAGGTGTACAGAAGGGACTCTAGGCTAGGTGTCAGGAGTCCTAGTACTGCCATAAATTAGCTGTAACTTTATGCAAAGCACAATCTCAAGCATCAGTTTCCTGATCTATGATAGACTTATAATACCTGTCAGGATTATTGGGAAAATTAGATAAATTGAAAGTATGGTGCCTGGTAAACAGTAAGCACTCAAATATTAGTTTATTTTCTTTCATTAAGAGCAGACTTTGAATGGCCTGATGCAAGTATGGATCCTCAGGACAAAATAAGGAACCCTTTCTGATGTCAAAGAAAAGAGCTCTATTTCTGAAAGGGCCTTAAAAGGAAGTCACTTATTTGATCCATCAGTCTGCCTTTGGGCATTACTGTTGTTACCAAGAAGACTGCATTTCTTTACATACTTCAGGAAAGTCATCCTCTTTCTCTCTCTCTCCCAATAGGCAATTCAAGTTGTACACTCATTTTCAGGAAACTTAAACCGTATTACTGAAATACCTCAGTGCAATTTGAACCTCTTTCTTCCTGATCCTATTCTTCATGGGAAGAAAAATGGGTTGATCCCATCTTTTTAAGGGGCCATTTTTGCCATTTATTATTGCCCTTTTGCCTCATTTAAAAAAATGACAGAAAAGCTCATTAAGGTGATAATAATTATTCCTTGAGGGAATGTCAGGACAGGTATTTATAAACTTAGTTTCTTATTGGTATGATATTTAGATCACAATCTTACTGTTGGTTAACTCTTGAAATATCCACGTATTTTTCTTTTTATAACATAACTGAGAACAAAGTGTGCTTCTGAAGAATTATTCTGGTTGTGTGGCTCTTGTTTCTGCCCCTTGGTAAACATGGAGTCATAATTCTAGTTGTCATCTGCTTTTAGAATTTAATTTCATAGATGATATTATTTGATAGACATAACTGCCAACATCAAAATTTAGCTGGGTTTCTTTCCCTTTTTATGTGTGCACTAAATTCTGAACTAAAAATTGGAATACCAAATGCCTAATTAAGCAAAGATTCATTCACATACAGAATAATAAAAGAATCTGGTCTGTTAGGATAATTTGTCACTAGTTGGTTGAATGGTACATAGCTTTTGTTTAAAGTTAGTTATGCCTGGATTAGATAACAATAGCAAGTCTTGATAAGGCCTCTGAAAAACAGCTGCTAAACATATTGCTTTCTGAACTGTAATCATTAGGAATAAATATTCTCTTGTCCTATACAATTATAGAATGCTGGTGGAACTTTCTTGTAGGCTATTTGACAATGAATGTTAATTCATTTAAATAAAAAAAATGTTTAAATCCTCTTATCCCGCCCTGGCCAGTTTGACTCAGCAGTTAGAGCGTCAGCCCGTGGACCAATGAGTCTTGGGTTCGATTCCAGTCAAGGGCACGTGCCTTGGTTGCGGTTCATCCCCGGCCCTGGTCGGGTCATGCGGGAGGCAACCAGTTGATGTGGCTCTATTGCATCAATGTTTCTCTCTGTCTCTCTCTCCCTCCCTCCCACTCTATCTGATGATAAATAGAAAAATATCCTTGGGTGAAGAATAATAATAAAAAAAAATCCTCTTATCCCTTTAAGGTGTGTAGGGGCTTTCATGTCCTTGTTGTAGAAAAATTCAAATGACTGGAATGCTGGCTTCTAATTTCTGCTCACTGAAGTGTCCTCTAGACATATCAGATGGTGGGAGCTCCTTCGATAATATGTAAGGGAGCTATATAAATGTATTTGTCAATATACTCACATAAAGGTAAGCGTGTGAAATTGCTGTTTTCAGCAAAACAACAACAAAAACCACAAAACAAAAAACCCTGCTCAAAATTTCAGATAAAGGGTTACGAAGAGTTTTTGATAGGAAAAATGTGCCCCATATATATTGTTGCATACACTTTACTGCATGACTTTTAGTATAGGGATGAAATAAAATGCAAAATACATCATTCTGGAGGTCTTCTCAGCAGCTAGTAAAAATATTTAGAGAAGCTGTTTTATGAAGACTTAAATCCTTGACATCCACCCCCGCCAACTTCCTATCTCTTTTCATTAAAACATGGATCTTAACATACACAGTTTAACAAACATGTTGGTCATCAAATCTTATGAATTCAAGTCTTAATATTTGGCTGTTGGTTTTAAGCATAGACTCTCCGTAATATCGGAATACGCCAGTTTATAAATCTAACCAACAGCTTCAGTGCAAACATACTTGGCTTTAAATGTTAGTATGCAGGTATTAGCAGTACACTGGACCATGTCTTATGTGATCATGTTTTTTTTTTTTCCTTAATAAAAAGCCTGTTAGAAATATAAGCCCATAATGACCTGAATGCAATTAGCTAAAAACATTCTGTAGAAAGGTGATTGTGTATGAAAACCTAAATCAATATTAAAAAGGAGGGATAGGGAACAGGAATCTGAATAAAATATTTTAAATGAAGTTGCGTCTCTCTTTCAAAAATTAAGATATAATTCACACACCATATAATTCTGTGTATGGCATTTTTGCTGTAGACATCTTTGCTGGAAACATTTTTGCCATATAACTAATTGTTCACAAGTCCATTTCGCTGTAAAAAATTATAAGTTTTGTGTTTTGTTTGGTTTCATTTCTCCATTGACAAATCAACCACTGTAAAAAAAAAGATAAAATAACTGTTTGACAGTTTGGCTTTATGTTTGGTTGGTTTGATTTCTTCACTGACAAATCAACTGCCTTAATGTATTTAAGACAACATAGGTAATTAAGCTAATTAAGCTAGTCGTCAGTTTGGTTTCATATTCCCACTGACGAAGTTCTCTCAGTTACTCCCATTTTTGTATTATATATAAATCTTAGCTAGCCCTTATAATGGTCTTTACAGTGACGAGTAAAGATGCTTACTGTGAAAATACTTGAGAATCATACAGTTCACCACTTTAAAGTGTATTTTCACAAAGTTGTACAACCATTACCACTATCCATCTCCAGAACCAAAAGAAACTCCATTAGCAGTCACTACCCCCGCCCACCTCCCCCAGCATCTGGTAAAGCACTAATTTACTCTCTGTCTCTACAGCTTCGCCTATTCTGGACATTTCATATAAATGGAATCATACAACATGTGGTCTTTTGTGTCTGATTTCTCTCTAAATTTAGCATAATGTTTTCAAGTTTCACACTGTAGCAAGAATCAATACATTCTTTTTATGTCTAAATAATATTCCATTGTATGTATATGTCACATTTCATTTGTCCATCAGTTGATGGATACTGGGGTTGTTTCCACTTTTTGGCCATTATAAATAATGCTGCTATGAACATTGTGTACAAGTTTTCTGTGTGGGCATATGTTTTGACATCTCTTAAAAGCAGTTAGTCTAGCAAATCAAGTCGTGTGTGTTCACTTAAGCAGACCTTCTTAAACTACTTAGGGAATGCAATTTATAACCTTAAACCAATTGTTCAATTAGACCTCTAAATATGTCCGTAAAAAATTTTCTATGAGCCTATCATTTAGATATAATTTCATGAAGACTGCTTCAGTCTTGTAGAAATTGATTTGTCATATAGAGGATTTCTAAAGTCCTCTGCATTGTTTTAAAGGATAGCTACAGAATATGTGGGAGAGGAGTATTCAATCTTCTAGGACTCAGTGAAGGAGCACTTTTAATATACAATTTCCTTTATATATTGGCTGTCTTTTAAAGTTTGGATTTTCCTTTTTGAAAAAAGATTGTCAAATAGCCAAACTACCTGACTGTCCATTGTAGCTTAAGTGCTTATTAAGAAATAATTCATACCGAGAGTCAAAGTAAAAAGAATGTATTTTGTGTGCAAAGGATGAATGTATCAATAACTATTTGTAACAGAATTTTTAAAAAGGATGAATGGAAATTGCTCTCCCATGTACTTGTATATAAATAAACATTTCCTGTTGCCCACATTTGGAGAATCATATGCTATCAAAGTATGTAAAAAGCAAATAAGTTTTAAGTACACTAACATCTCTCATTGTGGAATGTGCTCTGGATTTGGCCATCTGGAGACCCGAGTTTATTGATTCTCTAATGGCTGACCTGGACAAGTCATTTAACATTTTGTGCCATGGATTTCTCTTCTGCAAAATAAGGGGCTAGACTAATCTTTAAGGCCTCTTAGAACACTAAATGAGACTACTCTGCTGCCCATTCAGAATGGCTCAGTTGGGTTAGCATCTGTCTGGGGCACTGAAAGGTTGCAGGTTGATTCCCAGTTAGGGCACATAACTGGGTTGAGGGTTTGGACCCCAGTTGAGTAGTGCATGGAAGGCAACCGACTGATGTTTCTCTCTATCTCCCTTCCTCTCTCTAAGCATGTCATGTCCTTGGGTGAGGATTAAAGAAAAAAATGAAAGGATCATTAAAAAAAAAAAAAAAAAAAAGACTACCCTGTTATATTCAGGATGTGAAAATTGTGTTATTTCCAATGGTGAGAAAGATGCTTTATCTGATGACATATTCGAAGGAGTTATTATTACACTGAGAATGAGGAGTCATAAATTCCAGTCTCAGTTCTGACACTGAGGAGCTGTGTGACACTAGGTATCTTTAAGGGCCTTTCAAGCTAAAACACATTATATGGTTCTATGTTCTTTAGATATCACTCAAGATATTATCCTTCACAATTAAGAATGAGGTTACTTACTCATCACTAGTAAGGCAGTCATTCACTTACCCATTCATTTATTTACCACTTATTGAACATATATTATATGGCAGGTGCAGGAAATGCTTTTAGGTGTTCCCTATCTCCACTGCAGAAGTCATGGATTGTCACTTTTTTTTTTTTTTTTTAATTCAACCCCACCCCAATCCTTGTCTCTTGCCCTCTGCCTTGGGACATGCATTTAAGAGATGAATGTCTTGGATTAAGTGTACATGGGCCATGGAGCACCATAGATACGACTTTGGGCTCGCTGGCATGGTGTTTTTAGCTAACTAATAAGCACAGGCAATCTGTAACCTTAGACATCATCATTTAACACTTATAAAGTACTGGGATTTGCAAAATCATTTACTGTAATTTTATGTTGTCTAATGACAGCTTCTCTGCAGTTGTTACGAGACTCTTATTTTTGCTATTTTAGCACCTTCACTAAAAGACTGTGTTTGCAGAAATTTCTCTTCTGAATTTACACAGGCTATGGTTTTAAGTGTCCTATTATTAACATGAATTTGAACCACATGAAATTGTGTTTTCGTAGGTCAAAATGGGTTAGATATTTGCGGTTGCATATGACTCTAATATGACCCAGTAAGTCATACACAGCAAATACTGGGAGGCAAATACCACTAGCTGGAGAAGGAACTTCGACTCTAACATATTTTCATTTTACTTTATTTTTTTGCCACTAAGGAAATTTGGACAAGTAATTTCACCTTGCACATTGTTTTTTCCATTAGTTAAATGGGAGAAATTGCAAACCTGAATAGAATTTTAAAATGCTTATTCATGTACAAATCGTTACAGATCACTGGAAGTATAAATGTGGTTGATTCCCCAATTAGTTCAATGTTTAGATCATTGTGTGTCTCATTTGGGCGATGTAATGCTTCAGATGCTCCATTCCTTGGCAAATTGGAAATTGGCATTTTGAAAAACCTTGAGGATCACTATCATTAGTTGACTCAACTATTCCACATCTGCTATTGACAAGCTATACCTGATATATGCTATCTCTATACCCTCAAATACATCTGCAGCTGAAGGATGGAAACTGGAGCTATATTTAAACCACATCATGTGCTTGTGCTTTTGGCCAGGTGCTCACCTCTGAACATTTCAATAACTGAAATATCTTATTTCTATTGCTTGCAGGAAACCACATGCTAGTAACATAAGACATCCTATCGAAATTTTCATATCTGTAATTTATTCAGGTTTCCCAGAGAATAGTTATGTTTTCACATCTAAGTAAAAATAAGCTTAAAGACACAGGCTAGCCTGACTTTGATCTCAGAGACGAAACCATGAGAACTAACACCTGTATGTGGCCTAACATTCTACAGTTTATTGATGTTCAGAAGGGGTGAGGGAGCTCCTTGTGACCTTTTCATAAGGGCACTAATCCCATTCATGAGGGCTTTGTCCTCATGACCTAATCACCTCCAGAAGGCCTCACCTCCACATACCATCATATTGGGGATTAGGTTTCAACACAGAAATTTTGGGGGAACACAAACATACAGTCAACAGCAGATGGTGTCTAATTAATTGGGCTGATTGGCTACTCAGGGTTACAGGTTTAGTATCAGAGGAACCATATCCACGTCCCCTTTGTTATATGTGAAAGAAATACCCCAAGATCAAGGAGTTATATATAACACACTGTCACAAGGAGTTATATTAAAACACACTGTCAGCAGCACTTATTGACTCCAGTTAATTTAATCATGTCCATTCAGCTTGTTCAAATTAGTATTTGTTCAAACGCTTTCAATCAATCCCTTCATCTGGTACCAGCCAAACTACAAGCCGTGAGACAAGTAATCTGGTTAAGGCCTGCTGACTTATGGCTATTTTACCAAACACAGGAACCTTAAGTTTAGATCTTTAAAGAGTGGAAAATACTTTTCCAGCTACTGCTGACTTTGGGGCCTCTGTTTTAGTAATCTTGGACAATATCTATTTTCATAATATTTTTGGTTGGTTGATTTTATAATTACAGAGGCTTCTCAACTTACAATGGTGTTACATCTCAATAAACCCATGGTAAGTTGGAGATATGCATTAGTAAGTCAAACATGCATTTCATACATTTGATTTATTGAACATAATAGCTTAGACCAGCCTACCTTAAATATGCTCACAGCACTTACATTAGCCTACAGTTGGGCAAAATCATCTAACACAGCCCATTTTGTAACAGAGGCTGAATATCTCATGTAGTTATTAAATACAGTTATTTATTGAATTCAGTGCACGATGGTGGATTGGCTGTCTATTTGCATGCTTGTGGCTGACTGGGAGCTGAGGCTTGCTGCCACCGCCCACCCTCCCGAGAGAGTATCTTACAGCATATCACTGGCCAGGAAAAGGTCACAATTCAAAATTCGAAGTATGGTTTCTACTCAATGTGTGTCACTTTCACACATAAAGTAAAAAAATCACGAATTGAAACATCCTAAGTCAGGGACCATATGTATTTTGATAAACTAAGCATGTATGTTGTAATTTCTAGGGTAAAAAAGAACAAACAACATTTAACTTCCAAACCTAGGAAAAAGAAAAATAGAAATGACCAAAAAAAAAAAAAAAAAAAAAAAAAAGAAAAACAAAACAAAACATTGAGTAGACAGGATAAATAGGAAGTATGAAGTATGATAAACCCAAATACATTTTAATTATTATATTAATTGTTAATGGACTAATGTCCCAGTTAGAGGACAAAGATTGTCAAACCGGACAACAAAACAAAACCCAACTATATGAGGCTTACAAGAAGCACATCTAAGCCCTGGACGGTTTGGCTCAGTGGTTAGAGCATCGGCCTGGGGACCAGAGAGACCTGGGTTCGATTCCCGCTAAGGGCACGTACCTCGGTTGCAGTTTGTCCCCGACCCCGGCTGGGGTTGTGTGGGTGGCAGCCAGTCGATGTGTCTCTCTCATGTTGATGTTTCTCTCTCTCTCTCCCTCCGCTCTGTCTGAAGATAAATGCAAAAATGTCCTCAGGTGAGGATAAAAAAAAAAAAAGAAGCACATCAAAGACAGAAAGATTGAAAAATAAATGAGAAACAAAATAAAAAACCTCCTGCAAATACTAACCAAAACAAAGCTAATGTACAATAGTGGTAACAATTACATTTTAGGACAAAAGCATTAATAGTAATGAAATGGGACTTTCATGATGAAATTTTCAGTCCATTAGGAAGATACAAGATTGAATTTGTACCTAATAATAGCCTCCAAATAAAATAAAAATTGAACCCGGCCGGTGTGGCTCAGTGGTTGAGCGTTGACCCATGCACCAGGAGGTTGCTGGTTCGGTTCCGGGTCAGGTCACATGCCCAGGTTGTGGGCCAAATCCCCAGTGGGGGGCATGTAGGAGGTGGCCAATCGATGTTCTCTCTCATCGATGTTTCTCTCTCTCCCTCTCCCTTCCTTTCTCTCTAAAAAAATCAATAAATTTTTAAAAATAAAAATGGACAAAACTGAAATGAGAGGGAAATTTTAAAATCCCTCTTTCAGTAATTAAAGAACAGGGGGAAAATCAGTACATCTATAATTTGAGCAACATGATTAACATATCTAGTACACACATAAAATTCTCTGTCCAAGCCCTGACCAGGTGGCTCAGTTGGTTAGAGCATCATTCTGTATACCAAAAGGTTGTGGGTTCGATTCCCAGTCAGGGCACATACCTAGGTTGTGGGTTCGATCTCCGATTGGGGTGCATAAGGGAGGCAACCGATCGATGTTTCTCTCCCCTAGCCTCTAAAAATTGAACAAAACATATCCTTGGGTGAGGATTAAAAAAAAAAATTCTCTGCCCAGTAACTGCAGAACACACGTTCTCTTCAAACACGTGGAACATTCACAAAAACTGACTATAGATTGGGCCACTAAACAAGTCTCAAAAAATTTCAAAGGACTGAAATAATATAAAATCCTTTTTTGTTGGGAAATTAAGAAATACATTTACAAAAAAACTCATAAGTCAAAAAACCACATGGAAATTATAAAATAGTTTGAACTGAATGACAACATAAACACTACTGTATAAGGCTTGGTCTCAGAAGAAAGTCTAGATACAAGCTAGACTTTGAATTGGACAGCCTATGGGTGGTAACTATAGATGAGTGAATAAATTCAACCAAAGAGTACATGCAGAAGGGACAAAAATAGAACACTAAGTTAAGGCATCATCTTTGAAAAGGCAGCCAAATAAGGAGGCAGTTAAGGATAACAAGGGGGGGAGATTAGAGTACCTTTGAGACCTGAGTAAGCAGGGATCCTGCCCCACATTTCAGGGATACTTGTGTTTTAGATTGCCTTCTTCAAGATTCTATAAATCCTCCTCCAGTCCCAGCACTAAGCAAGATACCCTGAGCCTGGGTTTGCTCCCATGTGGGACCTGGTTGCCAGAAGTGCCCCTTGAGATTTAAGTCTCACTCTGGTGCCTGAAATAGGTGTCATTTCTCTCCTTTGACCCATGCTTGGTGTGAACCAAGTGCCCTGGGGAGCTCTGGGTCTTGTGACTATAAAATTACCCTGGGTCTGAAGAGTCACCATCCCCACTAGCTGAGCAAGATTTCTTTCACACAACAGTATGAGATTAGGCTGCCAGAATGGTGCTGACTTGCTTTTAGGTGACTATCACATTGACCACAGGATAAAATCAGGGTTCTAGACTACCAAAGGTCACCATGGACCTTCAGGATTATATTGTGTGTGTGTGTGTTCATTGGCTCCTACTTTTCTTTGTTCCATTTATGATGTCACTTCTGGTCTGTAGACCCCAGGCCTGTGAGGGTGGTGGCAGTGTTCTTTACCCTGCCCATTTGCACCAGGGTCACCCTACTCCTCTCAGCAGGTTATGCATCTTGGGTTGGGCTAGACCTCTCTGAGGCCTTTCAACACTGTTGTTCCACAAAGCCAGCTGGCCCTTCCAATCAATGTCCTCTCTGTTTTCCAATTGATAGTGACTGTTCTCTCCAGGATTAGGCTTAAGACGTGCTAATGAAGAAATGGACATTCCCTGCACAAATAAAACCACCCTTCTTGCTCCACCCAAGGGCCTCTTGCCTTTCTTCCTGAGTGTGGCCAGGAATGCAGTAATTACAGCTTAAAACGTTCAGGAGAAGACATGGTTGGAATATGTGTTCCATGTTTATGCCACAAAAGTCCAAATGGTAAATATTATATGACCAGAAAATAAATTACTATCCACACTTTCCTGCACACTCCGGGTAAGACATGCATTTTTGGTAATTATCAATGAAGCTCAGTAACAACCTTTGAGAGAGTTACTGAAAGCCAGTATTCACAGGCTTAACAAATACAGCATAATGAGTAATGATGTAACCAGCATTACAAAAAACAGTGTTAGGGAACTGTAGAGGCAAGATCTATATGGTTCAAAACAAACAGGTCCTTAAGACTCATGGCATGTGAGCAATAATAGCATTACTACTCTAATTGCAGTGGGAGATATGAAATTAGCCAGAAATGGCACATTTGACAATAAAGAACCTGAGACTATTTCCAAGGCTTGAGGAAGAGATGGTACCTGTATACTATAAAAAATCTTTACATGCACTGATTGGACAAGAAACATGCACCTTTTCTCTATCCATTATTGTATATCTTAACTGACAAACCACTTTACCTTACTTGGGTCCATACATTTTATAATAGATTTTAAAATCAAATTGTTTACACATACACAAGGGCCCTGCAAAAAATAACTTCCTTGTAGGCAGCCCTGATCAAAGCTGAGCAGAAACTAAGAAACCAGAAATCACGAGAATGGTATCTTGAACACAGAGGAAGCACAGAAATAAAATAATGGCAAATCCATTAGATTTGAGAGTTAGAAAACCACTGACACCGTAGCCACTAAAGGTAGAGAGAAAACACATGGGAGCAGGTTGGATAGTGAATGATGTTTAAGTTGACAGTATTTTTATTTATTTATATTTTGTTAATCCTCACCCAAGGATATTTTTTCCATTGACTTTCAGAGAGTGGAAGGGAGGGAGGAAGGGAGGGAAAGAGGGAGAGGGTGGGGGGGGGGGGAGAGAGAGAGAGAGAGAGGGGGAGAGAGAGAGAGAGAGAGAGAGAGAGAGAGAGAGAGAGAGAGACATCGCTGTGAGAGAGACACATCGATTGATTGCTTCCCACACACACACTAACCAGGGCTGGGGATCAAACCTGCAACCCAGGTACATGCCCTTGGCTGGGAATCGAACCCGTGACCCTTTGGTGCTTGGGCCGATGCTCTAACCACTGAGCCATACTGGCCAGGGTAAGTTGACAGTATTTTTTTAAAGGAGCCTGGCTATGAACAAGAGTACTAGCAGGGAGGTAGCATGGAGTATTACATAGAGTATTAAAAAGAAAAACAAGTGTAACTGACTGTAAATCATTGAAAAAAATTATTGAGTACATAGTGATAGAAGGAAGAGAAAACTCATTCAACACTACTGGTAGGAAAGTATAATACTGACTCTTAAAAAGTAAAAACAAATGTACTTTTACAATGGAGAGGTCTGATGGGCAACACTTTATTTACAGGAAATACTGGGGGACAGAGAGACAAGGTAAAGACACAAGAATGAAGCAAATACATAAATCTAAAATGTAGGACATTCTATAAAACAGTGGTCTAATTTTTTCATAAAGTTAATGTGACAGAGGATAAGAGTTCTAGAAAAAAAGACAGGAGACATAACCATATACCATGGACAAACGTCAACGAAATCCTGGTTAAACATCAACTACAATTATAAGACAATTTAGGGACAAGTGGAAAAATCTGAATACGAGCTGAATATTAGGTATGGAGAATTACTGTTATTTTTCTTTGGTGTGATGATAATAGTGTAGTTACATAGTTAAAGTCTTTATTTTGAGGAAATTTATGTTGAAGTATTTAGGGTTGAAATGTCCTATCTGCAGCTTAAATTCAAATAGTTCAGCAAAAATGAAATAGAGTCCAGTTGGTGTGGCTCAGTGGTCGAGCGTCGACCCATGCACCAAGAGGTCAATGGTTCGATTCCCGGTCAGGACACATGCCCAGGTTGTGGGCCTGATCCCCAGTGGGGGGCATGCAGGAGGCGGCCAAACGATGTTCTCTCTCATTGGTGTTTCTCTCTCTCTCTCTCCCTCTCACTTCCTCTCTCTCTAAAATCAATAAAAGGAAAAAAAAATTAAAAAAACAACAACGAACTAGATCTACACAGATATATTGAAAGCAAATACACACATATGCAGGAGGCAAAACATTAAACATAACTGAATCGAAGTGGTATGTATAGATGCTATACCAATGTACTGTTCTAGTCTTTCAACTCTTCTGTGTTTGTAAATTTTCAAAATACAAAGTTGGGGAGAGGGAGAGCAACAATAGAGTGAGAAGGTAAAGATGGGTAAAACTGATTAACAGCCAAATACTAGAAAGATCAGCACTAAATAGAAGGTGTGCAGCATTTTCTGAGATAGAGGAAAGAAGCTGAGGTGAGTACAGGCACAGACAAGTGGGTAGGTATGGGCGTGGGAAGCTGAGGAAATACCAGGTGATCTCCATCTTCTCCATGAAGGAGGAGGCAAAAAGAGTATCAGTGGGTTGGTGGCATGAAGAGAATGAAGATTTGGACTAGCTGCTGAGGGGAATGGCAAAGGGAGCCGAACAGAGACAGCAAAGGCTTCACAGCTAAAGGTTTAGCGGAGGCGCTGCTAAGGACCTGAGTGTCTAGAAACTGCTCCTGAGTTCTGTTTCTATCAGCACTTCAAGCTTATCTCCAATCACAGAACTTATCAAATACCAATTGTTTGTTTACTCTACTAGACCATGACTTTCTTGAGGGAAGAGGGTTGGCTGTCATCTTTGTGTTCCCAGCACCTGAACGTAGTAAACGTATAGTGAATATTTATTAAATAAAATAGTGACAGTTTCACATTTAACCCTAGTCAGTTTTTATTGACCTTTCTTCTTATCCTCAGCCCAGATTCTGCTGGGTTAACTGCTTCTCCATCATGGTCCCATAGCAACATAAATGTCTGCAATACCCATTAAAAACTTCTTTCATTGCATTTGCTGCATTGTAGTGAAACTGCCTGTCTTACCCAGTAGAAAAATCTGTCGAGATCAGTGATCCTGTAGCTTGGTATCACAAACTTGACACAGTAGTTGGCCTAATACACAACAGGCATTTTCTGAGCTGAGCTGAACAATTAATAAGAATTTTAAGTTCTGCTTTGTGAAGGCTTTATTTCTGAATGTTCATGTGAGTTCAATAAATAATTTTAACAAGCAAAACCAACAATATTACTAAAGTACAATAGTAAAAATAAAGTGCCAAATTATCTGAATCAGAGTGTTCACGATAAAACAGAAAAACAATTGCTTTACAAACATTTTAACAGGCATAATAGCACCTCTTTTGTATTTGTGTCTCTTTAAGTGTTCAAAATGGTAAGAATGCTTTCCATGCCAGTGGAGGCAAGTTTCCAAACGTACTTGCCTTCAAAGGTTCAACCATTGGGTTCAAATGACTTTTTATGAAAACAATTCAGGAGACCAAGCACTTTGAGTTTCAGGCACTGAAGGTGGCCAATTTTCTGAAAATGAAAGGCAACATCTGACTTCCGGACAAGAACCAACTGAGTCTTTAGAAATCCAGCCTGAGTGTATACTGTTACAGTTAGGAGTTTTCTGGTTTGTAACGACTGCTGTAAGCGTATTCTTTAAACGTAACTCCTTCTTAATTAAATGTTTATTGGTTCTTTGTTTGACATGTTTCCGTTTCTTTCTTGGTAATACATTTTGATCAGAATTACAGGCAGCAAGGCATTTTCTTAGACCCATGGCTTGGAATCCAAGCACATCTGAAAGAAATGCTTTTTTTGTGGTAGGAGGGACCCATTCATCAATGTCAGATTCAAGGCACTCAGCAACAGGACAGCTGTTGAAAACCTCTGGTTGTGTAATAGCAGGTATAACAGGGCTTCTGGATTTCTGGCTGGGTGGTTTTATATTTTTTAGACACCTAGGAGTGGCTTGCTGTGCCTCATTTTCAGAGGAAATCCTTGTTTTTTTATAGTTAGTATCAAGAGCTGAATAAAAGGCAGGTAATTTCTTGAAAGCTCCTTTCATCCCATGAATTCTTGTTTGGTGGAATCCTGCAACAGGAGTTGACTGTGAACATGGAACAAAGTCTTGGCTGTCTTCAAAATCACTTTCTAAATCTGATGAAATATGTGAAGAGCGTGTTTTTGGATACATGGAGGCAGACATGTTTTGCAAGGATACTTTTTGTGAAGATTGGCTGGAGTTTTCAGAAAGTGATCTCAGTGAAAAATCAGATTCTATATGATGACTTTCTGCCAAAGGCTTTCCCCACTGTAACAAAATATCCTGTGATTTTTTGGTGGTTTCTGTTGCCATGTCCATTTCTTTAGCACTATCATCAAAGAGATCAGCAGAAGCATTGTAGCTACCTTCATGACCAGGAAAATAGTTCTGTGTTAAATTGATATGTCTATAAGGCATTTTTTCCAATGCATTTGTACTTCTATTTGGACTAGTACAAAGAGCTTCTAAGGAATAGGTAAGTTTCCTGCAAATTCTAAGACTGTCACCTTGGTTCTTTGGCCACCTACTATATTGTTTATTTTCTAGGTTGCAAAGGTCAGAAACATCATTATACCTCCTGGAACACAAAGTTGTCAACTTTTCACTCATTTCCCAAAGCGATTTTTGTCCACATCCATTAAAATATTTGATATTAAGACAAGCATGGTCACTCTCTGAAGTATTGTGCGTATGTAAAATCGCAGCCCTATGTGGTGGAATTCCGGTAGACCTCCTGAGAGTAGGGGTTATTCCTAAACCGTTTGAAGATGGAAGCAGAGCTGACAGATACACATTTGATAGAAAACATTCAGAAATATCTCCTTCATTTCTACTTACAGAGACAGCCTCTGCTGTGTTATCTGGTTGTGACTCTTTCTGAACACTAGGAGTTGGATTTGCTTCACAGTTGGAAAGGAAGTTACTTTTGCCAGAGTTTGCTTTGACTGTTGCTTGTGATGATCTTAAAGCTATAGGTGGTGTATGTAAGGCTCCAATAGGTCTCTGGGGAGTCACAGATAAACTGCTGTGGTCTGCATGTAATTTATCGATGCCATCACCTAGATGACGCTTCCTACTGCTGGCATCTGTCTGGGTTACAGCAATCTCACTTTCGATAACTGCCAGAAATTCGTTTAAGCTTTCAGAAAGTGGCAGGTCATCCCAAATCTTGGGGTCATAATCCTGGGGACCACCAACTATCTCTTCAAGTCTGAGTAATGTAGGTGGACAACATGTAGATCTCTCCTGAAGGCTCAGGGAATTATTGACATCATGGCGCTGGTGATATGTTAGCTCACACTGGGAATACCTCTTTTTAATTTCCACTGCACTGTGGAAGGATTTTGTATTACTTGGCTCACAGGGCTCTTCCATTTCCAAGGGGAATGAATCAGAACCAGTAACTCCAAGTTCATGATGGCTGCTGTGAACTACACGTGGCTGATTAGCTGGGAAGTCAAGTTCTTCACCCAACTTTTGTGCTGTGCTCTTTTTATCCATGTGTGAAACAAGGCTCCATGAACACTGAATGGCATCATGGCAACCACTGGAACCAGTGGCCTCTGTCAAGGAAATGGACTTTCTGTTCTGGTGAAGAGTATCAATGGCCTTGCTTTGTTCTGAAGCTGAAAAATTATTATCATCTGTTAGTTGTGAAACAATGGAAGTGAGTTCAAGTGATGGCTGCCAGAACATTAAAAAATTATCCCTGCCATGGGACTCAAAAAAACAAGAACTGTTGTCAATGCCACATATGCTGCTGAGATCACCACCTGAGTGTTCTAAAGCCAGTAAGTAGCTATTAGGTGTCTGGGAGCCGCCATGATGTTTCCTGAAATCAGACGGCCGCAGAAGCTGCCGGAAATAGTCAATGACAGTGAAACCTGCAACACCCGGGTCTGGCAGGACAATCTGGCACGCTACTAGCTCTTTAATTTCTCTCCTGTGGCCAGGGCACTGTTCTAAGAAGTTACTGGAATCTGAACCTTGCCCGTGTTGGTTTTCAAAATTCTGTGAAAGAAGTCAATGAATTTAAATGAGAATAAAACTTTCTTCCTTTGACTAGAATGTAAAACAGATTTAAAATAAGTAGTTTAAGTAAGAGAAGTAAACTCGGAGTAAACAGACTTGTATTCAAATCCTGGTTCTAACATTCACTAGTGTTGTGACTTTGAACAAGGTATTTAATCTTTCTGAGCCTTAGTTTTTTCACTGATAAAATAGAGATGAAAAATACAGGATTATTATATTTACAATAACACATGGAAAACTGCAGTGCTTAGCAAACAGTAGTTGCTCAATAAATGAGAGCTATTATGTTTGTCATTAGCTTCCATAAACTTTGAGTGCTCAAGGGAATGTTCTCACATGTTTTTTATTTTATTTTTTTAAAGATAAAGAACTGTCTAAGGTATTAACAAAGAAAAGCTCTGTAGCTCCTGACTTTACCTTCCCTTTGGGTCTTTCTCACTGTTCAGTTAGGGAGTGCTGTCTTCCTGTTTTTAAAACCCCAATTCCAATGTGGATAAAATGTCCATTTGTTCCCTTTAGCACAGATGAGACAGAAAATGATTATGCCTTTAGAGTCAGTACATTCTTTTTAACGTCTAGTGTCACTTTTATAATTATTTAAGACCATCCTTCTTAATCTATTCTTAAAGTTATCAATATGCAGATAAACAAATACTTAACACTTCTGAATTTATGTAAAGTCAGATTTTTAAAGCTCTTGAAAGCATTTAAACTAGGCTCTTCTGACTTTTGAAAGAAGAAGTTGTCACACATGGTGTTTTAACAGATCACCTGTAGCCTATTTTTGTACAGTCTAAAGTTCTTTCACATTTATGACTCCTAAAAACTATTTAGAGAATTCAAATAATTTCATTACAATGGAAATGTTAACAGATAGAAGAAAGCAAGCTAGTCCCAATTACCGTCACTCCAAAAATAAAGCTCTGTCCAACAAAGCAAGTTTCCACCGCTTTAGTTAATAGGTTGTGAGTTGCATCACTATCCAGTGTTCCTGGAATTTCCTTAGGATCCTGCATGTACCTTGATTGGGAGAAAAAAAAGTGTGAAGAGATAAACTTTGACAATTTAACTTCCATAAAGTCAGAAGATACAAGCAATTAGTTTGAAAATGCAGCATGGACTTTTTGAGTTAGGCATTTTGTTCCCTCTCGTTTCCCATAGCTTAGACCAAAACAACTGATCAAATGTGAATAAAGTAGATGCTTGCCTAATAATCAGGCCCAGCAATCATTTTAAAAGAAGCAGTGGAAGTAGTGGTGGGATCTCTAGCCCTTCTCCTCAAAGCAGAGGGAAGTCTTTCCTCTTCCCTGGCAATCCTGGCTGTGGTCCCTCTGCTGTCCCTTTCTTCAAATGAGTTTGCTCTCAACAATAAGGAGATAGATATTTCTTCTGTTCAGGGTTTAGGGGAAGAGGGTAGAAGACGGTATATATATATATATATATATATATATCCTTGCATTCTCAGGACAACATCATAATAGGTCAAACTATGCAGGTGAAGTGTAATGCAAGTGAGAGAAATAACAAAATTTCAATTTCTGATATGCAAATACTCCCACAAATGGCTTCTTCTGCCTCAAGGAACATTAGTCACTTGAGTATAAATCTCAATTTGGATAATCCTTCAGTATGAAACAATTTTACTTTCTTATTCTGTGTTCTGTAACTTGTATTAGTTTTGGAATTAATATTCTAATTACAGCTTAGTTGGCCTGAATAAAAGGAGCCTGGTTTAACATGATCACGATATGTATTCAGGAAAGAAACATCTATTTCTTGATTATCTTTTAAAGGAAGTGATGATCTGAGGTTGAGCGGTCATCTTTTTACTAAATGCTTATTACCTTAAGAACACACATCTTCAAATCCTATTAATATACCAAAGGAATAGCTAGGAAAAAAAAATGCTTTAGATAATCTTACCTGTGCAAATCAGTGGCTGTAAGACCAAAAAATGCATCTAAGCAGCTTCCAAAAACAGTAATGCCAAATAATTTGTCTGATTCTGCAACTTTTATGGAAAGTTTATATCTGTAACTGGCATTTTCAGGTTCACCAGTAGAACCACATTTTGGACAATTAGACCTGGAAAAATGGAAGAAAAAAAGTATAGAAATGCTCACTAATTTTTTTTTATAGGATGAAAAACAAATCTGGAAAAGTAAAAATTAAAAATAATATTTTGTGTACAAATGCTCCTATATAACTCACATTCTTCTTAAACTATTTCAGATCAATCTCTTTTGAATTTCTTTACTCATAACAGCTGCCTTCACTGATTTGAGTGAGTAGCACCGAAATGACAGAAAAATGAAGGGCAATTGTGTGTGTGTGTGGGGAGGGCAGGGGGGAAGATGTTCTTATGCTCTTACTGGGTAGCTAAATCATCATGAACAAAGTGAAGCATATTAAAGCCTGGGGTTGGGGGTGTGCAAACTAAATATAATGAAGTAAATACTACACCAACAGAAGACCTGAAAATTAATGTCTATCTTCTATTAAAACATAATAAATAATCTTGAAACAGCTAATTAAAATTTATATACAGAGTATTCAGTTACATTTTTTTCACCATTATAAAAATAACTTCACTTTCTTTAATTCATTGGAATATGCTAAGAATTTATCAGATTATAAAAAGTATGTAAAAAACATCTTATTTAACTTGTTTTTAAGACAATGTGTAATTACAGCCAATGTCTTTCTGGTCAAAAACTATATATTGAGTGTTAACTTTACTGTCATGTACTAAATATCTGGTCTTGGCAGAATTACTAAATCCCTTAAACCTTGATTTCCTCATCTGTAAAATTCAGGGTTGAAAAAGGATAGAAGGAGACAAAGTAGAAGAAAAGAAAGTAAAGATCTATTGCAGATCTTGCCAATTAATAAGAGTTAGTCTGCTTCTTTCTCATAATTATATTAAATATTGTGATGATTATTGTCACTTCTACTGTTTCCCTCCTTTCTAGTTGTTTGCAATCATGTCTTACAACTTACATTCTTAATTTAGTAAATTGACCAATTAAAACATCTTAACGGTAATGGTTAATCTTAGGACTTTTTTTTTGTGTTGCTCAGCAATCATCAACCTTTTTCATCTCACGGCACACTTAAACCAATCACTAAAATTCTGCAGCACACCAAAAACGATGTATTTTGTCTATCTGACAAAAAAAAAAAAAAAAGTATAATTTTGATTCATTCACACCAGACGGCTATTGTTGTGTTGGCTGTTGTCATTTTTTTATTTGACAATCTAAAGAAAAAGAAGTTAGTGCCCCTGACTAAATAGTCAGGTATGTTTTAGAAATTCTTATGGTATATCGGTTGAAAATCGCTGACCTAGCTTAAAAAAGCATATAGAAAAATAAAGATAACTGTAAAAATTTGATTGCTGCCAGAGAGCCACTAGGGGGAGCCTAAACTCCATGGCTACCAAGGTGACCACTTTGAACAAAGATTAATCTTTCACATAAGTTATTGATTCATCATTAGATTTGTGCTAATTATTATCATTATTATTATCAGCTACACTGAGGATGGGTTTGTGCCAATACATTCGTGTAATCTTACCCAAATCTGCTGGAGTTGTGTTGTAGTTTGGCCATAAATATGGCTTCTTTAAAAGTTATATATTAATAATGCATTCAAGTCACGTAAAATTCTTAGCAAATCTTAGAATAGTTAATAGGCATCAGCATTTTGAAGTTTATAAATGTTTGCATCATACATTATTTCACCCAAACAGGTAAACAAGGCCATTTATTCCCATTTATATATGGGACAATTGGGGTGAATTTTTGCCCAAGGTGACAAAGTTAACGAATTTTATGACCCAAATCCAAGACTTTGGATTTCTAGCCTACAGATTTTTCTTGCACGATGTCTTATGATAACTATAAGAACAATATGGGTAATAAGGAACTATCCTACAAAGTATCAATGATAGCCTAACAAAAACTAGGTTTATTGCCCTGGCCGGTTTGGCTCAGCGGTTGGAGCGTCGGCCTGCGGTCCAGAGAGACCCGGGTTCGGTTCCCGCTAGGGGCGCGTACCTCGGTTGCAGTTTGTCCCCGGCCCCGGTTGGTCGTGCGGGTGGCAGCCACTCGATGTGTCCCTTTCATGTCGATGTTTCTCTCTCTCTCTCTCTTCCCCCTCTCCCTCCCACTCTATCTGAACAGAAAGTGAAAAGGTGTCCTCGGGTGAGGATTAAAAAAAACAAAAAACAAAACTAGGTTTATTAACATGAATGCATATAAACACTAAATTACACGTAGTTTTATACAATATATGTATAATGAAGACAATTATGTATGTGTGTGTGTGTGTGTGTGTGTGTGTGTGTGTGTATATATATATATATATATATATATATATATATATTTAATCCTTTGGGAATAAGGCTGGATTGAAATAAATGAATGTTAGTATGGAGTAATGCGTATCAGAGCTTGAACTTTAACATGCATACAAATCACCTGGGGATCTTGTTAAACTGAAGATTCTGATTCAACAAGTCTGGGTCAATGCCCAAGATCCTGTATTTCTTTAAAAAATTTTTTATTTTATTTTATTGATTTTGAGAGACAGAGGAAGGGAGAGGGAGAGAGAGAGAAAGAAACATCGATGAGAGAGAACATCGACTGGCCGCCTCCTGCATGCCCCCCATTGGGGATTTGGCCCACAACCTGGGCATGTGCCCTGACCAGGAATCAAATCAGTGACCTCTTGGTACATGGGTTGATGCTCAACCACTGAGCCACACCGGCTGCGCCAAGATCCTGTATTTCTAACAGGCTCCCAGGTTATACTGATGCAGCTGTTCCTCTGACTACGGTTTGGGAGGCAAGGGTAGAGACAACACATTCAAATTATAATCCCCAGATTTAACTTCTAGAACCACCCCTATTTCCAAAATGTCATTCATTATGGAATAGCAGTTTTCAAACTTTATAAGCTTAAAAATTATTCAGAAAACCAGAGCTTTTGTTTATGTAATATCTACTTATATTTTAAACTGATTATGAGAAATTAAATGAAAGAGAAATTAAAATAAATAAATCTAAAAAGTATTTATTAATTCATTAAAAATAACAAACCCAGTGCATGGTTAACCAAAAGAACATAGTTTTATAAAATATATGTTCCAAAAAAGAAATGAGTGAGAAGAGTGGCATTGTTTTACATTTTGCAAATCTCTTTAATGTTTGGTTTAATAAAGCCTGTTGAATTCTCGTATCTCCTTTTCTGCTCAATCTGATGTGATATCACGTCATGTTGTCTCTTGAAAACTGAAAATTCCATTACGTACTCGTAAGCAAATGACAGTGAAAAGGGAAATAATGCCTTAGAATTATGTAAATAGTTTTGATCTCAAAAAGCCTCTGAAAAGACCCGTTTAAAATTATAACTGAAATTTGCTACTTTTTTTTTGGATACCAGCTAAAACAGCAAGTCTCATTTATTTATTTTATATATATCCCTGAAGTAGAAGTGGTGAGATTAGTGATTCTTAGTGTTGCCTTGGTCTTGAAACTCTTTGAAAATCTAATGAAAGCAATGGGCTCTCTCCCAGAAAAATGCACACATAACCACAACACATGATACTTTATGTGTTGTGGTTATGTGGGACTGGAGTATTCATATACATCAATAGCCTATTCACAGGTCCCAGGTTAAGAATACCTAGGGTAAATGACTACATAATGTCCCTTCCAAATTTATAATCCCATATTAAATTGAATGTATATAATAAAAAAATATGTTTTTAAAAAATGGAAGCAACGCTAGTGCCCATCAATAGATGAGTGGATAAAAAAGCTATGGTACATATATACAGGGTAGACAAAAGTAGGTTTACAGTTATAATACAAGTAGTACAATAATCAATAAATTATAATACAAGAATAAACTGTTCATGTACTCACAACTATAAACCTATTTTGCCCATGCTGCATAATGGACTACCACTTGGCCATAAAAAAAGAATGAAATCTTACCATTTGTGACAGCAGGGATGGACCTAGATGCTATTATGCTAAGCGAAATAAGTCAGGCAGAGAAAGACAAATACCATACGATTTCACTTACATGTGGAATCTAAAACAATATAAATGAACCAACAAAACAGAATAAGACTTACAGATACAAATAACAGACTGATGGTAGCCAGAGGGACTGTGTGGTTGGGAGACTGCATGAAAAAGTGATGGGATTAAGAAGCACAAATTGGTAGTTACAAATAGTCACAGGGATATAAAGTACAGCATAGAGAATATAGTCAATGATACTGTAATAATTCTATATGGTGTCGGATGGGTACTGGAAATATCAAGGAGAAGTAAAGTTCATGATTATCTAACCACTATACAGTACACTTGAAACTCTAAAACTAATATAAAATAATACTGAATGTAAATGTAATTGAAAAAAACTTTAAAAAATATCTTTAAGGCTTTACACACCACTTTCTCTCAAAAGGAGAAAACTGTGATTGATGTGTGTGAAATTCAATCTGATTTGTTTAAATAAATGATGCAACCTTTTTGGGTGGTTGGGGTTGGGGGAAGGGACAGAAGAGAGGATAGGTGGGTAGTCTCTGAGCTATGATTCACATTTTAAGACAGGAAAAGAAAGTTCTTAGTATCAGAGACAGATTTCTAGACTAAAGAAACTGTGGGTCCCATTAAGTAACCTAGAAGGGCAATTCACATCTGTTTGGGCTGGGTGGATAAGCTTATCTGGATAAATAAGTCCCCTCCCTTGCTCATAATTTTTGGGAGAGTATACACAATACACATATATGAAAATAAAGTTAATTTGGTCCTTTATATGAAGAGTATTATATTCACATATATGTACATTTAATAGTTATATACACACTTATGTATGTGAATATGATAATCTTATATGAACGATCAAAATCTTTCCATACATCTATTTTTTATATTTGTATGTCTGTCTGTCTACATCTTTACTTACATCATGGAACCTTTTCAAATGAAATCTTGAAACTCTAATACAAGGATGAGAATGGAGCTCTTGTTGGAACCTAACTAGGGGCCCAGAGCCCATCCCACCTGTCAGCACTGTCCACTATTCCTGCTCGACTCCCCATCTCCCACTAGATGAACAGAGCCCTAAGGCTCTGCAGAATGTAATTTGAAAACCACCACTGCTCTAAATCTTGGAGGTTAAAATAAAAAGAAAAAAGTTAACCTCATAAAATACTAAATACCTATTATGGTTGTTATCACTAAGGATTTGGAGTTCAAAGAAAATCTTTAGGCAGCAACCTTTTTGCTCTTCTGTGTCTCTAAAACCTTTTGCAAAGGCTGGAGTATGGAATTCCTCTGTCATAAACTTGCTGTGTTGTATCAGTGGGAAAATGAAAGTGGGAAGTTTCTGTTTCCTGAATTGGCTTGCAACTGACTTGTATTTCCTCTCTCGTGTTTACAGGCTTTACTTTTACCTTTTGGAGACGAAGACTATCCGAGAGAAGCACTTTTGACATGAAGGATATATAAAACTTGAATTTTGGACAGCAAGAACAGAGGCAAGAAGGAATTTTCTTCTTCTAGTCATGTGCTCACACCATGGCCTGTAAAACAAAACAGTCACTGGGGTAGATAATAGAAATCTTTCATTTTAGGTGCATGATTAATTTCTGAGGAAAACCTCTTAACCTCCACTGCAAAGCCAACAGATGTCTTTTCTAGTAAATGTCAATGTATTGAAAAGCTAATTTTCTTTTCATGCTTAACTGAAAGTATTAATTGAAAGAAAATAAGATTTAAAAAGAATAGTTCAAACATTCTGTTTGTGAAGAAATATTCCATTCTCAACAATTCAGGAAAACAGTCATTTAGTTTTTCATATCATTATAAGAAAAGCTACACAGAACTTGTTTCTACCATTAATAGAAGGAACTTAGATGAACTTACAGAAAAACCAAAATGTTACATGGTGAAAGGAGAGTTCAAAGTGCTTTAAGATCCTTATATAAAACATCACAGAAGCAGAACAATAAAACAGCAATGTTCTACTTTTTTTAAAATCCTCACTCGAGGATACACTTTTTTTCAATTGAATTTTAGAGAGAGTAAAAGGGAGGGAGGGGGGGAGAGAGAGACAGACAGAGAAAAACATCAATGTGAAAGAGAGACACTGATTGGTTGTCTTCCGCATGCACCCTGACCAGGGCTGGGGATCAAATCCGAGACCGTTGGTTCATAGGCTGATGCTCTATCCACTAAGCCACACTGGCCAGGGTGCAATGTTCTACTTTTTCATACTTTTTAAAAATGTTGTTTTATTTACCAATATTTAAAACTGATTAGCTTAATTATAGTCTCTGCACTATATTAATGTCTCTGCACATGTTCAAGATAAAGCTATATCAATAAATTTTCATTTGTAAACACACGGCAAAAGCTTTCAATTTCTGAATATGCGTGGAACTGTTTCTGAGACTGGCATTTGCAAATGTTGACAAGGTGGAAGTCACAGTTTAAAAATCATAACAGAAACTTCTAGGCATAATCAGAAATTTAGTAATGTGGTGACGATGGAAAGGAGATCTTAGTGACACTAATCCTGTCCATCAATCAAAATTATACTTCTATGAAAATAAAATCTTGCCACCTAAGGGAGTAAGATAGAAACCTGCAAAGATGAATGATAAACAGATTTGTATAAATCACTGAGCTACATTATTAAAGGGAGCACTGAAAAAAAAGCTAATGCTGCCAAATTCTTTGCTGTTGTCCTTATTTTGGAATCCTTAAATATGTAAGATTAGTAAGATTCTACCAAAAGCACACATGTATTCCTAGATTTGATTTCATTTTAGGCCACATGGTACTCTCTAAGGACAAGGCAGAGAAGGTGATATAGGATAGGGGAAAGGCAGAAAGAAGGGTCACAAAAAAAGCACCTGCCCTCTACATCTCTAATATCCAGTTTAGGGTAACATGATGGTACACCTACTTGTCAGCCAGGGGCAATAAAACAGGGCAAAGCTCCCTCCTGAAAATGTCATCTCTTACCTGCTCAAAATCCTGCTATTTAGAATGAAACTTCAATTCCTTACGATGGCCTATGAGGTCATCTAGCTCCACCTCCTCGACTCCACATTGATCACTGCACTTAAAGCCACGCTAACCTTCATGCCACTCCTCAAATACACCACATGGTTTCTCTCCTCAGGCTTCTGTGCTTGCCTTTCTCTGCCTAAAATGTTCTGCCACTGGTTCTTCAAATAGCTGGTTCATTCTCATCTGTCAATCTTCAACTCTAACCTTTAAAGAGCACCACTTTATCTCAAGTAGACCTCTTAGTTTCTGTGATGTATATCACCCATTTTATTTCTTCATGGTACTATGCACGCTCATGATGTAAGCAATCATGAGAATGCATATATCCTATATATACATTTGCTAACTTATTTTGGCTTGTTCTTCCCCCACTAGTCTGAAAGTTTCATAAAGACAGGAACCTGGTCTATCCTATGCTCTACTATATCCCCAGTGCTTAGCACATAGGACATTCTTTATAAATATTCAGTGAATAAATGAAAAACTATAAGCAGAATAATCCAATTTAAGAAAAATTTTAAAACAGAGTAGGTATATGCTATATAATAGGATTTTCCTCCTTTCATTGAAAGCCCTCTTCAAAAAGCCTTTCTCCATTAACAAAAAGAATGACTTTTGTTTTTTTTTCCACATCTTATGCTACTGTACTTTTATAGTCTTACCTGGTTTTCTTGGTCTCGTCTATTCGGTTTTATTCTCCCTAATGTCTTTTCTCTTGATTCTTTCTTGTTCTTTATGTGCTAGTAATTTATACTAGAACATAAAAAAGTAACCTGAATTGTGTTCCTTGTTTCCCTTCCCCAACCCAAACACTCCCTACCACAATAGTTTTCACATTTCTTTGGGGAATTTTTACCCCCACTCTTCCCTCTGTCTAAATGTTCTCTTACTCTCCTGATTAATGCTTATGCTTCTTTAAAATTATTTTCAGGGGGGCTGGTGTGGCTCAGTGGTTGAGCATCAAGAGGCCGCCAGTTAGATTCCCGGTCAGGGCACATGCCCAGGTTGTGGGCCTGATCCCCAGTGGGGGGCATGCAGGAGGTGGCCAATCGATGTTCTCTCTCATTGATGTTTCTGTCTCTCTCTCCCTCTCCCTTCTGAATCTCTCTCAGAAAATCAATAAAGAAAAAAAAATTATTTTCAGAGGTCTTGTTCTCCAGGAAGCTTTCCCAGATTAAGTGATCCTACTTTCTAATTTATTACTTACCAAATTATACAGACTTAAAAAAAATATCCTCACCCAAGGACATTTTCATCGATTTATTAGAGATGGGGGCAAGGTAGGGGGGGAGGCAGGGTGGTGGAGGGAGAGAAACATTGATATGAGAAAGAAACATCTATCAGTTGCCTCCCGCACACGCCCTGACCAGGACTGAACCTGAAACCTAGGCATGTGCCCTGACTGGGAATCAAACCCAGGACCTTTGAGTGTCCAGGATGATCCTCCTACCAGCTGAACCACACCAGCCAGGGCATAAATTCAATATGTGTTTTTCAGGAACCAGAGTCAGGACCATCTTTTATATCCCCAGTGCCTGACATATACCATTAAACATAAAACATCATTTTACCAAATCACAAAATAATTTTATATGTATATATACATTACAGTACACAGAGTAGTTTCATATACAGTACCTTCTTTAAAGCTTATTTTAATCATTATTTACACTTTATCTTCATTTCTAATTTATTTTCTTTTTAAATATGTTTTTATTGATTTTTTAAGAGAGAGATAGAAACATCGATGTGAGAAACATTGATTGGCTGCCTCCTGCACGTCCCCTACTGGGGATCAAGCTCGCAACCCGGGAATGTGCTCTGACCAGGAATCAAACCAGGACTTCTCAGTCCATAGGATGACGCTCAATCCACTGAGCCACACAGGCTGGGCTCCAGTTTATTTTCTTAATTGTGGTCTCATAAGCAGAGATGATCTTATTTAGGGCTCTAAAATAAAATTTTATATTATACAAAACTATACTGGCATTCATCAAATCATATTCTTCATAAAACTGTTATCAAATTCAAACTTTAGGAAATGGATTAAACTTGTATAATGACTAGGGCACTGTGCCAAGTGTTACGGGGAAATTTAAAAAATAAGATACTTTCTGTCCTAAAATGTTCACTTGCTCTAGCTGGTTTGGGTCAGTGGTTAGAGCATTGGCCTGCAGATCGAAGAGTCTTGGGTTCTATTGCCGGTCAAGGGCATGTACCTTGGTTGCAGGTTGCAGGTTCGATCCCTGGCCTGGCCGGGGTCATGCAGGAGGCAACCAGTCGATGTGTCCCTCTCACATCAATGTCTGTCTGTCTCTCTCTCTTTCGCCCCTTCCCCCCTCCCACTCTATCTGAAAATCAATGGAAAAATATCGTTTGGTGAGGATTAAAAAAAAAAGCTCACTCATTGGTCACACAACTTACCAATAAATGAAAAACATACAAGCATAAATATTTGGGGATTAATTTCTAAATTGATTGTACAAAAACTAATTGCTATATTTTTAAAGGAAGGTTGGTTAAATTGTCTTTAAGGGTTTACTGCACTCTAGTGGATCAAATAAGTACGTCTAGAAAACTGTAACAATGGCAAATATGAGAACTGAAATGAAAAAGGTAATTAAAAAAATTATTTTTATGCCCTGGATGGTGTGGTTCAGTGGATTAAAGCGTCGGCCCACGGACCAAAGGGTTGAGGGTTCCATTCCTAGTCAAGGGCATGTACCTGGGTTGCAGGTTTGATCCCTGGCCCTGGTCGGGCACATGTGGGAGGCAACCAAACTATGTGTCTCTCTCACATTGATGTTTCTCTCTCTCTCACGTATACCCTCCCTTCCACCCTTTCACTTTCTCTAAAAAAAAGAAAAATCAATGGAAAAATTGTTCTCAAGTGAAGATTAACAAAAACAAACAAACAAACAAACTCTTTTTACTATTTGTGTTTCACCTGGTAAACCCCAGAAAATTGCAAAAAACTTCCCATTCATTGTCTGGTGGACAAAAATGCAATATCCTTTCAGGCAGTTACTGGTAGTTATTCCCTGTTTTCATAGTATTTCCTGTGTGATATTTGTCATCTAGTTTGCTTTGTTTCTCTCTCTCTCTCCTGCTTGACTTGTAGTATAGTGAATCCATGTTTGATGGAAAACTGAGTGAAGCATTGGGAATGAGTAAATACTAAAGTTAGGCAAACACAATGGTAGACTTGAGAACAATTTTATATGTGGTATGTCTTGCAATTTATTTTTCCTCTCGATTTTATTAGGAAAGATGGTGATGTAGTATTACATTTATTTCAGCTCCATCACAGTCAGCAAACCATATTCCAATTAACAAGTTCAATATATTTACTTAGTTATCTGTTATTTATTGTACAGCTGCTAACTACCAGGTGTTGGGGATGATATAAGTGTTGGACAAAATAGACATGGTCCCTACCTAGTCATGAAACTTACAGTTTAATGCAAGAGACAGATATTAAACCAATGATCACACAAAAAATTTCACTGAAATTGTGGTGAAATCTATAAAGAAAATGAACATAATACCATAAGAAAGTATAACAGGGGAACTGATCTAGTCTGAGCTTGGGAGGATGGAGAGAGATAGAGAAGGATAGTTAGGAAAATGTAACTTTTTAAAAAAAGTATTTTTTCTCAGTTGTCAGATTCAAAGTAATTTTTGTTTCCTTTATATATTTAAAATATTTTCTAAATGAATTACTTTAAAATCAGAAAAGTAAAAAGAATTGTAAAAATACTAGGTAGGGAAATCAGCAATAACATACAAAGAAAACTTTGGGTCCTCTGGATATCTCATACATAAAAGTAGAAACAAAGAGGTTGAGATGGAGACAGAGGGAGAAAACTGTAAATGTTAGGGTAGGTTGATGGGAACCAATTTGGGCCTCAGTTAGCTATTGTTTTGAAGGCCCAGAGATTGCCCAAGTCAATGTCCAGGAATGAAGACTCTGATAGACTTATGAGGGATCTAGGTGGACACACCAAAGTACATTTTTAATTTAACAGAGAATACTATGGAATATATGCTTTCTCTCTTTCTAGTGAAGCCATGTGGGGAGCTAAACTAGAATCAAACATACTGTGATAGAAAATTACCATCACAGAGAAGGGATACATTTTAAGCCCATATTTTCTTTTGGGTATAACTACACTTTACACCAAATTATAAAAAGAGTTGCTTGAAAAAGGGTGTTAGGTGAATTTAAATGGAATCAGGCTAATATAGCTGCTGCAGCCTTTTCACACTAGAGAGTATTTTGTCAGTGGGCCTAGATGTATAAACTCATTGATTACTACCCCCACACCCCACTCTCATACTAGCCAAGTGGTTCTCAAACTTGAGCATGCTTCAAAATCATCTGGGGGGCTTGCGAAAACACCGATTTATGGGCCCCAACTTTAGGGTTTAATTCAGTGTATCTGGAATGAGAGCCTAAGAATTTGCATGTTCCCAGAAAAGGCTTATGTTGCTGGCACTGAAAAACCACTGGCCTAGACACTGGGGCTGTATGATGGTGAACAATGCTTATGATTAATGTGGTTACAGTTAAATCGTAAAGCCTGACAGCATTTTTATCTTTTTCAGAGAACTTTGTAATTCTCTGCTCCAATCTATTACCTGGTGACTTTTCAGCTTAATTCTGTCCTCACCAAGTTCTTAGAAGGCACTTTAATAGTCTACGAAAAACTTTTGCCTGTGTGGAAAAACTGATATTTGTAAGAATGAGCTTTGGTTAAGAGGTTAATTGGGCGCGCGCGCGCACACACACACACACACACACACACACACACACACACACACAAATCTTGACTAGCATGGACTTTCATTAATGAGCTCTGCTTCCCAAACAGGGATATATATATATCCCCAACTATCAGTATGAAAGAAAGTTTATGAAGGAAACGGATAAATAGGACTCAATTTTGACTTGTTAATAAATACCATAAAACATGAATTTTATATGAAAACAAATGCAAATATATAGTGAGGTAGAAGGCAAAACTTACATGAATTTTTAAGTTAAAGCTGAAGACTTCAAAGTTTGTTTTTTGCTTTTCGCAGGCTCCTATGACAAGCTCCCAAAATATCAAGGGTCTGAGTTTGATTCTCTCTCTCTCAGAAACAGTCTTTAGTGGAAAGTTTTTAAGGACTACTTTATGGAAAATATGAATCTAATTGACAATGATATGATTGATCAGATTGTTTAAAATGATATTTACCAAAAAGGAAATATTGTAACACATTACCATACCAATAACAAAAATGTAGTCACAGCTTTTTCTTTCTTATGACCCTGGACTTAAAATATATTAATTTGCACCAAAGGAAGTGTTGACTTAGGAAGAATGTCAATCAGTGAGAAGCCATAGTCTAAACGGGGAAATAAGAAACTCTACATCCATACTACTACTGTATACTGAGATGTCTCAGAAAATTTCCTGACACTCAGTTTTCCCATTACCAAATTAATCAGTTCACCTGGAGAAAAGAGTTATTTGGAGAACTTCAGATACCCATCAGCAGACTGAATGTTATCTCTTCACAAACAGATATTCTGGCAACACGTAGAAACTGCTATAAATTGCACCTTACAAAATGGACAAATAGGTTGTCTTCTGTAAGTCAGCTTTCTAGAGGAATAAGATGAGATTAAAACCTAGCAGCTTCTAAATGCAATGTGGTGTCCTGGATTGGATCCTGGGACAGAAAAAGAACACGAGTAGAAAAAGTGGTGAAATTCAAATACAGCCTGGAGTTTAGGCAATAGTAATTTACCCATGTTGGTTACTTAGTTTTGACAAATGGACAATGGTAATATACAATTAACAGTAGAGGGAAGAGGGAGAGGGATACATGGGAACTCCCTGTTGTATCTTTGTGACATTCTGTAAATAGAAATTATTCCAAGACAAAACATTAAAACTATTTAAAAACCACATCTTCAATGAAATATGTGTTGCTTTGATGCCAAGTCCTCAAAGAATTCTTAAAACTGTTTAAGACATGCTTAGGGGTTCTAATTTTTCCCCTTTGCTGCTTAAACTAGATATTCGGAATGCTTTGTTCATCTATCATTAATAACTTTGTTATATTTATTAGATAACTGATCTAGTTCTATCTGGATATTTTAAGTCAGATACCCATTTAAAAATTTTTCCCCTCAACTTCTATTATTCACTTTTTTTTTCTTCAGTTTGTAGAGACTTCCTCTTACATAATTAAAACATGACCAGGTAGGAAAAAATAAATTGAACACTTACTACCATAATTTGGATTAAAGATCATAATATTCTTAGTTTCTTTTCAACAAACAAAATATGCCATTGGTTCCAAAAAAACTTAGATCTTTTCAATTCAATGTTATGCCATGAAAAGTATAAAAATACAATGTAAGATAATTTCTTGAATCCAATGTTTTTAGTAGATTGACTCTTTTTTAACAGTAGCCTTTGTATTTCTGTAAAAATTGGGGAGAAATTAACATCAGTGTATGTGCACACTGCCTGTACCTAATCAGTGACATTTCTGACAGGGGGCTTGTGGTCTTCACTGCTGTTAGAGCAAATAATTTTTCAGTACTAAGTATATTTTCTTGAATGTCTTTGAAATGGTGGTTAAACTTACAAAGAATGAACCTCAAATGAATTTTGAGAAGACACAGCAATCCTGAGAAACCAGTAACATTTAATAAGTTCACATGGCCTGAGAAGGTCTGAGATCAACTGGGTCAGTTTAGTCAGAATGGTTCAAATTCACATTAAAAAATCTCATACAATTAATTAACTGAGTTGATGGTTCTTTTTATATGAGAATATGGACTATATCTGATTCTAGGAGCACAATGAAGACACAGTGACTAAAATAATGAAGACTGTGTCTAAAGCATGACTTGCTTTTTAAATGGTAAGATTAGAAAAATATAAACAAACAAAAAAGCTCTTTTTAGAAAGACTAACCGTGGCCTCTGACTAAAAGCTCAAAGTTCCAATTTTACATTAAATAACTGGATAGTTATTAAAACTTAAATGATATGACATCCTACAAATGGTAACTACAAAGCTGTTGCAGAGTGTTGATTTTTCCGAGACATGGACAAATGACACTTTTATTTGTTGAAGTCAATGGCAAACCTGTGTGCCTAGTTTGTAGCAATGTGATAGCAGTAATCGATGTTTCTCTCTCTCTCTCCCCCACTCTATCTGAAGATAAAAATTTAAAAAAGTATCCTCAGGTGAGGATTTAAAAATTAAAAATTAGCCCTGGCCGGTTTGGCTCAGCGGTTAGAGCGTTGGCCTGCGGTCCAGAGAGACCTGGGTTTGGTTCCCGCTAAGGGCATGTACTTCGGTTGCAGTTTGTCCCCGGCCCTGGTTGGTTGTGCGGGTCGCAGCCACTCGATGTGGCCCTTTCACATCGATGTTTTTCTCTCTCTCTCTCCCTCCTACTCTATCTGAACAAAAAATGAAAAAGTGTCCTCGGGTGAGGATAAAAAAAATTAAAAATTAAAAATAAAATTAAGAGCATATGTTACTACCAGATCTTTACTATAGGGAATGTTAAACAAAATCATAGTAGACTGAAAGGTTAGGTATGTATATTGTTATCCCCAAAGGAACCAGTAAAACACACACACACAAACACACACGTATCAAAAAAGCCAATAAAATTAAGACGGAATATTAGAAATATTCCCCAAAATAAATGAGAGAATATAGAAACAGAAAAAACAGAGGAGATAAGAAAACAGCAGTACTAAATCCAAGTATATCAATACTTACATGAACCATTATTGGTTTCAATACTCAAATTAACAGAGATTGACAAATGGGTAAAGGCAACACTGAACCATATGCTGCTATAGGAACCACACTTAAAATATAAAGAATCGGTTTAAAGTAAGTGGATGGAATAAACATGAAATGCCAATAGGAAGCATAAAAAGACGAGTGGCTACAACAATGTCAGATAAAATAGGCCTTAATAAAGGAGTATTAGCACAGATTACATTTTATAACAATAAAGATTACTATTATCAATGTCTATGTGCTTAATTACAGTCTCAATATGCTTAATTACAGTCTCAATATGCATAAATCAAAAATTGAGAGAATTAAAGATAATTTTTTGATAACAGTAGAAGATTTTAACAACTCTCTTTGAGCACTTGGTCAAACAGCTAGACAAAAACTCAATAGGACACAAAAGATCTCAATAGCACTATAAACCACTTTAATTATGTTTATAGAGTACTCCATCTAGTAACTGAAGAATACAGTCTTCTCAAGTACATATGACAGATTCACTAAGATAAACCATAGTCTGGAGTATTAACAAGGCCATTAATTTTTAAAAATGTGAGTTATACAGAGTATATTCTCTCACATCAACAGAATTACAGTAAATTAGAACTACATAACAATAAATATTGAGTTAAACCCTATTTATCTGGTAATGAAACTATACCTTTTAAAATAACTCATGGGTCAAAAACCAAACACAAGAAAATTTACAAAATAGTTTGAACTGATATGAAAATTAAAACACAACATATCAATATTTATAGGATGCAGTTAAAGGATTGGTAAATGGAAAATTTTACATGCATAAACTAGGAAAGAAGATCTACAATTCCATCTGAAGAAACTGGAAAAGCGAGAACAAAAGTGGAAAAAAGTTACTAATAAAGATAAGAGCCCGGTCAGTGTGACTCAGTGATTGAGCTTTGACCCTTGCACCAAAAAGTTGCTGGTTCGATTCCCGATCAGGGCACATGCCCAGGTTGTGGGCCAAATTCCCAATGGGGAACATGCAGGAGGCGGCCAATCGATATTCTCTCTCATTGATGTTTCTATCTCTCTCTCCCTCTCCCTTCCTCTCTCTCTGAAATCAATAAAGAAAAAAAAGATAAGATCAGCCCAGCTGCTGTGGCTCAGTGGATTGAACTTCATCCCATGGACTGAGAGGTCCTGGTTTGATTCCCGGTCAGCGCACATCCCTAGTAGGGGGCATGCAGGAGGCAGCCGATCAATGCTTCTCTTTCACATAGATGCCCCCACCCCAAATCAATAAACGTATCTTTGAGTGAGGATTAAAAATAATAATAATAATAAATAAATACACCCTAGATTCTCAGAGCCAAAATATGAATTTTCTCAGCCCCCATACCCATGACAATGTGTGGGTATTTGCTTTACTTTCTATAACCAAAGGGTCCTTATGATGAACTTCTCAAATCAGTAACATTCTGGTCAAAGGTAGCTTGATCATGCCACAATCTGCAACAGCTTTTATTTATTTATTTTTGGATGTTGGTGTTCACTGTTGATTGGGAATACAGGGCAACACTATAGTTTTGGATAATTAAATAAACAAACGTAGTGATATAGTATTGACAAGAATGACCTGAATTATGGGAGTAAGTGGTTTTCCAGTTCAGGGGGTAGGAAAGAGAACAGGTGCAAGATCTTCAAAGAAGAGAACCACATTACTCAGCCACCTAAGGGTTTTAGCTTCAATTCATTAATGGCTGGAGGAGAGCCAGTCTGGTCAACATCTTCATCACAGCAAGTCAGAATCTGCACAATTTTTCAAAACAACTGTAGATATGAGAGAACTCCAGACTCATAAATTGATCTTGATGGTACCATGTGGTCTGTCGTTGACTGAAACATGAAGGTGTGTGACCCATGACTATACATATAGATAAATGGAACTTAGTTGAGAACACAGAAATAAACCAATGAATCACAATCATTTGATGTTTGACAACAATAAATGAAGTAAAGAAGGGTCTTTTCAACAAATGCTGCTAGGCGACTGACTACCCACCTGCAATTCAAATTAGACCTTTGCCTCATATCACATTCAAAAATTAACTCAAATAGATAGGCTTATATTTAGAAGATAAAGGCATAAACTCTCAAAGAAAACAGGGATAAATCTTCATGACCTAGGATTTAGCAATGGTTTCTTCACGTCACCAAGCATAAGACATGAAAAATAAATAAATAAATGGGATTTTCTCAAGATTAACAACTTCTGTGCATCAAAAGAAGCTAAAAAGAGAAAAAAATTACAGCCCACAGAATGGAAGACCAGCTGGGCAATAAAAACACATTTAAAACAATAAAAATAAAAATAATAAATGTTGACAATGATATAGAGAAATTAGAACCCTGAAGCATCTTGTGCGAATGTAAAATGGTGCAGCCTGTGTGTACGGTAGTTTGGCCATTTCCTTAAAAAATAACCACAGAGTTCAACAACTCCATTTCTAAGCATGTATATACCAGGAAATATTGAAAACTGGTGTTAAACTAAACTTATTCATGAATATTCATAGCAGCACTGTTCACAATAACCAAAAGGTAGAAAGTATTCAAATGTCCATCAACACGTGAATGAATAAACAAATGTGGTCAATCCATAAAATGGAATATATTCTTCCATATAAAAAAATAAAGCAAAATGGTGCAGCTGCTGTGGAAAACAGTATGGAGAGTCCTCAAAAACTGAAACAGAGATCTGATGTATGATCCAGCAATTCCACTTCAGAGTACATACCCCAAACATTTCAAAGCAGTACCCGAACAGATACCTGTACACCATAGCCACAGCAGCATGATTCACAATAACCAAAAGAAAACCAAGTGCCCAATGATGAATGGATAAACAAAATGTAATATATATACAGTTAAATAATATTCAGCCTTAAAAACTGAGGAAATTCTGACAGAATTTCAAACATTGGCTAAAGCTGGAATACAGAACTTGCACCCAGGACTCTCCACCACCCTCAGCCAAGGACCAGCCCTGACCTCGCACACTGCTGTGAAGCCACATGTAAAACAACACTAAAGCCCTGGCCGGTTTGGCTCAGCGGTTAGAGCGTCGGCCTGCGGTCCGGAGAGACCCGGGTTTGGTTCCCGCTAAGGGCATGTACCTCGGTTGCAGTTTGTCCCCGGCCCTGGTTGGTCGTGCGGGTGGCAGCCACTCGATGTGGCCCTTTCACGTCGATGTTTCTCTCTCTCTCTTCCTCTCTCTCCCTCCTACTCTGTCTGAACAAAAAATGAAAAAAATGTCCTCAGGTGAGGATAAAAAACAACAACAACAAAAAAAACCAACAACACTAAAAAATAACTGAAAAACCGACAATTTTCCACACCAAGCCCTTTCTTTGCTGGGCCCTCTGAAGACCGAAGCCCCTGAGCAGTCCTTGCACAAAGGAAGTATCCCCTCACCTTTTCCTCCCATGGTGGCGCCTCCTGAAACAGCTTCCAAAGAAGAGCAAGTTCTCTCAGAACAGAAGCAACCAAATGTCCACAAGTGGCAGCAGGATGACTCACATGCTCCTCTTGTTTCGTACTCAGGTAAACTGGGACTGGAAGTAGCACACTCCCAGATCTGGTCCAGAGGCAGTGCTCACAAAAAGTGGTCCCACAGGAAGTGCTCTATTTGGGCCAGGAGGATGTGTTCCTGGGAAACCAGCCTGGAAGCTGTGCTCACAAAAAGTGGCTGCACTGGAAGTTCTCACTTAAATTTGGGCCAAAGAACATGTCCCTAGCCGGTCCACAGGATGTGCTCACCACAGGTGGTCCCACCAGAAGTGCTCACTTAAATTGTGCCCAGAGGACATGTCCCAGGGGAAACTGGTCGAGAAAAATGCTCATCACTTGAAAACAGAGTGGAGAAAGTGCTCACAAAACTCCAGCCAGCTGAAGCACACTGCTTACCCTAGGCATCCCCTCTGATCCTCAAACACAGGCCAGAGACGAGATGAAGAAACTGCCTCCAAATCTCACCTTGCTCCTTACCCCAGGTACCCCCACTAACCCTCACAGGCTGGCTGGAACTTGACGGAGCAATTGTATTTAGGTCTCTCCTTGCCCTTCTCCCCAGGCAGCCTGGCTCTACTGTCTATCACGGGCTAGGCTAAATCTGGGATGAATTTGACTCCAAGTCTCTTCTCAACCTTGATCCCAGGCACCCCTCTGCCCATCACACGATGGGCTGGAGTCAGGATAAAGTATTTGACTCCAGGTCTTGCCCCTTTCGCCAGGCAACCCCTTTGGCCTTCACAATCTGGCTAGAACTGAGATGCAGAATTCAGCTCAAGGACTCTCCAGGCCCATTAACCCCCAAGACACCCTCTGCCCTTCACACCATGGCTGGAGCCAGGAGAGAGAATTTGCCTCCAGGTTTCTCCTTGCCTGTTTACCTATGGACCCAGGACATAGAGCCACACCCAAAGAGACTCCAGACACCAAACCACAGACCCTGGAGACAGAACCCAGATCCGTAACCAAGACCCCATAGCCAGACTCCAGAGCTAGAGCCAGACAATGAACCCCAGTTGCCAGACGCAGAAGCTGAAACAGATCCTCACAATGTAAACAGACCCACGACTCAATAAAAAAACTCATGACTCTTGAAGTCCAAGAAGTTAGCTTCACAAATGTAAAAGAGAAGAAAATAACTTGCAGCTCTTCTAAATTCTACCAAAATAACTTGTAGCACTTCTAAATTCACACTAGACCAGGAAGGCTGTCAGAGTGAACAGAAATGTTTACCTTTGCTGGCAGATGTTCATGACCTCTCAGCTGCAGCAGTTTCCAGAAATTAGCAGTGTTCCTGCCATTAATTTCACATGGCCAGCTCATCAATACTGTGGGGAGTAAAAACATTAATTATTTTCCTCACATCTTGTAAGTTCTAACAGCTGGGCTAATAATCAAATGAACACAATCAGATTAACAGGAAAATGCAATGAAGGGGAATTTGCATACAAATGAATAGCAAAGACAATGAGGTAATATTGGGTATACAGGGCATCTTGGAAAATGGGGGAACAGGGTCTTAGACTTTAGGTGAAATGAGTAATGTGCAGGTAATGTTTAAAAAGTGCAGCATAGCCCGGCTGGTGTGGCTCAGTGGACTGAGTGTTATCCCATGGACTGAGAGGTCCTAGTTAGATTCCTGGAAAGGCACAGCCCAGGGTGTGGGCTCCATCCCCGATGGGGCGCATGCAGGAGGCAGCTGATCAATGTGTCTCACAATGATGTTTCTATCTCTCTCCCCTTCCCTCTCTAAAGAAATCAATAAAATTATATTTTAAAAAAAGTGGAGCATAGCCCAGCCAGTGTAGATCAGTGGACTGAGTGTCATCCCATGGACTGAAAGGTCCCGGTTCAATTCCCAGTCGGGGCACATGCCTGGGTTGTGGGCTTGATCTCCAATAGGGGGCATGCAGGAGGCAACCGATCAATGTTTCTCTCTCACACTGATGTTTCTATCCCTCTCTCTTAAAAAAAAAAAAGTGCAGCATACATGGCAGGTTATTTTTTCTTAGGTAACCTCTAAAACAATAGCATATGGAGTGGGGGGCAAGATAAGGAGGTCACCAAACTCTTGTTTGGGAGTCTGAATTTCTAAAGCTAAGGTGATTATGATAAAGTTCTCTTCCTAAACCAGGGTTTCCCAACTAAATGTCTTAGGAAGAAATGAAATGAGCTTCATAGATTCTTTCTCAGCTTTCATTTCTTAAAAACCAGCTTAAAATCAACATGCCAAGCACAAAACTTTGGCCCTCTTCATTCCCACCTTTGAAACTAAATAAAAGTTTTATATCTACAAGCTAAATTAGTAGTTCATTCCATATTTCACTGATAAAAATCACTCAGTCATGAGAATAAGTTAGTTTAAATTGTTAAATCTTTATTTCAGGAAACAGTGACATTGATGAATTCCCCAAATTTACCTCCTATTAAATGTCTGATTACTTGCTTATGTGGGGAAAGAACAAACTTCCCTCAAACCTCAAGGTTCTATTTTCTGGTGTAATAACCAAACAGATATGAAACAAATCAGCAACAGAAAATAACCAAGTAAGACACACATATGTATGGAAACACATACATGAGAGAGTCAGAGACCCCACATGCAGGAGAGGATCAGATACAGAAAGGAAACATGGGCATATAAGACATTCTGAGCTAGGGATGAGGTAAGGTGCCTTCAAAGTGTCCTTACAAAATGGTAAGAGTAGATGCCTAGTAAATAAGTGCTAGTCCCAAGAAGTACACCAGATGGCAGCAGGGAAGAGCATTTCCTGGCAGTGTGCATCTGAGTGTGTGTAGGTCTTCCACTCTGAGAGCACAGAGGGTCCTGCCACATTGGCTCTGGGTTCTCTGAGTGTTAGGAAGGGTCCCACCTGAGAGAGTAGGGAGTCCTGTCATGTCAGCTCTGAGTCCTGTGAGTGTGGGGTGAGTTCCCTCCTGAAAGAGTTGGGGATCCTTACACATCAGCTCTGGGTTTATTTAGTGTGGAACATGGATCCACCTGAGAGTATAGGGTCTTTTGACATCATCTCTGGATCCTGTGAGCGTGGGGAGGAGTTCAACCTGAAAGAGTAGGGGAGCCTGTGATGTCAGCCCTAAGTCCTGTGAGTACAGAGGGGGTCACACATGAGAAAGTGGAGTGTACAGCTCTTGGTCCTGTGAGTGTGGGGAGGGTCTCACCCTGTAAAAATAGGGTGTCCTGTCACACAAGCTCTGTGTCCTGTAAGTGTGAGGAAGGGTCTGTCCCTGAGAGATTCGGGGGTCATGTCACATCACCTCTGGTTCTTGTGAGTGAGGGGAGGGGTATTTCCCTGAGATAGCAGGGGGTCTGATCATATCAGCTCTGGGTTCTGTGAGTGTGGGGAGCACTTCTTCTCTGAGAGAATAGGGGGCCCTGTCACATTAGCTCTGTGTCCTTTGAGTTTGGAATTAGGTCCCTTCCTGAAAGAGTTGGGAGTCATATCAAATCAGCTCTGGGTCCTGTGATGGTGGGGTCACACCTGAGAGAGTAGGGGGTCTGACAGCTTTACAAATAATAATTTACAACTATTTTCAACGATGATCAGAAGGAAGAAATCACATAAAATAGAATAAACATCTAACTATAGAATACAAACAGGAATTAAGGTGTTATCTTACGGTCTCCTTCAAGGGCACATACTTTGTCTAATTTTTCTAAAGGCAGTCATAACAAGTCCCTGAGAAATAATTTACTAACCTTATATGAAAATTCTAGAGAGGGAAGAGAGAGGTAGGCAGGAGATAGAAAATTAAATAAACAAAAAACAAAGAAACAAAACCTCTTTTTTTTTTTTATTCTCACCTGAGGACATTTTTTGCATTTACCTTCAGATAGAGCGGGAGGGAGGGGTGAAGAGAGAGAGAGAGAGAAACATTGATGTGAGAGAGACACATCAACTGGCCGCCACCCACATGACCCCAACCGGGCCAGGGACAAACTGCAACTGAGGTACGTGCCCTTCGTGGGAACCGAACCCGGGACTCTCCGGTCTGCGGGCAGACGCTCTAACCACTGAGCCAAACTGGCCAGGGTGAAACAAAACCTCTTTTGATTGGAGAAATATTGGTGAAAAATAGTTTTGAAACATTACCCAGGAAAATCTCAGTGAGTACAACACACAGTTTGTCCACTGCACTTATGATAGGTAAAGTACTATTCTAGGGATGGGGAAGGGGACAGGGTTACAGACAGAAAAAAACAGGCTATTGTGTTCAAGGAATGTATAATCCATTGGCTAAGGCAATGTATAACTGCCAATGAAGTGACACAAAGGTGCACACAATATTTGCAAGCTCCAGACTTCCATATCTCAACTACTTACTTAAGAGCCAACTGTATTTGGATGTCTCATAGATATCTCAAGGTTTAATAGATAAAAAACCTGAATTTTTAGTTTCGTCTCAAACTTCTTTACTTATAATTTTCTCCATTTCAGTAAATGGCACCATTCTCCATCAATAACTCAGACCAGATAGCTAGGAGTCATTCTTCATTCCTCTGTTTTCCTCAAGTCCCACATTACCCTCACAGGTCTATTTCTTGAGCCTATTTCTATATCTAAAAACCATCAATCCATCCTCCCCCATGTTCCACCACCACCTTAATGCAAACAACCATTATCTCCTGCTTATTTTGCTGCATTAGCCTCCTAAGTAAGTGGTCTGGTCCCTGCTGATCTCTCCAGACCCCTCTCATACAACTGTTCTTTCTGAACATATTCCAGAACACTGGTCTTTTCTTTGGTCGCTAACATGAAGATGCCAAGTTCTTTCCGGCCTCAGGGCCTTTGCACAACCCATTCACTCTGGAATGTTCTTCCTTTCCTGTTGAAAGGCTGGGTCATTCTCATCTTAGGCCTCAATTTAAGCGTCAACTTCTCAGAGAGGCCGTCCCAGGTCAACCTAATGCAAATAGGTTCCCTTGTTATTCCTCTTATATGTTCATCCATAAAGGGTTGAAATTACATTAGGACAAGAATCTATCTTGTTAACCATTGTAATCCCAGTACCTAGCAGTTCTTGGCACAGACGAGGGAAGGACTTAAAAATTATCTGCAGAATGAATAACTAACTGAAGGTGAGGGAGGATGGTGCATTTGAGGAACTCATAAAGACATTCTGTATGGCTGGAACCTAGGGGCAGAGTGGTGAAAAACAAAGCTGGAGAGGTAGCAAAGGCCAGACAAGAAGGGCCCTGTAACCTATGTTAAGGAGTTCAGACTTACATCTGAGGGAAAATAGGAGCGACAGAAAGGTTTAAATCGGGAGTGCCCTGATCAGATTTGAGCTTTATCAGCTTGGCAATGTGGTGACTGGCTCGGAAGGAAACAAAATTGAAAGGAGAACCAGCTGGGAGGCTATTGTTATAGTGAATGGCTAGAGGTGAGCGATAAGGAAGGAATCTAGAAAACTTTCCTGTTTCTGGTTTGAGCACACCGCTCAGTTAATCACTTTTCCCTCTGGGCCATCAAAGCAGTTTGGAAAAGACCCCTTTTCAGCACGTATTACTTCGGTATAGCAGCCAGCTGAATATGTATCTCCGAGCACCTCAAAAACGAGTATTACCTTTTCCTTTCTGTATTTCCAGTTCCAGACGCTCATCCGTGTCTAGCTCGATAGCACAGCAAACGCTCAATAAACGCCGGCGATTGCAAGAGCACTGTCTAAAACCAAAATGATCGCCCTTTGATAGAACAGGCTAACTCCTGAAAAAATAAAGCATGTCTGAGCCTCGTCCATAATGACGTTAAAGGCTTCGTTAGGAGTTTCTGGCCCTCGCCCTCCGGGAGAACCTCTTCCCCCAGGCTACTCACCCGAGGCAGCGGACGGGGACCTGCCCGGGCAACACTCTAAGGCAGGCAGGCAGGACGCAGCCATAGCCCGGCGCCCTCCGATCGAATCTTCCGCGTCCTGCTCCGCCGGAAGTGACGCGCCGGCCGTGGTTACTCAGAGCCAATCAGAAGAAGGCGCCGCCGAGGGTGGCGATTAACCAGGATATGCTGTGAACGTTTGGGAACGACCATTTTTGTCAAACTGGGTGGAAATGCAGGTTTGATGAGTTTTTCCCCGACCGGTTGAGCAGTGGTACTGTCTGCAAAGTTTGTGGGCTGGACGGAGCCAGCTGGACGTAGGGGTTCCGGGAAGGGGTGGGAGCGCCCCTCGGACTGGGCTTCAGCGTGGCGACTGGAGGGACGATGAAAGCTGGGTGAAGAGGGGGGTTGGCGGAGCGGTGAAGACAGACGGGGAATCTGTCGAGGAGACGGCACGGCCCGGGGGCGGGGACGGAAAGGGGTGGCAGCGGGAGGAGGGAGGCCGAGAGAGACACGGGGCTGAAGCGTGCTGCGGGGAAGAGAGGGGCGTGAACGGAAAAAGGGACCAGGACCAAGCTGGATTCCGGGGCTACGTGGGCCTCTCGCGACCTCTATCACGGGATGGGTCGTGTGGGTAACACGGAGGTTTGGGTTGACCCACGGACAGAGTACCCGAGAAGCTTCATATGTTAATTTACATATGGAGGTGGAGTCAAGGAGCCAGGCGGAGCTGTCTGAGAAGCCCTGCTCCACTTCTGAGTGACCCACGGCAAGCCCCGCACTTGTCCGAACCTGTTTCCTCTTCTGTAATTGGGAACAACAGTCATACACACGACGAGATTTCTGTGATGGTTGTTGGAGGAGATGATGTGTGTGCATTATGCCCAGTGATAGAGTGACATGTAGTGAACGATCAGTAAATTGTCACGGTAGCTATTGTTACCACTTACAGTAGATAGGATTTGCAGAGGGCAAGGGGTATGGCAATGGAAGTAAGACGGGCAGGGTAGGGTTTGGAGGTGACGATTAGGGCGAGAATATAGGGTGACCAGGCGGAAAGGGGGCCATATAATTAAGGATGGGATTCCGCGATCAGGTAGTATGGGGCCCTGGGATGATAAGGGCAGATTTGGAGTGTGACCGAAATGAGGGTGGACTCTAAAATGGAGATGGCTCGAGAGCAAAAGGAAATGTGGTGGCGCCCTCTGGCACGGGGGCGGGAGCGGTGTGGCTTGGGTGACCTGGGTTTTGGTGGGTTGCTGAGGGGCAGGTGGACTTTGGGTCCCCCCGGGGGAGGAGCCAATTTGAGGTGGGCGGTGCTGCGCGGTGGGCGCGGCTCTGGCTACGCGCATCTGTCGGTCTACCTCCCACCCGCACTGCAGACACCAGCCTGAGCTATGGGGCTCCTCGTCCTCCTGCTTCTACTCCTGGCTTTCCTGATGCCCGGGGTCGCCATCCCCGTACCGCCAGCACTCAGGGCCCTCGGCAACCTGCACTTGTCAACCAAGTTCACATCCCGCCCCTCTGTAGACATGAAGTACTCGATTCACTACCTTAAACAAAAGGTAAGGCTGTGTGGGGGTTGGGGGAAAAGGACTGGGGCTTCGTGGTCTCTCGTCCAACTGACAGGACCCCAGGCTGGAGCCTACCTGGAATTTCAGACCCCTAATGCCTATTTTTTTTCCAGTCTTTGGATCACATTTTCCAGAGGGTGACCCCAAGTCCCAGTTCTGTTTAAAATCTCTTCTCCCACTAACAATAATTTACTGTCAGCCTTTACTCTACACTGTTCTATAGCTGACTGTGACAGTCGCTTTCAGTCCTTCTGCTCTCAGGGGATGTTCTAATTCAAATTCCCTTGACCTCCCCCCAAATCCAACATATTTAATGCCCCTACTCTGCTGTAGCAGTCATCCTTTGTCCCAATGCTGCCCTTAAATACAAATTTTTAGTGTCTTATTCAATGATATCTAATGTTTAACCTAAAACGCCAGCTTGTCAACTTATGCTCAGCTCAAAGTTGATTTTGTAGCCCTTTTGTTAAGAGTTTTTAACCTTCCCTATTCTTTGTAAGACTGAACATGTATGTAGCCCCTGCTTCTTCTTTCAAAGTCTTCAAATGTTGATTTAATAGGAATATTTTATTTCTTTTATCCAAAATAACTGAATCAGGAGACCAGATGAAGAATAGTTCATCACTTGGGTACATCAAGGCTCAGGGTACATGTGCTATCCTAGTGTTGTAAAGGACTCCTTGGGATATGTACCTTGTGGTTACAAAGTTTCCCTGTTTCTTACTACCCTCCACCTCCCATGCTAGCCCCTCAGACTAGATTGTGAGTCCTGAGGGCATTTTACTGTGTGATATTGTGAGGAAAGAGAATGGGTCCTTTTAGTCTGTCATCTTTGTCATCTTCCTGAATGGTGAAGTAGAGAGCAATATCTACTGTATTAGTCAGGGTTCTCTAGAGAAACAGAACTAATTGTGTGTGTGTGTGTGTGTGTGTGTGTGTGTATCTCCACAAAGAGAGATTGATTTAAGGAACTGGCTCATATGATTGTGAAGGCTTGGTAAGTCCAAAATTTGCAGGGTAGAACCACAAGCTGCAGACCCAAGGAAGAGTTGCAGTTTGAGTCCAAAGGCGGTATGCTTGCAGAATTCTTTCTTGCTCAGGACAGAACAGTCTTTTGTGATATTTGGGCATTTGCCTGATTGGATGAGTCCCACCTGCAACATGGAAGGTAAATCTGCTTTACTCACAGTCCACTGATTGAAATGTTAATTCCATCCAAAAAAGCACCTTCACAAAAACATCCAGAATAACATTTCACCTAATAATATCTGGACACCATGGCCCAGCCAAGTTGACATGTAAAACCATTACATCTACCAAGGCTGTGAGGATTAACACATGAAAGCACATACACAGTGCCTGGAACGTGGTAGGAACTTAAGGAACTTCACAGAGTAACTGCTGGTTCCTTCCCCTTTTTGTCTTAAAAACACACTCACCATAGTATTATACGTTTTAGATTGATCCAAATGCATGACAGTTATGGAAACACCTCTTCTGTAAACCTAGTGATCAGTCATCTGTACCCAGCTGTTCCTATTTAACTATTGACCAGCGTTTATGTTAGAACTCTGCAACTTGGCCCAACATTGAGTGCATGGCCACTGACTCCTGTAGGCCTCTTTAACAGCTCCTTCCTTGTCTGCTGTGAGGCAGAATCAGTGGGCTTGATACAGTTCTACTTTCAATTTCTATTGTAGGTTCCCTTTCCTACAGTGGCCCTGATGGCTAGTAAAATGTACCTATGTCAGGCCCTTTGGAAGAGCCTATTGCTCTTTCTCCTCCTCCTCCTCCTCTTATTGTTGGTTTGTCTATTGATGGCCTTCTCCTTAGACCTTGAGTATACTATCACAGATATTATATGAATTCTGAACTGAGTTCTGTTTTTGCTCACAGGATCATTGTCAGAAGGGGTCTTGGAGATCATGTAGTCCACTTCTTAGAAATGAGAAATTGACCTTGATCTAAATTATGAAGGGTCAGGAATTTGATAGAGCTTGAATACCGTACAGGTTTGAGAACAAATTCTGTTTTTACCACTACCTGAGCAACTTTAGACAAATTATTCTGAACTTCCATTTTTATAATTGGAATGGAAATATTATACTACCCATTCTACCCATTTGTTGTGAAATGAGCTGGTATATATAAAGTGCTTATTTAGCACAGTTTATATCCTTTATAAACAATAAATGGTAAATATTTTATCTTGTTTTTTTTTTTTTTTTTCGGTTTTGTTTTGTATTTTTTTATTCTACTTATAGACTAAATGTCATTACCTTGCTTGTTGTTTAAGTCAGATTATGTTGCTGTAACAAAAATCCAAAATTTTCATGACTTAGCCCAATAAAAATTTATGACTTACACTGTGTTTCCATTGGGATGAGCAGAGGATTCTGCTCATCTCATTACATTCTTTTGGAGAATGCTCTCATAGTCATTGTAGCAGTGGAAAAAGAACCTGGAAGGATTTGTGCCAGCATATAAATGCTCCAGCTTGAAAATGACACATGTCACTTCTTTTCACAATTCATTGTCCAGAACAGGTTATATTGCTGCATCTAATCACAGGGTGGGAGACAAAAGGTATTGACTTTGGAGTGCCTAGAAGGAGCAACAAACTCAATTAGTCACTTACCCACCCACCCATCCACCTACACAGAATTCATCAAATTCCTTTCATATGTCTGGGTGGGGCTTGGTCTTAGGGAGGCAGAGATGATTACATCCAGAAGGACCTTACATTGTGTTTGTTGACCATTGCTGTAACACATACTCAAACTTGTATCTGAAAAATATGGAAAAGCACTGATAGATTTGTAATGTATTGGCATATATATAGCAGCAACTTGCAGATTGTTTCAAAAACTATTCCTGAAGTGAGGCTGGTTTACTTAATGTTTTCTTGCTCTTATCATCATCATACCTGACATATACATACAATGAAGCACATGATAAATAAAGGAATTTATTAATAATACTGTCCTTCAGTAATTACAAATAATTGTTTTACCTATCTCTTTTAAAATAAAGTATTCAAAATTGACACAGATTTTTATTTAAAAAAGTCTTAACTATGCCTTGTTAGTATTGGTTAATTGCTCATCAAAAAGGAAAAGTCGCCCTGGCCGGTTTTGCTCAGTGGTTAGAGCGTCGGCCTGCGGTCCAGAGAGACCCGGGTTCGGTTCCCGCTAAGGGCATGTACCTCGGTTGCAGTTTGTCCCCGGCCCTGGTTGGTCGTGCGGGTGGCAGCCACTCGATGTGTCCCTTTCATGTCGATGTTTCTCTCTCTCTCTCTCTCTCTCTCTCTCTCTCTCTCTCCCTCCCACTCTATCTGAACAGAAAATGAAAAAAAAAAAAAAAAAAAGGAAAAGTCTGCGTTGGTAATCTATATATTATTGGGGGATTTATAAAAATTTTTCATCTTATGGTTCATAATTTCAGAAAAAGTCCTAGTTATTCTTTATCAGCAGTGAATGAATGAACATTGATTGGTTTTTTAATCTGGGCCAGATAGTATGCTAAGCCCTGTTTTCAATGATCACAATCACTTAAAAAAAATAGATGTTATAATTGAGGTTCATAGAGATTAAGTATCTTCATCAGTCATTAAGGGACAATATTGTGGCCCTGCTGGTGTGGCTCAGTGGACTGAGCGTTGTCCCATGGACTGAGAGGTTCCAGTTCGATTCCCAGTCAGGGCACACACCCAGGTTGTGGGCTCGATCCCCAGTAAGGGGCGTGCAGGAAGCAGCCGATGGATGTTTCTCTCTCACATTGCTATTTCTATCTCTCTGTCCCTCCCTCTCTCTCTAAAAAAATAAATAAAAACATATATATATATATTTTTAAAAGGGACAATATTATGAGTTGCATTTTAATCTGATCTTTCATTCAATTGACATCTAAGAAGTGGTAACAAAACCCATGTCTCTGTACGTATTTATACTACACATTCAGTCTCTACAACACTCCTGTGAGGTAGATAATATCCTCATTTTTAGAGGTGAAACTACTGAGGTTCAGAAAGATCAAAGGAGGAAACATCCAAAATCTCCCACTTGTAAATGTCCTGATTTTTCATTTCCAGATAGTAAATGATTGTGGTATATCCATAAAATGGAATACTATTGTCTGATAAAAATGATGGACTTGAAGCATATCTGACAATATGGGGAAATGTTCATGAATTGATGATAAATGAAAAATCAAAATAGAAAACTGAATGTACAATGTGTTTCAAAATCATTTACTCAGTTTTTATTAAGTGCCTCTGTGTGCTAGGCACTATGCTAGGCATTGCGGGGAAGAACATTCAAGGCTTAAGGAAGAGTAAGTAAAAAAACACCTTGAGGTTGGTGTGTACTAGGCAGGAGCAACTTCAAGGAGGTTAGTATGGCTGGAGGGACATGCCCAAGGGAGAGAGTAGTAGGAGAGAAGACAGTGAGGAGGAGAGAGAATATAAATACTCCTCTAGCAGAGAAGGATGTAAATGGATTAGGGAAATAGAGTTTGATTGCAGGGCTGCTTTGAAGTCTCATGCAAGTTGGTAAAGCCACTTGACATGGCTATATGTTTCTCTTGCTGCCTTCAATTTCTTGGGTATGGGTGTGGAGTTGGTAGAGAGTTCTTCTTTTTTTTTTTAAATCCTCACCTGAGGGTATTTTTCCATTTATTTTCAGATAGAGTGTGAGGGAGGGAGGGAGGGAAGGAGGGAAGGAGGGAGGGAGAGAGAGAGAAACATTGATGTGAGAGAGACACATCAACTGGCTGCCTCCTGCACGACCCTGACCAGGACCGGGATGAACCCCAGCCGAGGTATGTGCCCTTGATGGGAATCAAACCCGTGACTCATTAGTCCACGGGCTGACACTAACCACTGAGCCAAACCGGCCAGGGCTGCAGAGAGTTCTTTTTCACCAACATTGCCCTTTTTTTTTTTTTTTTTTTTTTGCCAAATGACTAAAACAAAGTGAGAGAGACATAGGGACGGAGGGGTATATGCAAGGGAATGATTATGCTCATGGACCATGGAATTTAAGCCAAGTAAAGAGGGGCATGAGGATGAGGTAAGGGACAAGGAAAAGGTGGGTTATGTGAGGTTGAAAAATATGAGGCATCGTAGTAGCAGAGGGAGTGAGGTGAAAAGATATGAAGAAGTAGTAGAATGTTTGAAATTGAGTATATGGTGGAATTGCAGTTACTGGGAGTGACAAGATCTGGGTTCGACCATGGGTTAGTGACTTAGGTAGGTGGAAGACAAGGTCATTGGAGGACAGGATAAAAGGGAACTAAGGGGCTAGAATATTGAATTCACTAAGAATTTGGAAGTCTTTATGTTGGAGTGACAGTGAACAAGGAGCTAAAATCGTCATGGAATGAGGGAAAGTGAACCAGGGGACACTAGGTGATTGTAGCAAGAGGGATAGTGGGATGGCATAGTTTTATGACATACTATTTAAATGCACTGAGTCAGGGAAGGTGGGGGGAAAATTCAGAACAAGGAGAATAACCTATTCTCACTTTTAGGCCCAGTAGTGGAAAAGGTTTGAGATAGAAAAATTAGCTACCACTTGAGAGGGTCAAATATGTTTTCAAATATGTTTATAGCTGCACAGAGAAACAGTAGAAGAAAATATACTAAAATATTAACTAGGTGATGTTTCATTTTATTGTTTATACTTTTCTGTAATTTTAAAATTATGTATAATGAACCTACATCATTTTATAATCCATTTTTAAAACGTTATTAAAGAAACAGTTCACCTGTTGTGGCTCACAGAGGCAATGTGGGCAGCATTTAGAAGCGGGCCTTCAGACTCCAGACTGCATCATCTAGCACCATGATTCTTGGTAAACGCCTGGACAACTCTTGTTCCTCTTTTGCTTCCCAGCCATGGCTGCTTTGCATCTTTTTCTTAATTATTTTACGTCGTTGTCTTCCATACACTGCTAGGGGCAAGGATGAAGAACTCGTTTGAGTGGAGATGGAGAGGGAAAAAGGACAATGTTCTTTTCTACTTAATTTCAACCTAAGATTTTACTGGATGAAAGAGGAGAAGAAGGGGAGAGGAAGTAAAAGAAAGGTTTCCAGAGGTATTGGTACCTGTATGAAAGAGAGGGGGAGCAATTAAGGTCACCTAAATAGTACCAGAGCATGTATTTTCCTGTCTCCAACCCCTCCTATTTGTCTGCTTTTCACAGATAGGAGCTCATGGGGCATCTCAAGGCTGCTTTTGCAGATCATTCCCAAACCCATAGTTGTAGATTTCTCTCTCTGTCTCTGTCTCTCTCTCATGCACTTTGACCCGTTTCTCTAAGAGTAATCATAACAATCATAATAAATAATATTTATTGAGCTCTTCTATGTACTAGTCAGTGTTCTAAACTCTTTACACCTGTTTGCTCATTAATTCTCAGTGATCTTATGAACTTTTGGTACTGTTGTCCCCAATTTATAGATCGAGACACTGAGGCACCAAGTGTTTTATGTTTCAATCAAGACCTTAATATGCCTCCTGATATTTCTACTTGGAGGTTTTGTAGGTCTGACTCAGAACCAGACTCATCTGATTAGATGATAACTTGGTCCAACTTTCTCCTGGTGGCACTATTATCATTAAAAAATACTTGTTGCCCTGGCCAGTTTAGCTCAGCGGTTAGAGGTTCGGCCCAAGGACTGAAGGGTCATGGGTTCGACTCCCGGTCAGGGGCACATACTTGGGTTGCAGGTTTGATCCCTGGCTCTGGTCAGGGTTGTGCAGGAGGCAGCCAATCCATGTGTCTCTCTCACATCGATGTTTCTCTCTCTTTCTCTTTCTCTCTCTCCTTCCCTCCCTTCTATTCTACCTAAAAATCAATGGAAAAATATCCTTGGGTGAGGATTAACCAACCAACCAACCAACCAACCAAACAAAAAACATATTGAGGGTCTATATATATGCCAGGCATGGTACTGGAGACAACAGATGGACTGCTCATGTTGAACTTAATTTTCTGATTAGGAAATAAGTAAACATTAACCAAATAAACTAAGTATAGATTATAATGATTGCCTTGAAAGAAATAAGCAAGGTGATATGTGTGTGTGTAAATATGGGATACAGTGGGTGGGAAAGGCTTTATCTCAGGAAGGGACACTGGATCAGAGAGGGAGAAGAAATGTCCCTAAAGCTTGAAATGTCAGTTATTTTTGGCTCTTATTTCTGCCATACTCCTTGTAGTTACCAAGTTGGGTTGATTCTGGCTTCAGAGTATATCTGTTATTTTCACTTGTACAGCCTTCACCCTTGCGGCCTCTTTTACTGCCTTCCTGAACTCGAAGAGTCTTAACTGCTCCTCCTTGCTACCTGCAGTTCCCACTCCATTGCAGTCTCCATGGGTCACATTAATCAGCTCTCCTCTCATCAGACCATTCTTCCACTTAGAACCTGCAACGATTCCTCATTGTTTGCTTTATTAAGAACAAACTCCAGTAGCATTCAAGACCTTCCAACCTGTGGCCCCAAACCACCTTTTCAGTTTGCTAATCTATTCTGCACACATGTCCCTTCCTTTGTTTTTCTATGCTTTAGCCCACATTGTTCCCTTTGCCTGGAATGCCTCTCCCATGCCCTTCCTTCTTTATTAATCCCATCTCAGACACTGCTTCCTGGGGCCATTTCTTTTTTTATGAATTTATTTGAGCCAAACTGACAACATATTTCAGGGAGCGAGATCTCAAATGCTCCCCTCTTGGGGCCATTTCTTAATTTCCTGGGAAGTATGTGGTTGGTAAGCTCTTTCTTTGTACTTCCCTTTTGGCTCAGGTCTTACTCTAGCCTTATGTTAAAATCTTTTTTCTTGTGAGTATCCATACTCCTCCATAGCATATTGCACATTGTTTTACTAGAGTATCATCTTCACCAATGTTTGTCAAATCTGTATCTTTTCCCCTCTTCCTTTTTTTGCTTCCCTACACATTGAGGTAAGGAGGGTGTGTGTGTGTGTATGTAGGGAGGAGAAGAATATGAAATTGATTCCCAACTCTCTAAAATCCTTTAGGGGAATAAGGTAGAATGTCACGTAAATAAAAACAGTCCTGCTTGTTCTTATTCTCTTATTTTCATGATCTGGAAGCTGTGGCTACTTGTCTTTGCTGACTCTTTTCACAAATATCTACAGAGAATCGTGGGAGGGAGTGCAGCAATTTCTGTTTTGTTTTTGGTTTTTGTTTGTTTGTTTGTTTTTGTATATGAATGAGGGCTAAGGTAATGGTGAAGAATGAAAACATTGTGAAAAATGTCTCCTTAAAGACTACTTCTGTGGTAATTGTGTATTGCCCATATCTATTAGAGAGCAAAAGTAAAGGCAGTTTTTGTGATTGTGGATTTTCATTTGTAAGGCCAATTAACTATATATATTTGTAAATCCTTACTATCTATTATGTATGTGTCAGTTCCAAGTTGCCCTGTGGTCCTGCAACTGGTGAAGTCATGATATTCTCTTTCTTGCTGCTCATATTGTGAGAACTACCCATATGCGTTTAGTAAAAGGCAGATTTGTTAGTCAGATTTCTTCAGGAGCTTTCTCTGAGCTGTTCTGCAATTTGGTTATATGATACAAAGAAATGTCATTCTATTATAGCAGATATGATATCATACATTTATACAGTAAAGCAGCATAGTTATATATTTAATACATATTTATCAAACTCATATATTTATTTAATATAGATTTATCAAACTCTTCCTATGTGCCATACACTGTGTTGATAGCTGGGGATAAGTGGAAAACAAAGACAGGCCTCACGGAGATTACAATTTAGTGGGAAAGAGGATAGTGACAAGTAGTTACAAGTGTGATGTGCTTTAAGGAAGTAGTTTGTGGTGGGATCTACAATGGAGTCCTCAGTTCTGGGTGTTAGGGAACCTGCTAGGCAGCAATGGTGTTAAAGCAGAAACCAGAGGGCTGAGCAGGAGTTAGCCAGGAGAAGGGACGTGACTGACATTTCTGCCCAGGTAGAGGGTATATCATGTACAAGATCCTAAGTTAGGAAAGAGCAGCTCATGTTGGAGAAACTGAAAGGAGGTCAGTAAAACTGAGGTAGTGGGTCAGAGATGAGGAGGCATGGGACCTCCACTGATGGTCACAAAAAGGCACTGTCCAAGGGAGTAAGAGAGGAGACTAAATCGGTGAGGCAGGAATAAGGTTACTACTTGAGAACTCTGTCCCCTTAAGCTTGGTGCTCAGTGTAGTTTACCTTAATTCCTTTAATGCATCCTTCATCATAAGCTTTCCCAACAGTCTGTGCACAAAATTTGGCTTGGAATAAGTTAAGTAAGAATTTATGTAAATGTCCCTAACCTATGCTGCATAGACTAGTCTCTGCCATATATTCATCTTTCACTCCATTTGCAGAGGTCCTTGCGTGTCCCCCTCCTGTTCAATAATTCAAAGGAACAGAGGTCACCTATTTGGCACTCTTGATTTTGAAAGTCTGCCAGCCCCTGGATTAGGGAATCAAGTCCAATGGACTGTTTCTAGATACTTTGTTTTCTTTAAGAGCCTGGATACTGGTCTCATCTTTAACACCATGTTTAGAATAATAGTACTATTCTTCTGTTTAATAAAGTATTATCATTTTAAAAGCTATTAGACTGAAAATTTAAGCTAATCTCTTTTATTTAATCTTCACCCGAGGATATTTTCTCAAATATCTTCAGGTAGAGTGGGAGCAGGGGAGAGAGAGGGAGAGAAAGAGAGAGAAACATCGAGAATCATAGCATTACCATGATTGTAATGCTATTCTGCCATCTAAGAGAAAAATAAGTAGTCCCTTGAGATGTGGATTTATAATCTTTGGCATATGAAGTGATCAAAGTGTTATCACAAATTATTTTTAAATTCATTTAAATAAGATAGCCAAAGCAATCACTTTTTAATTTCTTCAATATGTACCTTTCCTGAGAGCTATGTAGTTTATACAGTGATGAATGTGTACCAGAGGTATATTGGCACTGTCACAGCACTGGTGACTGGTAGCTGGATAGAAAGTCAGAAGCAAAACATATCACATACCAGGCCACATCCTATTTGGTGTGTAAGAGGCCCTCCCTGTCACCAAGTCACTGCCCTGTCAACAGTTCCAAGATAGCTGCACATTTTAAAATTTTTATTTATATATATATATATATTTATATATATATAAAAATATATATATAAATAAAAATTTTATATATATATATTTTTTTTTAATCCTCACCCAAAGACATTTTTTGTATCCATCTTCAGATAGAGCAAGAGGGAGAGAGGGAGGAAGAGAGAGAGAGAAACATCGATGTGAGAGAGACACATCGACTGGCTGCCACCCACATGACCCCAACCGGGGCCGGGGACAAAATGCAACCGAGGTACATGCCCTTAGCGGGAACTGAACCTGTGTCTCTCTGGACTGCGGGCCGACACTCTAACCGCTGAGCCAAATCGGCCAGGGCTATTTTTATATTTTTAATTAATTTTTAGAGAAAGAAGAAGGGAGAGGGAGAGAAAGAGAGAAACATCAAGACATTGATCAGGGCTCGAGCCCCCAACCTGGACATGTGCCCTGACCAAGAATTGAACCAGCAACCGTTTAGTTTGATGCACAGGGTGATGCCCAACCCACTGAGCCACACAAGTCAGGGTGGCAATTTTTTTTTTAAATTTGACTTTGCAAGGTCATGATTTTTCTTTTTCTTTTTTTATCCTCACCTGAGGACATTTTTCCATTTTTGTTCAGATAGAGTGGGAGGGAGAGAGAGGAAGAGAGAGAGAGAGAAACATCGCCGTGAAAGGGACACATTGAGTGGCTGCCTCCCGCATGACCTCAACCAGGGCTGGGGACGAATCACAACCGAGGTACGTGCCCTTGACCAGAATTGAAACCAGGACTCATTGGTCCACGGGCCAATGCTCTAACCGCTGAGTCAAACTGGCCAAGGTGCGAGGTCATGGTTTTTCAATTGAACACTCGGAACAAATTATTAAAGTTTTATATCATAATTTCTTCCTTATAAGAGGCAATATTAAACATATAACATTATTGTGTGTTTGGCACTGGTTTCACATTTGGAAGGTGCATGCTCATAATATGTTATAAAAATATATTAGTGATATGTTAAGCTCTTACTTCCAGGCCCTTGCCGGGCACTTGCAAACATGTATTAGCCAACTTCATTATCACAAGATCCCTCTGGGATAGTTATTACTTTTCTCATTGTACATATAAGAAAACATGAAGCAACTTGTTCAAGTTTAAATAGCTCTAATAGATGGCAGAATTGGCACTCAAACTCAGATCTCTCTTCGACTACCCTTTTCACTATATCACAGAACATTTGTGGTTTTCAGGAGGAAAAAAGTTTTTGAAAGATCCTCTTGGTACTGGTTAAATTTTATTATTGCAAAAGTGTTTGTGTGTGTTTAAGTCTTGACACAATTTGCATTTTGATAAGTTTTCCTGATGGTATATAACTACTATGTTTGGCCAGCATCACTGTGATTTAATGACCTAATTTAAACAAGGAACTACAATCTAAACAATGGCTCTGATTCAGAAGATAGGAAAGTGAGGAAGTACTTGTTATTATTTGTCAGTGAATTTTTATTTTTATACAGTTTGAACCATGGGTCATGCTGCAGACACTGTCTGTTAAAACTGTCGGAAACCTCTGTCACTTCCTGAGCAGTGATGGCCTTTTCCTTTAAGGGAGCAGCTCATACAATAATTTTGCAAAGCAGTGGTGATGACTCTGCTGTCTGATGCTTCCTTTCCCTTGAATAGTTGGCGTTAATGACAATGACCAGTGCAGCCCCAACAAACTAGAACAGTCATTTTGTTTGCCTTTTTATGTAGTCTAATGTCTAGAAAATGACCACACTTTAAAAAAGACGGAATTCGACTTCCGGTCAAGATGGCGGCGTAGGTAAACGTGGTATCGCGTCCTCCCACAACCACTTCAAAGTTACAACTAAACTACAGAGCAACCATCATTCAAAACCACCTGAAATCAAGCTGAATGGAAGTCCTACAACTACGAAATTAAAGAAGAAGCCGCATCAAGACTGGTAGGAGGGGCGGCAGCTTTCTCCTGGACAGACGTGCTATCAGAGGCTTTTGTTCCTTTGGTGAGCCCTTCCTGAGCCGGCAGACGCCGCCATATCTGGGACTCCAGCTACCTGGCTCACACTGTTTGCCCTGCCCTGGTGATTCCCTGAGGTCCCGCCCCACTCAACTTTCAGGCCCACCCAAGCTGTTGCCAGTTGCTTCACCATAGGATTGGCCTGTCTTGGAGCCTGCTTCAGCTTTTCCTAAATTCTTTCAAACAAGCAGCATCTGGTCTCAGCTAGCCCCACACCTCTCGCTAAGTAATACATTGGAACAAACAGAGGGAGGCAGCCAAAATGAGGAGACAAAGAAACAGGTCCCAAATGAAAGAACAGAACAAAACTCCAGGAAAAGAACTAAGTGAAATGGAGTTAAGCAACCTAACAGATGCTGAGTTCAAAATACTGCTTATAAGGATGCTCAATGGACTTAGTGAGAACCTCAGTGAACTTAGAGAGGGCCTCAAGAGCATAAAAAAGGACCAGTCAGAAATGAAGGAGGCACTAACTGAACTAAAGAATAATTTACACAGATTCAATAGTAGAGTAGGTAAAGCCAAGAAGCAAACCATGGATTTGGAATATAAGGAAGCAAAAATCACCCAATCAGAACAGCAAAAAGAAAAAAGAATCCAAAGAAATGAGGATAGTGTAAGGAGCCTCTGGGACAACTTCAAGCGTGCCAACATTCGCATCTTGGGGGTGCCAGAAGGAGAAGAGAGAGAACAAGAAATCGAAAACCTATTTGAAACAATAATGGCAGAAAACTTCCCTAACTTGGTGAAGGAAACAGACATACAAGTCCAGGAAGCACAGAGAGTCCCCAACAAGATGAACCCCAAGAGGCCCACACCAAGACACATCATCATCAAAATGCAAAAGGTTCAAGACAAAGAGAGAATCTTAAAAGCAGCAAGAGAAAAGCAGTTTGTTACCTACAAGGGAGTTCCCATAAGACTGTCAGCAGATTTCTCAAAAGAAACTTTGCAGGCCAGAAGGGAGTGGCAAGAAATATTTAGAGTGATGAAAAGCAAGAAACTACAACCAAGATTACTCTATCCTGCAAAGCTGTCATTTAGAATCGATGGCCATATAAAGAGTTTCCCAGACAAGGAAAAGCTAAAGGAGTTCATCACCACCAAACCATTATTATATGAAATGTTGAAGGGTCTTCTTGAAGAAAAAGATAAAAAAATATGAACAAACAAAATGGCAATAAATACATATCTATCAACAATTGAATCTACAAACAAAATGAACAAGAAGAACAGAAACATTCTCATAGATACAGAGAACTTTTGTTGGTTACCAGATGGGTAGGGGCTGGGGGGAGGGGTGAAAAAGGTGAAGGGATTAAGAAGTATAAATTGGTTGTTAGACTGACAAACCTCACAGGGAAGGGGGGTTGGGGGGTGGGAAGAAATAAACCAAAGAACTTATATGTATATATGCATAACTAATGGACACAGACAACTGTGTGGGGAAAAGCAGGAGGGGGGCGGAAATGGGGAGGAGGGGGGCAATGGGGGAAAAATGAGGAACATCTGTAATACATTCAACAATAAAATTAAAAAACAAACAAACAAAAAAACAAACAAAAAAAATAAAAAAGACGGAATTCATATTTGCCAAGCACCTCTTTGTGATCTCAAGGATAGCAGCCTTGGGTCTCACTCACGTGTGTATCTGGGAGGCCACAGTGCCAAGCTCTGTTCATGTGGAGCTGAGATGGTGGAATGACACTGCATGTCATGTCCTGTCTTATCGCTAACATTAGATGCAAAGAGCCTATTGCTGTTACTTACAGGCCTCCAGTGCTTTAGTCCACCTCTGAAATGTGAGTGTAACATGGTGAGATGGGTGTTGGCTGAGAAGCCAGGGGAGTTACTTGCCATAAAGTATGGATTATGGTTTTTAAAGATTTCCAGGAGGGCTTTTTGCAGTCAAAGTCTATAACTTTTATTAACATTTTATTAATATGAATTTATAGTCATTTCTCTGTAGTCTGTGTTTCCAGGTGACCTGGTTCTCCACTTCATGCCCCAGCCAAATATATACATCTGTTTACTCTTTTCTCTTGATCTGTCTGTAAAGTTTTATTCTTTATATATTTTTTTGATCATCAAGGTGAGTGGCCTGGTTAGTGCTTCCTTGTTCTCTTTCTGTTAAGAAATATCCCCCTCGACCTGAAACCTATATAATTTTATTAACAAATGTCATCCCAATAAATTCAATAAAATAAATAAAAAGAAACATTCCCATCCAGGAAGCTTTTTTTTTTTTTTATTAATTGGAAAAGTGGTGCGGTTCTGTTGTTCTTTTGCTTCTACTTCACACTCTAATTCATTCACTGTCTTTCCTCCATCCTTGCTTACACACATCTAACAAGTGTAGGCAACTCTAGTTGATTTGTGGACTCCATGTGCTTTATTTTTAAATTCCAAATGGACTGACCCTATGCCTCCCAGTGTATTTTGACTGCCCCATCCCTTGCTCAGCTAGTGTAGGCTTAGACAGTGCAAATGAATTTTAAGATCAGTCTTTGAAAACATAATCAGAGAAGTGAATCTGCTAGAAAAAAATACGTAATGTTTAGTATATATTGTTATAATATATAGGGCATTACACATGGTCATCTCATTGTTTTGTATGCATTATGCTCAGGTGTGGTTCATACAATGCTGGTATCTCTCTGCTTGGAATGGTTTGTCTTCCTCCTTTCTCTGCCTGGCAAACTCCTGTTCATCCTTTATTGCTCAGGTCTTGTTTCACCTTCTCTGTGAAACTTTATGGGACTTCTTTGCTTCTCTCCTACATGCTGAGTAAATGACTTCTATCCCCTTTGTGCCTCCCATTGCACTCTATGGAAACTTCTTCTAAGCTACTACTCTGGATTACAATGATTTGTTTATATGTTGGTATGCCCATTAGACTGTGGGTAGCCTGAGTGCTGGGACCACACCCATCAGTTTAATAACTGGACCAAGCTGAAGTGATTACTCCCTCCTCTGAATGCTGTTCGCACTTGCTTTTATTATATTTTGCCCAGTACTACCAATATGGCATAGGTACTACCCAGTTAGAACAGAAGCTGGTGTTAGAGCTGAGGCCTCCTGCCATGCCATAGTCTAGTTCTTTAGGTCTGGAGGTCTGGAGAAGGAACTGGGGCAGCAGGACAGGTGGGCACGTAGAGGGGGCAGGCATCACTCAACCTGCTGTGGTAAGCACATGCCAACTGGTATGGAACTATTTGAAGAACTGGTTGAGTATCAGCCTTGGTTCTTCCAGGTAGGAAGTGCCTTAAGGTCACCAGGGTGGAAAGTCCTGGGTGCCTAGCAATGGACAATTGTAGTATGGGTCCTCATCCCCAGGGTGACCTTTCCTCCCCTAGCATATTGCTGGTCATGTGGTTTGGACCCCCTGACCTTTCCTCCCTGGAGATAACATCTTGGCCTCAGTTGTATTTCAGCTCCAGGCCCAGAAGAGCAGCAAAACCAGACAAGTGACACCACAGCTGACCTTAGGACCATCTGCATTGAATAGTGACCCCTGCCCTGGCTCAACCAATCAATCAGTGGAGACCCCACCCTGAAAAGACACACTTGGAAAGCTGCTGAATATTCCATTGAGATCTTCCCCTGGGACCTCCCCTAAAATCTCCACCCTTAAAACCCTTAGGACGTAGGACCCAGCATGCTCTCCCTCCCTGGAGCATGCCCAGACCTTTCCCCTCTCCCTCCACCTCTCCATTCCCCCAAGCGTGTCACCTTTACCTTCTCACTTCTAAGCTCCAAGGGCCCTTCCTTTGCCTCTATAACTTGTTTCCTAAGCCCATTTCTTCTATGAATTACTTCTTCTACCTCTGTGATTTTATAAGTAAATGTTCTCTTATGAAAAAACAACAAAAAAAGAATAGCATGCTACTTTTACTGCTTAGGATCCCTGATATAGATACCTAAATGCAACTCAGAGGTATGGGTGTTAAAAGCAAGTTAAACTTTTATAACAAATATTGTTATTATATAACACTCCCTTCTAAAACTTTTCTGATTTTTTTTCACATTACTCTATGGCCCTGAGAAAGAAGATGCCTACTAAGAAGAGCTCCTGGTGACTAACTAACTGGGTTCAAATTTAAAAGCAGAGCTTAGCCCTGGCTGGAGCGGCTCAGATGCACCAAGAGGTTGCCGGTTCAATTCCCGGTCAGGGCACATGCCTGGGTTTCTGGCTTGATCCCCAGTAGGGAGCATGCAGGAGGCAGCTGATTGGTGTTTTTCTCCACATCATCTCTCACATCAATGTTTTTCTTTCTCTCGTTCCCTTCGTCTCTTGAAAAAACAAACAACAATAACAACAACAACAAAACAAGCAGAGCCTAGCAGCTGTTTCTAAACAGGGGCTTCTCACACAAACCGTACTTCAAGGAGAAGCATGCAGGAAACTGCCTGTCTGCACTGTATTCCTGCCATCTGAGCCAACCCGTAAAGGAGTTCCAACCCTTAAAGGAGGTCCTGGAATTGTATTTCAACCAACAGTACTGAAGTTTTTTGTTTTTTTTTAAATCATCACCTGAGGATATTTTTCTATTTATTTTCAGATAGAGTGGGAGGGAGAGGGAGAGAGACATCCATGTGAAAAAGACACATCGATTGGCTGCCTCCCGCATGACTCCAACCAGGGCCCAGGAATCTAACTACAACCAAGGTACATGCCCTTGACCAGATCGAACCCCCGACTCTGGTCCGAGGGCCAATGCTCCAGCTGCTGAGCCAAACCAGCCAGGGCCTGAAGTTCTTCTTAACCTAATCAGAGCTATGCAGCTGTATCCCCATCAGCATCTTCACTGACCAACCAGAGCAGCTCCATTCTGACCAATCAGGACAGTGCCTTTTGGACCCAATCAAACTGGAAGGATATGGAGTCCTCATCTGCATGAGGATGAACCAGTCAGGGACCAGGGGTGGGGACTGTGTGTATAAGTCAGCTCCCCTCTGGGAGTGTACTTTCCCTTTCCACTGTGTTTCCTCAGCTGGAGTTGAAACACTGAAGATGTCTCACTGGAACAGAGTGGTGTAGGGCAGAGCGGAACAGTGCAGAGCAAGCAGAGCAGAGCTGTCTAGCCAGAGAGGCCTTGCCCCAGGGCGACCTCAGAGCCATGTTGTTGTTCTCACAGCCCTGCTATAACAAAATTGAGCTGTTTGCACTGAATAAAGTTTCCTTCTCCACATCCAAAATTGGAGATTCCTATTGGCATTGGATTGGTGCCAATGACCATTGGTTGACAACTGTTAATGGCACTGTCTCCTCCTAGTTACCCAGGATAGAGTGCTTTGGAATAATCTGATATCCTCACCTTTACCTCTACACCAAAATCCAGTCAATCACCAAGACCTTTTCATGATTCCTTCCTAATTTCTGTCCCTTCCTTTATATTCCTGCGGTTACTACCTTATACAGGCCCATATAATTCCAAGCTAAACTATTACAGTAACTTCTTCACTGCCTCTGTTCTTTCAGCCTCAGTCCAGACCACCTGGCACAATGGTTTTTCCTCTCCTCTTTTCATCCCAGGCTTTAGTGAGCCCTGCTTAAACCCCACCTCCTCAGGAAACCTTTCCCACTGACCCAGCTTAGCACGAGCTATCCTTCTCTGAGGTTCCCTAGTATTTATTGTCCGTAGCATTCTTATTTGGCTGTTAACTTTGCTGTGCTTTGTGAAATGGTTCTTGCTGCCTAAACTGTAATTACATCTTGGTATGTGATTTAACAGTGATTTCTCAAGTAGAAGCATATATACCAGAATTAATACAACCACAGGGGAAGACTGTGACCCATTAAATTCAGTTTATAACCCACTAATGGATCACTACCTCCATTTATATAACACTAATTTAGACTATACACGTCTTACAAAGATGAATGTTTCTCCTGTAATGGAGAGGTAAGTCCTGGAAACAAATCTTTACTGCAGGGTGAGTTGTAAAGTATTGCAAGAGAGGTATATAGCATAAGAGTTCAGAGGAGGGAGAATTGCATGGTTAAACTACTTCCTATTGTAGGAAGATGATTCTGTTTTGGGGAGAATGGACTTGGGTATCTCTTAGCAGTCATAGATTTTCCCTTGGTAGTTAAATCATTCCTTTTTGAGAGCTTTTTTGTTTTTTTTGGCAAGGGCAAATGAGAATAATATACATCCATTTTCTCTTTATTTATTCCCTGTTTTGTTTTCCTTCTTGGTGTTTATGTGCTTGCAATAGTAGTAGGGCTTATAATTGAGGTTTCCTCACTTGAACTGTATTTCTAAACACTAACGAGCAAAACAGGATACCGTAAGAGAGAAGATTTATTTCTTCTTTAATACTCATTTATTTTGAGGATGAACAAAAAAGGCTATTTTAAAATTGAGGAGCTCTAAAAGGTACTAGGCTATGGGATGAAAACATCATCACTTAGGAATAGTTGTAATTACCTCTCATTGTAGGCTACCTGGATTATAGTTTTATTTATTTATTTTTTTAACTTATCTTTATTGTTGAATGCATTACAGATGTTCCTCATTTTTCCCCCTTTGACCCCCTCCTCCCCATTCCTGCCCCCCTCCTGCTTTTCCCCACACTGTTGTCAGTGTCCATTGGTTATGCATATATACATATAAGTTCTTTGGTTTATTTCTTCCCACCCCCGAACCCCCCTTCCCTTTGAGATTTGTCATTCTAACAACCAATTTGTACTTCTTAATCCCTTCATCTTTTTCACCCCTCCCCCCAGCCCCCACCCATCTGGTACCCAACAAAAGTTCTCTGTATCTATGAGAATGTTTCTGTTCTGCTTGTTCATTTTGTTTGTAGATTCAATTGTTGATAGATATGTATTTATTGCCATTTTGTTTGTTCATATTTTTTTATCTTTTTCTTCAAGAAGACCCTTCAACATTTCATATAATAATGGTTTGGTGGTGATGAACTCCTTTAGCTTTTCCTTGTCTGGGAAACTCTTTATATGGCCATCGATTCTAAATGACAGCTTTGCAGGATAGAGTAATCTTGGTTGTAGGTTCTTGCTTTTCATCACTCTGAATATTTCTTGCCACTCCCTTCTGGCCTGCAAAGTTTCTTTTGCAAAATCAGCTGATAGTCTGATGGGAACTCCCTTGTAGGTAACTAACTGCTTTTCTCTTGCTGCTTTTAAGATTCTCTCTTTGTCTTGAACCTTTGGCATTTTGATGATGATGTGTCTTGGTGTGGACCTCTTAGGTTCATCTTGTTTGGCACTCTCTGTGCTTCCTGGACTTGTATGTCTGTTTCCTTCACCAAGTTAGGGAAGTTTTCTGCCATTATTGTTTCAAATAGGTTTTCGATTTCTTGTTCTCTCTCTTCTCCTTCTGGCACCCCCAAGATGTGAATGTTGGCACACTTGAAATTGTCCCAGAGGCTCCTTACACTATCCTCATTTTTTTGGATTCTTTTTTCGTTTTGCTGTTCTGATTGGGTATTTTTTGCTGCCTTATATTCCAAATCGATGGTTTGCTTCTTGGTTTTGCCTACTCTACTAATGAATCTGTGTAAACTATTCTTTATTTCAGTTAGTGCCTCCTTCATTTCTGACTGTGATTCCATCATTTCTGACTGGTCCTTTTTTATGCCCTTGATGCCCTCACTAAGTTCACTGAGGTTCTCACTAAGTCCATTGAGCATCCTTATAAGCAGTGTTTTGAACTCAGCATCTGTTAGGTTGCTTAACTCCATTTCACTTAGTTCTTTTCCTGGAGTTTTGTTCTGTTCTTTCATTTGGGACCTGTTTCTTTGTCTCCTCATTTTGGCTGCCTCCCTGTGTTTGTTTCTGTGTATTACTTAGCGAGAGGTTTGGGGCTAGCTGAGACCAGATGCTGCTTGTTTGAAAGAATTTAGGAAAAGCTGAAGCAGGATCCAAGACAGGCGAATCCTATGGTAAAGCAACTGAAAACAGCTTGGGTGGGCCTGGAAGTTGGGTGGGGCGGGGCCTCAGGGAATCACCAGGGCAGGGCCAACAGTGTGAGCCAGGTTGCTGGAGTCCCAGATATGGCGGCGTCTGCTGGCCAAGGGAAGGGCTCACCAAAGGAACAAAAGCCTCCAGTAGCACGTCTGTCCAGGAGAAAGCTGCCTCTCCAGCCCTCGCTCCAATGCCAAACAGCTCAGTTCTTCCCCATAGGACTCTGGTGCCTTTCAGGCTCCTTCCCGCATGCTGGAGCCTGGAGGGTGGGGGTCCGAGTAAGTCTGTGCGCGGGCCCTTTAAGAGGAGCTGCCGGGGGCTCCAGCCGCCTCAGCCTCAGTTCCTGCTGGTTTTTCCAGCCAGAAGTTATGGGGACTTCTCTTCCTGGCACTGGAACCCTGAGCTGGGCGCCTGGTGTGGGACAGGGACCCCCTCAGTCCTCAGGGAGGACCTTCCCAGCCCAGGTATCCTCCTGATTTTTATCCTCCACACGTGAGTGTGGGACCAGCCCGTCGCGCCTCCGCCCCTCCTACCAGTCTCGATGCGGCTTCTTCTTTAATTTCATAGTTGTCGGACTTCCATTCAGCTTGATTTCAGGTGGTTTTGAATGATGGTTGTTCTGTAGTTTAGTTGTAACTGTGATGTGGTTGTGGGAGGACGCGATACCGCGTTTACCTATGCCGCCATCTTGACCTGAAGTCCCCTAAAGTTTATAGCTTTATAGTGAATAATGTGGGCAAAAAATACTTAAAAATTATTTTAAATAATTTCAATTACTGTAAACATACAATATTATAATATATCAAGGCAGACTATTATTATTACTCCTGAGAATTTTTCCATAGAACATGCTGTTTATTTTTCACTGTTTTTAAATTTTTTATTTTTAAATGAAATGAGCCTTTGAGACAAAGCTTTTCTTGGTTCCACTATTTGTGACAGCTCATTTCCTTTATAGACGATCCTTTACATAAAGCCTTCCTTATGTTATTTTTACTGCCTTAATGAGAAGAGTATTATATCTGGGGAAGATGTATCATCAAACTATTTTTTAGGTTCTCTAGGGTCATATGCCAAGTATTGTGAAAATGTCCATATGGTTGAATGTACTTTTGTATGTGTGTTTTTAATACCACAAGGTAAAATTATTGATCAATCATCAGAGGGTATTTGGTATAATTCAATAACTTTTGAGCCTTTACTATGCTCAGGGATTTGTACACATACTTCCTTGAATCCTGGCAACCTTGTAAGGAAAATATTCGTAGCCCCTTTTTACAGATGACGCAACTGAGGTTCAGAGGTGTGAAAAAATTTACTGGAATTCACCTAACTTGAAAGTGGCACAAACAGAATTTTAACCTAGAACTAACTGTCAGGCTGCAAAGCTGGATATTTGCACTGGAGAAGGAGCACTTCCCTCTGGGCCTGGGCTTGTCCTTGAACGCTTTATTGAGGGGACAGTGTTTGAGTGAACATGTGGGTGGATGGAGGGTGAAGCAGGAGTTTTCATTAATGACATGGGAGGAGGATATTCTAGGCAGGGGGACATTCATCAGCCTGGAGACTTGAGAAAGCATATTATGTCCAGAGCATTTCTGAATTATGAAGTAGGAGAGGGGCAAGTGGTAGAAGATGAGGTTGGAAGAGAGGTGGGCAGGTTCCTGGTATAGTATTACTAGCTCCTCTGAGTTTGCCTTCACTGCATTCTCTTGTACCAGCAGTTAGCTGGGTTACATCTCCTCTTTGCTGCCATAGCAAACACCCTGTGCTTACCGGCATTCACAGTGTACATCCTTTGTGTGGAAAGTTTCTTTGCTTGCATGCTTGCTTCCAATAGACTGGCCTCTTTGAGAGCAAAGCTGTGCCTTTTATCCTTGTATCTTGTGTAGCCAGGCACATGCATTAGGCACTTGAGAAGTGGTGGGAGGATGAAAGGGCCTTGCCCTTGCGAAGGAGAATTAATGGCAGTCGTAGTCACCTATGGGTGTACCACTCTTCTACCCTTTCAATGTTGAGTTGGCTTGTAACTTGATAATTTTCGGATTTGTACACTTTTCCTGAGGCTCACACACCTGGTAGAAAGGTAAGAGTCTCACTGGTGTCATATTACACCTCTCATTTCTACTCAAGTCACCTCAAACGTTTGATGGAACAAGTCCTGTGCCCATTGTGCTTTGTGCTGTGGGGGTTCAGACATGAACAGGAAAGGGGAGGCAGTATGGCATGGTGGGAAAAATGCAGCCTCTCCACTTCATAGGGTTCCTATGAAGCACAAATGAGAGACTGTACATTTATAGTCCTTAGTGCAGCCCTTACATTATTCAGAGGCAGATAGGAGTAATACACATGGTTTGGTCACTAGATTCTAACATCTTATATGGGGTTACTAGTGTTGGGGTTTATAATGTAGAGCAGGTATACTATATGTATACAGATAACTAGTGCAAAGCTAGACAGGGTGGGCAAAAGTAGGTTTACAGTGGTTTGTAGGGAAAATAATAAGTAATAATAATACAAGAATAAACTGGTTTGCGTGCTGCCGATTGTAAACCTACTTTTGCCCCACCATTTAGAAAGCGCTATAATAGAACTAAAAGCACAAAGGAGGCAGAAAGGCCAAGGAATGTTTCATGTAGGAAGTGGCCTTGAATAACATGCCCTGGACCTTTTCACATAGTTGATGTACCTAACTAGAAGGCTGTGGAGATTAAAGGCTTAATCTGTTATTCTCTGTCAGAATCAAACCTACACAGTTACAGTTTATAAGTGTTTCTTTATTTGTGTATTTGTTTGTTTGTTTCTTTCATTAGACTATAGCACTGTGAGGGCAGTGACTAAATTCAGCTTGTTCACTGTTGTATCGCTAGCATTTATCCCAAGGTAGGCACTCAAGAAATACTTGAATAAGTGAATGAATGATTTGAATCACTGACGGTCATTTCTCTGAACATCCTATTAACACTGGGAAGTTGCTATACAGGATGATGATGATGATGCGGTGGCAAAAACACCTGAAAATAATCAGCGAAGCAATTTGGTCCTGTTTGAACTTGCTGTCTTTGTTCTGAGCTTTTTGGTTTTAGCTGAGGATATCCTTTTCCCTACCTTTATCTTTTTTATGGTGCCCTATCATTCAGACCGGATGAATGCTGAAAACAATGAGTAGTCTTTAGAGTATATTTTTAAATTGATGATAAAATGTCTCTAGAGGCCATTGTATAGTGAAACCATGACCAAATATTGGATGTTGGAGTTCCCCAAGAGGAAAAAGCTTAGGCAGCTACCTTTTTTCAGTTGCTTCCTTTTGTGGATGCTCTTCATATGGGGATTTTGTAAAGTTTAATTTTTCAGAACACTTAAAGCCTTTAAAATCAGGTATCAGTAGAATAAGAATAATTCTTTAAAACCAGTCTCTAAAAAGAGAATGCTGCAGGTTTCATTTCAGTGGTGCTCCCAGTGTGAGTCACAGCAGATCCTTTGTGCAAAAGGAGGAGATGCATTTTAGCATTATGTTGTAATATCTTGTTTGTATGTAATACTTAAAAAAATAGTTTATTAATTTAACAGAGGTAACTAGGTCAAGATTGTGATCCTGATGTCTTGTCTCACCAGAGGGAAGCAGGGACTAAAGTTTGAGAACTATTAGATTCTCACTTTGTACAGTTTCTTTAAATAGTATTTGAAGGAAAGGGTGGAAATAGAATCTACTTTGCTAACTTCCATTAAATGCTGGGGAGAACCTGATGGTCTTGGAACTCTCACCAGTTAAGTGGCTCTTACTCTTGAAAGGCCACAGTCAGTGTCAGTGCAGAAGCAGTTACAAGGGCAGTAGTGGTGGTTACAGCTGTTCAGAAGACTTATTTTGTTGATTGCTGTTATGTGAATTCTGCTGATGTCACACATTGGGTCCTCCTTTTTCACTGTGATCTTTCCAGGGTATATGATGATTTGGAAAGTGAACATTGTTTATGTGTGATATATGTAGCAATTGGAGAGAGACTTGAGTTTGAAACTTGGCTTATTTATTAGTCTTGCTGTCATCTCTCACCTGAACCTTTCAGTAGTCTTCTGTTTACTCTTTTCTTCCTTTCTTTATCATCTCTTTCTCTAGGTGAGTCTCCACAGAACAGCCTGTCCCAGTCAAATCCCTCCTGTGCTGTGGACCCCATTCTCTCCTGCCACCTTAGAATCTCACAAAACCCCCATCTCACCTGTAGTCTCAACTATTCCCTCTAATCATTTATTGCCCTTGGGCAGTGTACCTTTCCCATGTGTTTTCCTTATTCATAAAACTCTGTTGTTGAAAAAATATATTTTACATATTGATCAAATCAACATTTTGCAGCACATTTAGGTTTACTGAACTGAAGTATGCTGCTGAATGAGCCGTTATGATACAGATTTTACAGGAGGCTGTCATTTAGGTTAAATAACTATGCACTGGCTGAGAGCCACAGCTTTAATTCCTTCTTAGCTTTAAAAACTGTGACTGTAACCCTGTCATAAGATCAGGTATATTTCAGGTTATATACTTCAGTAAAAACACTGATTAGCCCTTCCCTGACCCTCCACCCAGATTCTGGCCTTTTGTCTATTAATTTGTAGTTATTTATCTTCTTGTTTCTACCTCTAGCAGAGGGCATGCAGTTCCTGTTTCTTCAGCAGCCTGGATAAGGCCAAACTGTTAGGAACTGGTTTTAGATTTTATGCTTGGATTCTCCCTCAGGCACGTGATTTGTCACTGGGCAAAAGGCATATCCAACTGTAGCATTCTGCAACTCTTCCAAAGTCAGTAACAGACCCATGCAATAAAAGAACCTGCACAAACTTGATCTTGGGAACTTTGATCTCCAATCTCATTGCTTTGAGGCATGCTGTTCTTTGAAGCTGGGTTTGGGCTATTTTTATACCAATTGCAGAGCGAAGATATATGCATGCATTCATTCGCTCTCTGCATATTCACTGATCTTCTACTATTTGCCAGACATTATTCTAGTCTCTAGGGATTTAGCAATGGACAAAACAGACTGAAGTCTCAGCCTCATTAAGGCTCTATTTCTATTGGACTGATTTTATTCACTGCTGGTTTAGAGAAGCATGTTCAGATTTCAGTTAGGTTTCTCTATAGGAAGAGTTTCATATACATCTAGTGGCAGTGTGATGAATCTAATCTTACCCACATAAACTATATACCTGCTGTCATAAAACAACAATAGTTCCTGAATATGTTTGTTCTGCACCATTCATCATGCCCACTTTGCTTACAATGCTCTTCTGTCTCTTCTATACCTGAAAAAATCCTTGTTACTCATCAGGGTTCAGCTCAGATGTCACCTCCTTGGTGCAGCCTTCCATGATTTCCTCAGGCAGGATGAAAACCTCCTCTGCTAAGCTCCCATAGTACTTTATACATAGACCCTAACCACACCACCATGCAATTGTATGTTCATCATGTTTGTTAGATTCAAAACTTGAGAGATGGAATGGTATCTTAGTTCTCTTTCCTTAAGGCCTATCATTTAAGAGTACTTAATACATATTTTTAGATGAAAGAAACATTTAATGTAGATGTGATTTGGTGCAATATAATTTACAGATGACTATAGTGAAATGTAAATGTAAACATCATATGTACATTATAAAATAAATCTTAAAATATAAAATATACCTTAAAGGAAACCTTAAATATTAACAAAGCTATTTGTTAATTATCTTATACATATAGAAAAATGCAATATCTTAACTCCAGAATCCCTGCCCTCCTTTTTTTAAAGTCACTTTTCCCCTACATGGGTAACCACCATCATGATTTCTAACAGCATAAATCTTAATTCCTGACTTTAAAAAGGATGATGAGCCCAGCCGGTGTGGCTCAGTGGTTGATGTTTCTATCTCTCCCTCTCCCTTCCTCTCTCTCTAAAAATCAATAAAGAAAAAAATTTAAAAAGAATGATGAGCTCTAGCCGGTTTGGCTCAGCAGTAGAGTGTCAGCCCGTGGACCAATGAGTCTTGGATTCAGTTCCGTCCAAGGGCACGTACCTCGGTTGCAGTTCGTCCCTGGCCCTGGTCGGAATTGTGCCAGAGGCAGCCAGTTGATGTGTCTCTCTCACGTCGATGTTTTTCTCTCTCTCCTTTTCTCTCCCTCTCTCTCCCTCCCACTCTATCTGAAGATAAAATAGAAAAAAATATCCTCAGGTGAGGATTGAAAAAAAAGGACGATGAATGCCGTATTTAAATGATGTGAATATGTCTTTATTTTAAAAATAAAGATTTAAAATAATTGGAATTTCTGGATCTCAGTTTTTTTTATTTAAGAATTGAGACTGGAGATCTAAGTTCCTTTCCTGTCTTAAAATTTTATGACTCTAAATGGTCTCTCCCACTTTACTTCTTATACTACAGCGCCCTCTGATGGCGAAACATTTACGATGTAAAATTTATGTGTTTCATAATCACAGCAGCACTTTATCTCTAATATGAGAGCTTAAGCTGTGACCAGGTAGTTCTGGTGGCACAGACTTCCTGAAACCATTGGGAGTTTTTGATCATGTGGTGCTTCCCAGAGTTGTTTAGCCAGCAGATGATGCCAGGACCTTTATCTGATGAAACACTTAACTCTTGTTTGACAAAACGTTATTTCTTGATTTACTGGAACATTTTTGCTGTTCTCAAGGGTAGGGTATCTCCACCTCTGCTGTAGCAGTAAAGCAGAGAGTATTTTGATTTAATAGAATTTTGGTAAATTAGAATGTGATTCCCTTTTTGGAGCCCACAGTCCTTGGTCAGGGAAAAGGGGTTAGTGAGCACTGCACAGCTATTGGAGAGGGTGTTTGAATCCATTTTCCTACTAAGTACATTTTTTTAATTAATATATTTTCTTTATTGATGTTAGAGAGAGAGGAAGGGAGAGTGAGAGAGAGATAGAAACATTGATGAGAGAGAACATTGATTGGCCGCCTCCTGCACGCCCCCCCAGTGGGGATCGGGCCCACAACCTGGACATGTGCCCTGACCGGGAATCGAACCGGCGGCCTCTTGGTGCATGGGTTAATGCTCAACCACTGAGCCACACCGGCCGGGCGGAAAATTCTTTTTATGCTCACTTTCATCTTAGAGGAACTTGGGATCATTTCCCTTCTCACCACCACACTGTCCTCTAGGAATACTGTTTTCCTTTTAATTCTTTAAGTCAGATTTAGTCTCCAGTTCTTCCTGATATCTTCATAGTAGAGATGAACAAAGGTAAACATTTAAGCAGGACTTTTAATGGCGCTGACGTATGAAGTGGAAATAAATGGGAGTCATCCATGATCTGGCTCATAAGATGTGGCTAGCTCTCCCATCTTGTCCTAGCTCTGGGGCTACTACGGTGTGAAGGACAACTTAACTTAGTAGGACTCCACTTGTTAGACATCTACCCCTCTCCAGCTATAGGTTAGGGCCTACCTAAACCTCACCTTCCTTCCAGGTTGTGCTTCCTTCTTTGAGAACTTACGTCCTTTCAGCATGAAAATGTTCACTCTTTCAGGGGAGATCAAGCTTACCCAGAAATGGTATCAGTCTCTACATTTAGGAACTCTAACAATGTAATGCCACAATTCCAGAATTAATATAGGACACATATCAAATGGAAGAAAAGGGGTCTTATTTCATTTTAGCATCTCTAGATTAGAATTAAAAACCAGAGCACCCTCCTTCAAGGTGCTTTGATTTATTGGAGGTGTAAATCCATTTTTTTTCATCCTGTATATCTCTGAGTATACTTTTCATAGCTTTTAAAAAAAAAGATTTTAAAAAGTAATTTTTGTAGACAGAGAGGAAAGGAGAAGGAGAGAGAGAAACATCAATGTACAGTGAAACATTAATCAGCTGCCTTCTTCCTGCATGCCCTGTACTAGGGATCAAGCCCACAACCTGAGCATATGCCCTGATCAGGAATCAAACTGGCAACTTTTCACCACAAAGGACGATACCCAACCAACTGAGCCATATCAGCCAGAGCTACTTTTCATATCTTTAGTAAAATTTCAGTTAACTATGATCATACATCTGTGTGCATAGATGAAACTAATATTGAGTTTTCTAAAACTAAAGGCTACTGAGTAAGAGTCAATGTGACTTTGTTTTTTAAAAAATCTGTGGCCCAATTAAATGAATTAAAAATAGTAGTATAGTAATACTGAGTCAGGTCAGTGAAAACACCGATATTCTACATATTCTTCAGTGCAACTGTTAGTAAATGGCTGGGGGATATGTTCTTCATTCTGCAGACTTAGTAGAAAGATACCCTAGTGTTCCCTGACAAAGTTTAAACTTTGTAGTCAACCCCTATCTGCAATAGTGTGTTATACTGATAAGATCAGACTCGGTTTTGTTGGAGGTAGGATTGGGTAAAGGATAAAAGCATATGAAAAAGAATTGTATTTGACTTTTATTTGTTAGTTATGTTACCTTGGACAAGTTATCTGACCTCTTTGAGTTTCAACATCCTTCAAGTAACACTGGCGTAATGTAGGTGCCCCCAGAGGGTGATTGGGAGGAGGATGAAGTATTCTGTGGGAAAGCACCAGCATGGTGCCAGGCACATAGTAGGTACTCTGTCCTCCCCTGACCCCACTGCTCCTAAATTGCCACCCAAACTGTGTCTACTAGATGTAATGTTCTTACATGCTTTTTTGGATGTGAACTTCATTTTCAAGTTTTAAAGTCCAAATAGTTATTTTCGTCACAATAAATTTTATTAAAGAAAGTTCTTTTTGTACCTTGTTTACCCATCTCACAGATCTCTTTCTCTTGTACAAGGTGAAGGAGGGACGCATCTCTTAAAATTTATTAGACCACATTCTAGAAGGGACTACTGAGTGTGACTAGTGGTGTGTTTCCTTTTTGAGGTCATGCCTGTGTTGCTTTTATAGATCTATTTATTTTAGTTATGTCCATAAACCAAATTACAAAAATAATTAAAAGTTAAGCTCTGCTTCTGACTTGTGACCAAGACATTTGACCTTTGAGCCCAGTTTTTTCAGCTGAACAACACAGATCAAATAGTTTCTAAGTTCATTGTGCCCTTTCATGTTGTGATTTATAAAACTCTATTCAGGAGCACAGAGCTGGAAGTGGCATGTAGTTCCCAGTTCTCAACAGCAGAGGGCACAATGCCCCTAGTGTGCTAAGTCATTAGGCATTGGAAGCTACATTTATGTAGCTGGAAGTTTTATCCTTGGTGATAGGAAGGAACCAAGAAAATTTTGTAAATGTTTTTCAAAGGAGATTTCACTGCCTGCTTCTAGCAGTTTAATATTTAGGCAAAGCATTAAAAAGTAGGAGATTTTGACATTCTAAAGGTATTTCCTGTTAATTCTATGAAAAGCGTCATCATCTTTCCACTTCTCGTATCCCATCTAAGTACTCTATGCTTAGGATTTGTGGACAAAAGGGATGGAGAGAACTAACAGTTATAGAGCAGTAATTATATAACAGGAATTATACTTGTTACTTGAGGTACATTTTCTCTAATCTTCACAGCAATCTTTTGAATTATGTGTTATTATCCTTATTTTATATAAGCGGACACCAGGGCTCAGAGGTTAAGTGACTTACATGAGGCATCACAGTAGAGATTCAAGGTCACGTCTGTTAACTCTCAAACCTGCTTTCTTTCTACCATACCAGGGTTCCTACCCCTTCCCCTCAATCTAAATAATTATTAGGGATGATTGCCAGGAGCAGGAGTGCCCTGAGAGTGTCCACAAAAGGAAGTGTGACTTTCTCTGGTTCTGAAGTTCTTGTGGCCCTTGTTTTTCTAGATGGAAGCTTTTCCTCTGGCAAGAATTTTTTTTGCCATTTACATTTAACATGATATATACAAACACATACCTATGTTTTTGAATTTGAAATCTGGATTATTTAAATGTGTGGGCTACATTTAGGGATACAGCCATATCTCATTTTACAAGAAGGCTAGGTTCTAAAGTCAGTGGGAAAGATGAAAATCACTATGGCAAAATTATCCTTGAAAATCCCACAGGAAGGCATCTTGTTAGAGAGCCATGTACTTCCTTTCTTTAACTCCAGCACAGCCAATTTTTTTCCCTTGTTGAAAAGATCATGTTTTTTCCTGCTGGACTTTAAATGATGCAGGTGGCTTGCATTTGGGGGCAATGTTTTGTGGTAATTTAAACACCACAATCTCATTCAGCATGGTAAGATACTTACAGTATGAGAAGTATTCTCAAACCTAGATCAAGACAAGGAATAGTGGATTTCTATCCCATGTGGGGGCTTATGCTAACTCGGTGGTTCTCAATACTTTAGGTGTACATCAGAATCACCTGGGGGGCTTGTTAAAATACAGATTCTGGGGTTCTACTCCCACAGTTTCTGATTCAGTAGGTCTGGGATTCAGCCAGAGGATTTGCATTTCTAACAGGTCCTCAGGTGATGCTGTTACTCCAGGGACCTCACCTGGAGAGCCACTATACTCTTTGAATGGAAGCAGGTGGAAGCACTGTCTTTTATCTTTTGACTTTCTCTGGATCACTTAGCTAAAGATAGCCTGTTTCCTTAGGTAGATCATACATTCTCTTTCTCTTTTTTAAATTTCATTTTCATTTGTGTATGTATGTATTTATGTATGTATGTCTGTCTCTCTTGCTCTCTTTCAGTTTAGGCTGAGTGGGTCTAGTTGAATTAGTTTAAGTTAAATGGTTGTGGCTCAGCCAACTCTATATCCTGTTGCTTAGCTTATTACTTGGCCCAGAACAAGTACTTGGTCCATTTAATAGATGCTTGTTGAATGAATGATCGAGTGAATGAACATATATAATGGAAGGGATTTTTAGTACATGGACATAATTATTATTTACCTGCCCTATACAAACTGCTTATTTTCCTAAAGTTAGGCAATGTTTACATTAGAATAGCTTATATTTTAGGACCATATATGGCATTGATCATGGACATCGAGAAGTATGCAGTTAGGTGCAGTTTTGCTTGGATTTGGAGACCCATGATATGAATGTGAAGGTGTGTGTGTGTGTGTGTGTGTGTGTGTGTGTGTGTGTGTGTATAGATGTCGCTGGGTACAGAAATCTGTTTTAGAATGGCCCAGGAAATCTCCCAGGGTCTGGCTTAGGTCAGAACCAACTCCTGCCTCAGGAAGGCTTGAACATCATTTGGATCAGCTTTGTCTACTTTAGACCAGACACTGCGTTCTCATTCCTGTCCCCATGAACACGGGAATTCAGCCCCCATGATCCTAGAGGCTCAGTGGAACTCTACTGTGGAGTAACTGTAGATTTAGGTAATTGTACTTGAATCTTATCATGTTATAGGATTTGATAATTATATTGTAAATGGTGAGTTTATTAAGCAAAGGAGAAAAAAACCTCAAAAATATATTTAAAGTTTAGTTTAAGCTTAACATTGTTGTCGTTTTATCATTTTTGACATGTTTTATGTTATCTGTCTTGCAAAGTTGCAGTATCCAGTGTTTTTTTTCTTTCAGTATAGATTAAAATTTTTTCTTTAAATTCATTTTACTCTTTTATGCTGAAGTATTTTCAAGTAAATTGTAGACAACATGACATTCTAACTCTAAATTCTTCTATATATAGCTGTAAAAAGAAACATTTTCTTATGTAGCCAAAATATGATAATTTCTAACAAAAATTAACAAGTCCTTACTATCATCTGATACCTATTCCATATTGAAATTACCATAATTGTCTCTAAATTGTCATTTATATCTTCTTTGTTAGACCAGGTTACAACCTGGAATATTATGCATTGCTTCTGGTTATTATGTTCCTTACATTTTATATATTTTTAAAAATCCTCTTTTTTTAAAGTGCTTAAAAGCAATTTATTCTCTTAAGTAGTTTAAACACTTCTTTTGTAATCTTGTTTACACCATAATTTGCCCAGCAAACCTTCTAAAAAAATAGATATGCCAGCCTAGCTCTACCTAAATGATCATCAAATATGAATTAGTGACATCTGAACTGCAAAGGTATGACTCTGACACATTGAAGCCGGTAAGCCTGAGAATAATGCTATGAGGAGGTGGGCAGAGTAGGTTCTTCCTTTTCTGTTCAGTTGTTAGTCACAGAGGCTGGGGCTTAGAGTTACGTTGCTCAGTCCTGTTTTGAGAAGAGCTCCCTCACCTGGAAATAATACTTGCCATCATTCTAGCCCTGCTCAGTGGTCTAATGCCAGTTTCTTTCTTTTTTTTTTTTAAATCCTCACCCAAGGACATTTTTGCATTTATCTTTAGATAGAGCAGGAGGGAGAGAGGGAGTAAGAGAGAGAGAGAAACATTGATGTGAGAGAGACACATCGAGTGGTTGCCACCCACACAACCCCAACCGGGGCCGGGGACAAACTGCAACCGAGGTACGTGCCCTTAGCAGGAACTGAACCCGGGACTCTCTGGTCCGCGGGCCGACACTCTAACCGCTGAGGCAGTAAAAATGAGCAAATTTACCTTTTGGATAATTTTACTATGATCAAACAATCCCTGGTGGGCACAACTAACAGAAGATACTGTCATTTGATTGCAGTTTATCTCTAGCAATTATAGGTAAACAATTTAAGTGACAACAAAGCGAGTCATTTGCTAGAATAATGGTGTATTTCACACAGTTTTATGTTTCGACTTTCTCTGGATCACTCAGCTAAATATAGTATGTTTCCTTGGGTAGATCATACATTCTCTTTTAAAATTTTTATTTTCATTTATGTATGTATGTATGTATTTATTTTTGTTAATCCTCACCTGAAGATATTTTTCCATTGATTTTAGAGAGAGTGAAAGGAAGGGAGGGAGAGAGAGAGAGAAAGAGAAACATGGATGTGAGAGAGACACATTGACTGGTTGCCACTCAGTGACCCCGACTGGGGCGGGGATTGAACCTGCAAGCCAGGTACACGCCCTTGACCGGAATTGAACCTGAGACCCTTCAGTCCGAAGGCTGTCACTCTAACGCACTGAGGCAAACTGGCCAGGACTTTTATTTTTATTTAAAAATTTTATTTTATTTTATTTTTTAGTAGCAGTTTACTTTCAACACTATTTTGTATTAGTTTCAGATGTACAGCATAGTGGCAAGACAGTCATACTTTACACAGTGATCCCTCTGATATTTCAAGTACCCACCTGGCACCATACAGAGTTTTTACAATATTATGGACCATACTCCACATACTGTACTGCGCATCCCTATGACTGTTTTGTAACTACAAATTAGTACTTTTTATTTATTTATTTAAGAGAGAGAAACATCTATGTGAGAAACATTGATCGGCTGTCTTCTGCATGTCCGCCACTGGGGATCAAGCCCACAACCCGGGCATGTGCCCTACCAGGAATTAAACCAGGACCTCTCAGTCCATAGGACCATGCTCAATCCACTGAGCCACACAGGCCAGGTTTTTTTTCCCAATTAGTACTTTTTAATCCCTTCACCTTTTTCACCTGGCACCCCAAACCCCCTACTCTCATCAGTCTGTTCTCTGTAGCTATGAGTCTATTTTGTTCTTTAGATTCCACATATAAGTTAAGTCATATGGTATTTGTCTTTCTCTCTGACTTATTTCACTTAGCATAATACCCTCTAGATCCATCCATGCTGCACAAAGAGTAAAATTTCACTTTTTTTTATGGCTGAGTAATATTCCATTGTATGTGCCACCACTTTTTTATCCAGTTGTCTATTGATGGGCGCTTGGGTTGCTTCCATATTTGTTGTAAATAACGTTGCATTGAACATGGGTGCATATATATTTTTGAATTAATTAGTCCTCTTTTAGTGACATTGCTTTGCCATTATCTTATAAAATGTCCCACCTTTGGATTTGTCTGATTGCCTCTTCAGAGTGTCTTTAGCTTGTTCTTGTACCCTGTGTATTTTCTGAAAACTGGAAATTAGATCTAAAGGCTGGACTAAGATACAGTTGAATATTTTGTCATCACAGGTGATTTGTACTTTGTTTTGTACCATGTGAAGAGATAGATACATAACCCCTGCCTTCCTCCCTGTTAGTGATGCTAACTTTGATCACTAGATGAAGGTGATGATAGCCTGATCCTTCCATTGTGAAATTTTATTTTCTTTTTGTGAAAAGAGAGTGTTCTCTATGATATTACTTTGGCACTAATATGAATGTTCATTTCCCTATCATCCATTCTCCTAATGCTTTTAACACCATTTGGTAATTTTTTCCTGGATCAGTAACTTCATTAGGGTTTATAAAACTATCGTTTTTATAATTCCATCATTCCTTCTACAATAGGTGACATTTGATTAAACAGCTCTTTTTCATCAACTGGGAATATTTGGTACCCTAAAATACAATTCTGTAGAAAATGCAGGTTAAATGTTGAGTTTTTTACTCTTTTTATTCCTAATTCCAAAGGAGTTGGTTTAATAGACACCTTAAATGGTGGCAAATGAATATTTTTCTTGCTTTCTCTTTTTTTATATCCTTATGGAAAGGATTTTCACTAATTGAATATTTTAATCAATTAAAATTATTCTTTTTATGTTCAACTTGTTTTATACTCAATTTATTAAAACTTCACTCAGTGATAATGTCTTGTAGTTGCTTCCTATGTCTGCTAGACATAACTCCATTAATTTTTGAGCACTTCCTTATTTCCTTGAACAGTAAGATGCATAGCTTTATCTAGTAGCTTCCTTGTCCCAAATGTCAGTCAGACATGTCACTAACAAGCCTTAGTTCCTTTTAGTGGGAAACGGTATTAAACTCCAGAATACTGGCCCTTGAAATGCCAAATGTTACTGGGCTGACAATGTTTATAGAGCTTTTCAGTGGTCTGTTTAGTTTTTGAATTTTGATATTAAAAGTTTGGATAATGAAAATTCAGATAGTGAGAGGTATGTATTTTAAAAATGAATGGGTTCGCAAAATAGAAACAGAGGGGAGGGGGTGAGGGGGCTGGGTGTAAAAGGTGAAGGTATTAAGTGGGGTGGCAGGGTGGGGGGAACAAACTTATAGACACAAACAACAGTATGGTGATTATCAGAGGAAAAGGGGGTGGGGGGAGGTAGAAGAGGGTAAATGGGGGATAATAAATGGAGATTAAAGGAGACTTGACTATGGGTGGTGAACACACAATACAGTATACAGAAGATGTATTATAGGATTGTATACTTGAAACCTATATAACTTTATTAATCGATATAACCCCAGTAAATTCAATAAAAACTTAAAAAAATTAATGTGTCCACATCAGTATTTCCAACTCAATTTTAACATCATCGTGTTTAAAGTAGCTACATGATTTTATAATTGTATCTTGTCTCTTATAATGAAAATCTTGACCACCAATAACTTTGCTTTATCTGGAAATATAAAGAAAATAACTTTGTTTTATCTTACAATATAAAGAAAATAATGGTATCTATATTGCTACTAATAAAATCAAATGAAGTTTATTTTTGTGATTTTTGTAGCATAGGTTGATTTTAATGGAAGAACAAATTTAATTACTTTTTGTTGATCTCATTTAATTGCTTTCCTTTGAAATATGCCTTGTCTGTTTTGTTTTGGCATAGGTTGATCATTTTGGATTTAAGAATGATAAACATTTTAATCAGCGGTACCTAATAGCTGATCAACACTGGAAGAAAGAGGGTGGATCAATACTTTTCTACACTGGTAATGAAGGGGACATTGTCTGGTTTTGCAACAATACGGTATGTGCAGATTTGTGAAGTTCCTATGCTCTATTTGTCTTTTATCATGAAAAACTGGAAAAATATTTTGCAGTATATATGACCAATTGTTACTATACCTTAAAAATTTTTTTTTTTTTTTTTTTTTACTTTATTGTTTTAGAAAGAGAGGAAGGGAGAGAGAGATAGAAACATCGGTGAGAGAGAACATCAACCGGCCAACTCCTGCATGCCCCCAACTGAGGATCTGGCCCACAACCTGGGCATGTGCCCTGACCAGGAATTGAACCTGCGACCTCTTAGTGCATGGGTCGATGCTCAACCACTGAGCCACACCAGCCGGGCTTGTTATTACTATACTTAATTGTGAAGTTCTTTAAAAAATAAGAAGATAAACTCAATAGTAAAACAAGAAAAACACAAATAGGCATTTCACAAAAGAATAAATACAGATATCCAATAAACCTGTATGTTTAGCCTTAAAGAATTACACATGAAAATAATGAAATATTATATTTGGACAATTGAATTTTAAAAGATTAAAAAAAGGTTTTTTTCCTTTTATTGATTTTAGAGAGAAAGGAAGGGAGAGGGAGAGAGAGATAGAAACATCAATGAGAGAGAACATTGATTGGCCGCCTCCTGCATGCCCCCTCTGGGGATTTGGCCCACAACCTGGGAATGTGCCCTGACCGGGAATCGAACCAGTAACCTCTTGGTGCATGGGTTGATGCTCAACCACTGAGCCACACCAGCTGGGCTTAAAATTTTTTTTAAAAATCCCAGCTTTCTTCTAGAGAGAACAAGGATATGAGGAAAGTGGGAATAGGAATGTTATGGCATATAGTTATTTAATATTTATTATGGTCTCCGTAATGTAAATACAAAGGTGTAAATTTTTGTATGTTTGTTCAGTGTTATATACTCAGAGTCAAGGACTGCTAGGCATATAGCAGATGCTCAGTAAATATTTGTTAAATGAATGAATGAATAAAATCTGATCAAAGCAAATAAAAAAATAGAAGTTTAATTGTCAAATAGGAATGGACAAAGGTGAAGTTGTAACTATATTTTAATTTAGCTTTACTGTTTTACTATTTTTCTTATATTTATAAGGGTGAAAAACGGTATAGTTTTTAGCTTGCTTTCCTTACTATATTTTCTATTATCTTTTATAATAATACTTAAATCTGTTAACAAAACTTAATTTAGAAGGACACATGAAAGGAATAAATTTTTATTTTTAATGTGCCAGAGTTATGATAAAAAAATATAAACTTTCTACCAAAAACCTAGTCTGTGAATTACCTTAAAGTGGGGACTGAATCATATTTTCTCCACTGCCAATGTCTGGCATGGTGCCAGGTATTCAGGAGGTCTCAGTAAATGTTGAACTGAACTGAACTGAAAGCAAAGATATGAACCCAGTTATACTGTGTTTTTGCACGCCACATTTCTGATTATTTCCTTAGGAATGTTAAGAATATAAGTATGTTACTTGAAAATAAAATAATTCCCTGAGAAATGAGATTTTAGGATGTCTATTTCTCTTAGATCAGAGACAAATAAAATCAGAACTTATTTTCTGTCAGATTCCTGCTCTGGTCTTCTGTAAAACAACCAAGTCTGCCTTGTCCCCCTGTCTTTTTCTTGTGTGACTTTCCTTTTATGCCAAGGCCACAGGGCAGCTTCTCCTGTCCAGTTATTTCCCCAGATCCTGTTCTTCTTTATTATAGGCAGACAGCTGTTCCTGCCTCCCCCAGCCCCCACTGTTCTCACTGGCACTGCAGTATAACTGAAGGCTTGCCAGAGAATCTCTGACCTCAGAAGTAGTAGAAAGGAATAAGATAGTACAGGTACAGTTCCAGAGAACTGACTAGAGCCAGATCCTGGAAAGCTAGATACTGCTCCCTTTCCAGCCCTACACACCTTCCTTTACTTACTAAAGTGTTCCAGATGCGAATTCACATATTCTGGACATTCAGTTATTGAGAGACAGTATATCATAGTAGTTAAGAGTAAAGACTTCAGCCGGACTGATATGGTTTGAATTTTGATTTTGCCACTATGCTGTGTGACTTTGGGCAAGTTTCTTATTCTGTGCCTTAGTTTCCTCATCTGTTAAATGGGCATAGTAATAATGCCTATAGAGTTATTGTGAGGACTAAATAAGAATCAGGCTCCTAGAGCAATGCCGGCACATACTTTTATTAAATGTTAATATATTACATGGACTGCTTTTGAAAAATAAAAATATGCTGGATGTTGAGGCAAATAATCACTCATTACAATGTGAATCAGTTCAATTAGATTGCTTTCTCTCAAAGCCTGGGGTCAACTCCACAGAAGTTGGCTGTTTTGGCAGATGGTTTGTACCCTTAAGAAGCTCATAGTCTGGTAGGGTAAGACACATGTAAGCAAATATTGCAACACGGCAATAGAGATCGATACCTAGTGCAGTGGTGTTGGGAGGAAGGAGCGATCAGCACTGCCAGGGTGCAGCAGGTGGAGGATGGCATGCTTGAGCTGGGCGTTACAGGATCTATAGGAAATGGCAGGGAATGAGCAGGGTGTTAAGAGGAGAAGTGGAGTTATTGAAATCATCACAGATATCGGGTTAAATTCTCCATCTTCACATGCATAGAACTCTTTCAATTGTCATTTATTGATCAAAACAAATAAAGACTTTTAGAGGTTTTTTTAGTCCTTGCTAGGGAGCAGCAGCTCATTAAAAAGCAAAAATCTGCAGTAGGAATGACAAATAGTTTTAATGTATACTAAATCTAAATCTAATCAGTTGATGTTGGCTGCCTAGACTGATTGTTGAGAAGGATTATGACCACACCACTGATATAAGTGAAACAATGCAGTGATTGATTACGGACCAGCTTTATGTGTAGAAATAAGAATGCTTTACAATACTTGGTGATTGTGCTCTGGAGCTGGACAGCCCATGATTGCATTTGGTGCTGCAACTTTCTGGCTATGTGACTGTGGCAGGTTATTTAAACTCTTGTGCCTCATCCAGCCGGTGTGGCTCAGTGGTTGAGTGTCAACCCATGCACCAAGAGGTCGCCGGTTTGATTCCCGGTCAGGACACATGCCCAGGTTGTGGGCCTGATTTCCAGTGGGGGGCATGCACGAGGCGGCCAGTCGATGTTCTCTGTCATCAATGTTTCTATCTCTCTCTCCCTCTCCCTTCCTCTCTCTAAAAAACCAATAAAGAAAAAAATAAAATAAAATAAAATAAACTCTTGTGCCTCAGTGACCTTGTCTGTAAGATGGGAATAATCAAAATGCATATCTCTTAGATTGTTGTGAAAATTGAGTGAATTGATACATATAAAGTGTTTAGAACAGTGCCTGGCACATTGTAAGTACTCAATATTAGCTATTGCTGGTTACTATTTATTTTCAAGTAAATAAGATGAGTATAAAACCCAAATGAGTCCAGTATGCTTATTTGTACTGTTTTCTCTTTTATGTTGTAAATGTCTATGAGTAGGCAGTGAACGTAGACATCCTTAGCTCTTTCTTAAACTATTTGGCACACAGTACAATTTGAAGACTATTTTAGACATAATGTTGATTCTATGGCTAGAGTGTCAGAATAAGGAGAGTTGGAATAGGTCGTAGTTGAGCAACTTGGGCTGACTTTTGTTTCACTTTAATATAGTGTGAGATCAATGTGCAACAGAGAAATAGCAGTTCTCTCATTTATCTGTAGAACAAATAAAAATTAGGCAGTTCTCAGAGAGCTTTTTTTTTTTTTTTTTTTTTTTTTATCCTCACCCAAGGACATTTTTGCATTTATCTTCAGATACAGCGGGAGGGAGAGAGGGGGGAAGAGAGAGAGAGAAACATCGATGTGAGAAAGACACATCGAGTTGTTGCCACCCACATGACCCCAACCGGGGCAGCGACAAACTGCAACCAAGCTACGTGCTCTTAGCGGGAACCGAACCCACGGACTCTCTGGTCTGCAGGCCAATGCTCTAACTGCTGAGCCAAACGGTTGGCCAGGGCCAGAGAGCTCTTTATGGTCTGATTTAATCTGTTTTATATGAGTTGCAGAAAGGTTTAATGACTTTTTTCATATCCTGATTTTATCTTCTGAATTTATAAATTCTTTCTTAGGGGTTCATGTGGGATGTGGCTGAGGAAATGAAAGCTATGTTGGTATTTGCTGAACACAGATACTATGGACAGTCTCTACCCTTTGGTGCCAACTCATTCAAGGTAAGTATATTTTTTACTTCTAAGTTTGAAAGTTTTTTTTTAAATTTTAGAACATTTTTAATTGTAGTACCACTATAAGAAAGAAATGATAACTTTAACTTGAACTGCCTGAAATTTCAATAATTTGTATTTAATCTTTCACTGTTATATACAACTTAAATAGATTAAGACTTTTAAAAACCGTATTATTATCATTGCTAATGTTGATCAGTCTTGAACTCAGTGTGGTGAGGCTAGGCTTCCCCAGGCAAACCTTTACATATGGCTGCAGAGACTGTGCAGGGAACTTTTCATTGTTTCATAAATGTCAGCAAATTATACACTTAAATTATTGGGTCTACCACTGGAAAAAGTATAATGAGAAATGAAATGCTTGTTTAATAAGGTGTTTTTCAATAAAATAAGGACAAACAATCTCTGCGATTCAATGAGGCCAACCGGCCACTTGGATTACCTTTTGGCCTTTCCTGTTCTCACAAGGAGCTTTGGCCTTGGCCATGGACTCCACACCTAATAAACCAGCATACTTTTACCTCAGCTGAGTCATTCCTGTAATATCCATGTGATTCTGACTATATGATTTTGCCATCCGTACTATTATTCACTTAATATATTTTTTTATACAGCTCACTTTTCAAATGTAGTACTGTCTTAACCAGAGCTTTATGTACTAGTTATTTTTTCTAAACTATATTAAAACAAGCATTAAATTAAAAATGTTTGTGTAGTACCTAAGATCATACATACCATCAGTATACACATACCATGCTTTTAGGGAACTCTTGAGTTAGAAGAGTTCTAACTCAAGCGTCAATTATATTACTCAGCTGTTTGTTTTGAAAGGAGTTTTTTATTATTTTTTTTTATTTATTTATTTAAAAAAAAAAATGAAAGGAGTTTTTTATTTTTGTTTTCAGAGGTTTTAGTATCTTGTATTATAAATTAAAAAAAAGTCTGTGTGTTATAAATGAAAGCAGAACAATTTGTTGATATTTGTTGGGCTGCATGAGAAACTATTTTTTAGCTTATTATTTTGCATAATTATCTAACTGGGAGTTGACAGATCCTGAAACCATTGGGAAGTAGTCAGCTTGTTGCAGGTAGAAACATAACCTCCTCTCTTAGGTCTCTATGTTTCATACTTTGTTAGCAAAATGGAGCTAAGGGCTGTCTTTGATATACTTTTTCTCTTTGTGTGCTCATAGAATTTATCAGTTGCCTGTGGGATATTACAAATATTATGCAAGGATTGGAAAAAGAATTTACACAAATATATTTAGTGGCATGAAAACAAAATAAAGAATAGTGACAGACAATGAGAGGGGAGGTAAGAAGTCAGAATGCTAAAAGAATAGGTAACATACATAAGAAAGATGGGAACTATGAGATTCTGAAGGTGCCAAATGATGAAAGGAGTCAAACAGAATGGTGAGACCAAAGCATGAAGGTCAAATAGGATAGCCTAATATAGGTAGACAGCTATATCATTTATCTATTGCTGTGTACCAATTTACCTCAAACCTTAGTGGCTTAAAACAACAATAAACATTTATTATCTCACATTTCCTGTGGGTAAGAAATTAAGAGTGGCTCAGCTAGGTGGTTCTGTTTCAGGGGTCTCGTGAAGTTAAGATGTCAGCTGGTGCCGTGGTCATGATGATCTGCATGAGTGACAAACTGGTACTGGCGGTTAGCAAGAGGCTTCAGTTTGTCTCCCCCTAGGTTTCTCCAAAGGCCTACTTGAGTGACCTTATGATATGGTGACTAGCTTCCCTCAAAGTTGACAATCCAAGAGAGCAAGGTGAAATTATGGCGCTTTTTATGACCTAACATTGGAAGTCATATATCACTTCTGTCACATTCTGTTTCTTAGAAGCAAGTCACTAAGTCCAGCCCAAGTTCAAAGGGACAGGAATTGGGCTTTGCTTTTTAAAGTGAGATACCTCATTAGTCTCTCTGACTTAGCAAGACTCTGTTTGAGCTTCACCTCCCTACATTGCAGGGAGACAGTTATCCCTAGATGGAGAGCTAGATGGTCATGGAACTTACTTTATGAGTATCCTCTGAGGTAGCAATGTCTTGTGTTGCTGTTTTCTAATGCCTAAAAATAGTTGCTCCATAGATTTTTTTTTTAACTCTAATTTTATTGTTGTTTAGAATAGGCAGGCTAATTTGTTTCAGTTGTTGGTTTATCAGACATAATAGTTTTTCTGATAAAGAAGGATGAATTTTATTTTTACTAATGATTCTTACTTCAGTTTTCCACATTATTTAGTTTACCTTTGTCTATATGGTAGCCATTTTATTTTATTTTATTTTATTTTTTTTATCCTCATCTGAGGACATTTTTCCATTTTTTTGTTCAGATAGAGTGGGAGGGAGAGAGAGGAAGAGAGAGAGAGAGAGAAACATCAACGTGAAGGGTACACATCGAGTGGCTGCCTCCCGCACGACCCAACCAGGGCCGGGGACAAACTGCAACCGAGATACGTGCCCTTAGCGGGAACCGAACCTGGGTCTCTCTGGACTGCAGGCCGACACTCTAACCGCTGAGCCAAATAGGCCAGGGCTATATGGTAGCCATTTTAAATGTTTGAAGATTTGAAATAAAAGTTATAGAACAGCAGTTGTCTGCTAAGCTTAGTATTGTATTCTATCACATTTGCTGTTAAATATTATTCGCAGTTTATTTCCATTGTTTCTGTAACTTGAACAAGATCTTTGGTAAATAGCATTTATAGAAATTATACATGATGTTCTTTCCACAAACTTAAAATCACTTTAATTGAGCATTGCTATGGCTTCGACTAGACATTTTAACTTAATTGCCTAGAAATTCTATAAGAAAAGCTTATTCCTGGCTTTTCTTCTGGATCTATGCTATGCCTAAGCTGCTATTATGTGCACATTTATACCCATGTTCTTTGTTATTTTTCTTTAGGATTCCAGACACATGAATTTTCTGACATCAGAACAAGCTCTGGCTGATTTTGCAGAGTTAATCAAACACTTAAGGAAGACAATCCCAGCAGCTAAAAATCAACCTTTCATTGCTGTGGGGGGCTCTTATGGTGGAATGCTTGCAGCCTGGTTCAGGATGAAATATCCTCATATGGTGGTTGGGTAAATGCATTTATTTTGGATACGAGCACTTCTTAGTGGTTGTCAAGGCAAACAGAGATTTGTTTTGGGTAAAACATATACCATTCTATTGTACTGAGATTTCTAGTTTCTATCTCATTTATAGCTGTTATTTTTCTCACCGTTTTTGTTCAATATCAGTCTCAATTTTAAAACTTGAATTTGGCCTGGCTGGAATGGCTCAGTTAGTTGAGCATTGTCCTGTGCACCAAAAGGTTGCCAGTTCAATTCCCTGTTAGGGCACACACCTGAGTTGTGGGTTTGATCCCCAGTCGGGGAGCTTACGGAAGGCATCATCATACATCAGTGTTTCCCTGTTCCTCTTTCTCTCTCCCTCTCTCTAAGCATGTCCTTGGGTAATGATTAAAAACAAAACATACAGCCTGGCCATTGTGGCTCAGTGGTTGAGAGTCGACCCATGCACCAAGAGGTTGCTGGTTCGATTCCCGGTCAAGGCACATGCCCAGGTTGTGGGTCCAGTCCCTACCCCCAGTGGGGGGCATGCAGGAGGCGACCAATCGATGTTCTCTCTTATAGATGTTTCTCTCTCTCCCTTCCTCTCTCTCTAAAATCAATAAAGAAAACATAAAAAAACAAACAACCCCCCCCCCCAAAAAATACCAAAAAACTTGAATTCAATGAGTTACATTTTCCCCCCCTTTTCTCCTTCCTTGTTTTATTATCATTTAGAGCTCTTGCAGCTTCTGCCCCTATCTGGCAGTTTGAGGATATGGTACCTTGTGGTGTATTTATGGAAATTGTAACTGCAGATTTTAGGAGAAGTAACCCAGATTGTTCAAAGAGCATCCGCAAGTCCTGGGATGCCATTAATCGACTCACAGGAAATGGTAAGCTTTAATTCAGAGAATAGAATCATGCTTTTTTTTTTTTTTTTACCTTTTACTTGTTAAATTCAACATTTCCCACTTTTTCTATAAAATTTTTATTTAAGTATAATACACATATTTGAATATAACATCCGGAAAAGCACACAAATCAAAATACATAGCTTGCCTGGCCAGTGTGGATCAGTGGATCAAGTGTCATCCCATGCACCAAGAGGTCGCCGTTTCAATTCCCAGTCAGGGCACATGCCCAGATTGCGGGCTCGATCCTCAGTATGGGGCGTGCAGGAGACAGCCGATTGATGTTTCTGTCTCTCTCCCTCTCTATCTAAAAAAAAACAAAACAAAAAACCATAGCTTGATGAATTTTCACAAAGTAGTGTAATTAGCATCTAGATCAAGAAATCCTCCCAGGAGTTCCTTGTGCCCTTTCCAGTCACTGCCTCTGAATTTCCCAGGCTAATCACTATCTTGACTTCTAAAACCATAGATTAATTTTGCTTGCTCTTGAATATTTTAGTCATTGGAATTGCATAGTATGTGTTTTTTGTGTCTGCTGTCTTTTGCTCAATGTTGTGTTTGTCACATGTCCATTTATTTTATTTAGTTGTAGTTTGTGCCTTCTCATTGCTCTATAGTGTTCCACTTGTTTATTTATTTATTTCAATAGTATATTTAAAACGGAATAATTCAGAATACGCAATTTTGGTAAACTCCATGAGCATAGGCAACTTGTCTATCATGGGATTATCCAGTTGCTCGAAAAATAACTTACTGATGTTGAAAAAGTATTCTTAGAGAAATGGTACAGAAGATTGCATTTTCTAAAATATCAAGTGAAGGATCTATAAAAACTTACGTTGAACAGTGCTTTTAAGATTTCAACATTGTACTTTTGTACTCAGGTACTGGCTTGAATTTGGTTTCTGAAGTCCTTCACTTATGTACGCCATTAAAAAATCCTCAGGATGTTCATCATTTGAAAGATTGGATCTCCGAAACCTGGGTGAATCTTGCAATGGTGGACTACCCTTATGAGTCTAACTTTTTACAGCCTTTGCCTGCTTGGCCAATCAAGGTAACAGGAAAATGTCCTTTCATCACTTTTAATCATTTGTGTGTGTGTGCATTCTCTGCCTTTCAGCATCAGAGGAAATCCCAGTGACAAAGGGGCTCTGGAGTTAGTCAAATCTGGGCAGGAATTCTGGCTTCTGTCACTTTCTGGTTACTCAACCTTGGACATGTTATCTGACTTTTCCGAACCTCAGTTTCTTCATTTGAATAATAGAGATAAAATGCATAGATTATAGAGTTATATGAATTAGAAATAGTTGCTGTTAATGAAATAATTACTATGTGTCAAGTCCTGTGCTGTGCACTTTCCATATTCAACTTATTTAACCTTTGTGATGTATGTGAGACACGTAGAGCTATGTAATACGCGGTCAGTGTTTAATGAGTGGCAGCTGCTAACATAGCACTAGGATTCAGTCAACTGTTTATGTATTCTAACTGCTACATACATTATAAAAGAGTGATCCACATGTAGCAAGGTGGAATTGAAAGAGGAGTGGCTCTGGATCCTTGATCCAGAACTACCATTTACCAGCTGTGATCTTGGGCAAGGCTCTCTCCTTCCTGAGCCTCCACGTCTTCCTCTGCAGAATGGGATAATGATACTTATGTTCTCCATAGGGCTGCACTGAGCATCAGATAATACTGGATGTGAAAACTCTATGAAAAGTGTAAAGGCACATTACACCATAAAATTTAGGGCTCTTTTATACCAAAATTTGTTATTGTAGGTGCTCTTTGTAAAACATTCCTTTGTAAAGACATTCCTCTTAATTTTAAGAACAAAGGGTGGCCAACTTGATGGTTATTAAGTTTAGAGAATATGACCGACTCTACAGCTAGAATGAGTGCTGGAAATGTAAATAGAATTGGTAATATGAGAACCAGGCTTCAAAAGCACTTTTTTTTTTATATATATATATTTTTTCTTTTTATTGATTTAGAGAGAGAGAGGAAGGGAGAGGGAAAGAGAGCTAGAAACATCGACGAGAGAGAACATCAGTTGGTCGCCTCCTGCATGCCCCCCACTGGGGATTTGGCCCACAACCTTGGCATGTGCCCTGACTGGGAATCGAACCGGTTACCTCTTGGTACATGGGTCGATGCTCAACCACTGAGCCACACCGGCCGGGCAAAAGCACTCTTAGTATAACTGTCCCTTTGAATTGTTAAATGTACACTTTGCTTAGAACTTTGTAACCCAAATGGAACAAGGTCATGTATTGAATTAAACTGAATTTTGATAGTACAAAGTTATTTAAAAGAGCAAGTCTCTCTCATATTAAGAAAACATGAATCAAAATAATGAGAAAGACTAAATCTGAACCAAGCAGTTTCCATGTATGTCTATATGCTAATAATGCCTTATCCTTTTACACTGTTTTACTATTTACAAAGCACTTTCATATACACTGTCTAATTTAATCCCCACAAAAATATTGTGAGAAAAAGTAGTATAATCCCAGTTTTATGGAGAGGAAATTTAAGCTCAACAAAGAGGGCGGTGGATATGGGATTTGAACTCAGGTCTACCGTTGTTCAGAGCCTACGATCTACCACATTGCCCTGGATTAGAAGACTTGACTAAGGTTTGGGTGGATTGCTTGCTACAGTGTGACAACTATCAGATTTAATTCTGTACTCTGTATAGAAAATGAGAATTACATCTGCATCTTTTATGCCCACCTGAAGAACAAATGAATTGTCAGATGGTAAAAACATGGGAAATTCTCTTGTTATTTCGAACAGGGTTTGGCAAACTTTATCTGTAAAGAACTAGATAGTAAATATTTTAGGCTTTGCCAGCCATACAGTTTCTGTCAGTTACTGAAGTCTGCAGGTGTATCAAGAAAGTAGCAGAAAGTAGCCACAGACAATATATAAATGAATGAGGATGACTGTTCCAATAATACTGTATTTATAAAACAGGCAGTAGGTCTGGCTGGTGTGGCTCAGTGGATTGAGTGTCATCCCATGGACTGAGAGGTCCTGGTTTGATTCCTGGTCAGGGCACATGCCCAGGTTATGGGCTCAATCCCCAGTAGGGGCATGCCAGGAGGCAGTCGATCCATATTTCTCTCTCACATTGGTGCTTCTATCTCTCTCTCCCGTCCTCTATCTCTAAAAAAAAAAAATAAATACCCTCCTCCCCCCGCAAAAAAAACAGATAGTGGGCTGGATTTGGCCTGGGGGCTGTAGTTTGCCAACCCTGATTTAGAAAAAAAGCTAGAATACAGCTTTTTAGTGTTTGTTTATGATTTAGAACAGTGAACAGTCCAACTTTGGAAACCCCATTTCTTTAATGTTCCTTTTGAGTCATTTTTCTATTGAATCTTAAATGTAAATAAATATTCCATGTTTTCTCTCTCAATCACTCAGAATGAATGGAGTATATCTCAAATATTTTATTATCTGTTTCTGATTTAGCACAATCCCTCTTTTGTCCTTTGTAAATATACTTTATAAAAGTTTATTTTTAAGCCAAGATAACTTTGTATTTGTCCCACAATCACCTTTTACTTTCTTAAAATTTTTTATCCAGGCCTAGTTCTTGTCATTTTCTTCAGTTATTTCTTACTGACTTTATCCTTCCTTTTGACATATTAAGGAATTTTTTATTGCTTATGAAACATTTATGATTCTGTTTTTCGTCTGTTCCCCACCAAAAATAACCTCTTTGCTTCTTGCTTGAGAAACTTTGATTGACTACATCTGTCTTCAGTTTCATCCTATCTGATTTCAGAATTTTTCCACTACATGTCTCCCTCCCAAACTTTTAGCTTCAGATCACTTTCTTTCACTGTTCATTCTATTTCTCCTTTCTTGACCCCCTCTCTGTTCTCCCAACCCACTAATCCCTGGAACATTACCCAGTTGGGGACCGGTCTTTCACTTGGATAGTTCCATTTAACCAGGACTCCTCCTCCCTCTGATACACTTCCTCCTTTTAAAAGGGCTGACAAACAGCCCTCCTTTTCTTTTTTTCCCTTTAAAACTTCCATTTTATTTTTTAAATTAAATTTACTGGAGTGACATTGATTAATAAGATTATATAGGTTTCAAGTGTACATTTCTATGATACATAACCTGTATATTGCGTTGTGTGCCCACCACCCAAAATCAAATAATCTTTCACACCATATATTTGGCCCCTTTACCCTTTACTACCCCACTAACCCCTTTCTCTCTTGTAACCACCGTACTGCTGTGTCTATGTGTTTCAGTTTTATATCCCACTCAGGCTTAGGATGGTGAGATAAGTAATAGTTGGGTTATGGAAAAAAGCAGGTGATTTCCAGTTCTGTTTGGACCTTGTGCGGTTCTGAAGGATCCATAGGCAGCGACTGAATGCCATTTTCTGTGTCAACTCAAATATCATTCTTTTTAATTTGTCTTTGAGCTTTGCACACTTAGACTCCATTTGCTTTGTTTACTGTTAACAGAAGCTGCAACATTCATGCAGAAATAATCATGGATTTGGCTGATAGAACACAAAAAAGAAGAGAAAAGGGAAATAGAAAACCCCTCTGTCATTTGACTGCTCTGTCAGCATAAAACTACTGGATCTCTTTTCAGCTTAAAGAGCAGTTTTAAAGGGTACTACAGAGTTTGTTTATTTTGGAATTTTTTTTTTTTTTAGCTGATAATTTACCAAATCTTTTAGCTTAGCCTTCTGAGCATGCAGATAGATATTGTGAAATAATAAGACATAAAATGGAAAATCTCTTCCGTTTGTTTTGGTGTTTGATAATGTATTCGACCTCTCTGGGTGGTTTAAGCGGTTTAGGTGCATTCTATGAAAAGGGAGCTTTTAATGACAAAACTAATGTGATTATCTGAGTGAGTGTGAGAGGGGTATTGAAGCCTTAGAGAATGAAAATCTGTTAGAAAAGCTGAATGTATCTGCTTAATCCCTTCTCTAATGTGGATGGACCATACTCTCTCAGAGGAGATTGGTCTTTTTTTTTTTTTAAACCTAACTTCTTTCCTTCCTCTTTTAAAAAATTTTCTCTGCCCTATTTTTTTTTTTTTTTCTCTCTCTCTCTCTTATTCAAATGCTTATCCTCAGAGGTAGGGGACACTTAAAGCTTTTAAGCCAATCATTATCTTTACTTTCTCTGGTGTTCATGGGCTCAAAGGGCAGAACCTAGGCATTTGGGTGCAGAGCTGATTAGTTTGGTACTAAGTTTAGAATGTTCTGTTATCTCCGTGATTTCTACACTGTTAAAAACCATAGTTATTAAAATGGACTTCCAATGCTTAAAAAAGTTTTCCCAGAATGTTTACCTTTGTTCTAGGAAATAGAAAGTGAATTAAGTCTGTCCATTTCATGTGATTCTTGAGCCTCACACTACTATTTTACACTTTTTTTTATTACTATAGCATAATAAAAAAGTATTACGATTTTATAGTGCCACAGAATCCCTTCTAAATTTTTACCTAAAACAAATAAACTTAGAAAAATAAAAAGACAATCTAAGAATACAAGAAATTTTTATAAAAATTAAGCATGAAAATAGTCATGGGAATGTAAAGTACAGCATAGGGAATATAATCAATAATATTGTAATAATTGTGCATGGTGCCAGGTGGGGGGAATCATTTCCTAAATTATATAAATATTTAACCCCTATGCTGTACACCTGAAACTAATATAAAATAATATTGAATGTCAACTGTAATTAATAAATATAAATAAATAAGCATGAGATTGTAGGTATATTTAGGCACTGTTTGTATTGTTATTGCCTCATAAACTATAGCTTTAAAGTTGAGTATGTGTAGTGTAGTAGTTGTACATGGAAGCTTCAGAGTGAGTCTGTATTTGAATCTCACCTAGCTCTGCTACTTCCTGGCTGTGTGGCTTTGGGCAATTCTCTTAACCACTTAACCACTGTGTGTTTTAGTTTCCTCATCTGCAAAATGGGGATAATAATAATTGTAATGCTTATTAGGGTCATTATGAGGATTTAATAGGGCTGGGTATATAGTAAGCACTAAATTAATGCTAGTTATAGAATAGCGATAACTATTATTGTTACTATATAATATCAGGGAGACAGATTGTTATACCAGGACTTTGTGGCCAAAATCTGGGTTCAGAACCTGTATTCACAGTTTTAAATTCTGAGCTTGTTTCTTCCTCTGTGCAACGGGGACTGTCATTATATATTTCTCCCTGGATTGTTGTAGGGAAAGTACCTGACCTTAAGGAACATTCAGTAGTTGTACTAGCAGCCTGAACTGCCCCCATATCAGTGAATTATGGCCTTATGCAGTGCCTCATATAGAGTGTTTAGAAGATGCTGTGTGTTAGTGTCCACAAAATAAATAGAAAGTATTAATATATAGTACAGGGTCTACTTTCGTGTTGAGTATTTTGGATGGAAGTGTTTGGCAGGGACTCTTTCCTTGTTGTCTGATTAGATCACAGCCCCCAAGTAAACAATCCACAGACTAAGTGCCTACCCTCATCAAGTGGGTAACATCTGCATATTATCAGGCTTAAGCTGAAGTATTACATGAGGTTGAACCAAATATGCCAGTATTTGACTGTGTTTGACTTATAAACATGGCAATTTCATAGGAAATTAACATTTACATAAGTGTTTTGTGCATCCTACAGATTTTTAATACAAGTATATAGCCCTGGCTGGTTTGGCACAGTGGCTAGAGCATCGGCCTGCGGACGAAAGAATCTCAGGTTCGATTCCAGTCAAGGGCATGTACCTTGGTTGCAATTCGGTCCCCAGCCCTGGTCGGGGTTGAGCAGGAGGCAACCAATCGATGTGTCTCTCTCACATTGATCTCTCTCTCTCTCTTTCTCCCTCCCTCCCTCCCTCCCTCTCCCCCTTTCCTCTCTCTCCCTCCCTTCCTCCCACTCCTCTATCTGAAGATAAATGGAAAAATATCCTTGGGTGAGGATTAAAAAAAAATAAAAAAATAAAAGTGCTTGAATATTTCCTTTTGAATTACTACAGTCTTTGAATAAGTATGGGATTAGTGCTGAGGTTTTGCTGGTGTGACTTCAGTATTTTTTGGAAAGCTTTATTTACTCTTTGCTACCAAAATTGTTAAGGACATGCATTAGAGATATGTAGAGATTGTGTTTTTGATACTTATAGTCTCTTTGAGTTAGCAAGGAACTTTTGAACCACCTAAAATAACAAAATTTCATTAGTAAATTTGCAAATATTTTGCAAAAAAAAATTTAAGTGATATTTTTCTGGCCTTCTACCTAGCATATTAGTAGAATTATTAATATAAATGGATACTTTCTTTCTATAGGGCAATTTGATAGGCTTTTGCAAAGGCCTTAAAAATGTTTATTTCCTTTGAACCAGTACTTCCTCTAAGAATTTATCTCAAAAAAACAACAACAATTAAGGATATATGTAAACGTTTAGCCCCAAGTATATTTATTGTAGCCTTATTTGTAATAATGAAAGATTGAGAATGATACAAATGACCAGTTGTAAGGTTTCTTCAACTAGTCCACTGTTCCCCATCCTGATTGCTCCCCTCTGGATTTTCTTATGTTGGTCAGTGTCATTCTTAAAGTATGGTGCTCAGAACTGAACCCAGTACTCCAAGGGTGCTCTGACCTCACAGAGGACAGTGGGCCCAGGATTGCCCTTAATCTGGACATGGAATTTCTGTATCAAAGGCCAAGTTTCTGACCATGATCTTCTCTCTATTTGTGTAACTGGGGCTGCCGAAACCCAAGTATTGTCAACCAGTGCCGGTCCCCAGCCATGCTTGTGTCTTTTAAGGAGTGACAGTGACTGCTATTTGCAGAGATGGCTATTCATGGGGACTCCTTTTCTTCGCCTGACAGAGGCCCAGTGTTCTAGCACTGAGAGGAGGGGATCTGATGCCAACATGTGAGTCACACTCACTTGCTACTGTTCTTTTCCAGAGTTTGAGGCCACTTGTTGCTGCACATCAGCACCCCCGTACCCCCTGCCCAGCTTGCATTGTCACCCTGCCTCATCTACCATGCTGTGTTTGAACATAATGCTCTTCTCTGCATTCCATGTGTTTACTGTGTAGTTTTGTGCTGCATTTTGAAAGAGCTGAATCCACTGTTGGTGTCCACATACAGGAAAGAATGCTGATCAACTGTTGGGAATAGGTAGTTTAATAAATTCTGTGATTGGTTCTTGATTTCCTTATTGTTTTGGTTATTTCTGATTGGCATATGTCTTAGGAACATTTTCTGGGAAAAGTGCTATACAATTAGATATTTTTTGACTTGCCATGAATAATTGAGAGTTGTCAGAATAGTAAAATACTGTTTTGTCTTTTTTTTCTTCAACTTGTATTTTCTTGTTGCTTTAGGCTTGGTAGGTTTGTGAGGCTCTCAGTTTAGCACAAGTCTGTTTTTTTTATGTACACCCTAAACCCTGGTATATGGACTCACAGTTACTTTTTTAAGGTACAGTATATCCAGTTATTTGGACATCTTAATTTCTGACTTTTCTCACACTCAATATTTCCAAAAACGTATTGGGGAATAATGCATACTCCATCTCCCTTTTGGAAAGTCACACTGAAGTTAAGCATGTTAAAGGCTCTGAGAAATCCTACAGTCAAGAAAACCATTCACATTTGCTAATACGTTTCCTAAAATGGACTATGAAACACCCCCCCGCCCCAAAAGTATCATTTAACATTACATAGAAATGTTGTGCTGAATACTTTGGGGGAGAGGCATTTAATTTTTTCTATGATCCATTTTCTCTGTCTCTGGATTTTCCCTTTTTTCCAGGAAAGTTTTGTTGGAAGCTGGTCTTAGGCAGAACTGCTGAGAGGCTGTGTTTGCTTGCAAAATTCTCAGTGTCCTCCTTCCCTGACTGGGAGCATATCTCCAGCTCAGGCCTGGCTGCTCTTGCTGCCCAGAATCTCTCTCTAAAGTGGGGTAACTGAGTTCTTTTTTTTCCAGTCTTCTTTTCTGGATTAATCTCTTTTTCTGTCAGAACTTGCCTGTTATATAGATCTTTTCCATATGAAATGAGAAAGGACCAACTCACTGAATTCATGTGAAGGTGTTAATAGAGGATGAACACTTAATGTGTTTTCCTTGCCATTGGGGCTATTTGCAGTTTTACAGGGGATACAACCTAAGCTGTGTAGCATAATGGATAAGATGTACATTTCATAACCAGAGAGACCTGGTGTTGAATCTAGGTCCTACCATTTACTAGCTGGATGACCTTGAATAAAGTGATTTAACCTAAGAATCAGTTTCTTCATGTAAAATAGTGGACGATAACACGTCTGATAAGATTGTTTGAGGATTAAGTGATGTAATGGTTGTAAACCACGGTTCAGTCAGTAGCTGTTGTTGCTGTTATTCAGCTATGATTCCATTGCCTGTGATTTCCTCTCAACATTTTATTGTGACAAATTTCAAACACAGAAAAGTTGAAATAATTGGACAGTAAACACCCATAAACTTATCACCTAAATTCTATAAATAATATTTTGCTATATTTGATATATCATATATATATACCTATCCATCCTTCTATCTGTTCTTCATTTCATCTTATTAAATGCATTTCAAAATAAGTTGCATACATCAATACACTTCCTAAATCAGCTTTAACGTCATTAACTAGAGTTCAGTATTTGTTTGTGATTTTTTTAAAGGTAAAATTTACATACAGTAAAATGTACAAATTGTAAGTGCACTGTTTATTGTGTAACCCAGACCCCTATGAAGACATGGAATGTTTACATACACCCGGAAGTTTCCCATGCCCCTGTGTAGTCAGTCCCTGAGGATTGTCTTTGATTTTTAGTACTGGACTTGCAGGTACTGATTATAGTCCAGTGAAGGGAGTATTTGGGAGCTGCGGAGCTGCCTGATCTGTTTATCACACCACAGACACTGGAGCTTGGTGTAGTTTTTCCATAAGAAATTTTATACATTTTGTATTTTTATAAAAATGTAGTCGTTCATTCAGCAAGCATCTAGTTACTAGATATCTTGCTTAAGTAAGTGGTGAGGGAGACGTTCTGGAATAAAATGAGTGCTGTACAGCGTTACAGGGACTCTGACAGAAAAGGCATAGGGCGTAGTGAGGCATGAAGAAGGGACTTGAGGGCATAGGCAATGATGGCCTCGTAGGGGTGGTGTTACTTGAGCTGAGTATTGTGGAAGATGAGTTGGTGTTGGCCAGGCATTAGTGGAGTTGGAGAGTGGGAGAAGGGCATTTCTGGTGCGCAAAGGCAAAGAGGAAGGAAAAAGCTTGGTTGGCTGGAAATGGTTTTGCTAGGCTGGAGCAGACTGTAGGAGTTGAAACTAGAGTGGTAGGTGAGGAGGACTTTGCATGCTATGCAAATGACTTTGGTTTACTTCTGTAGTTTGGGGAGTGACTTAAAAGGTTTATTCATTTGTGAAGGGGATTATACTCAAAAGATAGAAATTGTGAGTAGTACAAGTTAAATGCTTAAGATTCTTTTATGATAAAATCAAAATCATATGTCTTTTTTGTTTTATTACACTATAATTTATATTTATATTCTGACTCTTCTCCTTTATATCTCTCTAAAATGACAGGTGGTGTGCCAGCATTTCAAAAATCCCAATGTATCTGATACAGAGTTGCTGCAGAATATTTTCAGTGCTCTGAATGTATATTACAATTATTCAGGCCAGGCGAAATGCTTGAATATGTCAGAGACATCAACTAGCAGTCTGGGATCCATGGGCTGGAGCTATCAGGTAAGTGTGTATAATTTCTCCAAGTGGAACCTACTTTTCACTGATATGATTGTGCTGTAACAGAGAGTTCACAAGATTTTGTCACCTAACCTGGATCTCAATGTGGTCTGAAACCATGGATACATTTCTTCATCCATCCATCCATCCATCCATCCATCCATCTATCCATGCATGCATGTATTTAATCACCACCAAATATATTCTGAGTACTTCCCATGGGCCAGGCACCAAAGATACAAAGATAAATAAAACATGATCTTACCATCAAATGTAGCTTGTTGAAAAAGAAGTGTAACTAATATTACAATAGATCTTGATAAGTCCTATAAAGGAAACATTTTATGGACACATAAAAGAAGGGGAGTCTAACTTGATTCTCTCTGAGACTTTGTTTCTTCATCTGTACAAAGAAAATAAACAAGAATAAGAATACTTTCCTTCCAGAGTTGTTTTGAGGATTCAATGTGATAATAGGTGTGAAAGAAAATAGTTTATAAAGAAGGAATATATAGCTCTAACTTGTGTGATTTCTCAACTGAGCCTTTCCAGGAGCAATGAGAGGTGGTATGGCACAGAGGTAAAGAGCAGCAGCTCTGAAGCCAGACTGCTTGAGTTCAAACCCTGGCTTTGCTGCTTACTAGCTGTACGACCTTGGACAATTTATTTAACTTCATTGTGCCTTACTTTTTCACTAGACTCTTCCGGTTTGTTTTCTCAGGCCTGCACAGAAATTGTCATGCCCTTTTGTACCAATGGTATTGATGACATGTTTGAACCTCATGCGTGGGACTTGAAAGAATTTTCAAATGATTGTTATAGACAATGGGGTGTGAAACCAAGGCCCACCTGGATCACCTCTATGTATGGAGGCAAAAATATCAGTTCCCACTCGAACATCATTTTCAGGTGAGTATTTGCTGGTCCAAAGAAAAACTGGTTGATGGAGACATTTGTAGAATAGCTTGAGAAAACAGAACCAGAATATAACCAGTGGTATCCTGTTTTCCTATTACTTGAAAGACGGAGGATGCTGGCAGGATTTAAGATCTTGCTTCCAGGCATGTCATCAGTTTGGCTCAAATAAACTTCATAAAAAAGAAAGATAGAAGATGCAGAGAAGAGAGATGATTTTTTTTTTCAAGGATAGGCACCATTTATTATTATTTATGCACATTCAAATTTTTATTTTATTTTTTTAAATCCTCACCCGAGGATATTTTTTTCTATTTATCTTCAGATAGAGTGGGAGGGAGGGAGAGAGAGGAAGAAAGGGAGAGAGAGAGAAACATCAATGTGAGAGAGATACATCGACTGGTTGCTTCCCTCATGACCCAACCAGGGCTGGGGACAAACTGCAACCAAGGTACGTGCCCTTGACCGGAACCGAACCCACGACTCAATGGTCCATGGGCTGATGCTCTAACTGCTGAGCCAAACTGGCCAGGACTAGAGAGATGATTTTTAAAAAATTAATTTTATTGTTGAGAGTATTACAGATGTCCCCCATTTTCCCCCCTTTACCCCCTTTCACCCGTCTCCTACCCTACCCCAGTTTTCACATGTCTGTTGTCTGTGCCCATGGGCTATGCATATATGCATAAAAGTTTTGTGATTAATCTCTTCCCTCCCTCTCTCCCACCTTCCCTCTGAGATCTGTCAGTCTGTTCCATGCTTCCATGTCTATGGTCCTATTTTGTTCATCAGTTTATTTTGTTCATTAGATTCCACATATGAGATCATATGATATTTGTCTTTCTCTGACTGGCTTATTTTGCTTAGCATAATAATCTCCAGGTCCCTCCATGCTGTCTCACAGGGTAAGAGCTCCTTTTTCCTTACAGCTGCATAGTATTCCATTGTATAAATGTACCACAGCCTTTTTATCCACTCATCTATTGATAGACACTTGGGCTGTTTCCAGATCTTAGCTATTGTAAATAATGCTGCTGTGAACACAGGGGTGCATATATTCTTTCTGATTGGTGTTTTGGGATTCTTAGGATATATTTCCAGAAGTGGGATTGCTGGGTCAAATGGCAGTTCTTTTTTTTTAATTTTTTGAGGAAACTCCATACTGTTTTCCATAGTGAGTGCACCAGTCTGCATTCCCACCAGCAGTGTACGAGGATTCCCTTTTCTCCACATTCCTGCCAGCATTTATTTGTTGTAGCCATTCTGGCAGGGGTGAGTTGATACTTCATTGTGGTTTTAATTTGCATCTCTCTGATGATTAGTGATGTTGAATATTTGTTCATGTGTCTCAAAGAGGACATCTGTATGTCCTCTTTGGAAAAGTACCTGTTCAGGTCCTTTGCCCATTTTTAATTGGATTGTTTGTTTTCCTCTTGTTGAATTGTATGAATTCTTCATATATTTTGGAAATTAACCCCTTATCAGATATATCATTGGCAAATATGTTCTCCCATATCATGTGTTCACTAACAAACAACACAGCAACAAAATTAAAATATTAAAAAAAAAAAAAAACTCAGCACAAAATGAAACATCATTTGTTCTCAATTTGTCTTACTTTTGTTACTATTGTTATTAATGGTAATAACATTTTTTTAGTATCTATTCAACAAACACTTTTGAAGTGCCCATTCTGTTCTGTTCCAGGCACATATGAGGCCCTTTAAATACATTACCTAAAATTAACCCCTCACAGCAATCCTGGAAGTAGTTGTTACTGTTCCTTTTTACTAAGGAGGAAAGTGAGGGTCACTGTGTTCAGTCACTTGCCAAAGTTCATCTAGCTTTGTTGTAGTTACTAATATAGCCAGATTTCAACCTTGGCCTGTTTGACCACAAAAATCCTGTTTGCTCTTCTACGTTACACTGCTCCTATTGTGACATGTTTGGTATTGGTTCACGAGTTATTGGAGTAGACTCTATGTATATCTGATTGTGCCTTCAAAATTTCCAAGTTTGGGCTTGCACATCAGGTTGTCAGCTATTAAGAATAGCAACCAGTTAATCAAAAAAATTCCCCAAATCTATATGGAAATAGTAGAGAGATACCCATACATACCTCTTAACCTGGAGCTATTATGTAAATTTGAAATGTCATTCTTTTTCAAGCTCTTATAAACAAGAATCAAATTTGGCTTTTGGGACATGCTCAATAGCTTTTAGGAGTAAGGAGTGCAGTTCTGACGGAAGGATCCCTCCCTGGGTTTAGGCCCATAGCACTGCCCACTTTGCAGTCTGTCTTACTGGGCTGATTCTGTTCTCTCACCCAGCAGGGTACCTACTGAAAATAAAAGGTGAAATACTTAAAAAAAATGTTTTTATTGATTTTTTTTTTTAGAGAGAGAGAGAGAGAGAAACATCAATTGGCTGCCTCCTGCATGCCCCTCACCAGGGATCGAGCCCACAACCTGGGCATGTGCCCGGACCAGGACTCAAACTGGACCTCTCAGTCCATGGGATGGCACTCAATCCACTGAGCCATATTGGCCAGGCAAAAAGGTGAAATACTTCAATGGAAAACTTAAAGATTCTCTTTGTTAATTTCCTTAAATTGCATTCCTTGTTCTCAATAGGAGTCTTCACAACTATAGTCTTCAGCTCAGCCTTATAAAAGTAACAGTTGAACAAACAAATCTATTTGGAGCATTTAAGGAAACTTTTAAATTTGGGTGTTTGAAAATTAGGGAAATGTAAATGGACTGAGAGGACTGAAAAAAGATTAAGCACAAGCCTAGGGTCTCCAAGCTCATTTTTGTTCCTCAGAAGAGGAAGTACTTTGTCAGTGTCTTGTTTTTCTTTAGGAGCTAATCTCTATGTAGTATTTATATGGATTTCTCCAGCATGCTGACACTTGGAGCTCATCCTACCTTGCTTTGACCTTGTAACGCTGTAGTTCCAGTTGAATTATAAAGTGGAATCTTTAAATCCTTGGATGAAGATTTTAATATATGAGTTTTGGTAAAATACATTGTCCTTTTTATTGGATTCAACCATTACAGATATGTATTTTAATTATCCATTTGTCCTCTTATATTATTTTCCTGAGGTCATCAAACTAACAATCATCATCATTATCATCGCCACCACTGGGAGGGGTACAGATTTTTGTGAGAAAAGTTTGGGGAATAGAACTGAAACACATAGGTGGAAATTATAGTTCAGCCTTAAAAACTTTTAGTTCAGTATAAGAAAGGACTTTCTGCCCCCATGAGACTGTGAACTTCTTAATGGCAGAGACTGTCTTAATCATCTCTGTGCCTTTAGCACCTGCTACAGTGACTGGTGCATATGAATGTGCAGGAAGTGAGTGTGCTGATGAGGATCAGGAATGAAATACAAAGCTCAGGAAGGCTTCAGAGGCATGTGAAAGTTTAAAGGCAGGACTGTGTGAAGATGCTGGTATAGCTTTCTGCAGTGGCAAGTCTACTTTGAAAACAAATCTTTTTCCATATGTTGCAAGGTGAAAAATCCAATGTAAAAAAAAATTTATTAAAAAATTCAGAATTCTTCTGTTTTTCTGAAGAAAGCACATCCCCAAAGTTACGGAGCAGCTTCTGTGTACTTAGTAGCTACCAGCTAGAAAACATTTCTGGTTGATGAGTGAGAAAATGTCCAAGGAACCATGTGAAAATATCTTTATGTTCATGCTTCTCTCCTTAGGTTGCCTCACACAAATCTAAGCATGACTGCTTTTCTGATCGGAAAGTTCATTCTGTAATTCTTGGATTCGAGATTTGCCGCTTGGGCTTTAAAGTCAGAGACCTGGGTGCTGTTTTCCTTCTTCACTGAGTTAGCTGCATGGCCTCAGGCAAATTTCCAATTTATATAAGTTAGAAATAATGACTTCCTGACAGATTTATTTCAGGGAGTAGATAGACTGTTATGGAAGGGAGCACTGTGAGGGCAGAGATTTTTGTCCACTGCTGACTCCCCTGTGCCCAGTCAGTGCCTGGCACAGAGCAGGCACTCAGTGAACATTTGGTGAATGAATGAGGACTTAAAAAATAGTAGCTATTAATAGTTTCATTTCAGCAATTTTTTTTTTTTCCATAGTGGTTTTGTTAGAAGGATTAATTTTCCCCCCAGCCCTAAATGGTAAGAAATTATCCTACCCCAGTGGTCATTCTCAGTTATTTAAGTATAATCTGAAAGGGAATCCCTGAGAAGCTGATTAGTTTAACATCATTTTCCAGGCAAATTAATTATTGCCAGCAATTAAGTGAGGCTCACTGTTGGAAATTTTATCCAGGCATCTAGATTCTCTCATGAAAGCCATTATAACTTTTTTTTTTTTGTAAATTTCCCAGTGACTGGTTTAGCTTTCACATGTCTAGGACCAAGAAATTCAAGTCCATGTGCATCTTAGGTCTCTCAGCAACTCCAAACACTGTTGCTAAGTCACTAGGCTGATTCAGATGACCTTTTAAATCAAATGCAGTTTGCTTATTATGTGGCTGTTAGGATGGCTTTTTTGTTTTGCAAATAATGGAGAGTTTCCTAATCGGGTTGGTCCTGTGAAATTGGAATAATGATAAAGGCTACTTGTTCACTTAAGAGAATCCAACCCCTTGTGTAGTTTACTTAAAAAATATATTTGGTAGTTGAAAACTAAGGGTCCTATTTTGCACGTGAGTTTTGCCTTTTGTTTTTAATAAAACCAAAAAAGTACATTTTTGTATTGACCTTAATAACTTGATGTTATTAAGTTGCAATTGAATTTCTTTTTAAAGAAAAGTATGGTAAGAATTTGTGGTGGGAATTTAAACTTGCCTTTCAAACACACATAAATTTAATGTACCTAACTGCATATTTTTTCATTTAATCTGTACATTTGCCTAGAAAAAAATGATTGCATTAGTTTTCTATGAGAAATGCTTTCATATCCCTTTCATGATTCATTTACCTCTCAGAAGTATTAACACTTCTCATGCTCACAGAATATGATAATAATTATAGTACTGCACATTTATGTGGTATTTTACAGTTTATACCTTTCACATATATTATTTAACTTGGACCCCACAGTATCTCTGTGAGGGAAGGGTATTATCTTTAAAAAATTTTGGGGGGTAATAAATGTGGGAATTGAGGTCAGGTGACTTACTCAAAATCATGTGGCTAATAAGGGTATAGAACTTAGATCTGATTACTTAGTTAATTATTCTTATCACTACTGCACACAGGTGAAGATGAGTCTCTCTATATTTATATTAATCATTTATATTAACTCTGCTGTCATATAAAAAGTACTGAAGTGATTTACGTGTTCCTCACCTTGCATACATGTATTTACAGATCTCTTTTGAGTAGGGCATCTGGTATCTGCTCAAAGGCAGCTAGACATTTACATGCTTATTTCATTTATTCAGTAAATATTGGTATGACTCCTACCATGTGCCAGGTGCTGAAGCTACTGTAATAAACAAAGCAGACAAAAATTTCTGCCCTTGGGTAGTTCTGGTTTGAGAGATAGATAATAAACAAGGTAGCACCTATAAATGTGTTAGGATATAAGTGCTAAGGAGAAGAAATAAACCAGGGAAGAGGACTGTGAAATGTTGGAGGATGTAGGGGAGGCAGGTTTGAAATTTTCGATGAGAGTGACCAAGGAAGACTTAACCAAGGGGTGACTTTTGGAAAGCGATCTGGAGGGAGGACCTCGATAGCTATGAGTTTGGTGAGGCAAGAACACTCCACAAAGAGCAGTTAGCAAGGGCAAACGCCTTGAGAGATAAATGTCCCCAGCATGTTCTCCTCCAGGTACAGTAAGGAGGTCAGTGTGGCTGGTGTAGTTAATGAGGGAGAGAGAGTAGCAGGAGTCAGCAGAGGGCCCAGATCATGTAGATCTTGGAGGTCCCTAGTAGGTACTTTGGTTTTGGTTTTTGTTTTATTAAATATTTTTCATTGATTTTTTAGAGAGAGGGGAAGGCAGAGAGAGATAGAAACATCAATGTGAGAGAGAAACATTGATCGGCTGCCTCCTGTGCACCCCCCCACCGGGGATCGAGCCCACCACCCGGGCATGTGCCCTGACTGGGAATCTAACTGGGACCTCTCAGTCTATGGGACCACGCTCAGTCCACTGAACCATATCAGCCAGGCTCGTTTTTACTCAAAATGAGATGGGAAAACTTGGAATGTTTTGAGCAAAGGAGTGATATAATCTGATTCAGGTTTTAATAGGATCAAATTGCTGCTCTACTGATAGCAAGGAGACAAGAGCAGCCGAAGAAGGTCAGTAAAGGCTCTCCAGGCTAGAGATGATGGTGACATGGATCAAAGTGAGGCAGTGAATCTGGTGAGATGTTCAAATTCTGGTTATATGTGAATAAGTAGCTGACAAGATTTGTTGACAGATTGGATGAGAAAGAAATAGAAGGTTAAAGAGTGACACCAAACTTTTTGGCCTGAGCAAGGACAAGGACAAGGTTGCCATTAACAGAGATGAAAGAACATACATAAAAGTGTTCTGTTATTTCAAGTGATCTGTAGATAAAGATTTTCTAAGAGGTGCCGTATATGGGGAAAGTGATCTAATACCTATAATGTCATGGGCCAGGTACTTAAATCCAGGTATTTTGGTCCCTATTTTATCTTGAGAAATCTAAGCTTCCATAAGATTAGGAAGATGAGAGGCTGACTTGGGATCAGAACTCAGGTGTGTCTGACCCCAAAGCTCATGCTCTTTTTACTCTGCACCACACAAGTCAAGAGGGTACGTGCTGTTGATTTCCAACAGCAGTCATGTGCCCATGAAATGTAATGTAGTATAGAATTGAGCCTTGGACTAGGGCTATAAGACCTGAGTTTGTATATCATATTTGCCATTGCTAGCTGAACGATTTGGGTGTTAATTTTCTCACCTATGAAATAATTATAATTAACCCTACCTCACAGTATTGTTATTATAGTTAAATGTGAAAGGCTTTGTAAGCTCTAAACCAGTCTATACACATGTGGAGTTAATAATACCAGGGGACAGTTTGATTTACAATAACATCAAGAATGAAAACTTAAGCTTAACAGTAGAAGTGTGACATAAATACATTGAATACTACAAAACATTGTTGGAAGAAATATAAAATCTAAATAAATGGAAAGCATCTCATGTACTTATGGAAGAGGTAATATTGTTGTTAAAATGTCAATACTACATAAACTGATCTATGGATTCATTGTAATCCTTATAAAAATCCCAGCTGTTTTTTTTTTTTTAACAGAAATTGACAAGCTCATATTAAAATTTATATAAAAATTCAGGGGACCCAGAATAGCCAAAACAATCTAGAAAAGGAAGAACAAATTTGAAGAACTCATATTTCCTGATTTTGAACTCATATTTCTTGTTTCTATTTGTTATAAAGCTACTGTAATTAATACATTGCGATGCTGGTATAAAGACAGACATAGAGTTCAGTGGAAGAGAATTGATAGTCCAGAAGTCAACTTTTATATGTATGGTCAATTGATTTTCAGAGACGAATGCCCAGATAGTTCATTGGGGAAAGAATAGGTTTTTTAAGAAATGATGCTGGAAATACTGGATATTCACATGCAAAAGAATGAAGTTGGATTCCTATTTCATACCATACCAAAAAATTAACTCAAAATGGATCAAATTATTTAATTGATGGCCCAGTTTAAAGATGGACACAGATCTGAATAGACTTTTTTTTCCAAAGAAGATATACAGTCCAATCAGCACACCAAAAAATGCTCAATACCATCAATCATTTGGGAAATGTGAATCAAAGCCACAATAAGATTCATTTCATACCCACTTAAGTAGCTGTAATGAGAGGATGAGGGGATGGGTAAAAAGGTGAAAGGAAATATAGTCAATACTATTGAGGTAAGTTAGCACAGTGACAGATGATTACTAGAATTAGGGGGGTGATCAGATTGTAAGGTATATAAGTGTTGAATTGCTATATTGTACACCTGAAACTAATGTAACTAATATAATATTGTATGCCAACTATACTTATATTTAAAAAATGTAAAAACAGCCCTGGCCGGTTTGGCTCAGCAGTTAGAGTGTTATCTTGCGGACCAATGAGTCGTGGGTTCCATTCCGATCAAAGGCATGTACCAAAAAAAAAAAATAAAATAAAAAAAAAATAAAAAAATAAAAAAAAAAAAAAAAAAAAAAAAAAAAGGCATGTACCTCGGTTGCGGTTCATCCCTGGCCCTAGTCGGGATTGTGTGGGAGGCAACCAGTCGATGTGTATCTCTCACATCGATGTTTCTCTCTCTCTCTCTCTCTCTTTCTCTCCCTCCCTCCTTCCCTCCCACTCTAAGTGAAGATAAATGGAAAAATGTCCTCAGGTGAGGATTTAAAAAAAAAAAGTAAAAACAAAAAGATAAGTGTTGGTGAGGATATAGAGGAATTGGAACCCTCGTATGTTGCTAGTGGGAAATGTAAAATCATGCATCCACTTTGGAAAACAGTTTGGCAGTTCTTCACAAGGTTACATCACCATGTATACCAGAAGTTCCATTTTTAGCTCTATACCCAAGAGAAATGAAAACAGGCATCCATCAGAAACTTGCGCATGAATGTTCATAGGAGCAATATGCACAACAGAAAAAAAGTGGAGACAACACAAATGTACGTCTGATGAATGGATGCATAAAATGTGGCATATTCATACAATGGAAGATTATTTGGCAATAAAAAGGAATAATGTACTGATACATACTGCAACATGGATGAAACCTGAAAACATTATGCCACAGTGAAAGAAGCCAATCACAAAAGATCACCTATTATATAATTCCATTTATATGAAATGTCCAGATCAGGCAAATCTATAGATACAAAAAAAGTAGATTAGTGGTTGCCTGCGGCTGAGAGGGAGGGAGTTTGGGGAGGGGAATGGGGATTATTGGCTGCCAATGAGTATGGGACGATGAAAATGCTCTAAAATTGTGGTAAAGGTTGCAAAACACAATGTACTAAAAACCATTGAATTGTACATTTCAAATGGGTGAGTTTTGTGGTGAAATATATCTCAACAAAGCTGTTAAATATTATTAGGAATGCTGTCTGTGATTGTACTGGATTTTTACTCAGCTAAATTAAATAGCCTATTTCAATGACTGATCCTATTTACATCATTCTGAAATGTGTTGTGTGAACCAGACAAGAATAATAACCTAATAGCATTTCCTTAACTTTAAAGCTAATATAAGATGGAGAATCTTTGAGTAATGACCATATTTTATGGTTTAGATTTGGAGGAATTTTTCCAGTTCCATCACCCTATTTCCCAAAGTACTGTACTACAAGGGAAGTATTGTATGAAAAATTAGGGGTTTTTAAAGAGCTAAGTGATAATTAGCATTTTCAATATGAGAGTTTTGTGGTTTTTTTTTAATCACTTTGATAGTTGGGTCCTAGGAAAGAAGGAAACTGGCATTAACAGGGGCTGCTATGTGCCTGACACTTGTACTTATTAAATACATTCACATGCACCATCTGGTTTAACCCATGCAACGACCTGATGAGGTCAGCCTTGTTATCTTTCTTTTACAGACAAGGAAGGTCATATAGCTCTTTAGTGATGAGGCTGGGGTTGGAATTTAGGCTTCTAAACTCCAATTTCCAGTACAATCTGGATTGATTCATGGGGTACCACCTTCACTCTTGGGTCCTACTCCTTGTACTTGGTTGCAGAAATATTGTAAAATTCCACTATGAATCACATTTCTATATGACAGATTAGGTCTCAGATAAAATCCCCCAGTTTATAAACTTACAATTTTAGATGTTATGCATAAAATAGCTTTCTCCTATCTTATCTGGGTATAGATATGAAAAACTAACAATCTTATTTTTTCTTTTTTCCCCTCACTTAGCAATGGTGACCTAGATCCCTGGTCAGGAGGTGGAGTAACCAAGAACATCACAGACACCTTGGTTGCCATCAACATTGCAGAGGGGGCCCATCATCTAGATCTCCGAGCCAACAATGCCTTTGATCCCATGACTGTGCTGTTAGCCCGCTCCATGGAAGTTAGACACATGAAGAAGTGGATCAGAGATTTCTATGCCAGTCTGACGAAGAAGCACTGAGCAACGTCTGATCATTTTCAGTGTCTTTTATGTTCATTCCACCCACATTCCCATTTACTTTGGTATTCTACACATAATTACTTTCCCTTGTTTATCATTAGATTTGGTGGGGCAAAGGTCGAGATAGAAGAGAGGGTGATGGTGGTGACAACAGCCATCCTGCACCCCAGATTCTTTCCATCTTTGCACCACTTCCAGGAAGAATCTGTTTGTGACAGCTTTCCCTCACCACCAGTGGCCCTCCTAACTGGAGCAGAGTTCCTGACTGCCTTTCACAAGAGGGAGAGTCACTTCCTTTGTTTCTCTGCAAGCAGGGATTTCTCTTGCTTTTGAGACAAGTTTCTTTGGCTCATTTGTCATTCCCCACCCCTGCCCTCCCAAAAGGAAAAGCAGAGGATAGATAAAAAGGATGTAATTGCAGCTGATAGGAAGGATGTCCGATGCCAATTCAGGATATAGGAGCCGTTTCTTTTGTACTTGATTTACAGACTTTGAGCTGTGCTGTAAATAAAGAATAAGGCTGGACCTTATACCTGTGTGTTGCTCCTGAAGCTTACTCCAGCTGTGGGGAATGCTGTATGCACTGGGCTTGGCTGTTTTTGGAAAGTCCTTTAATTTTTTCTACTTGGCAGCTTTTCTTAGTTCTGGGATATTTGCCACTGTGGTACTGCCAGTAAGAAATCTGGCTTTTTTCTGCTTCATTTCTCTTTGTTTCTAAGGTCAGTTTTGTGGTAATTTGGTTCCATTTTTGCCAGTTTAGGAAAATGACTCTGTTTTGCTTCCTTTTACATGAGAGCAAGCTTTTATATGCTGTGGTCACTGATGATACTTCGGTAAGAAGCCTTTAAAAATGGATGAATCAACTATTCAGAAGGTAGAATGTCATTCTGCTCAGCATTTTTTTTTTTTAAACGTATTTTCTGGTGGTGGTTGCTGCTGTCATCAAAGCCAGAAGTGTCAAGACACTAAGAGGCAGGTGCACGAGAACTTTTCTGTATGGCTTCCAAAAGACAAGCTGACTAATTCATGCGGGCAGCATATTTGACATTAATAAATGGCCGAGCCGTTCCTATTTCCAAAGGGTTGGCTTCTTTCAAGCAGTTCTTACACTGAAACCTTTCTTCAGAAGAGCTTTTCTAGGATAACAAATAGGGTTGGATCAAAACCTTTCAGGGACACAGGGAGAGACACAGTTTCTACTCTGTTGAAAGATTTCTTCCCCCTTGTTTCTTTTTGTTTTCTCTCAAAAAATTATTTTCTTCACCCTGCCTTGAGAACATTTTCTGCTTTTAAAAAACTGTACCTTGATCGCAATAATCTAAAGTACTTATTTTTTTAAAAGTGCATATGTAAAGTTAATTCTTAGGTGAGAGACTGAAATATTTCCCTTATTTTCCCTGGCATCTGGGAGATACAGAAAAATCTTTGTCTGGTTTCAGAAGCCTTCAGTTCTCATTGTAATGAGTTGTCCATCAAAGCATTTGGTCACCATTTTCATTTCAACATCAGAGAAAAGTCTGCTGGTGTGGGAATTTAAGGGTCAAAACAATACTAGTTTCTAGTTTTTATTCTTTGTCAACTAAGAAGTTATATAATGCAGGGTTTTGGGGCTTAATAGAGGATATTCTTACTATTTATTTTAGGGTACTATTGATTTGAGGACATTTTCCTTGAAACCTTTTTACTTGTTTAAAATCTTTAAAATACTTTGTCACTTCGTTTCATATTCTTTGGACGAATCGCATTTTTGTAAAGAAAAGAATTGCCAAAAAAAGACTTCTTCTGCAAGTATAATTTGGCCTAATGTGCATGTTTTTTCTATGTACATTTCATGACAGATGACAACCTTAATTAAAGTTAGCCTAATTTTAATATGCTGAAATTTATTTTTAAATTGAAAAAGAATTAGAACATCAAATAAACCTTACTTAAAGCATCCCTCTAATTAATAGACAATGCTTTTGAAAGACCAGGAAAGAAAGACAAAGAGAGTTGGAGTAGTTTTTATTTTGTTTTTGTTACTCTAGCTACCTAGAGTCAATGGGTAAAACTAAGGAAAATTAGCGATCTTTCTTAGGGGTTCTGTATAGTCAAGAGATTATCCAGAGGAGCCAATGTCTAGTCTAGCGTATTAGCGAAGGCACCTCGGATACCTAGTCCAAGCCCATCATTTGTAGGTGAATGGCATTGTGGTACAGAGAAAAAGAACTGGTGTAAGGCCTCACAGCTCATTTTTGGCAGAACCAGGCCTTGAGTCCAGGTTGGTTGGTTTGTTGTTATTTTTATTTTATTGGTGTAGCTTAATCTTTGTTTGGATTGAAGAAACAAAACCTCACTGAACCAGTTTAAGCAAAAGAGGGAATTTATTGAAACGGCAGGAAATAGCTCCAGGACTTAGGTAGTCAGGGATCATGAGGAACTGGGGTCTTGAAAGTTATGAAAAGTCAAGATTACTATTTCTCTTTCTCTTGCTTTGGACAGAGGTCACCAGTTTCCAGCCTGTAGGGGAGGTTTGTTCCTCGGATGTCTGTAGTTTGGCTGGCAGTCCAGAGTGTGCATGTGCCTCAGAATTACCTGACGGCTCCTTAAAACTTTGATTGCTGAGCCCCACCCCAGAGTTTGTAGTAAGTTAGTCTTAGGCTAGGTCTTGGGTAGTTGCATTTCTAACAATTTTCCAGGTGATGCTGGCGAATCACACTTTGAAAACTAGTTGAAAGAATTCTGAATTTCATTTTCTTCAGACAGGATATGTCCCTTCAGTTCACCTCTCTCCTGTTGTCCTGCCTGATCCCATTTGAGTATGGGAGCCCTGCCGCCATGCCTAGCGTTTCTCTTCCCATCGCTGCTTCAGTCTCTCTGCACACCAGTATCTTCTCGGCTTGTGGCCCCATGATGACTTCCCCAAGTGGTGTCCTCAGCTCCCAGAGGCTGCACCACCTCACAAGCCCACAACTCTCGGGTGGCTAGGAAGGGACAGGGTCATAAAAACATGGCATCAGAGACACTATTTGGGATGAAAGGGGAGAAGTTCAGGCAACTCGGTAGGTATCACACAGTGTTTCTGGAAACACAGGTACCCAACAAAATGCCAATGACTTATGTAATAGAAAGATCCATAGTTAAAGCCAGTTTGTAAAGTAATGGGTTACGCAAAGTTAAATAGTTGGGTTTTTAAAATCTGTAAACATGCATTGTAACACTCCAAAATGGTCATCGAGAATGCAGCTTTTCCAACTTTTTTTTTTTAAATGTGTCCCATGCATGAAACAGCTCTGGCCACCAACACAGGCCTCAAGCTAGGATGAACTAAGGACAGTAGTCTGCTTTGCCCCTGACTGATACAAGACCAACAATCAAGTGTCTCCTTGCCTGTTGCCAGGGGGTTTGTCCTACTGTTACTTACAGAGCTACAGGCATATAGCATTGTTCCAGAACCTGGAAAATACAATGGTAAAACAGCAAACACAGTACAGTGGAACCTAGGTTCTTGAACTTAATTTGTTCTGGAAGCCTGTTCGAGAAGCGATTTGTTCAAAAACCAAATCATTTTTTCCCATTAGAAATAATGTAAATTGAATTGATCTGTTTCAGACCCCCAAATGATTCCCTGTTTTAACCTTTCTCAGTCGCCTATGATCACCGTTTTGTGAACACTCTCACACCCTTAGCGCCATCAGTACTCTTGATGGCCTCCTTATTTTTTAAAATTGTGCTAATCATCAATTTCACCATGCCATACCTGGTAGCCAGATCAGGCAGACAAACATCTCTATCATACTTTGCAATTATTATTATTTTTAAGCTCTATCATTGTTCTTATAACTTTCCTTTTTACTTTGCTGCTATCACTAACCTTCTTAGGAACTGTGGTGACTTACTGTATGTATTTAATAAGCAGCAGCAACAAAAGCAAAAAACCATGAAAATATTCACAGCGCAATTTCTTGAGATATTAACAATGGGAGGTTTAGTGGTAAACTGACTCGTACTCGCACATTCTCTCCTTTGTTTGTCGCCTGAGAGACACAGGACTAATAATACATGAAAGGGTTGTTGGATGGAGAACCGAAGTTTTGTTTGACAACCGAGACATCATCATCAGCCCCTGCCCCGCCATGAACAACCTGGTGGCGAACCGGGGTTTGACTACATCTGTCCTAATAAGGTTTATATTCTTCTGGGAAAAAGATATGACATATCAAATTATACAATGAGTTGGTATAATTATACATGCTATGAAGAGTGGGGGTTCTTAGGGCGTTTGCCAGGGAATCTGAATTAGTCTGTGGGAATAAGATTCCTTTTTTGAGATGTGATGTTTAGCTATTATTTAAATGATAAATGGGAGCTGTACTAGGAAGAGAAGTGGAGAAACAGCATGTGCTAAAGCCCTGAGTGTAGCATATTCAAGGGACTGAAAGGCCACCGGAATAGGATTGCTGATGACCAGAGAGAAAGTGACATAATATGAATTTGGACATGTGGCAGGAAAAAGCTCATTCAAGTAGACCATGGTAAGGAGTCATTTTAAGAAGTTGATGGTCCTTAATCGGGAGCGACATGAACAGATTTTTATTTAAAAAGAGATTGTTCTGGAAAAATGTCTATTCAGGTCCTCTACCCATTTTTTAATTGGATTTTTTAAAATGTTGAGTTATGTGAGTTCTTTATATATTTTGACTATTAACCCCTAATTGGATACATCACTTGCAGATATCTTCTCCCATTCAGTGGGTTGCCTTTTCATTGACCTTTTTCTTGCTGTGGAAAGCTTTTCCGTTTGATGTAGTCCCATTTGTTTATTTTATTTTATTTTATTTTTTTATAATTTATTTTATTATTAATTTGTTTTTGTTACAGATGTTTTTCCTTTTTTTTCCCCCATTGACACCCTCCTCCCCCTCCCCTTCTCCTCCTCCCCATCCCTGTTGTCCATGTCCATTGGTTATGCACCCATGCACATAGGCTCTGTGATTTATCTCTTTCCCCCGCCTCCCCCCATCCTCTGAGGCCGGTCATCCCGTACTCCACCCTCCATGTCTCTGGGTCAATTTCGTTGTTCAGTTTGCTCAGTTCTCCTGTGTGTTGCCGGCTTCCTCCGTTGGTGGGGGGGGTTGCCGGGCTCCCCCTCCCCGCCTGGGCTCCCCTGCGGTGGGGGCGTCTCCCGGCACCCCCGTTCCGCCTGGGTTCCCCCGTGGTGGAGGGGTCGCCCGGCTCCCCCACTCCGCCTGGGTTCCCCCGTGGTGGCGGGGTCGCGGCTCCCCCGCCCCTCCTGGGCTCCCCCGCGGTGGGGGCGTCTCCCGGCTCCCCCGCCCCTCCTGGGCTCCCCCGCGGTGGGGGCGTCTCCCGCCATTTGTTTATTTTTGTTGTCCTTGCCTGGGGAGACAGATCCAAAAAATATTTTTCTAAGATCTATGTCAAAGAGTTTATTGACTATGTTTTCTTCTAGGAATTTTATGGTTTCCGGTCTTACGGGTATGGAAAGGAGGGTGAAAAACGTGAAGGGGAATAAGAGATATAAATTTCCAGTTATAAAATAACTCATGGGGATATAATGTGCAGCATAGGCAGTATAGTCAACAATGTTGTAATAACCTAAAAAAAAAGATCACTCTGGCCATAGAGTGGGGTGTGCAGTGGCGGGGACAAGCATGTGATGTAGGAGACCACTGTTGCAGTTGTCCAGGTAAGAGAAGGGACAACTTTGACAAGGGCGGTAGAAGTGAACATGTGAAGTGGATGAATTTGAGAGAGATTTAGTAAGGAATGTCAGTGGGATTTGGTAGAGGGGTCCTATATGAGATATGAGTTGGGCAGGTGTCAAAGATGATAATTTCTGGTGTATGCACTTGAATAGATGGTGGTAGCACCAGATCATGACCGGGTTTGGCAGGAAGATTATGAGTTCAGTTTAGTTTCATTTTGCTGAGTTTCATGCACTTTTGAAACAAGTGGAGCTAGCTGTCAAGTAGGTCTGTCAGATGTAAAGATCTGGAACCCAGTTTGGGCTGGATAGCCATGGTAAATAGATAATAATCAAAGCATGGAATGTGAGTTCAAGGATCTTGTGCTCAGGAAACATATTCCATCAGCTGCTGTGATGTTGTACCTACTATGATACATTTTTTAAGAAATCCCCAAACATCTTAATTCTCCTACAACTGTAGCACATATGACTCCACTGAGACTACCCACCACCTGCTCCCCAGTATAGCCATTGTTTAAATTGGGATCTACTTCTCTGCACTCGTTTCCCATTCTTACTGCCGCCGTTCACTTTTCTAACATCCTGCAATTCAGCCACACCAAACTTCCAACATTAAAATACCGCTGCTCTGTCAGCACTAGCCTTCAGTCTTTTCACTGGCAAACTTCTCTGTGTCTTTCAAAGCCAAGATCAACTTGATTACTTTCCCTGTGAAGATTTACTGCCCAGCTGGTGCAGCTCAGTGGTTGAACATCGACCCGTGGACCAAGAGGCCGCCAGTTCGATTCCTGGTCAGGGCACATGCCCAGGTCGTGGGCCAAATCCCCAGTGGGGGCATGCAGGGGGTGGCCAATTGATGTTCTCTCTCATCAATGTTTCTATCTCTCCCTCTCCCTTCCTCTCTCTCTATCCAAAATCAATAAAGAAAAAGAAATTAAAATTAAAAACAAAAAAGATTTACTCAGCTTCCCTAAAGGGAGTGGCTTCCGTATCTAGGCTCTCATAGAACAAGGTTCACACCTACCATGTCAGCTAGAATGTGAACTTCTTCAAGGCAGGGATTGTCTGTCTTGTTCATTTCCGTATCTCCAGTATCTTAAATGCTGTCTGACCACGTCTGGTTTAGTACACATATCCCAAATTGTAATATTTTGTTAAGTGTTCTTACCCTCTTCTCAGGAAGACCAAGCTCTCTCAGAGCAGGGACTGTGTCTTATTCTTTCTAGTTAATCAGCATCCAGCATGGGGCCTGGCAGTGAGGTCTCAGCAGGTTTACACAAACTGATGCATTTCAGGGTGGAAAGGCCAAGTTTTCCATCCATCGCTCTCTCTGCTCATGTGACCTCCTCCCCTGGGCTTCCCTGAGTTTGGAAAGGGAGTCTCCTAGTACTCAAAACCTCTAGAACTTGGACTTACTGGTTTCCCCTCACTTCAACAGCATGCCCCTGGCTCCCTCTCCCACTCCATCAGCCTGGCAGTCTTCCTAAGGGGGTTGAATGTAACTGCCTTCCTGTTAGGTGAGAAGAAAACACTGACTGGAAATAGCCACTGAAGTGAATGGGTTTCTCTGGAGCCACTTTTCAATGCAAGGGGTCACGGAAAGGGCTGGTTCCAATAGATTTTGCTGTCCAGTAATGGAGCTGGGAGGATAGAAGCTTACAGCAGCAGCGCTGGAAAGCAACTTGGGATCATTTAGTCTTACATGTGTGTTTAACATGGCTAACATCTTTAACAAGAAACAGGCCTGGAGTGTGAAAGTCACTTGCCCAAGGTCATAGAGCTAACATGTTTATCTATTATTCATTTAAAAAGTCTTGTCACACCTGGTTCTGAAAGGATCTCAGGCTATTTGAAGATATAAATTAAACACAGCATAAGAAGAGATTTAAAAGGGATAGAGATGTAACACGGGTCTAGGAATGCAAACCAGGAAGCAGCATTTATCAAATAGGTTCCACAGAATGCTAGTAAGGCCAGATGTTAGTGGGTGTTACATAAAAAAAGGGTATAAGATCAAAAGGTTTGAACATGGTTGAAATAAATTTAAACAGGTATCTTTATTAAAGAATCTCTCAAAATTTAGATATGCCATGTGCATTGTGAATCAACAAGAACGTGACATTTTCCAAACTTATTTGATCTGAAACCCTTTTTTCAGCAACACTTGAGGAGCTAGTGATCTGCTAAACACCCACTAGGAAATGCTGCTGTGGAATTTTATATATTTTCTGAAGATAGGGGCCAAGACGATTTGGCTCTAAGCTTTCTGGCAGCCATCTGCAAAGAGGAAAGCAAAGTCGGTTAAACAGTTCACTCTGTGTGTAAGATAAAACCAGACCAGTCAGCCTGGAGAACCTCAGGCAGGAACTTCTTGAAAGAACCTCAGAAAGGGGAACAGTGTAATATAGTGAATGAGATCTTCAACTTCTCAACACATACTGCTAAATTTCACTGTATTCATCCTTATACAATCCTTCAGTACAAAGTCATCACACCAAAGCATAACCATTATTCTATAATGAACTAATGAAGTATACCACTGGTATATATAATTAAGCTGATCTGACTTAATCTAGAAATGGATTTTACTGTCTGGATGAAGACTGTCAGCCACAATGTTTTCAGATAGTTTACTTTCTGTAGTAGAGAGTTGAATAGGAAAAAAGGAATGAATGATATTTTATAACATAAATTAAGTACCAGTTTGAACAAAAGAAGCTCAGACACCTGAATTTACTATCATCCTACTTGGCCTGCTAGTGTAGCTCACCAGCTATGTGGAGGCAGAGCCGAGACAGGTGCTTCAAGCACAAAGATGTTTGCATCTGTTACCAAACTTCCTTGGTGGCTTTGGGGGAGTGGTTTTAGCCATTCTTTGTTTTATAACTCCTGAAATCTGAGGTAAATAGCCAAAGAAAGGTTTACAGAAAACCAGCAATCAATAACTCCAAGATATTTAACTCCAAATGAAACTTTTTGCTCAGATGATATGCAGAGTGCTATGACATTGAAGGCAGACAACATGTACTCTAGAATGAGTGCAATACAGTGAAGTAGCCAGATGATTTTATTTATTTATTTATTTATTTTTTAATATTAATTTATTTTTGTTACAGATGATTCTCCTTTTTCCCCCATTGACTCCCTCCTCCCCGTCCCTCCCTGCCCCATCCCCAGTTTTGTTGTCCATGTCCATTGGTTATGTGTACATGCGTATAAGTTCTGTGGTTTATTGCTCCCCTCCCCCACCTCCTCTTCTGGGAATTGTCAGTCTGTACCCTACTTCCACATCTCTGGGACTACCCTGTTCCTCAGACTGTTATGTTCATTCTATTCCACAAATAAGTGAGATCATGTGATATTTGTCTTTCTCTGCTTGGCTTGTTTCGCTTAGGATAATACTCTCGAGGTCCCTCCATGTCGTCTCAAAGGATAAGAGATCTTTCTTTCTTACAGCTGCATAGTACTCCATTGTGTATATGTACCACAGCTTTTTTATCCATTCATCCACTGATGGACACTTGGGCTGTTTCCAGATCTTAGCTATTGTAAATAGTGCTGCTATGAACATGGGGGTACATGTATTTTTTCTGATTGGTGTTTCAGGCTTCTTAGGGTATATTCCTAGAAGTGGGATCACTGGGTCAAATGGCAATTCAATTTTTAATTTTTTGAGGTAACACCATAGTGTTTTCCACAGTGGCTGCACCAGTCTGCATTCCCACCAGCAGTGTACTAGAGTCCCCTTTTCTCCACACCCTCGCCAACACTTGTTGTTTGATGATTTGTTGATGGCGGCCATTCTGACAGGTGTGAGGTGATACCTCATTGTTGTTTTAATTTGCATCTCTCTGATGATTAATGATGTTGAGCATTTCTTCATATGTCTCTTAGCCATTTGTATGTCCTTTTTGGAGAGGTGTCTGTTTAGTTCCTCTGCCCATTTTTTAATTGGGTTCTTTGTCTTCCTTTTGTTGAGTTGTATGAGCACTCTGTATATTTTGGAAATTAACCCCTTATCTGATGTGTCACTGGCAATTATGCTCTCCCATACAGTGGTTTGCCTTTCCGCTTTGATGGTTGTTTCTTTTGCTGTGCAGAAGCTTTTGAGTTTGATGTAGTCCCATGTGTTCATTTTTTCCTTTGTTTCTGTTGCCTTAGGTGATATATCAGTGAAAACTCTGCTGCGTATGATGTCCGAAATTTTGTTGCCTACATTTTCTTCTAGGATTTTTATGGATTCATGAGTCACATTTAATTCTTTTATCCATTTTGAGTTTATTCTTGTGTATGGTGTAAGTTGATGGTCTAGCTTCATTTTTTTGCAAGTAGGTGTCCAATTTTCCCAACACCATTTATTGAAGAGACTGTCTTGACTCCACTGTATGCTCTTGCCACCTTTGTTGAATATTAGTTGAGCATAATGTCTTGGGTCAATTTCTGGGTTCTCTGTTCTATTCCATTGATCTATGTGCCTGTTCTTGTGCCAGTACCAGGCTGTTTTGATTACAGTAGCTTTGTAGTATAACCTGATATCCGGTATTGTGATCCCACCTACTTTGTCCTTCTTTTTCAAGATTGCTGTGGCTATTCGGGGTCTTTTTTGGTTCCATATGAACTTCTGCATTTGCTCTAGTTCTGTGAAATATGTCATTGGTATTTTGATGGGGATTGCATTGAATCTATAGATTGCTTTGGGTAGTATGGACATTTTAATGATGTTAATTCTTCCAATCCATGAACAAGGTATGTGCTTCCACTTTTTTATATCTTCCTCTATTTCTTTTTTCAATGTCCTGTAGTTTTCTGCAAATAAGTCCTTTACTTCTTTGGTTAAGTTTATTCCTAGGTATCTTAATTTTTTTGCTGCGATGGTAAATGGAATTGTTTTTTTAGTTTCTCCTTCTGTGAGTTCATTATTGGTGTATAAGAATGCCGTCGATTTCTTGACGTTAATTTTGTATCCTGCTACTTTGCCAAATTCATTAAGTCTAGTAGATTTTTGATGGAGTCTTTAGGGTTTTCTATGTATAATATCATGTCATCTGCGAATAATGACAGTTTCACTTCCTCCTTTCCAATTTGAATCCCTTTTATTTTTTCTTCATGTCTGATTGTTGTGGCTAAGACTTCCAGTACTATGTTAAATAAGAGTGGTGAAAGTGGGCATCCTTGTCTTGTTCCTGTTCTTAAGGGAAATGCTTTTAGTTTTTGTCCATTGAGTATGATGTTAGCTGTAGGTCTTTCATATATGGCCTTTATTATGTTGAGATATGATCCCTCTATTCCCAAATTGCTGAGCGTTTTTATCAGAAATGGGTGCTGGATTTTGTCAAATGCTTTTTCAGCATCTATTGATATGATCATATGGTTTTTATCTTTCATTTTGTTTATGTGATGTATCACATTTATTGATTTGCGAATATTGAACCAGCCTTGCATCCCTGGGATGAATCCCACTTGGTCATGGTGAATAATTTTTTTGATGTATTGCTGGATCCGATTTGCTAGTATTTTGTTCAGGATTTTGGCATCTATGTTCATCAGGGATATTGGCCTGTAGTTTTCTTTCTTTGTAGTGTCTTTTTCTGGTTTTGGAATTAGAATTATGCTGGCTTCATATAACAAGTTTGGAAGTCTTCCTTCTTCTTGAATTTTTTGGAATAGTTTGAGGAGAATGGGTGTTAGTTCTTCTTTGAATGTTGGGTAAAACTCCCCCGTGAAGCCGTCTGGGCCTGGGCTTTTGTTTGCTGGGAGGGTCTTGATTACATCTTCAATTTCCTTCCTTGTTATTGGCCTGTTCAAGTTTTCTATCTCTTCTCAGTTCAGTTTTGGGAGACTGTGTGTTTCTAGAAATTTGTCCATTTCGCTTAGATTGTCCAATTTGTTGGTGTATAATTGTTCATAGTATTTGTTAACGATCCTTTGTATTTCTGTGGTGTCAGTTAATACTTCGATTCTTTCATTTCTGATTTTGTGTATTTGGGCAGATGATTTCATAAATGGCCTCCTTCTCTCATCAACAAAGGCCATTGAATTATTCTTATTTCAGAAATCTCCCTTACAGCTGACAGAAGACATTTCATATGTTACCATGATGTCAGTTCACTAGGTCTATGTACCTAACCTTCAGAATGCACGGTACACAATAAACTAGCAAAATATCCATCTGCTTTGTATTTAAGGAACTCATGGGCAGATTTCCACCTTCTCTTTTGTCTTTTTTTCTGATGTCACAAAGCCCTCACCTGCAGGAGCTGACTCTAAGTTTAAGCCAGTGGTTTTCAACTGGCAGCACTTTTGCCCTGCTGGGGACAATTGGCAATGTCAGGAGACATTATTATTTGTCACAACTCTGGGAAGAGGGTAGTTGCTGCTGACATCAAAGGAGTAGACACCAGAGATTCTGCTAAGCATCCTACAATACAGGACAAACTCCCACAACAAAGAATTATGTGGCCTACAGCGGTGATAGTGTTGGTGTCTAACCTAAATCTCTATCATAACTTAAGGCCCTTTTCTCAAGGTTTACCTTGCAAAGGAGATGAAAAATTGATTGTTAATTCAGTTCACCCAATAGTCTTACACTCTAAAAAACACAACAGCAGTCTAAACATTGTAGTCCAGACAACTTCCTCTCTAAAATGTAATAGCCTTTATTTTGGAGACTGGCTCTTAATCGACTCCTTGCATTTCTCTTCCCTGGGCCAAATAACCCCAATATTTATTGAATGGCAATTCTATGCAGGTGCAGTGTAAAGAAATAAGAATAAAAAGACAAGCTCAGTTTGTCAGAGCTCAATTTTAATAAGAGATGATCACAATGTCAGATTAAATACACTGGGCTAAGAATTTGTGTGGCGTTTAGGATGCCATGTTAGCACGAAAGCAGAAGCGATGAACCCATGCTGAAGGTCTGAGGAAGACTTTAAGGAGAAGTAATGTTTGAACTGAGACTTGAAGGGCAAATAGTTTGCAGGGTGGCTGATGCTTAGTGAGAAAGGCAATAAAAGCACTACTTATTAAAAAAAAATATTGCCCAGCGAGTGTGGCTCAGTGGTTGAGTGTCGACCCATGCACCAAGAGGTCGCCGGTTCGATTCTTGGTCAGGGCACATGCCTGAGTTGTGGGCCAAATCCCCAGTGAGGGGCAGGCAGGAGGCGACCAGTCGATGTTCTCTCTCATCGATGTTTCTCTCTCTCTCTCCCTCTCCCTTCCTCTCTCTCTAAAAATCAAAAAAAAAAAAAAAAAAAAGAAATACAGGATCTTGGGCAGCAATCATGTTACTGTAAAAAAAAAAACACAGACATAGCTCCTTTCATTTAGGGGGTCATAAAAAGAGCCAAAGGAAACCTCTCTAATGCTTACATCATACCTTACAGACCTCAGAACTCTGCTGCCTGTCTTTCTCATTTGAGCTCCTCAACAACCCTGGGCAGGAGGCCAGGCAGGTAATATCTCCATTTTATAAAGTAGGACCATGAGGCCAAGAGAAATGAAGTAACTCTCACCCCCAGCCATGGCCACAGATCTAGTCAGTGGCAGCTGTCTGATCCCAAATCCTGTGCTTTTCTACTCCTCCTTGGTTCCAAACGCAACTTCCTGTGGCAGAGGGGCAAGCCCACTTTTTCTACCAGCTCCTTGCCCTGCTCTCTTCATCTCTGTCTTTTGTTTCCTGCCTGCCCCCATGCTGAAGGAGTTTTTCTCTCTTCCCAGTTCCAACTGCAGAGGGACAGCCCAGGGAAAGGAGTGAGAATTGCTGTCCTGCCCCTGTCCATTTGCAAACTCATTTCTACCTCAATTCCCCAATTTTTTTGAGGAGTAAGGAAAACTGAGATGTGGAACAGAAAATCCCTTTTGTTTGTCTTGGTGTTTGATAATGTATGCAACCTCTCTGGGTGGTTTAAGCGGTTTAGGTACTTTCTATAAAAGGGATCTTTTAATGACAAAACTAATGTGATTATCTGAGTGAGTGTGAGAGGCGTATTCATGGTTTAAAGAAAATCTGTTAGAATAGCTGAATGTATCTGCTTAATCCTTTCTCCAATGTGGCTGAACAATGCTCTGGGAAGCCATTGGTTCATTCTTTCTTCTAGTAAATGCCTGTCTCCAGAGTAGGGCCTATTTGCAGATTTTGATACCCTTGCTTCATCTTCTCAGCTGCACAAAAGCACAGGAAAAGCCTGGAGGAGCCCCAAGCACTCGCAGAAAGCAGTGTCTCCTCTGAATGCCGAGGGCAAAACACACAGCGCATGCGTGCTTTCTCCACGGCACGCGGAGAAGCCGGGCGAGGCCACCAGTGGGAATGGCATCTCGGGGAAGGGCCCCGTGCCCAGTGCCCGATTTCATTGGGTGCCGGGTGAGGGATCACTTGTGGAAGCTTAAAATCTTACACCTGAGTTTTTTTTAAAGAGGAGCCTCGCTACTCCTTTTTTGGGGGTGGTGTGGGGAGAAAGTGGGCAAGGGAAGCAGAAGAGGGGAGGAAAGTGATACTGATTTGGGTTCTGCAACTTGGCTCTGTGACTTTGGGCCAAAATGAAATCCCCGAGTCTTCTCTCATTTGTGAACTCGGGATAATAATATCTGCCACATGAATTCACTGTGCGAACCAAAGTGAAAATGGGAGCATGAATGTGAAACTGCCAACCTAGGACATCTGACACCATGGGGTACACTTTTTATCTCACTTATTTAAAGGATTGATTTCTAAACGTATAATTCAGTGTTACTCAACAAAACGTTTGTTACTGTGCAGAGCATCATGCACGGTTCTGGGGAAACAGGTATCAACTTGAAGGAGGGTCACAGTCTTGTAGGAGAAACAAGCATGTAAAATTCAGCTTGGTCAATGTGTATCAGAAGTGATTAATTCTAACTTCGGGTCACTAATAATAATGGCGAAACCTTATACAGTGCTTATCATTTGCCAGGAGCTGAGCCAAATTCTTTGCTTGTGTTACCTCATTCAAACCCTATAGCCCTATGAGGTAGGAGCTTTCATGCCCATTTAACTGGTGAGAAGACTGAGGCTCGGTCTGATCAGTTATGTCACTTTTCCACAGAACCACAGCTGGTAAGTGGTGAGTCCCAGATCTGTCTGACGTTACAGTCTGAACTCTTAGCTGTTGTGCTGTGCTGAATCTCGTCAAGGAAGACTTCCCAGAGGAACGGGCCATAGCTGGGTTTCAAGACAGAATTAGAAGTTTGCCAGGTGTACTGAGGAGAAAGGGTAGTCCAGGCAGATGGCACTGCAGAGGCGAAAGCACATTGGCTAGAAAGTATGCAGAGAGGAACTAGAAGCAGTTTGTGATCCGTGGCGGAGTGGGGCAGTTGGAGGAGTAAGCAGGGGTCAGATTATGATCTCTCACACTGCACCTTTGTGGAAAAAGTAGGTAAATTATTTATTTTAATCAATTACTTGGTTTCTATCCTATTTGTCAAAAAGGGTTTTGCATCAAAGTGGGAACTATTGCCATCTCTATTGTGGTGAATCACAAAATGTACTTCAAATTTTAGAATCAGAAAACTTTCAGGATGGAAGGCACTTGAGAGAAAATGAACTCATTCTATGCAAGAGCAAATCAAGGCTGAATGCATATACATGTCTTATTCAAGGTTACAAAGTAATTTAGTCAGCTGAGCCAAGAATATTTGTTTTTTAGGTGAATTTTGAAGCTAAAGTGAACATTAAATGAGAGGTACAGGATTATCTTCAGGTGCACTTACAGAAATTGGTGAACTGAAAAGAGGGAGAGATGTAGTGAATACTTCCAGGGAATTGAAAATAAAGTCCGTAGCTGAAGCTGTAAGTTCCCCACTGGGAACCTCTGTGACCTCTCTCTTCGGAGAGTGGTGTTGGATATGTGAGTTAGCTGAGCTGAAGCTGGGAATCAGGTTTGCCTGGGAGGTAAAGTTAGGGCATATCTTCCTATGTCTATTTATTCATTTTCATTAGCTACTTTAAATGGGGGCCTGGTACAGAGGCCTGCATGATCTTGTTCTCACTGAGTTCACAATCCAAAAGATAGGAAGGGGAAGAAAACAGGTAATTTCAAGAAATTGGAGTTAGTCTTATAATAAAGAACAGGGTGCTATGGCAGCTCAGAAAGGACATGAGTAATCCAACTATGTTCTGGATGGGTGAGAAAAAGTTTTCTGGGAGGGGAGTGACATCTAAGGTAAGATCTGAAAGATGGCTAGGAGTGTGGTGAAGGGGAGGGCAAAGAGTGTTCTAGGTAAAGGGAACAGTTACTGCAAATGCCCCAAGGACAGATACCGCACTTGGGAAAATCACCTTGAATGTGCTATTCCCATTTGATGTAGCTGAAGTGTAGTGTGTGAGGTGGGAGTGATGAGATTTTTTTTTTTTTCTCTCTGACTTCCCTTTTCCCAATATGCAAGGTTACATGTAGAGGCAGTTTACCAGAAAGTGTGACAACTCATATAGAAAGATTGAAATACATTTGGGAGTGCCACAGAGAGCAGGTGCACACTAAATGATTGCAGAGAACAAAATCTCCAATATTCCCCTTCCACATGTCAGTACAGCCATCCCACTGACCTGAGAACCGGTCTCCCCAAAGGGGCTACTTCTCACCTCTAAGACGGAAAACAAAAAGGCATGAAATCAATGCTCTGAATGTAAACGAGATAAATAAATGTCTGTGCAGCAGGAGGTGAGAGCAATAAAGTGAGCAGGCCTGAGTGATGGTGGTAACCTGCTGCATTCCCAGGTCACAGAGTAATTTACTGACTGGTCCTTGGCCACTAGATAATTATCCAGACAGCCCCGATTCTGGTGCAAAGCCTCCTGCTGTTTATGTTATTAATACCAGCAGCAACCAGCGGGTGTTGGTGGGAGCAGAGAAGAACAAACCAAGTCCCTAGGCTGCTGGGTGAATGTGGAGGCACCTGCCAGGGCCCTCTGAGCTGGACCTCACCAGGAAAACCGACCAGCTCCAGCATTCAGGTTTTAGCTCAGCTGTTGCACAGTCCCCAGGGAGAGGCTCCCCAAGGGTGGCTGAGGGCTTGGACAAAGGAAGAAGACACCCAAGTCCTGGAGTTTGACCAGCTTATGTCAAAGAACCTCTGCTGTATCCCCCCTTGGAACTAACTGGAAAGTGATTTTGAGGCCTCCCTAGAATAACTTAGATTAATATCCGTGGAGCAGTGTCAAACACTCCTCTTTGACATGGCGTGGGAATACAACTTCACTGCACTCAAGTGGGGCCAGGGAAAGCGATGGTCTGTTCTAGGGTTTAATCATTTGGGAGGGAGCTTGACCTCAGGTAACCCTGAAGAGATTTCAGGGGGCAATTGGTGTGGGAGTGGGGCTCTCTTATCCCACATCCCTCTTTAAAATATGAAACCATATCTGAAGCCTCAGAACACAGTAGCTATTTTCATCAATGTGAGTGTACTTCCTTCTTCCTTCTATAACATTATCTAGTGAATGGGCTGACGAATCATTATCTTCTTTTCCTTCTAGGATAGTGGTTCTCATCCGGGGGCAATTTTGCTTCCCAGAGAATAATGCTAATGTCTGGAGCCACATTTTGTATGTCATAATTGGGGAGGGGAGTGCTACTGGAACTTGGTGGGTAGGGGCCAAGGATGCTGCTAAACATCCTACAAAGCACAGGCTAGTCCCCACAACCAAGAATTATCCAGTTCAAATATTAAGAGTGTTGTTGCTGAGAAAACCTGCCACAGGAGATTTCGCACACAGTAGCCACTGTAATTTTTTTCAAATACAAATCTTAGGTCATTTTCTTGCTTTAAAAAGTCCCATTTGGTTTAGCCATCATCATCATGAATGCATTCCTAATGATCACTCATTATGTAAGAGTGTGGTAGGCACTGTGTGAGATTGCAGAGATACATCTGCATAGACCTTGCCCTTGAATTGATGGATACAAAACACTGACTTTCTGTCATCTACAGAGTCAAGTCCAATCAACTGAGGGTAGAAAAGGGATTTAGGAGAATGGAAAATGGGAACTTGGTTTTGTGACTTGAGGGATGATTCTGTTGTGGGACATCCAAGAAGACTGAGCAGAAAGGACAAGAAATAGCAGTCTAGATGTGGTAGAACTTTCTACACACAGAGGGGCGTAGGTAGGCTGTTGTGTTTTTTGTTTTAGTAAATAGAACTTCCAGCTCCTCATGTCCCAAGCCTGACATGGTGTGGGAATAAGACTCCACTGTACCCAAGTGGAATCTTATTCCCTTGACCCTTCTCTCTTCTCAGGCTCTCTATTCATCTTTCTCATGTATTTCAGGAAAGCATTATGTCTCAGTGCCTAAAGTACCTATTGTGTGTAATGAATTAGCTTTCCTCCATTGCATCCAGAAACATTCCTAGCTCTGTACCATCTTTAAAATTTTTTTTTTAAAATCATTCAAAATATTTTCTGTAGGAATTAACTTCATCAAGGAACTGTTGTTGAGAAAGGGTGCAAGCATCATATCTCTTGGCTTGTGTTTTAATTGAACTCTTAATATTATGATCTTTAAATATTTTCTCCTTTATGGAAATGTCTGTTCAGGTCTTTTGCCCATTTATAAACTGGGTTTTTTTTTTACTGTTGAGTTGTAGGAGCTTCTTATATATTTTCAATATTAACCCTTTATCAGTCCTATGATTTGCATATATTTTCTCTCATTCCATAGGTTGCCTTTTCATTTTGTTGATTGTTTCCTTTGCTGTGCAAAAGCTTTTTAGTTTAATGTAGTCCCACTTGTTTATGTTTGCTTTTGTCACCTTTGCTTTTGGTATCACATCAAAGAAATCATTGCCAAGGCCAATGTCAAGAATCATTTCCCCTATGTTTTCTTCTAGGAATTCTACTGTTTCAGGACTTACTTTTAAGTTTCTAACCTATTTTGAGTTTATTTTAGTGTATGGTGTAACATAGGGGTCCAGTTTATTCTTTTGCATGTGGATATCCAGTTTTCCCAGCACCATTTATTGAAAAGAATATCCTTGACCCATTGTGTATTCATGGCAACTTTATTGAAGATCAGTTTACCATCAATGTGTAGGTTTATTTCTGAGGTCTTTATTCTGTTTCACTGGTCAATATATATTTTTTTATGCCAGTACCATACTGTTTGTAACTTCATGATATATTTTAAAATTAGGGCATGTGATACCTTCAATTGTTCTTTTAAAAAAATGTTTTGGTTATTTGAAGTCTTCTGTGGTTTCGTGCACATTTTAGGATTGTTTGTTCTAGTTCTGTGAAAAATGCCATTGGAATTTTGATAGGGATTACATCTTGTAGATTGCTTAGAACAGTACAGACATTTAAACAATATTCTTCCAGTCCATGAGCAAGGAATATCTTTTTAATATATTTGTATCTTTTTAAGGTTTTTTAAAATATAGATCAGTGTGTAGGTCTTTGAATTCTATGGTTAAATTTATTCCTAAATATTTTAAATGTGCTATTGTAAATGGGATTGTTTTATTAATTTCTCTTTCTGATAGTTCGTTGTTAGTATATAGAAGCAAACTGATTTATGTAGGTTGAGTTTATATCCTTCACTGAAATGAATGATTAGTTCTAACAGTCTTTTGGTGGATTTCTAAGGGTTTTACTATATATAATATCATCTGCAAACAGGAAGTTTTGCTTTTTTTCTTTCTAATTTGGATGCCTTTTATTTTTTTCTTGCCTAATTGCTCTAGCTAGGACTTCAGAAACTATGTTGAATAAAAGTGGTGAGAGTGGGAATCCTTGTGTTGTTCTTGATCTTAGAGGAAAAGCTTTTAGCTTTTCACCACTGAGTATGATGTTAGTTGTGGGCTTGTCATATACGGCATTTCTCATGTTAAGGTTTGTTCCCTCCACATCCATTTTGTTGAGCATTTGTATCATGAGTGAATGTTGAAAATTATCAAATGCTTTTTCTGTATCTATTGAGATAATTATATGATTTTTATCCTTCATTTTGATAATGTGATGTCTCACATTGATTGATTTGCATATGTTGAACCATCCTTGCATCCCAGGGATAAATCCAACTTGATCATGGTGAATGGTCCTGTTAATATATTGTTGAATTTGGTTTGCTAATATTTTGCAGAGAATTTTTGCACCTAAGTTAATCAGCAATATTGGATTGTTATTTCCTTTTCTTGTATTGTCCTCATTTTGTTGTGGTATAAGGGTAATGCTGGCCTTGTAAAAGTAATTTGGAAGTGTACCCTCCTATTCTATTTTTGGAAGAGTTTGAGAAGGATTGGTGTTAATTCTTTGCTTGGTGGAAGTCACCAGTGAAGCCATTGGTCCTGGACTTTTCTTTGTCAGGAGGATTTTTATTATTCTTTTAATCTCTTTAGTAGTAATTGGTTCATTTATATTTTCTATTTATTCATAATTTAGTCTTGGTAGGTTGTATATTAAGAAAAATTTTTAACATTGACTTTATTGCAGGAGTCCCCCTTCCCCCACCCCTTTGCTCATCTCTACCCTCCCCCACCTTTCCCTTCCTTGACCTTTACCAAATTATTGTCCATGTCCATGGGATGTATATATATGTTCTTTAGCTATTTCCTTCACCTTCTTTATCCAGTCACCTGCCACCCTCCTCCCCTTGGGCACTGGCCAGTCTGTTCCATGTATTCATGCTTATGGTTCCATTTTATTTGTCAGTTTATGTTGTTAATTAGATTCCACATATTAGTGAGATCATATGATATTTGTCTTTCTCTGACTGACTTATTTCACGTAGCATAATACTCTCCAGGTTTTTTGATTGGAGAGTGTAGTCCTTTTACATTTAAAGTAGTTATTGATAAGCATGGGCTTACTATTGCCACTATTATTAATTGTTTTTTGGCTGTTTTATAATTACTTTGTTCCTTTTTTCTCTTTGTTCTCTTCCTTTGTAATTTGATAATTTTCTATTGTGGTATGTTTTGATTTCTTTTTTCTCTTTATCATTTGAGTATTATAGGTTTTTATTTTGTGGTACTCATCAGGCTTATATAAAACATTACATATCTGTAACAGTCCAGTTTAAGCTGATAACAACTTCAAAGGCATACAAAAGCTCTACATTTTATACTCTCCTCCCATATTTTATATTTTCAATGTCACAGTTATATGTTTTACATCGTGTATCCATTAACAAACTATTGTACTTAAAGTTATTTTAATGCTTTTGTGTTTTAATCTTCACACTAGAGTTGTAAGTGATTTACCCATCACCATTACAACATGAGTATTCTGAATTTAACTATATATTTATTTATTTTTTATTGATTGGTTTGAGAGAGAGAGAGAGAGAGAGAGAGAGAGAGAGAGAGAGAGAGAGAGAAACTTCGGTTTGTTGTTCCATCTATTGATTCATTCATTGCTTGCTTTTTGTATGTGCCCTGACTGGAGACTGAACCTGCAATCTTGGCATATTGGGACAATGCTCTAACCAACTGAGCTACCTGGCCAGGGCTTATATTTACTTTTATTACTGAATTTTATACGTTTTTATTGTACTAATTATCATTCTTTTATTTCAGCCTGAAGAATTTCCTTGAGCATTTCTTGTAAGTCTGGTCTGCTGGTAATGAACTCCAATAGTTTTTGCTTTTCTGGTAAACTCTTATTTCTCTAAATTCTGAAGGACTGCTTTACCAGGTAGAGAATCTTGGTTGACAGGGTTTTCTTTCAGAACATTGAATGTCACTCCTTCCTGTAGTTTTTGCTGAAAAATCTGCTGATGGTCTTGAGGGTGGAGGTGGGGGGGGGGAGGGTCCCTATTATGTAACGAGTTGCTTTTCTTTTGCTGCTTTTAAGATTCTCTTGTTTTTAACTTTTGACAATTTATAATGTGTCTTGGTGTGGGTCTCTTTTAATTGATTGATTGATTTTACTATTACTTTTTAATCCCCACCCAAAGATATGTTTATTGATTTTAGAGAGAGGTGGGGGGAGGGGATAGGCATCAATGTGAGAGAGAAATATCAGTTGCCTCCCATACATGCCCCAACTGGGGATCAAACTAGCAACCTAGGTAAGCATCTTGACTGGGAATAGAACCCACAACCTTTGGTGCATGGGATGATACTCCAATCAATGGAGCCACCCTGCCAGGGCTTGATTTATTTTATTCAGTACTCTCTGGGTCTGGATGTATGTTTCTTTCCTCATTATTTCTTTGAATAGGCTTTCTGCCCCTTTCAGTCTCTCTTCTCCTTCAAGGATCTCTACAATATGTATAGTGCTCTTATAATGTACCATAAGTCCCTTAAGCTAGCTTTTCTTTTTTTTTTTTTTTCTTTTTGCTCCTCTGATTGGATGAATTTCACTGGCTCATCTTTAAGTTTGCTGATTCTTTCTTCTGCTTGATCTAGTCTACTATTGAACCTCTCCATTAAATTTTTCAGTTCAGTTATTGTATTCTTTAGCTCTGTGATTTTTGTATGGTACTTTCTTATATTTTTCATCTGTTTTTTGGAAATTCTCACTTTTTTCATGCATTGTTCCCCTGACTTGGTGATAATTTTTATGACCATTATTTTGAAATCTTTATCAGGTTAATCACCTATCTCCATTTCATTTGGAGCTTTATTTTATTCTTTTATTTGAAACATAGTCTTATATATTTTCATTTTTTCTTGGCTGTCTGTGTTGGTTTTTGTTCATTAGATAAAATAGCCACCTCTTCCAATCTTGATGAAATGATTTTGTGAAGGATGTGATCTTTATTGTTCAGTCTGGTTCCTAGCTATTAGTTATCTCACAAACCTTTGTGATTGTCCAAGCTACCTGAGTTCATATATTTTGGATGTTATTCCTAATCAGATATATGATTTTCCAATATTTACTCCCATTCAGTAAGTTCACTTTTCTTTTCTTTTTTTCTTTTAATGATTTTTTTGTTTTGTTTTGCAGAAGCTTTTTAGTTTGATGTAGAAACCACTTCTTTGTTTTGTTTTTGTTGCTTTTGCTTTTGGTGTCAGATTTAAAAAATTACAGCTAAGACCTATGTCAAGGAAATTATCACTTATGCTTTCTTCTAGGAGTTTTAAGATTTCAGGTCAATTTTTGTGTATGGTATAAAATAGTGGTCAAGTTTCATTCTTTTGCATGTAGCTGCTCAATTTTTCTAACATATTTTTTTTGATACTGTCCTTTCCCCATTGTGTATTCTTGGTTCCTCTGTCATAAATTAGTTGATCATATATACGTTGGTTTAATTCTGGAGAGTCACTTATTTTTAATTTGTATTTGCCCTTATAATCTAAATTCTATTCCCTAATCTCACAGTTAAGGAAGCTGAGGCCCTGAGAGATGAAAGAGCTTGTCACACAGTTGGTGAATGGCAAAGCTTGGACTTGAACTTAGGTCTTCTGACACCCAGACTAATATTCACTTCCAAGATCTCTCTAGAGACAATAAAGGCCCTATACCTGTATCTGAATAAGCAGGATCATACCTTGCAGCTCACTGCCTGGATGCTGTGCATATTAAGGAGGCAATGTCCTTTGGCAGCATCTGTATAGCTGGAGTCAACATGACTCATCTCAGTTTGACTCAAACACAAACTACCTACAAATCTCTCTAGGGCCCTCACTCCCTGCTGCGAGGAGAAGGAGCGTGAGAAGGCCGGTAGTATCCAGCCATGGTGCTTAAGGAAGTTCCTATGTGTCCCTTTCTAATCTTGGCATGGACAGATGGTGTAAGTTCTGTACTCCTCATCTGCTTCTAGGCCCAGGACAAGCCCTGTGAAAGGCACTGCGGAGGAAGCCAAGCTTGAAGGGGTTAGAAGAGAAAATCCTGGTGCTTGGTCCAATGTTGAGCCATCTCTAAGGGCCTGTATTATGTTGCTCTAGATACTAACAATTACCAGATGAATCTAGGATGAACTATTTGTGTCAAATGGTGCCCTCAAGTCTTCTTACCTGAGGACTAGTTATTGTGAGAACAGATATGAAATGGAGTATATCTGCTTGGCTATCGGTTTGCTAAACAAACCAATAACAAAACAACACAGATTTGGTGGCTTAAGCAATGGAAATTTAGTTTTTAACAGTTTTGGAGGCTAGAAATCCAAGATCAAGGTATAAGCAGGTTTGGTTTCTTCTGAGGTCTCCCCTGGCTTCATATGCTTTTCCCTCTGTGCACAGGCATCCCTGGTAGCTTTTTGTGTGTCCAAATTTCCTCTTCTTGTAAGGCTTCCAGTCAGATTGGATTAGGGCCCTCCCTAATGGCTGTATTTTAACTTAATCACCTCTGTAAAGGCCCTATCTCCAAATACAGTCACATTCTGAGGTGCTGGAGTACGACCTCAATTAAGAATTTTAAAGGGAAAATATTCAGCTTATAGCAGCTATATGAAAGGGTGAGATTTCTTTCTGTCTTTGTTATGTCTTAGGGATTGCCTGTGATGTGCATCACAGTCTGATTTAATGCTTATTCAATACTAAAATGGTTTTCTTTTTCTTCAACCTTTTTAGAGAAGTGTTTTGGGTTGGGAAGAGATTTTGTTTTAATTATATTTCCCCAACAGTATAAAAAGTACTGAGGTAGGAACTAGGGTCAAAGATTTGAAGTCTGGCTCATGTGGAAAGGAGCTGCATGAACCACTTCTTGTTTTTTGTTTTTTTTTCATTAAAGAATTACTTTTATTTTTATTATCTCTCCACAAAGAAGCTATAAAGATAGCTGTAAATACATTAAAAAGATTTTAAAATCCTGGAATGAAAAATTCTAAAGTATGAACTAGGTATAGCTTCTGTGGTTTACAAATAATACAATTCTACAAGTTAGAATTTATAAAAGATTTTGTTAGAAATTTACTAAGAAGAACCAGAACATCAAACCTTTACGATTTTCCATTTTCACCCCAACTGAGTTTTTGAAAAGCTGTAATTCGTTGGCAGGCACAGTCTGCATCGTAACTTGCTGCTGCCACTAATAAAGTTAATTGAAGAACAGAGATTTGTACGCTAGACATGCCAGGATCTCCCATGCAACTGATTGAAGTGCTCTTCTCTTATTTTTTCCCTTATGTTTTAAATAGATATAAATATACATATGGTAAAAACTGAAATGGTACAGAGAAAAAATAATAAGCAGTTGTATGAATAATTTACAAACTGCAGTCAGCCTTGGAGTCTCTTTATCTGAAAATAATCCTCAGGCCTCTGGAACCATGTTGATTTTCTCATGTATCACTGCTGCAGAGGAAAGCCATGCAGTCTGCCTCTTTAAAAAAAAAACACCAAAACACCCAAATACAAAGCAACATGCACCCTGGACTCAGAGACATCAAGTCCAAGCAACATCTCAGGCTCTATGGGTCTGGTCCTGGCTCCAGAGAGAGTCACTGATACCATCCAGGGACAGGTGGCAGCTCAGCTGAGCCCTTCCTGGATGCCTGGGATCCTCCTGGCCAGCTGTACATCCTTGGGAAAGAGATTTACAGGGCCAGCATGTGGGGAGAGGAGACAGATGTCCTCAAAGAGATACCTGCTTCTGCTGCCTCTTGTAGAGTCGACAGGGTACCGGGCACGAGTGAATTTAACAGCCATTTCTCTTGCCAGGCGGCTGAAAAGGTTCTTCCTTAACTACAGGTGTGTGTTCTTTGAAGATTTCAGATCTTCTTCGGGACCAGATGTCTCTGGTGATCAGATCAACCAAAGGAAGTGACTGAGCAAAAGTATTGGGTAATACAGGTGAGGTGCCCTGGTGGTGCCTCAAACCGTCAAATTGCTCGACCCTAATAGGATCCACAAAAGCAGGGATTTTTGTCTATTTTATTCACTGCAGTGATCTTCAGCCACTAAGGAGGCGCCCCGGCCGGTGGATGGCGGGGGCCGGGCTCACGGTGCACCTCCTGGGGTTCCTGGCTTGTGGCCCCGTGGTGCGGGTCCATGGTGGACGGAGGGTCTAGGCTCTGCGGTTCCTTCTCGCCCTTACGGGTTGGGGGGGGGGCGTAAAGGCAGGCGTCTGGGGGAGGTCTAGGAGCGCGCAGCCTTGGGTTCAAATGGCTCCCTGAGTCACTTCTTTGGGGCCTTGACTTCCGAAACTTGATGAGCAAGTGAAAGGTTGTTCTTGTCGGGATTCAGTGATTTCTTCAAAATTCTACATCCTATGGAAGTAAAAGCTCTCAATTCTTTCTTTTTCTTTTTTAATGAACGTGCATCGGTGATAGTGGATTGGGGAGAATGGAGGAATGGGAAAGGCCGCAGTGAGAGCTGCTTATAGGAGCACTTTCTCCAAAAGACTCCAGTTGCCCCAGACCCTGCCGAAGAATCTGCACGAACAAGCTTCTTCCATCAGCATTCCCCAAGGGACTGTCAGACACACGCAAACTACGCTGGGCCTGAGGACCCACTGGCTGTGAGGTGGCAACAGGCTGATCTCTAAACCAATTTACCAATTTCTCACTTTCCTTTTTGACGGAGCACAAAGGGAAGCACCTTCTTTGTTCTAAGTAGCCCTATTCTTCCTCTTTTTACATTATTTATTTATTTTTTAATCCTCACTCAGGGTATGTTTTTATTGATTTTCTTTTTAGAGAGAGGAAGGGAGAGATAGAAGCATCGATGTGAGAAACATGGATAGGTTGCCTCCTGTAGGGCCCCAACCCAGCATCGAACCCACAACCTAAGTATGTGCCCTGATCTGGAACCAAACCTACAACCTTTTGTTGTAAGGGATGATGCTCCAACCTTCTAAACCACTGAGTCAGGACTATTCTTCCTCTTTTAGTCTCCCCACTGGGTTAAATATTCATTTGTGCCTCTTTCATCTAGTGCTACATAGTTCATGGACGACGTAAAGAAGAAGGGTACGATGCTAAGAAGCTGCACTGCATGATGGTAGCTAACACTTGGGTTCTGGAGCCAGAGCGCCGGCGTTCAAAAAGAAACTCTGACCCAGTGGTTGTGTGACACTGGCAAATTACTAAACCTTTCTGAGCTTGCTTCCTCATTTAAGAAAACGGGGGTGCTAGGACCCCCTTATGGTGTTATCATGAGGACCAAAAGAGTTAATTTATGTAACATACTTAGAACAGTGCCTGGCACACAATAAGTGTATAAAAATGTCTATAATTCACTAAGAAAAAGATATATAATCAGGATATACAATTTATAGATAAGGAAATATAAATTAATATTCAGTACATAAGAAAATTATCAACCTCACTCATAATAAGATATAATTTTTACCTACCAGACTGGCAAAGATGGAAATGTTTGATAACCCATTGCATTGGTGAGGGTCAGGGAAATTAACCACTTTCATATATTGCTAATAGGAATGTTAACCAGAGAGCAATTTAGCAATAACTATTAAAAGTAAAAATGCACATATCTTTTCATGAAATCCCACTTCTTGGACTTTATTTTACAACCTATAAAGTGATCTATATAGCAAAATATTTAATAAAGCTTTTTTTTTTTTTTTTTTTGGTAAAGGCAAAATGGTGAAAAAGAAATAACTCTTTCTCTACTGATCTGGAACGATGTCCAAGATAAATTACTAAGTGGGAAAAAAATAGGCGCAGAATTGTGCGTATAGTATAATATTACTTATGTAAATACAAACAAGCTTTTAAGTGTAGAATATATATTTTGAAGACAATATATTCTTTTTAAGGATGCACAAGAAATTGGTAGTGACCTCTGGAGGGGTTAAATGGGGGTGGCTAGGGGACAGGTAGATCTGCTTTAGAATTTTTTCTTTTTACTATGTGTATGTATTTACTAGTTAAAAAAAATAAGTACAAAGGGTAAAGAAAGGCTATTTGTAAAAAGTAATTTTTGTATATTAACTTTATGTAGATTTTTCATTGGATAATGATTCTTTTATAATAATGCAAATTTATTTATTTGTTTATTGATCAATTGGTTGATTTTTAGAGAAAGAGCAGAAGAGAGAGAGAAACATCTATTTGTTGTTCCACTTATTTATGCATTCATTGGTTGCTTCTTGTATGTGCCCTGACCGGATATTGAACCCACAACCTTGGTGTATGTCAGCGGTTCTTAACCTGTGGGTCACGACCCCTTTGGGGGTCGAACGACCCTTTCACAGGGGTCGCCTAAGACATAACAGTAGCAAAATTACAGTTATGAAGTAGCAACGAAAATAATTTTATGGTTGGGGGTCACCACAACATGAGGAACTGTATTAAAGGGTCACGGCATTAGGAAGGTTGAGAACCACTGGTGTATGGGGATGACACTCTAACCAGCTGAACCTGACCAGGGAGGAAGACGATTTGACTTACTTGTTTCAGGTGTTTTCACAAAATTCAGCAACCTGAATCCCTGGAACTGAACGCAAACACAATCAGTTAAATCAATTAAGTTAATTAAAATAAACCTGTAATTTTTCAGTAAAAGGCTACTCATTGTTCCAGCTTTCTGATCTTTAAACTGACAGCAAGTGTGCTCACCTGCTTGACAGGGTTGCTGGAGGAACATCTGATGAGGGTTTCAACAGTAATTCTTAGAAGTGATGGAACTGCAGAGGGGGGTCTGCTATAGTTTGAGGCTGGTAGGACAAAGCCAGCCAGGTGTCCTCTCTCTGGCTCATCACTTCCAAAAGCATGTGGGCATCTAAATACCCTGTGGGGTTGGCTTTATGGATCCACTCAGTCTGCTTTTTCACCTGTGCTTTGAATGAACAACCCTGCCTCGGTCCCTGTGAAATTGATTTGGAGCATTGCCATCTTCCTGCCACCAAGCCCCGCCCTCAGTCATCTTTGACTTCTTCCTCTGCCCTCAACCCATGTTCAATCTATTGCCAACTTTCGCTGCTTTTGTCATCCTGATGTCTCTCTCATCTGTTACTGAATCTCTGCTCATACTGCCCCTAGTAGTAGCTTGATGTGGTTTTACTGCTCTCTCCTTGGAACATCCTCCCAGCTTCTTTTACTTGGTGAATTGTTATTCAGTTTCCAACACTCAGATTAAATTTGGCCTCTGTTAAACCTGGGCTGAAACTTTTCCTTGAGCGTTACTATACTTGCTAGGTTATACTTTATACTTATATTTTGTACCCAGTATTTCATGCACGCCTTTTGTAATATTAGGAATAGCACAGTGTGCTATCAATTTTTGTTGTTGCTGTTAATCTTCACCCAAGGATATTTTTCCATTGGTTTCTAGAGACAGTGGAAGGGAGCGAGGGAGGGAGAGAGAGAGTGTGAGTGTGAGAGAGAGAAACATGGATGTGAGAGAGACACATAGATTGGTTGCCTCCCACACGACCCGGGCTGTGCTGGAGAACCTTCAACCCAGGTACATGCCCCTGACCAGGAATCGAACCTGAGACCCCTTGGTCTGCATGCCAATGCTCTAACTGTGGAGCCAAACCGGCCAGGCTGTGCAATCAATTTAATGTTTGTGTCCTGCCACCCCAGTTCATATACTGGAGTCCTCAGCCCCGGTGTGTTGGTGTTAGGAGGTGGGGCTTTTGGGAGGTAATTATTTTGTAAGTGTGGCACCCTCACCGGATTCTGACGAGCTGGCATGCTGATCTTGGACTCCCAGTCCCCAGAACTGTGAGAAGTCAATTTCTGTTGTTTATAAAACACCCATTCTATGCTAATTTGTTATAGCTAGAACTTACTAAGACAAGGTATTTACTTGTTTTTCATGTTTGTTGCTCTCACTAGGCTGGAAGGGCCTCCAGGAAGAGTTGAATTCCCCACCCGCTTTCTAAACTGTCATTGATTAACTTCTGAGTGCCAAGTCCTGTATGAGAATTTTACCTGTTATCTCATTATATTGCTGCCTCAGCAATCCCTGGACATAGATAGTATGAGGTCCACTGTGTAGGAGCGAATTCCAACAGCAGAGTTTCCAGGATCCCCTGAGCTGTGATGTGAACCTTTCCTCTTCCTATTCTGTGGCGTGGTCCAGCTCCATAGCCAGGCACGAGCCATACGGCATGCTGACTTACAGACTGAGATTACTGAATGTAAGCCTCAGTGTAGGCACCCCCTCTTCTAGGGATTCCTCTGTAGCCTAATGCTGCCTCTTTGTTGCACATGAACCCTGATCACACTTCTGTTAACACACGTGTTACGCTGACTTGGGCTCTCTCAACACACCTGTCCATTTTCCACGCCTGTTGGGTGGGCTTGTTTTCTGGCAAGAGTGAGCGGAGCAGGAGTGGGAGGCTGGCCTGCCGGGCCGGCGCTGGAAGGAACGCTCGCAGAGCACCCAGGGCCGAGGCAGTTAATTTGTCCCAGTGGTGAGGAGGAAATTTCTTGTAAAAGCGAGCTCCCCTCAGAACAATGTGGCCTTTTATTTTTTAGCTTTGGAATGGAGCCTAGCTGCCCATGGAAACAAAGAGAGGAGAGAATCACTGAACCGGTCTCTCACATAAAAAACTGACCATGTCTGTCTTTGAAGTCTCCTTTATGTTGTTTAGAAAACTTTGGATTATAGGGGTGTTTTTCCCTCCTTTTCTTCCTCAGTTCCTCACCCCACCCCAATTTTTTTTTTTTTTTTTATTTCAGAGAAAAGCGAGAACTGGGTGTTAGGGAACCTTTCTTTGAAACAGGGCAGAAGTCATTAATTAAGGCTCCCATTCATTCCTTCTGACACTTGCTCATCAATCAGATTTCCTCTTAGCATTCTGATGACCCTGCTGACCTGGAGTCCTCCATACTGTCTGCCAGACAGAATTGAAACCCAGACCACACACCAGAAAAGAGGGAGTGGGGTCTGGCTCCTGGCTCCCTGAGATTGAGGAGAAAGAGTCCGGGGACAAAGCTGGCTGGTGGGGAGCTCTTCTGAGTTGAAGTGAAGGTGAATAAAGGAGATATTTTCTTCGCGGAAGCAAGCTTTGCTCACTTCGCTGAAACAGTGATCTACAGTTGCCCTTCTCTTTCTCCCCAAACCCAAGTCCAGCCATGGAGCGCGGAGCCCAGCCAGCTGGGCCCGGGAAACGAAGCTAGCAGTCTCTGTCTGCCAACTCGGCACTGCTAAAAGAAATGAACAGCTCTAAGCCTGCCCTCAGGAAAGTACAGGGAGGTGTTCTGGAGATGACAGTGGCATTTTGGGCCTGCGCTGTGGGATCTTTATTTCATCACTCACTACTCATTTATTCATTTATTCATTCAACTGCCATCTACCTGGCCCCCACTATGTAGTAGGTAGGCATCATGCTTGGAACTGAAGACTGAACTGTGAATGAGGCAGGCAATCTCTGCCCCTCAGGGAGCTTAGAGTTGAGTTGGGAATGTACCTGGGACTTTTCTTCAAGAAAAATTGGGTCTTTAGGAGGACCCACTGCGGTCATGTGCAGTTAAAATTCAACGACTATTTATTGGTTTTCTTCTATGTACTAGGCAAATTTGGGGGAAGATTGGAGCAATTAAAAAAGCATGAAATGTGGTTTGTTAAATATGCATCCCTATTACAGGTATACTAATTTCTAGATGTTTTGTTTTAGGGACTTTGGTAAGCAAGATTATACTTCTCTTTACCTAACACTATGAGAGTGAGTCAGTTAAACTACCTTGAAGGTATGTGCCATTAGCGCTATGTTATACAGAAACGTAGGGCACAGAAACTTGGAGATACATATTGAATCAGAGTCACAAAGCTGGTAAGAGGCGGCACTGGACCCCAGCCTATCGACCTATAAAGCCGTGTGCTGTACCTTCCGTGGGGATCTAATGAAGCTGTCACCCCAGGCAGTGCTGAAGTCGCTGACTCCTCCAGTTGCTGGGTAAACATGGTCATACACAGAAGGAGCAGAAACAAGATGGTAAAATATTAACACACTCAGAACAGATCATCTCCAGAAAGTCTTTAGATACTCCTAATAATTACATACATATACAGTGCTTTATAGTTCATAAAGCTCATCCCCTTTCTTAGTTGACCTTCACCAAAACCTCGAAGCAGGTGTTCATACTATCCTCCTTCTACAGGTGAAGGAACCAGGTTTTAGAAGAATCAAGTAAGTTCCGGAAGGCATACATACCATTGTGGGGTGGAATGGAGACCCTCAGCATCTCTTTGTTTCTCAGAGAGACACACATGGAAAGCTCTGCCTTCCTATTTAGTTCAAGGACAGGAAGAGAGTGGCGAAACATTCTGTTACGTTCCTGTCCTCTTCCCCGCAAGCGGGGCACAGTCACCTTGGCTCTCATTCACGTCCTCTCGTCCTCGACTGGTGGTTGATTTTTTTGAGTCTGGCTGTGCTGTTCAGGGCAAGTGGAGTCTGAATTTTCTGACACGTGTTAAATGGCAGTGGTGTATTTTTCTCTCTCTAGTCTGAGGGTTGGCAGCCACTGTAGCTGGGAAGCAGCTGCCCAGAGCTGGGTGTGGTGCCAGGGGGCCCCGAAGATGCTTGGCCACAGGTGAATGCACTTACACAGGCTCCTGCTTCCAAAGCTTTTGAAAGACGGCTCTGCGTGAACTCAGACCTTTCTGACCGGCTGGTTTGGCACCTTTTCCTCTGGTTCGGAGAAGTCAGAGAGGATGAGGGATAAAGGACAAATGCCCCTGTGCTGACTAGAAACCTGCAAGTCTGAATAAATTGGCTTCCACATTAAAAAAAAAAAAAAAAAAAAGCTCTAAATGAATTGTGAACAGGAGAACTGATGTGTCTCTTATCAGTCTGCTGCCTGTTGACTTTGGCCGGGAGATAATCACCATGGTTAACGAGGATCCTGGCAGCCAGCTATTGTTCGTTCCTGATCATTCTCGTTCTCCATTGTTTGGACATATAAAACCCCGAAAGAATATCAAATCCCCAGTGCTCTGCAGCATTGTGGTTTTTCTTTATGAACCACAAACTCCTCATTCTTTTCCCATCTCTCTCTCCCTGCCTGCTCCCTTCCTCCCACCCCTACCAACTGCAAGGGACGAGGAGGGGGCCGAGCAGGTAGCCCTCCAGACCTGATATCCTCACTCCAGCCACACGAGCTCTGCTACTGTCTGCTTCATGAAACAACCTACTAGGCCCACTTACTCTGAAGGGTTCCTCTGTGAAGCAGTTGAAAGCCACATGCTCTCAGGTGTTCACGATCTCCAGCTACAAGCTCTGATGATGAGGCAGTTGCATCCAAACTTCCTGTTCTCCATCCATCGTTAAGTGCAAATGATTGTTAGTTCTTATTATCTGTCCTTCCCCCAGCGGTGACATCAGAAAAATGGTGAAGAAACCCTGGCACATCCTGCTTGTACTGGTGTCTGACAACTGATTGAATTCATTTTCTTAGTCAAGTTCACCCAGAACTAATAATATTCCTGTCCGGGAAGGGGTGGCCACTCTCAAGTTTACTCAGTATTGGTCCAAACTTTGTTTGGACCCTGGGGAAGGTAACAGTGTCCATGTAGTTCTGTTCCTTTAATCTGAGTCTACTTACTCAAATATGTGGTACAAGGATACAGAAGGATTGGCCCCTGGTCTCCACAATCCATTTGAGCATCACCATGGGCTTACTCCAATCCACCATTCCTACTTCCCTTGACTGAAATTGAACCCGAGACTCTTTGGTCTGCAGACTGACGCTCCAACCACTGAGCCAAACCACCCAAGGCATCCTTAAATAACATTAGGAAGAATTTTGATTAAATATAAATGAGAGTGATGACCTTGAACACACTCTGTGCTGATTCCTCTCAAGGTACATAGTATCATTCTCCATAGGCAGAAAAGAAAATAGAAGTTTATAGCGCTGAAGTAACTTGCCCAGTTTATATAATGGGATTCGAATCCAGGTCTGTCTGCCTGGCTCCTAAGCCTGTGATCATTGCCTACCCTACTCTGCCTCTGCTGGAAGGTGCAGAACCTTAATGTCAGGCCCTGGAGAAGTGGATGGAGTTGGACTTAGTCAGGTCTGGAGCTGGAGGAAGTAAGCTGTCTGTCAGTCTGATCCCTGACGGACATGGCCAAGAGCCTAAGAAGTTGTGATGAACTTGATTTGATCCGACTTGATATTAGGGGGCAAAGATTTTTATCTGGAAAACAGGGCAGGGAATGACATGGTCCCAGGCAGTGATGATACTGGGGTAAGGCAGCAACAGGAATTGAAGTAGGACTAGAGCTTGCCAGGTGGGGAGGTAGAGGTGAGAGACACAGGTTAGGACTTATCCACTGGGAGAGGAAACTTGAAGGTTTGGATTTTGAAACCCAGGCCAAATGGTCTGGATTCAGGAAACTAAATTGTTTGCTGAACTTTACTGAATGTTGCTCGTTAGGGCTCATCTTTCATTTCATCCTTTTGCTGATGTATTAACAACATAGCTGTCGTGTGCTACAGTATAAAGAATCTTCAGACTTGTGACTCTTTTCTTCCTACGTACTACTGTGAATGTTTGGTCAGGTGGACTCATCTCCTGGAATTTCATTTCCCTCATTTTATTTATTTATTTATTGTTATTATTATTTTTTATCCTCACTCGAGGACATTTTTCTTGCCTTTATCTTCAGATAGAGCAGGAGGGAGAGAGGGGGGAAGAGAGAGAGAGAAACATCGATGTGAGAGAGACACATCGACTGGTTGCCACCCACACGACCCCAACCGTGGGCCAGGGACAAACTGCAACAGAGGTACGTGCCCTTAGAGGGAACCGAACCTGGGACTCTCTGGTCTGCAGGCCGATGCTCTAACCGCTGAGCCAAACCGGCCAGGGTCATTTTCCTCATTTTAAATGTGGGAGGTTTTTAAAAATTTACTGGGGTGACATTGGTTAATAGGGTCGTATAGGTTTTCGTGTACATTTCTACGATACAAGAGCCATATATTGTACTGCGTGCCCACCACCCAAAGTCAAACCATCTTCTGCCACCGTGGGAATTTTAACATTTGCCTTAGGATCAGACATTGTTTGGATGCTGAGGCTCTGTAGCCCCTAAAGTGTTATTCGTATGTGTAATGTCTACTGTTAACAATTCAACGGTCCTACTACTACGTAAATATTCAAAAGAAAGCAAAACAGGATCTTGAAAGTATATCAGCACCCCCATGTTCATTGTACCATTATTCACAATAGCTAAGACCTGAAAACAACCTAAGTGGATGTCTATGGATGAATGGATAAAGAAAATGTGGTATATACATACAGTATATATTTAGCCATGAGAAAGAAGAAAGTCCTGCCATTTGCAGTAACTTGTAATAACCTTAAGGGCATTATGCTGAGTGAACTAAGACAGAGAAAGAGAAATACTATATGTTACCATGTACATACGGAATCTTAAAAAGTTGGACTCATTGAAACAGAGAATAGAGTGGTGGTTGCCAGGGACTGGGTACTTGGGGACATGGGGAGATATTGGTCAAAAAGTATAAACTTCTAGCCCTGGCCGGTTTGTTCAGTGGTTAGAGCGTCGGCCTGCAGACCAAAGAGTTGCAGGTTCGATTCCAGTCAAGGGCACGTACCTCAGTTTCAGTTTGTCCCTGGCCCTGGTCAGGGTCGTGTGGAAGGCAACCAGTTGATGTGTCTCTCTCACATTGATGTTTGTCTCTCTCTCCCTCCTTTCCTCCCTCCCCTCCATCTAAAGATAAATGGAAAAAATATCTTCAGGTGAGGGTTAAAAAAAAAAGTATAAACTTCTTGTTGTATGATTAACAATTCTACCTTGGCCAGTGTAGCTCAGTTGGTTGAGTGTGGTTTCATACACTGAAGGGTCGCCGGTTTGATTCCTGGTCAGGGCACTGCCTGGGTTGTGGGCTAGAAACCCAGGTGGGGGCTTGCAGGAGGCAGTGGATCGATGTTTCTCTCTCTCTCTTGCTCTCACTCTCTCTCTCTCTCTCTCTCTCTCTCCGTCTCCTTCTCCCTTCTCCTCTCTCTAAAATCAATAAAACATATAAAAAAGATTAAAAATCCTGGGGATCTACTGTACAGCATAGTGATTATAATTGAAAATTACTAAAAGAGTAGATCTTAAAAGTTCTCACTACAAAAAAGAAATGGTAATAACGTGACAGAATAGAGGTTTCGGCTAATGCTGTGGTGGCAATTATTTTGTAATATGTAAGCATATCAATTCAACACATGACACACCTTAAACTTACACAGTGTTTAATATCAATTACATATCAGTAAAGCTAGGAAAAAAAGGGCTGCAACTTTCTTTGGGGGAGGTGGTGGGGCCTAACTGAAAGTAACCAGAAATGCTCATCAAACAGCTCTTTATGTGGAGAGGAGTCAGTTTTTGCCTTGTAGCTTAGGTCCCAATTGCTTCCTGGCTGTATTTTGTGTGTCTGTGTCAGGCCATTCTGTGGGCTCCTTCAGGTACTTGGTGATACTGGCCTGCAGGTAATTAGATCAGTGTCATTACTTTCACTGCCCCCCTTTTATTTATTTATTTTAAAATCCTCACCCAAGGATATTTTTCCATTTACTTTCAGAGAGGGAGGGAGGGAGATAGGGAGGGAGGGAGGGAGAGAGACAGAGAGACATCAATGTAAGAGAGAGACATCGATTGGCTGCCTCCCGCACAACCCCGATCAGGATCAGGGACCGAACCACAACTGAGGTATGTGCCCTTGACCAGAATCGAACCTGCGACTCTTTGGTCTGAGGGCCAGCACTCTAACCACTGAGCAAAACTGGCCAGGGCTCACTGTCCCCCTTTTATTCTGCTGGGACCATTTGCAGGAAAATAGAAGCCTTTTCCCTTTAAAAAGGCTTAATTTCGTACTGGGATGTAAGCTGGGGAGTCCTATACACAGAAGGGCTTTGGAAAAAGTCTCAAGTCGCCACGTGAGTGAGCCTGCTTTAATTGGGCCTACGGGGCTCAGGTGTTCGGCCAAGCCATCCACTTCCCTGGCCTTTTGAAAACTTACCCTGAACATAGAGGATCTTCACTGGCATTCATCAGGATACAGTTACTCAAGAGAAACTTTTAGGACGCCTGCATTTTGTAGTGAAATTGGTTCTGATGTTAATAAAATTATATATGTTTTTGTAGGTCTTCCTTCTGCTTAGGGCTTATCAAAGAGTTAGACCTAATAAAAACAGTAAAGAGTTTGCCAGAATGAAGTTTTGGAGGAAGATGTACATATTTTTCATTGATTTGCTATAAAGCAATTTCATTTTAATAGAGAGCATAGGTTTAGGTGTCGGTCAGAACCAGAGTTAAATATTAGTTCCTCCATTTACTAGTGGTTTGACCCGGATAAATTTACTCATTCTCTCTGTCCTCCCTAAGTAAAAAATAATCCCATTTTCAATTGCATCAAAAATAATTACTTAAGAATACATTTAACCAAGGAGGTGAGATTTCTGTACACTGAAAACTATAAAACATTGATGTAAGAAATAGTAGAAGTTACAAATAAATAAAAAGATATTCGTGAGTTCATGAATTGGAAGAATTAATATTGTTAAAATGTCCACATTACCCAAAGTGATCTATAGATTTACTGCAGTTTGTATTATGAATCAAATGGCACCTTTTATTTCAGAAATAGAAAAAAAAATCCTAAAATTCCAATGGAATCACAAAAAAAGTCCTTAATAGCCAAAGTAATCTTGAGAAAGGACAAAACTGAAAGCATCACACATCCTGATTTTAAACTATATTACAAAGCTATGGTAATCAAAACAGTATGGTACTTGCATGAAAATAGACACATAGACCAATGGAATGGAATATAGAGCCCAGAAATAAACCCATGCACATATGGTCAACTAATCATTGACAAAGGTGCCATGAGTACACAATGGGGAAAGAATAGTCTCTTTAATAAATGGTGTTGGGGAAACTGCATATTCACATGTAAAAGTTGAGATTGGACCTCTATCTTATCCCATACACAAAAATCAACTCAAAATGGATTAAAGATTTAAATGTAAAATCTGAAACTATAAAACTCCTAGGAAAAAAGATAGGGGGAAAGAGCTCATTGGTAATGATTCTTTATGATGTGACAACAAAAGTAAAATAGACAAGTGGGATTGTATCAAACTAAAAAGTTTCTGCACAGCAAAGGAAACAATCAACAAAATGAAAGGACAACCTACTGAATGGGAGAAAACTATTTATAAAGTATATGTCTGAGAAGGGGTTAATATCCAAAAAATATAAGAAACTCGTACAACTTAATAGCAAAACACCAAATAATTCATTAAAAGTGGGCAAAGGATATGACTATACACTTTTCCAGACACACAAATAGCCAACAGGTATATGAAAGGGTGCACAACATCATTAATCATCAAGGAAATGCAGATAAAAACCGTAATGAGATATCACCTTATATCTGTTAGGATTGCTATAATAAAAAAGACAAGAGCCTTGGCCAGTGTAGCTCAGTGGTTGGAGTGCTGTCCCACACACAGAAGTGTCAAGGGTTTGATTCCTGGTCAAGGGCATGTACCTGGGTTGCATGTTTGATCCCTGGCCCTGGTCAGGGCTTGTGTGGGAGGCAATCAATCAATGTGTCTCTCTCAAATCGATGTTTCTCTCACCCCCCCTTCCTCTCTCTAAAAAAAAATCCATGGAAAAAATACAACAACAACAACAACAACAAAAGGCAAGAGATAACAAGTGTTGGTGAGGGTGTGGAGAAAAGGGAACCCTGGTAAGTGGTTGGTGGAACATAAATTGGTATAGCTGCAGATAAATGATCACAGACATTAATTATGAAGTCATGTCAAGCCTCACATCTGGGTTATTTCCTTTTATAAAATCTTTTTTTAAATGTTTTTATAAATTTATTTTTAATTATAGTTGAAATACAATATTGTATTAGTTTCAGGTGTAAAACATAGTAATTCAACATTTATATACCTTATGAAGTGATCACTGTAAGTCTAGTAATCATCTGTCATTATACACAGTTATAATATTATTGACTGTATTCCCTATGCTGTACATTACATCACTGTGACTTTTTTTTTAAGTTTATCGATTTGAGAGAGAGAGAGAAAGAGAGAGAGAGAAAAGCATAGATTTGTTTACTGCTTATTTATATATTCATTGGTTGATTGTTCTATGTAACTTGACTGGGGATTGAAATCACAACCTTGGTGTATCAGAATCACACTTCAACAAACTGAACTACCTGCTCGGGGCCCGTGACTTATTTTATAATTGAAAGTTTGTATTTTTTAATCACCTCCCTTTTTTCTATTTATCCTTCCACCCCCACTCCCCTCTGTCAACCATCAATTTGTTTTCTTTATCTATGAATTTGTTTTTGTTTCATTCTGTTTGTTCATTTGTTTTGTTTTTAGGTTCTACATATAAGTGAAATCATATGGTATTTGCCTTTCTCTGTCCAATTTATTTCACTTAACATGATACTGTCTAGGTCCATCCATATTGTCACAAATGGCATGATTTCATTCTTTTTATGGCTGAATAATATTCCATTATATATACACACACACCACCTCTTTATCCATTAATCTATCGATGAACACCTAATTGCTTCCATGTCTTGGCTATTGTAAACAATACTGCAATGAACATAGGATGCATATGTCTTTTTGAATTATTGTTTTTGTTTTCTTCAAATAAATACCCACAAGTGGAATTGCTGGATCGTACAGTACTTCTATTTTTATTTTTTTAGGAATCTCCATACTATTTTCCACCATAACTGCACCAGTTTACAATCTCACCAACAGTGCATGAGGGTTCCTTTTTCTCCCATCCTCATCAGCACTTGTTATTTGTTGTCTTTATTTTATTTTTATTAATTTATTTTTTTTTACAGATGTTTCTCCTTTTCCCCCCATTGACACCCTCCTCCCGATCCACCCCCCCCAGCATTGTTGTCTATGTCCATGGTTATGCATACATGTATATAAGTTCTGTGGTTTATCTCTTCCCTCCCCCACCCCCCTCTTCTGAGGTTTGTCAGTCTGCACCCTACTTCTATGTCTCTGGGTCTATTTTGTTCATCAGCTTGTTTTGTTCATTATATTCCACAAATAAGTGAGATCATGTCATATTTGTGTTTCTCTGATTGGCTTGTTTTGCTTAGGATAATACTCTCCAGGTCCCTCCATGTCGTCTCAAAGGATAAGAGATCTTTCTTTCTTACAGCTGCATAGTACTCCATTGTGTATATGTACCATTGCTTTTTTATCCACTCATCTACTGATGGACACTTGAGCTGTTTCCAGATCTTAGTGATTATAAATAGTGCTGCTATGAACATAGGGGTACATATATTCTTTCTGATTGGTGTTTCAGGCTTCTTAGGGTATGTTCCTAGAAGTGGGATCATTGGGTCAAATGGCAGTTCAATTTTAAATTTTTTGAGGTAACACCATATTGTTTTCCATAGTGGCTGCACCAGTCTGGATTCCCACCAGCAGTGTGCTAGAGTCCCCTTTTCTCCACACCCTCGCCAGCACTTGTTGTTTGATGATTTGTTGATGGTAGCCATTCTGACAGGTGTGAGATGATACCTCATAGTTGTTTTAATTTGCATCTCTCTGATGATTAGTGACGTTGAGCATTTTTTCATATGTCTCTTGGCCATTTGCATGTCCTGTTTGGAGAGGTGTCTATTTAGGTCCTCTGCCCATTTGTTAATAATAGCATTCTGACTCGTGTGAGGTGATATCTCATTGTCGTTTTGATTTGCATTTCCTTGATGCTTAGTGAGGGTGAGCATCTTTTAATGTGTCTGTTGGCTATCTGTATGCCTTCTTTGGAGAAATGTCTGTGCAGGTCCTCTGACCATTTTAAATTAGATTGTTTTTTTTAATGTTGAGTTTAAGTGTTTTGGATATTAACCCCTATTGGATATGTCATTTGTAAATATCTTTTCCTATTCAGTATGTTGCCTTTTTGTCTTGTTGATGGTTTTCTTCAGTGTACAAAACCTTTCCCAATACTATTTAGTGAAGAGACTATCTTTTCCCCATTGTAAAAATAAATTGTACCTATCACATAGCGTGCAACAAATGAAAACTACAGTAGCCCCCCTTGTCCATGATTTCACTTTAGGCAATTTCAGTTATACATGGTCAACTATGACACAACATTTTGAAATGAAAAAGTTAATAAATAAATAATTTCTGTATATGTATATATGTATCTATCTATTTTTTGTTGAAGTTCTCATTGTGTTGATCAATTCTTCTTCCAAGTTCGTAGATCATTTTTATAACCAGTGTTTTGAACTCTTTATCTGTTACATTACTTGTCTCCATTTCATTTAATTCTTTTCTGGGTTTTTGTCCTGCTTTTTTGCTTGGAGCGTATTTCTGTTTCCTCATTTTGGCTGTTTCTCTGTGTATGTTTCTATGAATTAGGCAAAACAGCAACCACTCCTGGTCATAGAGTGGCCTTGTGTAGTAGCTTCCCCTTTGTAGACTGCATGTACCAGTTGTCTTTGGCCTGCTGGAGCTGGAGTTGGCATGGGTCACACGGAGACTTTGGGGCATGTTGCACCAGGGCCACCTTGGCAAGCTGGTTGAAACTGTAGCTGGAGCTAGTGGGAGTGCTAAGGGCAAGCCATGCCAGAGCCTGGACCTGAAGCTGATGTGGGCATGGTCTGTGGGAAGTCCAGGAGACAAGCCACACCAGGACAGGAGCTATAGTTGGAGCTGGCATGGACTGCTGGGAGTAGCAGGCCAAAGACATGCTGGGTTCCGGAGCTGAAGCTGGAGTCCTAGGGGAGAGCAGGGGCCATAGGAAGTCCCTGGGGCCCAGAGCTGTGCCTAGAGAGGGCATGGGCTACGGAGAGTCTTGGGGGCAAGCTACAGTGCAGTTGTGGGTATGGGACTTGGGATGTACTGGTGGGCCGGCTAGAGTGCCTGGATTGTGCTCCTGCCTGTGCAATCGGGTGGACAGGGAGTGCAACAAACGATGCTCTCTGGTGCCCCTGGTGCCTGAGGGACTTCCCACAGTTCCTCTCCCATTGGCAAATGCTCCAGGATTAGTATATGGATTTTCTTCTTTTATAATCTAGGTGCCCTTTAAATCACATTTAAAAAAATAATCTTCACCTGAGAATATTTTTCCATTTATCTTCAGATAGAGTGTGGTGGTGGTGGTGGTGGTGGGGGAGGCGGGAAAGGGGGGGGGAGAACATCAATGTGAGAGAGACACATCGATTGGTTGTCTCCTGCACAACCCCAACTAGGGCTCGGGACCAAACCGCAACGGAGATATGTGCCCTTGATTGGAATCAAACCTGTGACTCTTTGGTCTGCGGGCTGACACTCTAACTGCTGAGCCAAACTGGCCAGGGCTAAATCACATTTTTTGGACTCAGGGTGGGCAAGTCTTAGTGAGGGCCCTACCGGGATCCATTTCTACTGCAGGTTGGTGCTTTAGGGATGGAGTTCCCATACTATTGTTTCTCCGTTTCTCTTGCCTGTTTCTATGTGGTTCCTCTCTTTGCTTGTTGTGAGAAGCTGCACTGTCTGTAGGTGTGAATTCAATGTGTTCATGGGAGGAGGCGAGTTCAGGGTCTTCGGATGCTGCCTTCTGGGACTGGAAGATACAGATCCTACTAGGGATGGGATCTTCCAGGGTGTGTGATAGGGTGAAATTTCCTCTTAGGTGCTGAGGTTCACTAGGAGGTTAGACAGGATTTGGCTGGGTCAGCAGAGAAGGGACTTAGAAATTCCCTCCTCTCAACCAGGGGCCCAGTCACAGAAATCATTAGCCCACCCACCAACGGGGAGAGGAAACAAGCGCCCCTGAGGGAGCCCAGCCCCAAACATACATACTTTCGTTAACCCTCACAATGGGCCCTGTGAGCTAGGTATGATTATTGGCATTTATCAATGTAGACAATGAAGTTAGGAGAAATTAAACAACTTGAGAAAGCTTCTCTGTCTAGCTTCCAACCCAGTGTATGGCTGATTTAAAACCTAACTCTTACATCCTTACATGCAAGAACATTTTCCTACCTCTCCCAAATGGTCTTCACAGTAAAAATCTTAAAAGCTAAGCTTAAACATCCAAGCAGCCCCCCTTCCCCCAAAACCACCAGAGCAGGCCAACTTCTTTAGCAGAGTCCTAGACCAAGGAAATAGGAATCCTGGGGTGTTTCTGAGGCACACCTGTACAAGCAGAGGTTTAAGCTCCTAAGCCCCCGAAAATGCCAGGAAAGGGGAACAATGGTGGGGTGTCAGTGGGGGACAGGAAGCAGAGGATGCCAGTCCGAGTCAGGTCCCTCTCTCTTGCACATGAGTTTGGTTTATTTTTTTATGGCGGGAGGTAGAGTGCCCTCTTTTAGACTTCAGGTGGCTGGAGGGTCTTGTTTCCGCCTGGGTCCTTTCCAGCCTGAGCATTCTTGAGCTCTAAGGCTTCATTCAGTCCTCGGGACATCTGGAAGCATTCACGCCCACAGATCTGAAGAGTAAAAGATTCTCCGTCCAGTGGCATCCTTGGTGGGGGAGAGAAATCTGTGTTGGTGGGCAGCGCTTGCTTTGTGCTCACAGGGCGCTGCTTGACAAGGCTCTGCCTTCTTGCGGAATTTTTCTTCCTCTTGGCATGGGTCTCTCCCAGGACAGGCGCAAACACACACCTCAAAGCTGCGGCATCCCAGCAGATTACCACTGGAGTCTTCCAGTGTGATGATGGCCAGGAGGGGCTGCCGGTTCTTGCCCCCCATGCGGAGCGGTTACACATGAGGCTGTAGTGGATGGTGGTGCAGTCAGAGCCCGCCTCTGACTATGTTCAAAAGTGGTTTTGTCCTTCAAAGACTGGGCACGCAAATTCCCTTCACCTGGATAAGGTGCTGAGGAGGGGCCAGACCATTGCTATAGTCAGAGCAGCGCTCATGGTGGTAACAGTGCCCCACGACCTTCATCATGTACTCAGACTTCTTATAAACGGCATGGGCACTGGCACTAAGTGGGGGTGGAGAGCTGACCCACAGCTGCAGGGGGCAGGTCTTTGCCAGCTGGCAAAACAGCTTGTTGAGGATAGGGGAGTTCCTGAGTTTTTAGACTTGCTGTCTCAGAATTCAGGAATCCTAAATGGAAACCATAGCTGCCACGGTCAGACTTCTGGAAGGGACAAAGGATGACAAGGGCCAGGACGTGGCTGGTGCTGGGATCACAGCTGCTGGTCCAGGAGATGCTGGAGTACTGGGGGCTTCATTTGGACCTTTGTCCAGAGAATTTACGAGGTCTGGGAACAGCAGCAGTTCATCCATTGCCAGGGATACTTTGGGGATCAGAACGTTGTTTTCACCAAGTAGTTTCCACAAGTCTGAAAATGTCTCTTGACTCAGATGGGGCTCCATAAAGAGTGCTGACTATGGCTCCTCCATTGCAGCTCCCTGGAAGGCAGTGTGGCTGCTGAACCTCAGGGGAGTGTATCAGCATCCTGGGAAGCAGGCTGGGAGGTCTGATGCCAGGTGACCTGGGGGCCCAGAGATTACCTGCGTGTAGGACAGTGGCTCTGGACTTTATGCCAGATGTGTATTTTGGTGTAGATTTTTTTTTTACTTTAGTATTATTAAACTTTACGATTTGCTGCCATTTTGTTGTACTCTGAGAATTGCATCATCTGGGATGGGAAAATGTTTTTTTTTCCCATCAGCAAATAATTTTTAAATTAATTAATTAATTAATTAATTAATTAATTAATGTATGTAGAGTAAGAGAGGAAGGGTAAGAGGGAGGGAGAAAGAGAGAGAGAAAGAAACATCAATTTGTTGTGCTGCGTCTTCATGTAATAGATGACTCATCTGGAATGGCATGCTTCACATCACCATCGAAGAAAGTGACAGTCTTTCCATCTGCACTCACTTGGAAACTACACAGGGTACTGCTTGCTTTCGGCATAGGCACAGTCATCTGAGCCCGGAGAGCTCACATGGCAAGGGCCATCCGGGGATTCACTGGTTTTAAAAAAAAGAAGAAACAAGTTTGCGCTTTGTCCAGAAAAGAAATTATTTTATTTCTCAAGGTTGCTCACTGCAAACTCAACCTTGAGTAATAATCCAAGTACAGAAATTCAAGGCATTGCCTTCTTGGCATACTAGCAAGAATGTGCAGGGCAGAGCTGGCACTAGTGTAGGCAAGTGAAGCACCTAGGATGCAAAATTTAAGGGGGCATTTACTCTCAGTGTCATGTAAGAAGAGGGGCAGCGTTTTTATACACCTGGGAGTTAGTGCCTCCCTAAATTTTGTGTCTTAGACACCTCACTTCGTCATAGTCCTGGGACTAGTGCCTGGATACTCAGGACCCGTGACAGACTCCCTCTCACAGCACAGGGCTCTAAGGGCAGGGATGACCTTTAATAGGGTCATAGAAGTCAGAGAAAAAAAATTTCATCTGTAGAACGGAAATGTAGACATAGTTCCAGCTATGATGAAGTAATTGGGACTATACCTCCCCTCCTGGAATAAACAATAATAAAATCAGACAAAATATATGAAAGAACAGTTTCAGACATTAAATAATAGCCAGCACAGGGTTGTGATCCTGCAGAAAATTACATTCTTAGGCCACATGGAATTAAACTAGAAATATCTTAAATATTCCCAAGTATCTGGAAATGAAATAATATATATTTTATTTTTTTTGCATTTATCTTCAGATAGAGCAGGAGGGAGAGAGGGAGGAAGAGAGAGAAACATCCAGTGGTTGCCACCCACATGACCCCAACTGGGGTGGGGACAAACTGCAACCAAGGTACGTGCCCTTAGCAGGAACTGAACCCAGGACTCTCTGGTCTTCAGGCCAGTGCTCTAACCGCTGAGCCAACCCGGCCAGGGCAATGGCTCCTGTTTTCAAGACGCTTCCGGCCTAGTGGGGAAACTGCACAGACATGCAGAGTCATACTCAGAATACAATGGGGTACTTTTCACAATTGAGGTACTTTCAAGGAAGGTTTTGGGGAGGTGGTGCCAGGTAGGCCTGGCTCATATCCCTTCTGCTTCTTAATGACACAGTGACCTTAACCAGATACTCAGTCTCATTAATCACCAGTTTAGCTGTCTGTTAGAGATAAACAACGCAACCTATAGGACTGTTTTGAGATGTAGCACAGTACCAGGCTCATATAACATCAAGGTGATCTGCCATAATTTGCTTAACCATTGCTATTTTAAACAATATAGTATCTACATTTTAAGATAAAAATAAACGCCTCTTTTCATGAAACTAAAGTCTTTTGGGGGAGGGGAATGACAGATATTAAACTCCCATTTCAACAGTTTTTATCTAAACTTGTCTCACTTTCCAACTCTGTGTAAAGCACTTGTGATCATTTTTGCTTGTTTGCTTTTTTCCATCTCCTCTTGTAGACAGTAAACTCAAATGCAGAATGGGTTCTTCCTGACTTGTGTTTTTCTCTTATTACCACAGTTCACAGCATAGCATATAATACTGTCAGTCATTAAAATGAAGATTTGAAAATAAACAAATTATCATTCTAACACATAGTTATAAATTTTGATAAGTATTCTGAAAGATAACAAGAGACTCTAAAAAATAATAACCAACAGAAACAACAAATGAGAAAAAGAAAGAACAAAAGAAGGTATCAAGGTTTCCAGCTTGAAGGGAAAATTGAAAGAACCAGTTTTAGAGTTCAGATCTCTGTGGGTACATTTTTAAAAGCTTTACACCCCCCTTATTTTTTAATGTCTTTAAAAGATAATTGGCTCTTGCCCTGGCCAGTTTGGCTCAGCGGTTAGAGTGTTGGCCCTCAGACTGAAGAGTCTTGGGTTTGATTCTGGTCAAGGTGACATAACTCAGTTGTGGTTCAGTCCCTGGCCCTGGTTGGGGTTGTGCGGGAGGCAACCAATCAATGTGTTTCTCTGACACTGATGTTTCTCTCTCTTTCTCTCTCCCCCTCCCTCCCACTCTATCTGAAAATAAATGAAAAAATATCTTTAGGTGAGGATTTAAAAAAAAAAAAAGATAATTGGCTCTTTAAAGGAAAAGTAACAACAATATATATAACATAGAAGGAGAATGTATGACAAAAGTAGCACAAAGAACAAGAATAAAGCATCTCATTATAGCATTCTTATGCTAGTCATAAAGTATTATAATATTGGTTCAAGGTAGAATGTGACAAGTTAGACATGCATATTGTAAACCCCAGAGCAACCACCAAAGAAATGAAACAAACAGGCATCATTAATGGCTAATATTAAAGATAAAATAATAAAAATAATTAATTAAACCAAAGGAAGGGAGGCAAAGAAGAAACATGGAACAAATAACGAATTGTCACTAAAGAGCACAATGGTAAGTTTAACCCTAACCGCATCAGTGGCCTAAACCTGTGCTGTCCAATACAGTAGCTACTCGCCACATGTAGCTACTGACTGAGCATCTGGAATACGGTTAGTGCAACTGAGGAACTAAATTCCAAAATATTATTTATTTTTAATTAACTTAAATGTAAAAACGAATACTCCAAGTATTGGCAATCTTTCCAGTATGCTTAGAACAACTTGGATATGTGAAGGTACTTTTTCAACTATGAATTTTATGAAATCTAAATACAAGGCAATTATTTCTGAAAAATATTTAGTATCTAAATTGAGATGTGCTGCCTGGCCAGTGTGGCTCAGTGGTTGAGCATTGAGCCATGCACCAAGAAGTCGCCGGTTTGATTGCCGGTCAGGGCACATGCCCAGATTGTGGGCCCAATCCCCAGTGGGGGGCATGCAGGAGGCAGTCAATCGATGTTCTCTCTCATTGATGTTTCTACCTCTCTCTCCCTCTCTCTTCCTCTCTCTCTAAAAAATCAATAAAGAGAAAAAAATAAATTGAGATGTGCTGTAAGTATAAATGCATACTGGACTTCGAAGACTTGATACAAAAATTATGTGAATGATCTTGTTAATAAATATTGAAATAATATCTTTGATGTATTGTACAAAAATACACTGCTAATATTAATTTTCAATGTTTATTTTTATCTTAAAAAGTAGACACTATATTGTTTAAAATAGCAATGGTTAAGCAAATTATGGCAGATCACCTTGATGTTATATGAGCCTGGTACTGTGCTACATCTCAAAACAGTCCTATAGGTTGCGTTGTTTATCTCTAACAGACAGCTAAACTGGTGATTGATGAGACTGAGTATCTGGTTAAGGTCACTGTGTCATTAAGAAGCAGAAGGGATATGAGCCAGGCCTACCTGGCACCACCTCCCCAAAACCTTCCTTGAAAGTACCTCAATTGTGAAAAGTACCCCATTGTATTCTGAGTATGACTCTGCATGTCTGTGCAGTTTCCCCACTAGGCCGGAAGCTTCTTGAAAACAGGAGCCATTGCCCTGGCCGTGTTGGCTCAGCGGTTAGAGCGCTGGCCTGAAGACCAGAGAGTCCTGGGTTCAGTTCCTGCTAAGGGCATGTACCTTGGTTGCAGTTTGTCCCCATCCCAGTTGGGGTCATGTGGGTGGCAACCACTGGATGTTTCTCTCTCTCTCTTCCTTCCTCTCTCCCTCCTGCTCTATCTGAAGATAAATGCAAAAAAAAAAATGTTATTTCATTTCCAGATACTTGGGAATATTTAAGATATTTCTAGTTTAATTCCATGTGGCCTAAGAATGTAATTTTCTATCATTTTAATCCTTTTAAGTCTATTGAGCCTTGTTTTCTTGCCCAGCATATGGTCTATCTCAGTAAATGTATTATGTGCACTCATAAAGAATTTGTATTCTACTATTGTTGGGTGGAATGTTCTATAATATCAGTTAGGTCAAATTGGTTGATGATATTATTGAGGCCTTCAAAATCCTTTCTGATTGTCTACTTTTTGCAGCAATTACTAAGAAAGGAGTTTGAAATTTTAATGTATAATTGTGCATTTGTCTATTTCTCCTTTTTAGTTTTGTCAGTGTGCTCTATTTATTTTGTTTTCTGTTATAAGACACATACATATATAGGAATTTTATGTCTTCTTGATGAACTGACCCTTTTTGTCATTATAAAATGTCCCTCTTTATCCCTGGTGATATTTCTTGTCCTCAATTCTTCTTTCTCTAATAACAATATAGCCACTTTATCTTTCTTATGATTAATGTGTACATAGCATATCTTCCCCCATTCTTTTACTTTTAATCTCTATATAAAATCAAGTGGATTTCTTACAGAAAGTTTATATGGCTCTTACTTTTTATCTAGTCGAGTGATTTCCATCTTTTAACTAGATTGTTTAGGTCAGAACTATCCTCCTCTTGAGAAGGATAGGTGTTAGTTCTTCTGTTAATGTTTAGTAAAATTCACCTGTAAAGCCATCTAGTCCAGGGCTTTTGTTTGTTGTTGTTTTTTTTTTTTTTTTTAAAGAACACACATTTTTTAAAAAAATGTGTTTTTATTGATTATTAAGAGAGAGAGGAAGGGAGACAGAAAGATAGAAACATCGATGTGAGAGAGAAACATTGATTGGCTGCCTTCCACACATCCCGTACTGGGGATGGAGCCCACAACCTGGGCATGTGCCCTGACTGGGAATTGAACTGGGACCTCTCAGTACATGGGATGACACTCAACCCACTGAGCCATACTAGCTGGGCTGTTGGGAGTTTTTTTATTGCTGCCTCAGTTTCACTAGTTGTAATCTGTTTTTCAGATTTTCTGATTCTTCCTGATTTAGTTTTGAAAGATTATATGCTTCTAGGAATTTATCCGTTTCTTCAAAATTGCCTGACTTGTTGGCATATAGTTAGTTGTTCATTATATTTTCTTACAATTCTTTGTATTTCTTTGGTGTCAGTTGTTACTTCTCTTCTTTCATTTCTGATTTTATTTATTTGGGTCCTCTTTCTTTTTTCCTTGATGAATCTGATCAATGATTTTGTCAATCTTGTTTATCTTTTCAAAGAACCAGCTCTTGGTTTCATTGATCTTTTGCATTTTTTAGACTCTATTTAATTTATTTCTTCCCTGATCTTTATTATTTCCTTCCTTCTACTCACTCTGGGTTTTGTTTGGTGTTCTTTTTCAAGTTCCTTTAAGTGTAAAGTTAGATTGTTTATTTGAGCTTTTTCTTGTTTCTTGAGATAGGCCTGTAATGCTATGAATTTCCCACTTAGGGCTACTTTTTCTGTTTCCCACAGATTTTGTGTTCTTGTGTTCTCATTTTCATTTGTTTCTAGGTATCTTTTGATTTCTTTCTTGATCTCATTGTTAATCCATTCATTGTTTAGTAAAATGTTATTTAGCATCCATGTCTTTGTGTGTTTTTCAGTTTTCTTGTGATTGATTTCAAGTTTCATAGCATTTTGGTTGGAGAAGATGCTTGATATGATTTCAATCTTCTTAAATTTATTGAGATGTGTTTTGTGTCCTAACATGTGGTCTCTCCTACAAAATGTTCCATATAAACTTGAAAAAAATGTATATTCTGCTGCTTTGGGGTGGAATGCTTTAAAGATATCATTAAATCCATTTGATCTAGTGTGTCACAATGACACTGTCTCCTTGTTGATATTCCGTCTGGAAGATCTATCCATTGATGTTAATGGGGTGTTAAAATCCCCTACTATAGCTGTATTATCGTCAATCTTTCTGTTTATGTCCATCAAGATTTGTTTTACATGTTTAGGTTTTCCTATGTTGGGTGCATAATTGTTTACAAGTTATATCCTCTTATTGGATTGATGCCTTTATCATTATGTGGTGTCCTACTTTCTCTCTTACTATAGCCTTGGTTTTATTTTTTTTTATTTTTAACTTATCTTTATTATTGAATGTATTACAGATGTTCCTCATTTTTCCCCCATTGCCCCCCTCCTCCCCATTCCCACCCCCCTCCTGCCTTTCCCCACACTGTTGTCTGTGCCCATTGGTATGCATATATACACATAAGTTCTTTGGTTTATTTCTTCCCACCCCCCAACCCCCCTTCCCTTTGAGGTTTGTCAGTCTAACAACCAATTTGTACTTCTTAATCCCTTCACCTTTTTCACCCATCCCCACAGCCCCCACCCATCTTGTATCCAACACAAGTTCTCTGTATCTATGAGAATGTTTCTGTTCTGCTTGTTCATTTTGTTTGTAGATTCAATTGTTGATAGATATGTATTCATTGCCATTTTGTTTGTTCATATATTTTTTATCTTTTTCTTCAAGAAGACCCTTCAACATTTCATATAATAATGGTTTGGTGGTGATGAACTCCTTTAGCTTTTCCTTGTCTGGGAAACTCTTTATATGGCCATCGATTCTAAATGACAGCTTTGCAGGATAGAGTAATCTTGGTTGTAGGTTCTTGCTTTTCATCACTCTGAATATTTCTTGCCACTCCCTTCTGGCCTGCAAAGTTTCTTTTGAGAAATCAGCTGACAGTCTGATGGGAACTCCCTTGTAGGTAACTAACTGCTTTTCTCTTGCTGCTTTTAAGATTCTCTCTTTGTCTTGAACCTTTGGCATTTTGATGATGATGTGTCTTGGTGTGGACCTCTTAGGTTCATCTTGTTTGGCACTCTCTGTGCTTCCTGGACTTGTATGTCTGTTTCCTTCACCAAGTTTGGGAAGTTTTCTGCCATTATTGTTTCAAATAGGTTTTCGATTTCTTGTTCTCTCTCTTCTCCTTCTGGCACCCCCAAGATGCGAATGTTGGCATGCTTGAAGTTGTTCCAGAGGCTCCTTAAACTATCCTCATTTCTTTGGATTCTTTTTTCTTTTTGCTGTTCGGATTGGGTGTTTTTTGCTTCCTTATATTCTAAATCGATGGTTTACTTCTTGGCTTTACCTACTCTATGATTGAATCTGTGTAAATTATTCTTTAGTTCAGTTAGTGCCTCCTTCATTTCTGACTGGTCCTTTTTTATGCTCTTGAGGCCCTCACTAAGTTCCCTGAGGTTCTCACTAAGTCCATTGAGCATCCTTATAAGCAGTGTTTTGAACTCAGCATCTGTTAGGTTGCTTAACTCCATTTCACTTAGTTCTTTTCCTGGAGTTTTGTTCTGTTCTTTCATTTGGGACCTGTTTCTTTGTCTCCTCATTTTGGCTGCCTCCCTGTGTTTGTTTCTATGTATTACTTAACAAGAGGTATGGGGCTAGCTGAGACCAGATGCTGCTTGTTTGAAAGAATTTAGGAAAAGCTGAAGCAGGATCCAAGACAGGCCAATCCTATGGTCAAGCAACTGGCAACAGCTTGGGTGGGCCTGAAAGTTGGGTGGGGTGGGGCCTCAGGGAATCACCAGGGTGGGGCAAACAGTGTGAGCCAGGTTGCTGGAGTCCCATATATGGTGGCGTCTGCTGGCCCAGGGAAGGGCTCATCAAAGGAACAAAGGCCTCTGATAACATGTCTGTCCAGGAGAAAGCTGCCTCTCCAGCCCTCTCTCCAATGCCAAACAGCTCAGTTCTTTCCCATATGACTCTGGTGCCTTTCAAGCTGCCTCCCACACTCTGGAGCCTGGAGGGAGCGAGTCCGTGTAAGTCCGTGTGCGGGCCCTTTAAGAGGAGCTGCCGGTGGGGCTCCAACTGCCTCAGCCTCAGTTCCTGCTGGTTTTTGCAGCCAGAAGTTATGGGGACTTCTCTTCCTGGCACTGGAACCCTGATCTGGGTGCCTGGTGTGGGACGGGGACCCCTCAGTCCTCAGGGAGGACCTTCCCAGCTGAGCTATCTTCCTAATTTTTATCTGGCACACGTGCGTGTGAGACCAGCCCGTGGCGCCTCTGCCCCTCCTACCAGTCTCCATGTGGCTTCTTCTTTAATTTCGTAGTTGTAGGACTTCCATTCAGCTTGATTTCAGGCGGTTTTGAATGATGGTTGTTCTGTAGTTTAGTTGTAACTTTGATGTGGTTGTGGGAGGGTGCAATACCGCGTTTACCTACGCCGCCATCTTGACCGGAAGTCTATAGCCTTGGTTTTAAAATCTATTTTGTCAGATATAAGTATTGCTACCCCAGCTTTTTTTTTTTTTTTCTATTTGCATGAAATATCTTTTCCGTCCCTTTACTTTTAGTGGGTGTGTATCCTTCATTCTGAGATGTGTCTCTTGAAGACAGCATATACATGGGTCTTGTTTTCTTATCCATTCAGCTGCCTTATGTCTTTTGATCAGATCATTTAAGCCATTTACATTTAAAGTGATTATTTATAGGTATGTGATTATTGGCATTTAATTTTAAAACTGTGTTCCTGTTTTCTTCTTCTTCTTCTTCTTCTTCTGCTTCTGCTTCTGCTTCTGCTTCTGCTTCTGCTTCTGGTAAGTCTTTTAACATTTTTTGTAATACTTGTTTGTGGGTAAAAAACTCCTTTAGCATTTTTTTTGTCTGGGAAACTCTTTATTTCTCCTTCAATTTTAAATGATAGCTTTTCTGAGTAAAGTAGCCTTGGTTATAGGTCCTTGTTTTTCATCACTTTGAATACTTCATGTCAATCACTTCTGGCCTGAAATGTTTCTGTTGAGAAACCTGCTTACAGTTTTATGGGAACTCCTTTGTAGGTAATTGGTTGCCTTTCTCTTGTGGCTTTTAAAATTTATCTCTTTGTCTTTAATGTTTGGCATTTTAATTATGATGTGTCTTTGTGTGGTCTTCTTTGTATCCATCTTGTTTGGGACTCTCTGTGCTTTCTGGACTTTTACATCTTTTTCCTTCACCACATTAGGAACATTTTCATACATTATTTCTTGAAATAGGTTTTTGATACCTTGCTCTCTCTCTTCTCCTTCTGGTACCCCTATGACACAGATGTTGTTATGCTTCGTACCCAAAAGGTCCCTTAAACTATCCTCATTTTTTAAAGTCTTTTTTCTTTTTGCTGCTCTGATTGAGTGTTTTTTCTACCTTGTCTTCCAAATCACTGATTGGATCCTCTGCTTCATTGAGCCTGCTCTTTATTTCTTTTAGTGTATTTTTTATTTCAGATATAGCATTCTTCACTTCTGACGAGTCCTTTTTTATGGTCTCTATATCCTTTTCCATGCTGTTGTGCATCCTTATAATCATTACTCTGAATCCTATATCTGATAAATTGCTTACCTCCATTTTATTTAGCTCTTCTTCTGGAGAATTTTCTTGTGCATTCATTTGGGGTCTTTTTCTCTGACTTCCCATTTCAGCTGCTTATTTGCTTTTGTTTCTATGTATTAGGTAGATCTACTGTGATTCCCAGTCTTGGTAGGATGACCTTATGTAGTAGGTGACCTGTGGGACACAGTGGCACAGTCTCCCTGATTACCTGAGCTGGGTGTTCTAAGAATGTCCCTTGTGTGTGTTGTGTGGGCCCTCCTATTGTAATTGAGTCTTGATTGACATTGGCCCATTCATTCATGGGCTTGAAACTCAGGCTGCGTGACAGTGAGGCTCAACCTCCAACACAGTGTGCAGGCTACTGTGCAGGTGCTAATCACACAAAGCAGAATTTGCTTCAGCAGGGTTTGATGCCTGCTAATATCTCCCTGTGGATATGTAGCTTGTGAAGATTATTAGATCCTGCTCTATTGTCTGAAGTTGGCCACCAGGTGGATTTTTTTCTGAGCCTCTTTGGGCGGGGGGCACTGGTGCAGGCCAATGTCAGATGCTGTCTGTGACTTGCCCTGAGCAACCTGTTTGGAATTATCAGTGATCCACAGCTTGTGGCTCCCTTTGCTGGGCCTGAGTTTGTGTGTAAATAACCAAGCTGCACACCAAGGTCTGCTTTTACTAGTCCTGGGCCCAGGAACATGTCAGTTTGTACTTATAATCCATTTACTTTTTTCACCCAATCCTTTGCTGATTTTGACTTTGTTCCTAAGAAGAAAGGTGAAGGACAGATACTCTGAGAAGGGATGTTTGTATGTTGAAAAAAAAGAATACCTTTACCTGTTTTTGTGCCTGTTGCATACATAAAGTCCAATGTTGATGGAAGTCAGCAGTGCCAGAAGTGCCAAAGCTATACCCATTGTGATGACTATTGTTCTGTTGGGCTCAGCAACTGAAATACAGATGTGCTCCATCAGTTTTGCTGAAGAGAGTTGTTTCCACATTCATTTCTTGCTCAGTGAACCCCCAATCCTGTTCCCTCTAACAGTAATACATTGTGGATCCTCCTTCTACCTCCATTCCCCTCTCATATTATGGTGAATTAGTAAGTTCAAGCCTCCATTTAAATATCTTAGCTTACTTGCTCAGAAAATAAATTTAAGCAAATAAATGCATTTCTTCCATGGAAGAGTAGCAATGTAACAGTTTGTAATAGAATTGAGCATATTAAGAAAAGAATAGGTCAGGGAGCAACCCATGGAGTTTAGATGGGGCTGAAGCTGGTAGCCTGGGATAGCATGAAAGAATCAAGGGACCAGAGGTCTCCATGAGGCTGAAAAGCCTATGTAGAAGAAGGTAAAGTATAAAGTTGGAGGACTAGCACATTGTGCTAAAAAAGTAAGATGTTGGGATTAGTGTTTTAGAATCGAAACATTTCACTTTTCATCAAGGCCAAGGTCTGATAATGGTCGTGGGTGATTGAAGTGAAGTGGGCCGAAGCACTTTCCCTATTCCGGGAACACTTGTTGCCTTTCCCTTTACCATTCTTTCTGGCCAACTTCTACTCACTCTTCATCATCAGTTGCAATATTATCTCAAAGAAGCCTCTGTTGAGAAAAAGTCTCTAAAATATGGAAATAAGGCAAAAACAAATTCCATGTATTTTTAATATCATTCTAAAACATTATCTAATAAAGTTATCTAAGGACCATCTGACTTAGGGAAATAAACTTCATTATGGTTTTATACCTATAGAGTATTGACTTAGCACTCTTATTTTAGGATTGAATTTTTTTTTTTTTTACAGATTTGAATCAGCTTTATTTGCTCTCTCTCTCTCCCACTTATGAGTTAATTAAAATTATGACACCTGATTTCTATGTATTTTTATGAGAATTATGTTTCTGACATTTTGAAAGTTGCACTTTGATTTCTTCTCTTCCCCTTTCCATATCCATCTCACCTTGGAGTTTTCAGGGTATCCTATGCTAGCTCCATACATTGTGTTATAATTGAGTTTAATTCATTCAAAGAATATGTGTTGAATTCCTCTTAGGTGCCACGTACAGTGATGGGTGTTGGTGATACCGTGGTGAACAAGGTAGACAAGGTCTAGCCCTCAAAGGCGTTTCTTTTGCACAGACTTTTCCTCCTACTAGAATATAAGTTTTATAAGTATAGACTATGTCTTAGCCATTATGGCATTCTCAGTGTTAAGCATTGTGCTGGGCCACAAAAGTTGCTCAATACATATTTGTTGGGTAAATGTCTGGATGAATGTGTAATAGTGGAAATGTGGCATCCATAGAAGTGAGATGCTAATGTGTTAGAAGAACTGTCTCCTCAGACAGGAAGTAATCTGAGGTAATGGCAGGTATTGGGGTGGGGAGGCAGACTTTAACTGAGCTATAAATAAATGAAGAGGAGTGACTGGCTTGTGAAAAAACCTTAAAAAACAAGAAGTATTTACATGACTGAAAAATGAGATGGGCTAGAATTGGCCCTGGGAATTGAATGAAATGCCAGGAAAGTAGGATCCTTTAAATTAGGGTAAATTTGGGGTTTAATTAAGGCAAGAAAGAAGATGAAACTTGATGGAAGATATCTTGGGAGTTTTGTTTGTTTGTTTGTTTGTTTGTTTTTTAATGGAATAAATGTCTAGAGGGCCCAGAGGAAAAGTTTGGGTTGGGAGTATTGGGAACTGTGGGAGACTGATTACAATTAGAAGATGAGTGGGGATGAGTAATCTGTATCACAACTTAAAACTTGTACATATAAAATTTTTCTTTTATCAGCTTTGTTTCATAACACTACCTTTATCTCCCCCTGACTGTTCTCATGGTAATTCTCCCCATTTATTGATGGCACCAGGCCCTGTCTTCCATGCCATGCTCCAGGCCAAGGTCTGTCATTATCCTTATTGACTTCAGTGTCCACATGGACAAGCCATTCAAAACCCTATATTTCTCTTTATTGAAGTCTTTAACAACAAATGTTTATTGAATGGTTTCTTTGTTCCTAGTACTATAGTAGGCAGTGGGTTTAGAATGATTTAAAAAATAATGCCTCCTAGTGGCTGACCTTGCTCCAGAGCCAGCACACCCAGTGGACAGCTTCAGACCACATCAAAACACCACCACACAACCACCTCCACAAGTGACACACTCAATGAGTGGACTCAGTGGGTACCAGAGCCCTGATGAAGTAAGTCTTGCTCTGTGTGGTGGGCTCCTACACTGCTGATCCTCCAAGGTAGTCAGAGGCCAGAGGTCAGTGGGCATAGCCAGTCCTTGCAGCTGATCAGCCTGAGTAAATCCCTCTCATTGATGTGCCAACAGCAATCAAGACTCAATTACAATAGAAGGGTGTACAGTCCACACTAGAGGTGCATCTTGAGGGCCCAGCTGTGCCACTGGATCCTACAGGACACCTACAACAATAGGCCACCCTATGAAGCCTGGGAGACATAGCAATTCTACCTAATACATAGAAACAATCACAGGGAAGCAGTCAAATGAGGACCCAAAGAAACATGTCCCAAATGAAAGAAAAGAACAAAACTCCAGGAAAAGAATTAAACAAAATGGAGATAAGCAATCAATCAGATGCAGAGTTCAAAACACAGGTTATAAGGTTGCTCAAGGAACTTGGTGAGACATTCAAGGAACTTTGAGACCTTCAAGGACCTTAAGGAGACTTCCAAGGAACTTAGTGAGAACATCAACAACATCAAAAAGGACCAGTCAGAAATGAAGGATGCACTAACTGAAATAAAGAATAATTTACAGGGAATCAATAGTAGAATAAGTAAAGCCAAGAAGCAAACCATCGGTTTGGAATATAAGGAAGCAGAAAACATTCGCATCATAGGGGTGCCAGAAGGAGAAGAAAGAGAACAAGAAATTGAAAACCTATTTGAAACAATAATGACAAAAAACTTCCCTAACTTGGTGAAGGAAACAGATATACAAGTTCAGGAAGCACAGAGAGTCCCAAACAAAATGAACCTAAGAGGTCCACACCACGACACATCATCATCAAAATGCCAAAGGTTAAATACAAAGACAGAATCTTAAAAGCAGCAAGAAAAAAGCAGTTTGTTACCTACAAAGGAGCTCCCGTAAGACTGTCAGCTGATTTTTCAAAAGAAACTTTGCAGGCCAGAAAGGAGTGGCAAGAGATATTCACGATAATGAAAAGCAACGACCTACAACCAAGACTATTCTATCCTGCAAAGCTATCATTTAGAGTTGATGGACATATGATGTGTTTCCCAGACAAGAAACAGCTAAAGGAGTTCATCACCACCAAACCAGTATTATAAGAAATGTTGAAGGGTCTTCCTAAAGAAGAAGAAGAACAAAAATATGAACAATAAAATGGTAATTAATACATATCTATCAACAACTGAATCTACAAACAAAATGAGCAAGCAGAACAGAAACAGACTCCTAGATACAGAGAACTTTTTGTTGCTTGCCAGATGGGTGGGGGCTGGGGGGATGGGTGAAAAAGATGAAGGAATTAAGAAGTACAAATTAGTTGTTAGACTGATGAACCTCAAAGGGAAGGGAGGAGGGAGGGTGGGATGAAATAAACCAAAGAACTTCTATGTATATATGCATAACCAATGGATGCTGACAATAGTGTGGGGAAGGCAGGAGCGGGGTGAGATTGGGGAGGAGGGGGTCAATGGGGGAAAAAGAGGGGGAACATCTATAATACATTCAACAATAAAGGTGAGTTAAAAAAAATAAAAACCATGCTTCCCATATTCAAGAAACTTACTGCATACCAAGTAAAACTGACAAGAAATATAACTGCACAAGAAATTATATATATAATTTCATTTGTTTTACTGTCAGTGTTATGAAAACAACAGGGTACTAGAAAAGTGAATAATGCTGTAACCTCATTCAGCAGGAGGGGCAGTAAAGGAAAGACTCTCCAAGGAAGTAATATTTTATCCAAGACTAGAGAGTAAGTAGTAGTTATCATGATGAAGAATGGAGAGAAAACTGAAAAACTACCACATAAATATGGGGTACAAGGTTCTGGAGAACACACTGACTTATGCAGCCATATTCATATTGGAAATCTAAATGTTTGAATTTAAGTCAGATGTGGGGCAATTCTAGGCGATGACAGGTCCAGAAATGGCCATGAGAGCAAGTGGAGGAAAGTGGAGTCGAAGTGAAGGCCTACATAATTTGCCCTCTCTCTAGCTCTCAAACTTGGTTCAAGTTAATCTCCCTCTCTCTGAAATTGGTTCTGGGCTAGTAGACTGAGAACTTGAGTTTGGTGCTCAGCTGCAGCTAGTTTGGATGGAAAAATTACCTTTGAAAAGCCTTATTTCCTTTCTACATGTCAGTTTCCTCTGCCTTTCTCTTAGGAATGTCTGAGGATATTGTACTGGCAGGTAGACATTATTTTCATCGCACTTTTATTTTAACTTCCATCTGAGGGCTATGGTTACTAGATGAAAGGCCCTCAGTTCAGCTGAGGCTTTACTGAGTCTAGACAATAAATTTGGAGGTAGGAGTTAAAGAAAGTTGTTTTCCTTTATAACAGTAAATAATTCAGTGTGCGTATGGTGGGGTGTGTACAACACAGTTCGGGAAGGAAAGGATCAAGCAATGAAGAGCATGGAAGGAGAAGAGTGAGACTCAAGCTTGATACGTAACAGGACTTTGGTGTGATCCCACCGTGTCACCCCCTCAAACTGTAATTACATTCTACTAGGAAGGAAGCCAGACTAGAGTGTTCCAGTCAGAGGAGGGAGCAAGTGCGAAGGCCCAATGTAACTAAAAGCTTGGTTTCTTGAGGAACTGGTCAAAGCCAGTGTGCCCAGAGCTCAGTGAGAGAAGGAGTCAAGTTTGAGAGCTAGAATCATCAAACTGGGGTCAAGTTTGAGGGCTAGAATCATCAAACAACAAGTGCTGGCGAGGGTGTGAATAAAAGGGGACTCTAGTACACTGCTGGTGGGAATGCAGACTGGGGCAGCCACTATGGAAAACAATATGATGTTTCCTCAAAAAATTAAAAATTGTATTGCCATTTGACCCAGTGATCCCACTTCTAGGAATATATCCTAAGAAGCCTGAAACACCAATCAGAAAATATATGTGCCCCTATGTTCAGAGCAGCACTATTTACAATTGCTAAGATCTAGAAACAGCCCACGTGTCCATCAACGGATGAGTGGATAAAAAAGCTGTGGTGCATATACACAATGGAATACTTTGCAGCTGTAAGAAGGAAAGATCTCTTATCCTTTGAGACGACATGGAAGGACCTGGAGAGTGATATGCTAAGCTAAATAAGCCAGTCAGAAAAAAGACAAATATCACATGATATCAATTAGTTGTGGAATATAACGAACAAAATAAGGTAATGAACAAAATAGACCCAGAGATATAGAAGTAGGATTCAGATTGACAAACTTCAGAGGAGGGGGTTGGGGGTAGAGAATAGATAAACCAAAGAACTTATGTATATAAGCATAACCAGTGGACATAGACAACAATGCTGGGGGTGGGAGGTGAGCAGGAACAGGAGGAGGGTGTCAATGGGGAAAACAGGAGAAACATCTGTAGGAAAAATAAATTAAATAAAAAAAACTATGAAGGACTACAGAAAAAAAGTTTGAGAGCTAGAGAGAGGGCTAATTACATAGGTCTTCACTTGGACTCCACTTTTCTCCACTTACTCTCATAGCCAGTTCTGGTCATGTCATTGCCAAGAATTGCCTGACATCTGACTTAAATTCAAACTTTTAGATTTCCTATATGCATATGGCTGCATAAGTCAGTATGTTCCCCTTCTCTTCTTAGGTATAAAATACCTAAGAAAAAGAACCAAATTTTAAAAAATGTAAACACCAGACGTTAAAATCAGTGTCAAATCTTATAAAAGCAGCTATGATCACATAGAAGGCATGTGGGAGGAAGTGAAGAGAGCTGTGGAGAATGGTGAGAAGACCATGCAATGGAAATATCAGAAAGCACTAGCAATACTATTCTTACTGAAGAGAGGGACATACCTTGAAGATCAAAAGCTACATGCCTGTTTGTAACAAATGGTTTAGGAACTGAGGTGTGCATCCTAGACCTTCTTTTCTTTAGAGAAGCAGAGGGCATGAGATATGCAAATATCCACACACATGAGCCTTGTTGGTAGGAAGAAGCCTGTCTCGGTGGCAGCAGGTTGACTATGAGAATCAGCTGTTCTGGAAGACTACACCAGCCCCCTGCCTCACAAGAACTTATAGAAATTCGTGGACTAGGAAAATTCAATGGATGCAATAATGACTAAGACAGTAAGACTGGCATAGCAACAGTACAAAGATTATACATGGAAAAAGGAGACAAATGATCATCAAGATTTACTACAAAAATGCTGCCATAGATTAGATGAATATTGTAGCCAAACATTTAGCCATGGATTTAAAAACTATTAACGAATAATAGCCTTTGAAGGAATACCATAAAGCAGAAATACAAAAATTTAAGAAGACTGGGGAAAGACAATAGGACCTGGCAGAAATCATGTAGGTTGTGAAATCTCTATCTATCTATCTATCTATCTATCTATCTATCTATCTATCTATCTATCTATCTCTGTAATAACTGTGTTTAGGCTCACAGTACTTTTGCAACAGGACATCTAGGTAGAGGAAAATCTAGCATAAAAAAGCTGAGGAAAAATGTATTAAAATTAGATATAGGAGAGACTGGGCCATTGCAGGGCTAGTAAGGAGAAAGTCTGAAAGTGGTTTTTGGTGAAGAGTGCTATGGTTTGGGTGTTTGTGTCCCCTCAAAATTCATATGGTGAAGTCACAGTGCCCAATGTGAGGTCCTGATCTCATGAATGGAATTAGTGACCTTATAAAAGTGACCACTACCCAACCATCTCGAGCTTCCTAGACCCTTCTATCATGTGAGGACACAAGGAGAGGTTGTCTGTCTGCAACCTGGAAGAGGGCTTTTACCAAAACCTGACTATGCTGACAATCTGACCTTGAACTTCCAGACTCCAGACAGAAAAAAATTTTGTTGTTTACAAGCCATCTAGTGTGTGATATTCCGTTACACCAGCATGAGTGGAATAAGACAAGAAGGTCCAGTTTCGAAGAGAAGTTAAGTAGTTGAAGATTGGAAAATTTGGTCAGACAAGGATGGGAGAAGGTAGAAAAAAGAGGAGGGAAGTTGGGTCCTGGCTGCAAGACTTGTGTGGGTGTGATGACGAGAGCAGAACCAAGCATATGTGCTTAGAGCTGCCACCGCCAGGGATGTGAGCATTGTGTAGGACACAGTGAGGGGAGAGAGAAAACTGACCTGCTATGGACAATGGTTGTTCCTTTTTCTGTTTCAGTAGTGGGTTCCCGACGGAACATATCACATTCTTCTGAGGAGGTTCTCTGAATAACAGTGATGTTGTTACATGGACCAAGCCATCTTTGTCCTGGAATTGAGTCTTAGACTCAGCTGGAATCTCTCCTCCCTCAGAGTCCATCCACTGGACCTGTGGCCGAGGGAACCAGCCCTCTGACTTGCACACTACTTCTGTTTGTCCGGAGTCAGTGACTTTCACGTGGAAGTGAGGATGTGAGCCGAGAACTGGGAAGAAGAGGGAGAAGCCAGTTACTAAGATCATTCTCCTGCTCACATATCCCTCTCCTGCTTCTGAAGAGTTTTTGCTGCAGAATAGACTTCAATGTTCAAGAAACTGAGGCTCTGAAGATGTCTTGGCAACAAAGGACGGGGACCTAGACCTTTGGGCTAGAAAGGAGTCCAACACAAATGGCCCCAGCCTATTTCTTGATTCCCACTACAAGTCTCTATATTATCTTTTATTTAGCCTCAAGGAGTGATATATGCAGTAATATGAGTAGAAGTAATTGTCATCTCTTTTTCTCCTATGCCTTCTTTATATTTCTGAGGAAAATTGGATCAGAGGAAGGAGCCCATCCCAGAATAAACTCACATCTGTGTTGTGTCAAGGGGATAAATGTGGGCTATTACCTGTCACTTTCAGCTCAATCACTGTATCATTGTAGAAGGAGTCATTTTGGAACGCACAGCGATACTGCCCACCATCAGAGTGTTTGACATGGAAGATTCTCAGGATCACAACCCCCTTATGCATATTATTTTTCACAAGCTCTGTTCTCCTGAAATACTCGTCCATGGCTTCCTCAGGCTTGTCCTTCCCATCCTCATACAGGTGCACCACCTGGGAAGGTAGGGATCGGGTCCAGCTTATTTTCATATTTTTAACATTTTGAGGAGGCAAGAGGAAGCAGGGTAGCTCAGCTACACCACCCAGCGTGGCCACCAAGGGTTCATAGGGCCCCTTGACTTGGAATTCTCCTGAAAAGAGAATGGAGATGGAGTCAGTGTGGGCTGGGGACAGAATTTGTGCAGATGAAAGGGGGTTGATCACACACATGATTGGCTACTTCCATCCCAATGAAGTCCCAGGGACAAAGTCTTTAAGGGGATAGTTGCTGGATCTAGGGGGTCTCTTTTCTGACCTGGACATACAAACAGAGCTAGGAAGAAGCTGTAGATGTTGGAAGGAAGAGGTTAGGCATGGCTAACGTAATACAAGCAAAGGACTTAGGGCACAAATTTTGAGGTTGTACTCACTTTTGGGGTACAGGTGCAGTGTCAGCAAGATCCTAAGAAGAAGTGCCTCTTTAAATTTTGGGCCCTAGCCATGGCCTGTGTGGCTCAGTTGGTTGGAGCGTTGTTGGGTACACCAAAAGGTGGCAGGCTCGATTAGGTCAGGGCACATACCCAGGTTGGGGGTTTGATCACCAGTCCCCCATTGGGGTGTGTATGGGAGGCAACAGATTGATGTTTCTCTCTCACATTGAAATCTCTCTCTCTCTTTCTCTCTTCAATGAAAAACATATCCTCAGGTGAGGATTATAAAGAAATTTTGTGTGTGGGGGGCTCCTCACTGAACTCACCCTGTGGGGAGGGTCCTGAGGAATGTGACTGCAGATGGGGAACAGACATGCTAGCCCCTTCTGTCCTTGTCTGTAGGGAGGGGTCACACAGGAACTCTGATGGCTCTGGGTGGACAGTGGATGACTGTGTTGAGAAAGAATCTGAAGCAGCTCAGTGGTAAAGATGTTCGAGAATAATCAATACTGTTTGCCATGAGCATGGGATGAGAAAATGGAGGCAAGGAAGCTAATTTTTTGCCAGTCTTATTATATACATATATATCACACATGTGTGTGTATATATATATATATATATATATATATATATATATATATATTTTAAGATTTTTAATTGATTTTCTGTTGTTTTGTTTTGTTAATCCTCACCCAAGGATATTTTTCCTTTGATTTTCATATAGAGTGAAAGGGAGGGAGGGAGAGAGAGAGAGAGAACCATCAATGTGAGAGAGACACATCGACTGGTTGCCTTCCGCACAACCCGGACCAGGGCTGGGGATCAAACCTGCAACCCAGGTACGTGCCCTTGACCAGAATTGAATCCAAGAACATTTGGTCTGTGGGCTTGACCGGAATTGTACCCAAGACCCTTTGGCCGGTAAACCAAACCAGCCAGGGCTTGTACATTATATTGAGGCTCTAGGAACTTATGCTTCTTTATTATCATCTGGGGCTCCTTTACTTTCTCTCTGTCTTTTCCACCACCACATGCACATTTGTACTCAGGTACACACACACACACACACACACACCACTAGCAAGCCTGGACAGGCAGATATGAATAAAAATGCCTAGCATAGTGCGTCGTAATGAGTAAGCAGAATAAAGTTAACTTCTTTATTTTCCTCAGGATCTCATAGCATTTGTATTTTGTCCAAAATTTTCTTCTAGCTTTTCTCCCTTTTCCTTTTTCCTTCCCTTACAAATCAGAGAATCTGACTTATACAAGGACTCCTACCTGTAACCAGCTGGAGGCAGAGGCAGAGTAAGATGAGGCAGCCACGATAAGTTGTAGAGACCCGCTGACTCCTCAGGTGACTAGGACAGGGTGATCTCAAGGCTTTGTGCTGATGACTCATTGGAAATTGAGGAAAACACTGTAATGAGGACAGAGATAAAAAGAGAACTCTGGAACTTAAGTCAAGGGGCAGAGAAACAAAGGAATGTAGGAATCTCCCTCCTGGGCAGGTAAGGGGCACATCTTACTGCAGAGCTAAGGTGAGGGGCAGAGTAAGATTCTTCTCCCTTTGTCTGTAAGTTTTGAGGCCCTTGATTTTCAGGACTACTCAGGGCACTCACACTTCCAGTCTCTCTGCTCCTTATGCACATCTGTCTGCTGCCACTCAGCCTGCACTGGCTCCTCTTCCTTACGCTTCAGCTCAACTGCTCCTCCCCCAGGGCCCTGTCCTGGATCCCCTTTTCATCTCACTGTACATATTCTCCCTTTGTGATTTCTTGTAATGTCATGGCTCCAGCTACCTTCTACATGCTGATGGCGCACTCCCAAATGTACATCTTCTGTACACAATGTCTGGTGATGCAGAGGCAGGTCCTTGCTTCTAGAAGGACCAGGAGCTTAGGGGCCCCTCTGCCTTGGACCAACAGAAAAAGTAGGTGGCTTCTACCATTTCCTGCCTCCCTCCCTCCCCCAGGCAGGCTTCTGATGCCCCCTTCTAGAACATGTAAATGAGTAGTAGTAGGGAGGGGAGGCTTTAACACACCTCAGCAACCACTACAACTTGGAATTTGGTGGCCATGGCTGTGAAAGTTGCTGCCCAGGGTCCAGGGCTCAGAGCTCTGGCTGCTCAGAGAGTGTCTAGGAAGGGCTGGCCCAAGGAATGGAGGGGAAGACATTGCAAAGGCCATGCGCTCTTTAGGTGGAGGGGAACTAAGCTTTATAAGTGGGGGAATGGAGCTGGTAGAGGCATGTGGTATATAATTGTGCAGGGTCTTAAGGACCATGGAAGCAATGGCTGCGATGGAGCATATATTACTTCTCCATGGACTAGGCACTTCTCAACCTTTTAAATATCATGGCACACAGATAAAATGATATTATATGTTGGGCACACTGTAGTAAACTGCAAGCAGATTAGGCTATATGGGTTACATGTAAATAATGACATTTTCTGTATATTATATAAGAAAAATGAAATAGGAATTATTAAGAAATATGTTTGAAAAATTTAGAAGGAATACACCTAAAAATCTTACATTTTTGTAATTTTTGAAGTTTCTCAAATAAATATAGCTTTTTGATTTCCAGTTGTATACTTGAAATGAGCACAATTGTAATTATCAATGATGATGGCTTCAATTTCTTGATAGTAGACAATGATGAGATATTTTAGTTGCACAAGTAGATGATACAAATTTTGAAATCCTTCTTTTTCCCATTGTTCTAAATTGCGTTTAAAGAACCTAACAACTCTTTCTTTTCTTTCTTTTTAAAAAAAAATCCTAACCTGAGGATATTTTTCCATTTATTTTCAGATAGAGTGGGTGGGTTGGGGTGGAGGAAAGAGAGAAACATTGATGTGAGAGAGACCCATGGATTGGTTGCCTTCCGAATGACCCCAACCAGGGCTGGGGTCGGAACCAAAACTGAGTTACATGCCCCTGACTGAAATCGAACCTGCGACTTTTTGGTCCATGGGCTGATGCTCTGACTGCTGAGCCAAACCGGCCAGGGCACAACTCTTTCTTTTCTTTCATTTGCAAATGTATGTTGAATTTTTTTGGTGAAAATTAGAATCATATTGTGTTTTTTCACATCCAATGTTTCAAAATAAGGAGTGTTACATTGCAGAATGTGCATGCAATGTTAAGATAATCACTTTGCAGTTAGTTTGCACGTGTCAAGTGCAAATTGGCGATGAGTGGGGGATTGATGTGGAAGACAGCATAGAGGAGATAAAGGTTTATGGAAAAAATGAAATAAAATAAAAACAAAACAAAAACAAATGTGATGTTGAAATGTCTTGTAAAAATATGAATAGATTTAAAATCGAATTGAATTTGTTCTCATTCAATGTTAAGAAAAAGCTTTGCAATTAGTTTGCAGGTATCAACTGCACACTGATGAAAAAAAATCTGATGTAAGTGAGGGCAGAGTTTGGGTGCTTTGAGCTCCACCAGGAATCCCTGCTTGCCTCTTTGTTCCTCCAATCCTCTCCAGGTAGGGCCACATTTGGGCTCCATGAACACGTGCATTTTTAACTTTTTTGTTGCTCTATGAGATCCTTTTCCTGAAGGGCAGCAGCATTCAGTGCAGTTGGCTGAAGAATAAATCTAGGTAGTCGATCGAGCAGAGTGTGTGGTTGCTATCACCAAACAGAGGATATCAGAAGTTGCTCTTCCCAGGTGCTGCTCATCTTGCAAAGCCATCTGAAGGACCCAACCAGTGGGAAAACTGGTGTAAGATATGCTTAAGGATGAAACATGAATTTCTACTGGTATCTGTACTGGTACATGGTACCTTCAACCAAGTAGGGGCCTGTTTCCAAATCTCTTGAAAGTGTAGGAAATGACAGGTTAGGAACACAATTTTATGGCAACTACCAAACTTGGGAAAGGGGAATTTACCTGGATCCTCCCCCACAGGACAAAGCCAGCTCTCCACCAATGACAGAAAGAGAACACTGTGGAAGCAAAGCAGAGACCTAGAAGCTGTTCAGAGAGCTGACAGAGAAAGGTGGAGGGCAGGGAGGATCTTAGCAAAGAGTTTCAGGCTATCAGTGCTGAGCTCTTCACATAGTTCAGTCTTGACCACATGATATGTGTATGGTGGAACCCAAAGGAATTGATTTTGACAAAAGGAAAGCAGGAGCAAGACTTGTTGTTCTATAAAGTTTCCGGAGGAGTTGGAGGATGATGGGCAGTTTAAGTTTCTCTTGAGTAACTGCCAAGTAAAAGCACACCAGCTGTAGTTAGGGCTCTTACTTCCTAAGAGCAGGGACGTAGAGTACTTTGTCAGCTGTCAGTCAGACTTTGCTGGACCAGGCTGATGTTCTTGGTACATTCCTTCAGGGCCGTCACTTGGTCCACCATGGCTACTTCCTCAGGCTACACTGAAATCACCAGCTAGTGATTCTATTTTAGTATCCTCTTTCTACTTCAGTATTTGTAACGGTTTTTCAAAAGTGAGAATCCTGGTTCTTAATCCTTACTATGTTTACTTTTTTTGATAACCCCTCGTATGAAGCAATTTCTCATCTCTGTTTCTGTGCCTCTCCTACATGAATGCCCCCCTCAACCCTCTCTAACACTGTGCTGGGCACTCCCTCCACTTGGATGCCTCCTTACCTTGTTCAGGCTCTGGCATGTCCTACCCTATTCCTCACTGACAGTCATCGGAAAGCTCCCTCCACCCATGGGCTTTCACTTCCCCCACATCAGGCTGCCCCCATGGGTGGGTGGTATCCCTTCACTGCTTGGGCTCTGACCTCTTGCTGTGGGCCACCAAGTTCCCCTTCTGCACCCTGCCCCTCTGACTGCCAAATAGATGTCAACTTTACTCTGCCTTACCAAACAATTTAAGACTGGGTTGCTCAGGATGAGAATGGAAGGGGAAGAAAGAAAAAGAGAAGAAGAATGGGAGAGGATTGAAAGGCTAACCCCTGCTTTTTAGTAAATGAAAGACAATTGTGAGAGATGGAATGGCAAATAAGCCTCTCAATCCAATTTTAAGGAAGAGTACACATGGGGTTAGAGGGTACGAGCATTCATCTTGTTAACACTTCTCTATCTGAGTAGTCTGGAAGAAGCTTTTCACACCCTCAGGTGTATGTTCACTCTTTTTGAAGACCACCAATCTAGGCGCCTCATATTAAGTAATAGAACGCAAACATCTAGGAAGGGACTTCCCACCTCAGAATCCTGGCAAACAGGCCCCCAAAGTTTTTTAATTACCATAATTATTTCACCCCAACCTCTACAGTTCTACCCCCCTTTCCCTCCTTCTGTCCTCTTTCATCCCACTTTCCTGTCTAAAGGCACAGCCCTCTCCACCCACACCTCCTCGGTACAGTAGCACCTTTCACAGACACTAACTTGGTCCTTTCTTCAAACTGCCTCCTCCTCCCGCTTTGGGACTGACTCCCCCCATAGGCAGGGGCTCCACACTTACCTTTGCCTCTGCCTTGGGGCTGGGTCTCTAATGATCTCTGGTAGCTCTGGTTAGAGATTTTTCTCTCAGAAACTCAGACTCAGAGTTGTAGATAGGTTGAGTTAGAAGGAGGACGACAAGACGTGCTAGAGGAGAGGAACGTCATGAGACATTCCTTCTCTGATGGACTACGGACTTGGACTGTATATATGACATATCTAGGTGGAAACAGGTATTACGTTTCACATGACAATATTATGAGAGTTTATCTCTCTACTCTAGACTATGAAACTAAAAATCAGAATGTAACTTGATAAAGGTCATGAAAATAAAGGGCACATAACTAAACAGATTAATTTCCTACAAATTAATGATTAACATCATCACCTGAAACTAAATTGCTGTCTGGCAATCACACTAGATTAGGTGAACATGCTCCACATCCACTTCCACACCTTTTCTCTCTCCTCCAGCCTCCTACCTCACTCTGCTAGTCTTCTCAGCTGTCTCATTTTATTGACCAAAAGAAGCCATTGGATGGAAACTGTTTCATCTCCTCTACATCAGATTAACATACTTACACTCACTCTCCCCAAAACAAAGCCCAAGTTCATCTGTATGTAATTTCTCCTTTTCTGTTGTACTGGAGAAAGTAGCTTTTAATCTCCATGTCCTAGGCCTTTCTATCATTTTTGTGAACTCATAATTTGTATATTAAATCATAAATCATGTATTTTTTGCACTGTAGAGATGTTTCTGTTGCCTATGTTTCTATTGCTGAGTGATAAAACTGAAGTCCAAGTTTTCTCACCAAGTTAAATGGGTTTAAGAATAATACTACAACATAAGGAAAATATGGGTGCTTCTTGAGTCCCACATTTTAAAGACCTCACATATCAAACACACACAAAATGCATTTATTAAAGAAAACACGACATCACTGTTACTTGATAGTCGGTGCTTAGTACAACTTGTACCCTCAAACATCCACTTTCACAATTAACACCATTCAGATCCCAGGGAAACATAATTTCATAATTTTGTTCTATGTCCTTACAACAAAACTGTATCTGAATGCAGTAAAATTTTGTGGTTTGTGTTGTGGAAGATTTTTTTTTTTGGTGCCAATTTCCAATACGGTTTGGTTTAACACATTGTATTTTCCAATGACAATACAGTGCCTAGGAAGGCTAGGTTATTTTCTTTCACTGTGCACATATTCTATATTAAAGAATCGAGAATGACAGTTATTTACTATAGCAGCTCAGCCTTAAAACTCTCATGGAATTTGCTACAAATATGGGTCTTTCAATATTTTGTATGGAACAAAAACTAAATGTATGTTCAGGTTGCCTTGATCAAGCTCTTCATTGGAGGGCCCAGAAGAGGAACCACCAGATGGAGGAGTTCCATCACCAGGGAAGCCCCCAGGCATTCCTCCTGGCTTACCTCCTGCACTCTGGTACAGCTTGAGAATGATAGGGTTGCAGACTTTCTCCCGCTCTTTCTGCTGATGCTCACATTCTTCCTTCTCTGCAGTGTGATTCTTATCAAGCCTGTTGATGATTACATTTGTCAAGAATCTTCTATTTATCTCATCATTGAGCTTAACTTGAAGTGTTTCATCTTTGGCAGTTGTTATGTTGATTGCAAAGCACTGAAGTGAACTTTTGGAAGATACTTGTCCCACTGCTTCTCATCTTCAACTTTGTACTCAGCTTCTAGGACCATATGTTCTCTGTCTTCTTTGCTCAAATGGTTCTCGTGGTTAGTGATGGTAATCTTGTTCTCTTTTCCTGTACTCTTATCCACATAAAGACATTGAAGGTGCCACTGGCATCAACATCGAAAGTAAGTTCAATCTAAGGAACACCACGGAGTGCAGGTGGTATGTCTGTGAGTTCAAACTTGCCAAGTTGGTTGTTAGCCTTGGTTATGGTACACTTGTCTTCATAAACCTGAACAAGCACACCTGGCTGGTCGTCAGAATAGGTAGTGAAGGTGTGTGTGCTTGGTGGGATTGGTAGTGTTGTGCTTGAAGAGGACAGTCATGGCTCTGCTGGCAGTTTCAATGCCAAGAGAAAAAGGAGTAATATCCCATATCAGCAAATCTCCCATGTTTTCAGCTTTGTCCCCAGATCGGATGGCTCCCTAGACAGCTGCATGGTAAGCAACAGCTTCATCAGGCTTAGTGCTCTTATTTAGTTCCTTTCCACTAAAGAAGTCCTGTAGAAGTTTTTGAATCTTGAGAATACAAGTAGATCTACCCACCAGCACAATATCATGGATATATGGGACTTGTCTAGCTTGGCTTCCTGAAGGGCTTTTTTTTTTTTTTTTTTTTTTTAACTCATCTTTATTGTTGAATGTATTACAGATGTTCCCCCCCTTTTTTCCCCATTGACCCCCTCCTCCACAATCTCACCCCCCTCCTGCCTTCCCCACACTATTGTCAGTGGTGTCCATTGGTTATGCATATATGCATAGAAGTTCATTGGTTTATTTGATCCTTCCCTCCCTCCCCCCTTCCCTTTGAGGTTCATCAGTCTAATAACCAATCTGTACTTCTTAATTCCTTAATCTTTTTCACCCATCCCCCCAGCCCCCACCCATCTGGCAAGCAACAAAAAGTTCTCTGTATCTAGGAGTCTGTTTCTGTTCTGCTTGCTCATTTTGTTTGTAGATTCAATTGTTGCTAGATATGTATTAATTGCCATTTTATTGTTCATATTTTTGTTCTTCTTCTTCAAGAAGACCCTTCAACATTTCTTATAATACTGGTTTGGTGGTGATGAACTCTTTTAGCTTTTTCTTCTCTTGATATGTCCATTGATTCTAAACGATAACTTTGCAGGATAGAGTAGTCTTGGTTGTAGGTCGTTGCATTTCATCACCTTGATTATCTCTTGCCACTCCTTTCTGACCTGCAAAGTTTCTTTTGAGAAATCAGCTGACAGTCTTATGAGAGCTTCTTTGTGGTAATGAACTGCTTTTTTCCTGCTCTTTGGGTTCAACTTGTTTGGGGTTCTCTGTGCTTCCTGCACTTGTATTTCTGTTTCCTTCACCAAGTTAGGGAAATTTTCTGTCATTATTTTTTCAAATAGCTTTTCAGTGTCTTTCTCTCTCTCTTTTCTTTCTGGCACCCTTATGATGCAAATGTTGGCATGCTTGAAATTGTCCTAGAGGCTCTTATACTATCCTCATTTTTAAAAATTCTTTTTTCTTTTTGCTGTTCTGATTGGCTGTTTTCTGCTTCCTTATATTCCAAATCGATGGTTTGCTTCTTGGTTTTACCTACTCTACTATTGATTCCCTGTAAATTATTCTTTATTTCAGTTAGTGCATCTTTCATTTCTGACTGGTCCTTTTTGATGTTGTTGATGTTCTCACTAAGTTCCTTGGAGGTCTCCTTAAGTTCCTTGAAGGTCTCACTAAGTCCCTTGAATGTCTCACCAAGTTCCTTGAGCAACCTTATAAACTGTATTTTAAACTCTGCATCTGATTGATTGCTTATCTCCATTTTTTTTTGTTCTTTTCTTGGAGTTTTGTTTTTTTTCTTTCATTTGGGACATGTTTCTCTGTCTCCTCATTTTGGCTGCTTCCCTGTGATTGTTTCTATGTATTAGGTAGAGTTGCTATGTCTCCTAGGCTTTGTAGGGTGGCCTATTGTTGTAGGTGTCCTGTAGGATCCAGTGGCACAGTCTCCCTGATCACCCCAGCTGGGCCCTTGAGGTGCACCTCTAGTGTGGACTGTACACCCTTCTGTTGTAATTGAGTCTTGATTGCTTTTGGCATGTCAGTGGGAGGGATTTACTCAGGCTGATCAGCTGCAAGGACTGGCTGTGCCCACTGATCACTGGCCTCTGACTACCTTGGAGGATCAGCTGTGTAGGGGCCCACCACACAGAGCAAGACTTACTTCGAGAGATTTCCAAAATGGCGGTGGAGTGAATGGAAGCTACCCAGACCATCTCCCAGGACCAAACTGGAATTACAACTAAAATAAAGACAAATTGTTCAGGAAAAGCAACAGAAAAGCAGCTTGCGAGGACCATACAACCAGGGACACTGAATCGATCCTGGTAGGATTGCGGAGGCGTGAGAGGGGGGCTGGGAGCCCACGGACAGCAGCGGCCTTAGCCGTGAGCAGCGCACCACCCTTGGGGTTAAAGTCCCAAGCCCGCTCCACAGTGCAGAGTCTGGACAGAGCACTAAAATAGCCACAGCCACTCACCTTGGGCCCCGGCAGATGGAGGGCAGACTGGACTGGAACTGTGTGGGGACACTCGGGATTCGGAGGGCGCTCAGAGCTTTTGCTGAGTTTCGGCCAAGCAGGACAGGTGGCCGTCTTACTCCATCCCAGGGCTCTGGGGAGAGGCGGCAGCCCCTCCTTCGGAGATCCAGCCACACCCTGGTGGGCAATGGAAATGCAAATTGAGGCTCATTAACTACCAGTATCTGCCCTACCCTTGGGAAATCCTCTCACGCTGAACACCTGAGGGAAGTTTTCATTCAACTGAAAACCCAAGGCTCTTCAAGCAACAACAACTAATAGCCTCTAGTAAAAAAGCTAGAGGATAACTTAACCTTTTCTGGGCTTGCAAATATACCCTGGAAAGTAAGACTCCATGATGGTGTTTAACGTGGTTCCTCCCACGCTCATCCAAACCAAGTAGAGGGAGCCAAAAACAGCAGAACACCAACATCCACAGGGAAAATTTGGCAGGCTCCAAAACTCACTGAGATAGCCAAAATGGTGAAACAAAGAAACAGATCCCAAATGAAAGAACAAGAGACCTCTACCAAAGATGAGATAAATGAAATGGAGTGAAGCAAGTTAACAGAGCTAGAATTCAGAGCCATTATCTTGAGGAAGCTCAACAGCATGAGTAAGGACATCAACACCATGAGCAAAGACATCAACACCATGAGCAAAGACATAGAAACATTGAAAACCAACCAAGTGGAAATTAAGAAGCACCAAGAAGAAATGAAGAATGACATAGCAGAAATGAAGAACACATTGGAAGGACTAAACAGCAGAGTAGAGGAAGCTGAGGACCGGATTAGTGAATTAGAAGACAGGGTAGAAAAACTCAACCAATCAGAAAACCAAAAGGAAAAAAACAATGAAAAAACAAGAAGACAGCTTAAGAGAACTGTGGGACAACTGGAAACGTAATAATATTCGCATCATTGGAGTCCCTGAAGAAGAAGAAAATGAGCAAGGGTTAGAGAATATATTTGAAGAAATAGTGAGAGAAAACTTCCCTAATTTGGTGAAGAAATAAGGCATTCAAGTTCAAGAAGCACAGAGAGTCCCAAGTAAGAAGAACCCAAACAGGCCCACACCAAGACACATAGTAGTTAAAATGCCAAAAATTAAAGACAAAGAGAGAATCCTAAAGGCAGCAAGAGATAAGCAACAGGTTACCTACAAAGGAACCCCAATAAGGCTATCAGCTGACTTCTCAACAGAAACACTACAGGCCAGAAGGGAATGGCATGAAGCAATCAAGGTCATGAAAAACAAGGATCTGAATCCAAGACTACTCTACCCAGCAAGGCTATCATTCAAAATAGAAGGTCAAATAAAGAGCTCTTCAAACAAAAAAAGGCTAAGGGAATACATTAGCACCAAACCAGCACTGCAAGAAATGTTAAAAGGACTGCTGGAATTAGTAGAAGAAATAGGAAGGAAAATAGAACCACACTGAACAAAAATGGCAATAAATAAGTACATATCAATAATCACCTTAAATGTAAATGGATTGAATGCTCTGATAAAAAGACACAGAGTAGCGGATTGGATAAGAAAGCATGACCCATATATATGTTGTTTACAAGAGACCCACCTCACAACAAAAGACTCACATAGGCTGAAAGTGAAGGGATGGAAAAAAATCTTCCAAGCAAACGGGAAGGAAAAAACAGCTGGGGTAGCAATACTCATATCTGATAAAATAGATTTCAAAAGGAAGGCCATAACTAGAGACAAAGAAGGTCACTACATAATATTGAAAGGATCTATCCAACAGGAAGATATAACCTTGGTAAACATATATGCACCCAATATAGGAGCACCAAAATATATTAAAAATCTTCTGGAGGACTTCAAAGGAGAAATCGGCAGCAATACAATCATAGCAGGGGACTTCAACACCCCGCTGACATCACTGGATAGAACCTCTAGACAAAAAATTAACAAGGAAACAGAGACTCTAAATGAAGCACTAGACCAAATGGATTTAATAGATATTTACAGAGAATTACACCCCAAAATTACAGAATTCACATTCTTCTCAAGTACACATGAGACATTCTCAAAGATAGACCACATGTTAGGACACAAACTAAGTCTCTATAAGTTCAAGAAGATTGAAATTATATCAAGCATCTTCTTATATCACAATGGCATGAAACTAGAAATCAATTGCAACAACAACATGCAAAGACATTTGAACACTTGGAGGCTAAATAACATGTTTTTAAACAACAAATGGGTTACTGAGGAGATCAAGAAAGAAATTAAAAACTTCCTGGAAATCAACGAAAATGAACACACAACAACACAAAATCTATGGGATGCAGCAAAAGCAGTTCTGAGAGGGAAGTTCATAGCACTCCAGGCCTACCTCAAGAAACAAGAAAAATTTATAATAGACTATCTAACCTCACAACTTAAAGAACTAGAAAGCAAACCAAAAGAAAACCCCAGATCAAGTAGAAGGAAGGAAATAGTAAAGATCAGAGCAGAAATAAATGACATAGAGACCAGAAAAACAATTCAAAGGATCAATGAAACAAAGAGCTGGTTTTTTGAAAAGATAAACAAGATTGATGGACTCTTAGCTAGACTCACCAAGAAACAAAGAGAGAGAACCCAAATACCCAAAATCAGACATGAAAGAGGAGACGTAACAACTGACACCACAGAAATACAAAGGATCATTAGCAAATACTATGAACATTTATATGGCAACAAATTCGACGATCTAAGTGAAATGGACAAATTTCTAGAAACACATAGTCTCCCAAAACTGGACTGGGAAGAGAGAGAAAACTTGAACAGACCAATAACAACGAAGGAAATTGAAGATGTAATCAAGACTCTCCCAGAAAACAAAAGCCCAGGCCCAGATGGCTTCATGGGGGAGTTTTACTGAACATTCAAAGAAGAACTAACACCCATTCTCCTCAAACTATTTCAAAAAATTCAAGAAGAAGGAAGACTTCCAAACTCGTTTTATGAGGCCAGCATAATCCTAATTCCAAAACCAGAAAAAGACACTACAAAAAGACACTACAGGCCAATATCCCTGATGAACATAGACACCAAAATCCTAAACAAAATACTAGCAAATCAGATCCAGCAATACATCAAAAAAATTATTCACCATGACTAAGTGGGATTCATCCCAAGGATGCAAGGCTGGTTCAATATTTGCAAATCAATAAATGTGATACACCACATAAACAAAATGAAAGATAAAAACCACATGATCATATCAATAGACGCTGAAAAAGCATTTGACAAAATCCAGCACCCATTTCTGATAAAAATGCTCAGCAATTTGGGAATAGAGGGATCATATCTTGATATAATAAAGGCCATATATGAAAAACCTACAGCCAACATCATACTCAATGGGCAAAAACTAAAAACATTTCCCTTAAGAACAGGAACAAGACAGGGATGCCCACTTTCGCCACTCTTATTTAACATAGTACTGGAAGTCTTAGCCACAGCAATTAGATAAGAAGAAAAAATAAAAAGAATCCAAATTGGAAAGGAAGAAGTGAAACTGTCATTATTTGCAGACGACATGATATTATATATAGAAAACACTAAAGACTCCATCAAAAATCTACTAGACTTAATAAATGAATTTGGCAAAGTAGAAGGATACAAAAGTAATGTCAAGAAATCTACGGCATTCTTATACACCAATGATGAACTCACAGAAAGAGGAACTAAAAAAACAATTCCATTTACCATCGTGGCAAAAAAATTAAGATACCTAGGAATAAACTTAACCAAAGAACTAAAGGACCTATTTGCAGAAAACTACAGGACATTGAAAAAAGAAATAGAGGAAGATATAAAAAAGTGGAAGCACATACCTTGTTCATGGATTGGAAGAATTAATATCATTAAAATGTCCATATTATCCAAAGCAATCTATAGATTCAATGCAATCCCCATCAAAATACCAGTGACATATTTCACAGAACTAGAACAAATACTTCAAAAGTTCATATGGAACCAAAAAAGACCCCGAATAGCCACAGCAATCTTGAAAAAGAAGAACAAAGTAGGTGGGATCACAATACCGGATATCAGGTTATACTACAAAGCTACTGTAATCAAAACAGCCTGGTACTGGCACAAGAACAGGCATATAGACCAGTGGAACAGAACAGAGAATCCGGAAATTGACCCAAGACATTATGCTCAATTAATATTCGACAAAGGTGGCAAGAGCATACAATGGAGTAAAGACAGCCTCTTTAATAAATAATGTTGGGAAAATTGGACAGCTACATGCAAAAAAATGAAACTAGACCATCAGCTTACACCATACACAAGAATAGACTCAAAATGGATAAAAGACTTAAATGTGACTCGTGAATCCATAAAAATCCTAGAAGAAAATGTAGGCAACAAAATTTTGGACATCATATGCAGCAGAATCTTCACTGATACATCACCTAAGGCAACAGAAACAAAGGGAAAAATGAACCCATGGGACTACATCAAACTCAAAAGCTTCTGCACAGCAAAAGAAACAACCATCAAAATGGAAAGGGAACCCACTCTATGGGAGAACATAATTGCCAATGATACATTCAGATAAGGGGTTAATCTCCAAAATATATAGAGTGCTCATACAACTCAACAAAAGGAAGACAAAGAACCCAATTAAAAAATGGGCAGAGGAACTAAATAGACACCTCTCCAAACAGGACATACAAATGGCCAAGAGACATATGAAGAAATGTTCAACATCACTAATCATCAGAGAGATGCAAATTAAAACAACAAGGAGGTATTACCTCACACATGTCAGAATGGCTGCCCTCAACAAATCATCAAACAACAAGTGTTGGCGAGGGTGTGGCGAAAAGCAGACTCTAGTACACTGCTGGTGGGAATGCAGCTGGTGCAGCTACTGTGGAAAACACTATGGTATTACCTCAAAAAATTAAAAATTGAAATGCCATTTGACCCAGTGATCCCACTTCTAGGAACATACCCTAAGAAACCTGAAACACCAGTCAGAAAGAATACATGTACCCCCATGTTCATAGCAGCACTATTTACAATAGCTAAGATCTGGAAACACCCCAAGTGTCCATCAATAGACGAATGGATAAAAAAGCTGTGGTACATATACACAATGGAGTACTATGCAGCTGCAAGAAAGAAAGATCTCTTATCCTTTGAGACGACATGGAGGGACCTCGAGAGTATTATCCTAATCGAAACAAGCCAAGCAGAGAAAGACAAATATCACATGATCTCACTTATTTGTGGAATATAATGAACATAGTCTGAGGTACAGGGTAGACCCAGAGATGTGAAAATAGGGTACAGACTGACAACCCTCAGAAGAGGGGGTGAGGGTGGAGGGAAGAGATAAACCACAGAACTTATGCGCATGTAAGCATAACTGATGGACATGGACAACAAAGCTGGGGATGGGGTGGGGGATGGGGAGGAGGGTGTCAATGGGGAAAAAAGGAGAAACATCTGTAACAAAAATAAATTAATAAAAAATTATAATAAAAAAGACTTACTTCATCAGGGCTCTGTACCCACTGAGTCCACTCATTGAGTGTGTCACTTGTGGAGGTGGTTGGGTAGTGGTGTTTCGATGTGGTCTGAAGCTGTCCACTAGGTGTGCTGGCTCTGGGGCAAGGTCAGCCACTGCCTGTGTTCTATCCAGGGCCACCCAGCATAAGCTACAAAGAGATCTGTAGATGGCTGCTTCTTGTGCTGGGCTTGGAGGTGTCCGGGAAAAGCCAAGTTGTGAACCAAGGATGGTTGCTTCTAGTGTCAGGCCTGGGGAGATTTAAAGAGAGGTGTGGGGCTCGCTGAGACCCGATGCTGCTTGTTTCAGAAATTTTAGGAAACTCTGAAGTAGGATCCAAGACAGGCCAATCCTATGGTAAAGCCTTTGGAAACAGCTTGGGTGGGCCCGAACATTGGTTGGGCAGGGGATGGGGGGGAGGCTCAGGGAATCACCAGGATGGGGCAAACAGTGTGAGCCAGGTTACTGGAGTCCTAGATATGGTGGCCATCTGCCCCTCCCAGGGAAGGGCTCACCAAAGGAACATCAGCCTCCGCCAGCACCTCTGTCCAGGAGAAAGCTGCCCCTCCAGCTTTCTTCACGAGGACAAACAGCTCAGTTCTTCCCTATATTTCTCTGGCACTCCTCAAGCTGCCTCCCCTCTGAGCTCAGAGGGAGCAAGTCGGAGTAAGTCCATGTGCAGGCCCTTTAAGAGGAGCTGCCTGGGGCTTCCACAGCCGCAGCCTCCCTCTGCCTCAGTTCCCGCTGGTTTTTCCAGCCAGAAGTGATGGGGACTTCTCTTCCTGGCACTGGGACCCTGAGCTGGGTGCCTTGTGTGGGACGGGGACCCCTCAGTCTTCAGGGAGGACCTTCCTAGCCGAGAGGTCCCTCCTGATTTTTATCCGCCACACATGGGTGTGAGATCAGCCCGTCCTTGCCTCCGCCCCTCCTACCAGTCTCCGTGTGGCTGTTTCTTTAATTTTGTAGTTGTAGGACTTCCATTCAGCTCGAGTTCAGGTGGTTCTGACTGATGGTTGTGTTGTAGTTTATTTGTGATGTTGATGTGGTTGAGGGAGGACGAGATACCGCGTTTACGTCTGCCGCCATCTTGACCGGACTCCTCCCTGAAGGGCTTTCTTTACAGTGTCCAGTGTTGCACAGAATAAATGAGCATTCAGTTCTTCAAACTGGGCATGGATAGTGGAGGTATAGAAGTTGATTCCTTCATAGAGTGATTCAACCTCAATACTGGCCTGGGTGCTGGAAGAGAGAGTACAGTTAGCATGTTCACCAGTGGTACAGAGGCGATGGACAGCCCTCTTGTTCTCACTGATATCCTTCTTATGCCTGTACTTGAACTCTGCAACAAATGGTTGACCATTCAGTTGTCAAAGTCTTTTCCACCTAAGTGGCTATCTGCAGCTGTAGATTTAACCTCATAGATAAGATTCCATCTTCAATAGTGAGGTGTAAAAATCAAAAGTGTCATCTCTTTAGTCAAAGATCAGCTCATTTTTTTCAGCTCCAACCTTTTTTGTTTAAGCTATAAGCAATAGCAACAGAAGTTGGATCCTTGATGATTCTAAGTTCATGGAGACCAGTAATGATTCCAGTGATGCAGAGAGTTATTAAAGTAGGTGATACTGTGACAACAGCATTGGTAACAATCTTCCCAATGTAGGCTTCTGTTATTTTCTTCATCTTTGTGAAAATTAAAAATAACAGCTTTTCTAGGTAGAATCCTTTTGTCTATCCCTTGTGTTCTATTTGAACCTGCCTGCATCATTCACCATTATTCAGGGCTAAGTTTTATATCAGGCTCTTGTTTAGGGGAGCTATTAATTATTGTACAATCTCTTTTTTCAAAAATTGTTGACAGTATTACAGATCTCTCCCATTTTATTCCCCTTTGCTTTCCTCCACCCAGCCCACACCCCACCCCAGGCCATAACCACATTATTGTACTATGGCCATGGGCTATGCATAGATGCGTATATATATTTTTTGGTTAATGTCTTCCAGTCCCTTTCACCCCATACTCTCTGAGATCTGTCAGTGTGTTTCATGTATCCATGCCTCTGGTTTTATATTGTTCATCAGTTTATTTTGTTCAAGAGATTCCACATATTAGTGAGATCATATGATATTTTCTTTATTTGACTGACTTATTTTGCTTAGCATAATAATAATTTCCCTCTCCATGCATGCTATTGCAAAGGGTAAGAGTTCCTTCTCCTTCTCCTTCTCCTCCTCCCTCTCCTCCTTCTCCTCCCCCTCCTCCTCCTCCTCCTCCTCCTCCTTTTCTTCTTCTTCTTCTTCTTCTTCTTCTTCTTCTTCTTCTTCTTCTTCTTCTTCTTCTTCTTCTTCATCAGACAGAGTGAGAAGGGGAGAGAGAGAGAGAGAGAGAAACATTGATATGAGAGAGACACATCAATTGATGCCTCCCACATGACCCCAACCAGGGCCTGGAACCGAACTGCAACTGAGGTACGTGCCCTTGACTGGAATCAAACCCGTGACTCTTTCTTCTGCAGGCTGAAGCTCTGTGTTCTGTTCCATTGATTTTTATGTCTGTTCTTGTGCCAGCAGTAGGCTGTTTTGATTTCTGCAGTATAGTTTTATTTGGGGTATTGTGATCCCTACAACTTTGTCTCACTACAATTTGTTCTCAATATTGCTGAGGCTACTCAGGGTCATTTTTGGTTCCATATAAATTTTTGGAATATTTTTTCTAGTTATGTGAAATATGCCATTGGTATTTTAATAGGAATTGCATTAAATCTATAGATTACTTTGGTTAGTATGGACATTTTAATGATGTTAATTCTTCCTATCCATTAACATGATATCTGCTTCCACTTGTTTGTATTTTTCTCTATTTCTTTTCTCAGTGTTTTATTGTTTTTTGAGTATAGGATTTTTTACGTCCTTAATAAAGTTTATTCCAGGTATCTTATTTTGTTGTTGCAATAGTGAATGGGATTGTTTCATTAGTTTCTCTGTCTGAGATTTTATTATTGGTGTATAAAAATGCCATTGATTTCTGGAATTTGATTTAGTATCGTGCAATTTTACCAAATTCATTTATTAGATTTAGTAGTTTTCTTGGTGAAGTCTTCAGGGTTTTCTGTATATAATATCATGTCATCTGCAAATAATGACAGTTTTACTTTCTCCTTTGCAATTTGGATGCCTTTTATTTCTTCTTCATGTCTGATTGCTATGGCTAGAACTTTCAGTTGAATAAGAGTGGTGAGAAGGGACATCCCTGTCTTGTTCCTGTTCTTAGGGGAAATACTTTTAGTTTTTGCCCATTGTGTGACGATGGCTTAGGTTTTTCATATATGGCCTTTATTATGTTGAGGTACAATCCCTCTATTCCCACTTTGTTGGAAGTTTTTATCGTAAATGGGTGGTAGATTTTATAGAATGCTTTTTCTTCACCTACTGATATGATCATGTGTTGTTCTTTTTAATCCTCACCTGAAGATATTTTTCCATTGATTTTTTTTAGATAGAGTGGGAGGGAGAGAGGGTGGAAGAGAGAGAGAGAGAGAGAGAGAGAGAGAGAGAGAGGGAGAGAGAGAGGTTGATGTGAGAAAGACACATTGATTGGTTGCCTCTCCATGACCCCAACTGGGGCTGGGGATGGAACCCACAACCAAGCTATGTGCCCTGGACTGGGAATAGAACCCACAACTCTTTGATATATGGGCTGATGTTCTACCCACTGAGATAAACCAGCCAGGGTTGATCATGTGATTTTTATCTTTCATTTTGTTTATGTGATGTATCACATTTATTGCTTTGTGGATATTGTGCCAAGCTTGCATGCCCAGAATAAATTCCGCTTGATGATAGTGTATGCTTTTTTTTTAACGTATTGCTGGATCTGATTTCCTAACATTTTGTTGAGGATTTTAGCATATATATTCATGAAAGATATTGGCCTATAATTTTCTTTCTTTGATGAGTCTTTATCTGATTTTGGTATTAGGATAATATTGGCCTTGTAAAAAGAGCTAGGATGTCTTCCCTCCTCTTCAATTTTTGGAATAACTTGAGGAGGATAGGTATGAGATCTTCTTTGAATGTGTGGTAAAATTCACCTGTGAAGCCATTCTGTCCAGGACTTTTTTTTGCTGGAATTTTTTAAATTTCTTATTATTGCTTAATTTCATTAGTTGTTATTGGTCTACTCAGGTGTTCTGCTTCTTCTTGGTTCAATTTTGGAAGATTGTATGTTTCTAGAAATTTGTCCATTTCACCCAGGTTGTCTATTCTGTTGGCCCATTGTTGTTTGTAATACTTTCTTTCAATCATTTGTATTTCTGTGATGTCTGTTTTTACCTCTCCTTTTTCATTTCTGATTCTATTTATTTGGGTTCACTCTCTTTGTTTCTTGATGAGTCTGGTTAAAGGTTCATCAGTCTTGTTTATCCTTTCAAAGAACCAACTTTTGGTTTTATTGTTCTTTTGTATTGTTTATTTAGTTTCTATGTCATTTATTTCTTCTCTCATTTTTTATTATTTCCTTCCTTCTATTTACTCTGGGCTTTTCCTACTGTTCTTTTTCCAATTCTATTAGATTCAGGGTTAGATTTTTTTACTAGAGATATTTCTTAGTTCTTGCGGTAGGCCTGTAAAGCTATGAACTTCCCTGTCAGGACTGCTTTCACTATATCCCATAGATTTTGTGTGGTTGTGTGTTCACTTTCATTTGTTTCCAGGTAATTTTTAAATTTTTCTTGATCTCATTGGTAATTTATTCATTGTCTAATAACATGCTATTTAGCCTCCATTGTTTGAATATGTTTGAGTTTTTTAGTCATGGTTGATTCCTAGTTTCATGTCGTTGTGTTCAGAGAAGATGTTTTATATGATTCCAGTCCTCTTTAATTTATTGAGACTTCTTTTGTGTCCTAACATGTGGTCTCTCTTTGTGAATATTCCATGTGCACCTAAGAAGAATGTATGTTCTGCTGCTTTGGGATAAAATGTTTTATAGATATTAATTAAATCCATTTGGTCTAGTGTGTTGTTTAAAGTTCCTCTTACCTTGATGACATTTTGTCTGGAAGATCTACCCATTGTTGACAGTGGGGTGTTAAATTCCCCTACTATGACTGTATTGCTGTTAAGCTCTCCCTTAAAGTCCACCCCCAATTTTTTCATATATTTAGGTTCTCCTATATTGGATGCATATATGTTTGTAAAGGTTCTATCCTCTTTTTGGATTAATCCTTTTATTATTATGTGGTGACCTTCTTTGTCTCTTGTTATGGCCTTTGTTTTGAAGTCTATTTTTCATATATAAATATTGCTAACCCAGCTTTTTAAAATTTTTATTTGTATGGAATATTTTTTCCATCCCTTCACTTTCAGTCTGTGTGTATCTTTTGTTCTGAGGTGGATCTCTTGTAGACAGCATATATATGAGTCATGTTTTCTCATCTATTCAGCTACCCTATGTCTTTTGATTGGAACATTTAATCAATTTACACATAAGGCTATTATTGATAGGTATTATACTTATGTATTGTCATTTTTTCACATTATGGTCCTCTCTTTTTCTTTATCTCTTCTTCTTAAAGCAGTCCCTTTGGCTGGCTTGGTGGTAATGAATGCCTCTAGTCTTCTTTGGTCTGGGAAACTCTTTAGTTTGATTTCAATTTTAAATGATACCTTGCTGGATAGAGCAGTCTTAGTTGCAGGTTTTTGCTTTTCATTACTTTGAGTACTTCATGCCAATCACTTCTGGCCTGAAGTGTTTCTTTTAAGAGATCAGCTGACAGCCTTATGGGAACTCCCTTGTAGGTGACTGACTGTTTCTCTCTTGCTGCCTTTAAGTTTCTCTCTTTGTGTTTGATCTTGGCCATTTTAATTATGATGTGTCTTGGTGTGGGTCTTTTTATGTTTCTCTTGTTTGAGACAATCTGTGCTTCCTGAGCTTGTGTGACTTTTTTTTTTTTACCAGGCTAGGGAAGTTTTCTGTCATATTTCTTAAAACAGGTTCTCAATCCCTTGCTTGCTTTCTTTTCATTCTGGTACCCCTATGATGCAGATGTTGTTACATTTCATATTGTCCCAAAGTTTCCTTAAATCAGGGATGGTTGAACAACCCAAGGGCCATTTGGATATTTATAACATCATTTGCAAGCCATACAAAATTATAACATAAAAATCAGCTTGATATATTTGGTCGGACTAATTTGGTGAGGCATGTGATGTTAGCTGGTGTTGATTTCTTGGGCCTTATATGGCCCATGGGCCAGATGTTCCCCACCCCTGCCTTAAACTGTCCTCCTGCTTTTTAATTATTTTGTCTTTTCTTCTGTTCTTATAGAGTGATTTTTTTCTATTTTGTCTTCTAATTCACTGATTTGATCCTCTGCCTCATCCAGTTGACTGGCAATTTCTTCCAGTGTATTCTGTATTTCAGATATGACATTTTTCATTTCTGCCTGATTATTATTATTTTTAAAAAAATGTTTTTATTGATTGATCTAGAGAGAGATGAAGGGAGAGAGATATAGAAACATCAATGTGAGAGAGAAACATCAATTGGCTGCATCTTCCAAGGTCCCCCACTGGGGATCAAGCCCACAACCTGAGTATGTGCCCTGAGCGGGAATTGAACTGGGACCTCTCAGTCCATGGGATGACTCTCAATCCACTGAGCCACTGGCCAGGCCTCCCTGATTCTTTTTTATTGTCTCTATATCCTTCTTCATGGTGTTGTTGCTCTTACTAAGTTCCTTGAGTATCCTTATAACCATTACTTTGAACTCTAGCTCATAAATTGCTTGTCTCCATTTCATTTCATTCAGCACTTTTTCTGGAGTTTCCTCCTGTTCTTTCATATGGGGCCTGTTTCTTTGTCTCCCCGTTTTGGTTGTCTCCTTGTGTGTGTGTGTGTGTGTGTGTGTGTGTGTGTGTGTGTGTGTGTGTTTCTATGTTTTAGAAAAAACTGCTATGACTATCAGTCTTGGTGGGGTGACCTTCTGTTGTAGATGTCCTGTGGCCTCTAGTGGTGCAGTCTCCTTGATCTCCTGAGCTGGGCACTCTAGGGATATCTCTTGTGTGGCTTGTTTGGACCCTCCTATTGTAATTGGGTCTTGATTGCTGATGGCTCTTTATGGTTGATCGACCCTCAGGCTTGTTGACTATGAGGCTCAACCCTGGCTATGATGTGCAATCTATTGTGCAGGTGCAGTCTCCAGGTATCACTATGTATTCACTGTTTGTGTCTGTGTCTACTAGACCTGTGTCTTCATAGGAGGGACCAATCTGTGTAAATGGGTTGGCTTCTTTTAGCTTAGAGCTAGGGCAGATCTGTGGTCAGTCTGAGGCTCCCTGAAGTCTGTCTCTTCCTGTCAGCTGCTCCACCTCCTCCCTGAGGTTGCCTGGTATTCATCCAGTGCCTTCTGAAGAGAGTCTTTAGGGTGGACCCAGGCTAGCCTAGCTTGGGCTAGTGGGCCACCTACTTAGAGATTACACAGTCAGGCACTTGATGAGGGAAAATTGGTCTCTGCTTCAAAGCCAAATTTCTCAGTCTCTATTAGATACTCCAAATCTAGTTCCCCCTAAGGTGGCCTGCTGTAGGTTCAGGTTGGGTACAGCCTGCAGTCTTCTCTGCAGGAGCACTTTGAGCTGCCCTGGGCTCAGTGGGATTGGTCAAAAGAGTCTCAGATTGGGATTTTTGCCAGCACAGCCCATAGGAGGAGGCTAAGCACTTCCTCCTGGTGCTGGACAATAGCCTATAAGAGTCTCACACTTGGACTCTCCTGCTCTGAGCCACAGAACTGTGCCCAGTGGGTATATCCAGGTCTTCACAGAACTGAACCAAACAGTCTCCTGTAGGGGGGTGGTGTTTCCAGCCTGCAGGAAGTGGGGCAGTCTCTACCTCGCCTTCTCAGGACTGATTGGCTGAACTCACAGGGAGCTCAGATCAGCCTTCCCATAATGCAGTCACAAAGCCCAGCACTCACTTGTCTGTCTCCTCAAAGGAAGCCTCCCTGGGAAATACAGTCCAAAAATCCCAGCCCTGCATGGAACTGGCACCTCATTCCACAGGTCCAAGCAGGAGGTGTTACGAAACCAGCCCTATGCAGGACTCCGATCTCTCCACGCAGCTGGACTCAGCAAAGTGGGGGCCAAGATTCCCAGCTCCCCTCATGCTCTCAACTCTCCATAGTGTGGGCCAAAAATCTCTGATCTGCCCTGTTCCTCCATGCTGCTAACCGCACAGGATGAGCAGTCTGGGAGGCTCCACAGGTGGTGGGAGGGGTTCTAACCTCACACTCCAGGTAGGAGAATCCTTTCCCCTTTCCCCAAGCCAAACAGTTTAGTCACTAACTGGGGCTCTGCACAATGCCTTTGAGAAAGAGCAGGTGTGTGGGGCGATCCCTCAAAATCACTGCTGGCTACTGCCCAGGGGCTCTTCTGCCAGACCCAATCACCACAGCACAACCTTTTCAGTAGTCAGAGCTCAGAGAAATCTTCTCTGGCTGGGGCTGCTAACAATAGGAGCGCTCCTTCACTGGGAAGGTGCGGCCCCAGTCTCTCAGGCAGACAGAATTCCCCTGGTTCCCTCTGCCCAGTGCTATGCAGGCTCTTCGTCCAGTGTCTGCTGCTCTGGGTTTTGTACCCTGCATGGATTTGAGACCCCTCACTCCCAAGGGTAGGGAGCATTGCAGCTGATATCACTCGGCCCCTCAGGCCAGCACCTGCTCCAGGGGGGATCCCCCTTTCTGCGACTCCACTTCTTTTACCAGTATCTACTTTGTTTCTTCACTGCTCCTTAGATATATGTCCAAATAGCTGCACTTTTCTTGATTTTCAAGTTGATTGCACAGTATTTTAGCTGTAAATCCAGTCCCTGGCTGGGAGCAAGGGCATGTAGCCTCCAGTTATTTTACAGCCATCTTGCGTCCCTTTATTTTTATTTATTTATTTTTTTATTGAATTTATTGGGGGACATTGGTTAATAAACTTATATAGCTTTCAGGTGCACAATTGTGGAATACATCATTTACATATTGGATTGCGTCTTTGACACCTCCCTTCATCTTAGTCCTGGGACTAGTGCCTGGATACTCAAGATCCGTGACAGACTCCCTCTCACAGCACAGGGCTGTAAGGGCCTGGATGATCTTCAATGGGGTTGTAGAAGTCAGAGGAATATTTTCATCTGTCCATAGAGAATAATAGCCATACTTCCAGCTATAATGAGGTAAATGGGACTAGATATGCCTTCCTGGAATAAAAAAATAAATAAAATCAGACAAAATTTCTTTAAAAAACAGTTTCAGGCATGAAACAATAGCCAGCACAGGGTTGTGATCCTGCAGCAAAGAGAAACAATACCATTTCCCCAACCTACTGAGTTGAGACTATTTCTAGATTGCGGAGCAGAGAGGACAATCCCATGGGCAGAGCTGCCTTATTAAGATGAAGAGACAGAGATCAGAGTTCAGGAAGGCTGAAGTGGTTAGAATTTTTGGAGCAGAATACCAGAGAAAAAGGAAGCCAGGCAAAGAGAGCTCCAGAAATCTACACAGGGATTCTCTTGAACTGGTTGCTGAATGCTGTGCTACATCTGAGGTCAGGCAAAGCACTAAAGGGAGCTGTGAGCTGGACAGGGCTCACACAGGACTGAATGACATTAGAGTTCCAGACAGTCAGAGTGGAGATACCTTGTTTTTCAGTAGAGAGTCCAGAAAGATTATGACAGGAATAGGACTGAGCTAGCTTTAACAGTAAAGGCTACTCTAGACTTGCTCTATATCCAGTGGAAATAGCCTTTTAAAAAAAAGTGAAATTAATTGTCAATAAAGAGCACAATGGTAAGTTTAACCCTAATCGTATCAGTGCTGTCCAATACAGTAGGTACTCGCCACACGTAAGTATCTGGACTATTGTTAGTGCAGCTGAGAAACTAAATTAAAAAAAAATTTTTTTTTACTTTTAATTAATTTAAATTTGAAAACAGATACTTCAACTTTTGCAAATCTTTCAAGTATGCTTAGAACACCTTGAGTATGTGAACCTACTTTTTCAACTATAAATTTTATGAAATTTAAATACAACTCAACTATTTTCTGAAAAATATTTAGTGTCTAAATTGAGATATGCTTTAAGTATAAATGCATCCTAGATTTTGAAGACTTGATATGAAATGATGTAAATGATCTTGTTAATAAGCTTGGAAATAATATTTTCGATAAATTGTAAGAAATACATTGTTAATATTAACTTCCAATGTTCATTTTTATTTAAAAATTTTTAAAATATGTTTTTTATTGATTTTTTTAAAGAGAGGGGAAAGGAGAGGGAAAGAGAGAGAGAAACATTGATGAGAGAGAGACATCTATCAGCTTCCTCCGGCATGTCCCCTGTCAGGGATCAGGCTCGCAAGCTGAGCATCTGCCTTGGCTGGGGATCGAGCCAGCGACCTCTTGGTGCATAAGATGACGCTCAACCTATTGAGCCACACAGGCCAGAGCAGTATTTTTAAATGTAGATACTATATAGTTTAAAATTACATATGTGCCTTACATTTTATTTTAATTGGAAAGTATTGACCCAAACCATCTAGTTAAAAGATGGAAATCACTCGACTAAATAAAAAGTAAGATCCATTTAAACTTTCTGTAAGAAATCCACTTGATTTTATATAGAGATTAAAAGTGAAAGAATGGGGGAAGGTATGCTATGTACACATTAGTCATAAGAAAGCTAAAGTGGCGATATTGTTATTAGAGAAAGAAGAATTGAGGACAAGAAATATCACCAGGATAAAGAGGGACATTTTATATTGACAAAAATGGTCAGTTCAACAAGAAGACAGAAAATTCTGATATATGTATGTGTCTTATACCAGAAAACAAAATAGAGGATACTGACAAAACTGAAAAGGAGAAATAGACTAATGCACAATTATACTTTAAAATTTCAAACTCCTTTCTTAGTAATTGCTGAAACAAGTAGACAGAAAATCAGAAAGGATTTTGAAGGCCTCAATAATATCAACAGCTAATTTGACCTAACTGATATTATAGAACATTCCACCCAACAATAGTAGGATATACATTTTTATAAGTATACATAATACATTTACTGAGATAGACCATATGCTGGGCAAGGAAGCAAGGCTCAATAGACTTAAATGGATTAAAATGATAGAAAGTCATGTTCTTTGACCGCAATGGAATTGAACTAGAAATATCCCCAAATACCTAGAAATTAAATATCACATTTAAATAGCCCATGGATCAAAGAAGAAATAACAAGGAAAATTACAAAATGTTTGAACTGAATAATTAACATCCATGAGATACAGCTAAAGCAGTCTCTAGAGGAAATTTTAGTTTTGCATTTTATTCATATTATTTTGAATTGGGTTCAAAGATTTTTTTAAATTTTGTTTATCATTCTCACCTGAGGACATTTTTCCATTTTTTTGTTCAGATAGAGTGGGAGGGAAAGAGAGGAAGAGAGAGAGAGAGAAACATTGACGCGAAAGGTACACATCGAGTGGCTGCCTCCTGCACGACCCAACCAGGGCCGGGGACATACCACAACCAAGATACGTGCCCTTAGCGGGTACCAAACCCGGGTCTCCCTGGACCAAAGGCCGATGCTCTAACCACTGAGCCAAACTGGCCAGGGTGGGTTCAAAGATTTTTTAATGATAGGCTAAAAAATACAAATAGTACATTTTATTCCCTTTATTTAAAATTGAGTTTGAAGATTTTTTTTTTAATCCTCACCTGAGGATATTTATTTATTTTCAGATAGAGTGGGAGGGGAGAGAAAGAGAGAGAGAGAGAAATATTGATGTGAGAGAGACACATTGACTGGTTACCTCCTGCATGACCTGGACCTGGGCCAGAGACCAAAACCCGACTGAGGTATGTGCCCTTGACTGGAATGGAACCCGCGACTCTTTGGTCCACGGGCCAATGCTCTATCAGCTGAGCCACACCGGCCAGGGCTAGTTTGAAGATTTTTTAATGATAGATTTTTAAATAATAGTTATTGATATTGGAGAGAAGAATTGGTCAACTATTGTGAAATAGTTTATTTTGTTCACAAGCTCATCTAAAAGGGAAGGTTCTGATAGTCCCAAAGTTAAATTATTTTCTGATGTTCAATATTATTTTATATTAGTTTCAGGTGTACAGCATAGTGGTTAGACATTATATAACTTACTAAGTGATAACCCCACTAAATCTAGTACCCATCTGCCACCCTATATAATTATTACAATATATATCTTTAAATCCTCACCCAAGGATATTTTTCCATTTATTTTCAGACAGAGTAGGAGGGAGGGAGGGAGAGATAGAGAGAGCAAGAGAAACATTGATATGAGAGAGACACAGCATTTGGCTGCCTCCCACATGACCCCGACCAGAGCCGGGGACTGGGCCGGGGACCGAACCACAACTGAGGTACGTGCCCTTGACCAGAATCAAACCTGTGACTCTTTGGTCTGCAGGCCAATGTTCTAATCACTGAGCCAAACCGGCCAGGGTTACAATATTATTGACTATATTCCCTAAGCTATACTTTACATTCTTGTGACTATTTTGTAACTACCAATTTGTACTTCTTTTTTTTAATTTAATTTTTTTTTATCCTCACTCAAGGACATTTTTCAATTTTTGTTCAGATAGAGTGGAAGGAAGAGAGAAAGAGAAGGAGAGAGAAAGAACAACATCGAGGTGAAAGGGACACATGGAGTGGCTGCCTCCCGCACGACCCCAACCAGGGCTGGGGACGAATCACAACTGAGGTACATGCCCTTGACTGGAATCAAACCCGAGACTCATTGTTCCGCTGGCTGACACTCTAACTGCTGAGCCAAATCTGCCAGGGCCAAATTTGTACTTCTTAATCCCTTCAACTTTTTCACCCATCCAACCCCTTTCCCATGTGGCAGCCATCAGTTTATTCTCCATGTCTATGAATCCGTTTCTGTTTTGCTTATTCATTTATTTAGTTCTTTAGATTCCATATATAAGTGAAATCATATGATATTATTTGTTCTCTGACTTATTTCACTTAGCATAATACCCTTCTAGAAGAAATTTATAGTGTTAAAAGTATAAATGCTTATATTAGGAAAGGAAAAATCTTCTACATCAAGAAACTGGCAAAAGAAGATCAAATTTAAAAAAAGGAAGGAAGGATGGAAGGATATAATTAAGAACAAAAGTCAAGGAAAGATTATTAGCAAACAATAAAATTCAATGAAATCAAAATACAGTGTTTTGAAAAGATTAATAAAATTGATAAATTTCTAGGTGAATTGATCAAGGAAGAAAGATAAAACACAAAATTCCAATATCGGGAGTGAGAGGACATTACTACAGACCCTTCAGACATTAAAAGAGTAATAACAAAATGGTCTAAACAAATCTATGCCAAAGTAAGAAGCTCAAAATATAGAGTTTATTGAATGAATTTAAGGTATAGCAAGAAGCAAAGGGAAAGAGTTGGTTTAGATGATCACACCAGGACAGTTTGCAAGCACACTATACAAATCCTGTATTGAACAGTGTTCATCTGTCCTGTTTCCTCTACCTTGTTGATCCTCTTTGCTCATTGCATGGTGTTAAAGACTAAAGTGCCCTTAAACAGGTGGTCTCAGTAATGTGTTATCTGAGACCAATATGCATACTAGTGGGGCAAGTGTACCGAGCATAGTTGTAGCTCTTTGGTGATCTAATGAGCAGCCATACATTTTACCCTTATTTCTTGGGCAAAAGATATATGATGCCAAAATGAATATTACCCATGGGTGGTCAATCCCATATATGAGTATTTCATATGCCTCATGCATATTTAGTGTATCATGAATATTTGGTCCTTCCATCACCTTTCCAGCCTTTTCTAACTTTTTCTCCCACAACATTAATAATAACAGTAATAATAATAATAGCTTTTCATTGAATGCCTTTGGGTTGGGCCAAGGCAAGGATGATTTATGTAAATTACTTCTTTTAATCCACACAGAAGTTCTATAAATAAAGCATCATTTCCATACTTTATGATTGAGGTATTAGAGTCTCGTTGGTGTGACTTCCTCTGAGCAAAGCCTTTGCTCATTTTGACTTTATTCCTAAGCATAAAGGTGAAGGACAGATACTCTGAGAAGGGATGTTTGTATGTTGAAAAAAAAGAATACCTTTACCTGTTTTTGTGCCTGTTGTTTACATAAAGTCCAATGTTGATGGAAGTCAGCAGTGCCAGAAATGCCAAAGCCATACCCACTGTGATGACTATTGTTTTGTTGAGCTCAGCAACTGAAATACAGATGTGCTCCATAAGTTTCACTGAAGAGAGTTGTTCCCACATTCACTTCTTGCTCAGTGAACCCCAAATCCTGTTCCCTCTAACAGTAATACATTGTAGATCCTCCCTCTACCTCCATTTCCCTCTCAAATTATGGTGAATTAGTAAGTTCAAGCCTCCATTTAAATATTATCTTACTCAGCTTACTTGCTCAGGAAATAAATTTAAGCAAATAAATGCATTTCTTCCACAAAAGAATAGCAATGTAACAGTTTGTAACAGAATTGAGAGTATTGACAAAAGAGTAGGTCAGCAAGTCAACTCATGGAGTTTAGATGGGGCTGAAGCTGGTAGCCTGGGATAGCATGAAAGAATCAAGGACCACAGCGATTCCACTTCTGGGAATTTATCTGAAGAAATCTGACACACTAAATGAAAGAATGTATGCACCCCTAATTTCATTGCAGAGTTACTTACAATAGCCAAGTTTTGGAAACAGCCCAAGTGTTCATCAGTAGATGAGTAGATATAAAACCTGTTGTACATTTACACAATGGAATACTACTCTGCTGTAAAAAGGAAGAACATTTTACTCTTTGTGACAGCATGGATGGACCTGGAGAACATTATGGTACAGGATATAAGCCAGTCGGAGAAAGACAAGAACCATATGATTTCACTCTATGTGGAATTTAATGAACAAACTGAACTATTAAGCAAAATAGAGACAGATTCATATAGAGCAGGCAGACAGCGCTGGTGGGGTAGAGTGGGGCTGGTATTTAAGGTGTGTGGAGGGATTGACTGAAAAAGAAAAGAAAGAGAGATTTCATGGACTTGGACAACAGGGTGGTGATTATGGCAAGGAATGGGGTTGGAAGTGGAGGAAGAGGGCATAGAGGGGATAAATGGTGATGAGAAAAAAACAAACAAAACAAAGATCAAGGGACCAGAGGTCTCCATGAGGCTGAAAAGCCTATGTAAAAAGAGGTCAAGTATAAACTTGGAAGAATTGGAAGTTGTGCTGAAAAAGGGAGACACTGGGATTTAATGTTTTAGAACTGAAACGTGGTCACTTTTCGATCAAGACCAAGGTCTGATAATGGTCATGGATGATTGAAGTGAAGTGGGTCCAAGCACTTTCCCTATTCCTGGAACACAGGTTGCCTTTCCCTTTACCATTCTTTCTGGCCAATTTCTACTCACTCTTCATCATTAGGTGCAATATTATCTCAAAGAAGCCTCTGTTGAGAAAAAGTCCCTAAAATATGAAAATAAGGCAAAAACAAATTCCATGTCTTTTAAATATCATGCTACAATATTATTTAATAAAGTTATCTAAGGATTATCTGACACCTGACTTAGGAAAATAAAACTGTATTATGGTTTTATTGACCTATAGTACATTAACTTAGCAGTCTTATTTTAAGATTGATTTTTTTCAACTGATTGAATCAGGTTTGTTATTTGCTCTTTCTCTCACTTATGAGTTAATAAAATTATGACACCTGATTTCTATGTATTATTATAAGAGTTTTGTTTCTAATATTTTGAAAATGGCACTTTTATTTCTTTTCTTCCCTTTTCTGTAATTTATCTCTCCTTTGAGTTTTCACGGCTCCATACATTGTGTTATAACTGAGTTTAATGCATTCAAAGAATATGTATTGAATTCCTCTTAGGTGCCACATACAGTGATAGGTGTTGGTGATACCGTGGTGAACTAGGCAGACATGGTCTAGCCCTCAAAGGCTTTTCTTTTGCACAGACTTTTCCTCCTACTAGAGTATAAGTTTTATAAGTCCAGACTATGTCTTACCCATTATCAATGTTGAGCATTGTGCTGGCCCACAAAAGTTGCTCAATAAATATTTGTTGGATAAATGTGTGATGAATGTGTAATAGTGGAAATGCATCCATAGACATGATATGCTAGTGTGTTAGATGGACCGTATCTTTGGCCCAGAAGTAATCTAAGGTTATGGCAGGTATTGGGGTGGTGAGACAGATTATAATTCAGTTGATTATAACTCATTTGTAAGTAAATGGAGAGGAGTGACTGGCTTACAACAAACCCTTAAAAAACAGGAAGTATTTACATGATTGGAAAAGGAGAAAGCCCCGGGAATTTAATGCAATGCCAGGAAAGTAGGAAATTTAGTATTTAATTAAGGCAAGATGGTAGATGGAATTTGAGGGAAGAGAGGGAAGATGTCTTAGGAGTTATTTTCAGTGGCATAAATTTCTAGAGGGCCCAGAGGAAAAGCTTGGCTTGAGGGTATTGGGAACAGTAGTAGACTGATTTAAATTAAAGATGAATGGGGAGTAACTGGTATAACAACTTAAAACTTGATTATATAAAAATTGTCTTTTTCAGCTTTGTTTCATAGCACTACCTTTATCTCCCCCTGCCTGTCTCATGGTAATTCTCCCCATTTATTGATGGCACCAGTCCCTGTCTTCCATGCCACCCTCCAGGTCACGGTCGGTCATTATCCTTAGTGACTTCAGTGTCCACATGGACAACCCATTCAAAACCCTGTATTTCTCTTTATTGAAGTCTTTAACAACAAATGTTTATTGAATGCTTTCCTTGTTCCCCATTCTATATTAGGCAGTGGGTTTAGAATGATTTTTAAAAAAGCATGCCTCCAGTGTTTAAGAAACATACTGTATGTGGAGTGACTTGACAATACATATAAATGCACATGGAAATATATGGACAATTGCATTTGTTTTAGTACCAATAATATGAAAACAACAGGGTACTAGAAAAGCGAATAATGCTGTAACCTAATTCAGTCAGAGGGGCAGTAAAGGAAAGACTCTCCGAGAAAGTGATATTTCATCCAAGACTAGAGAGTAGGTAGTTGTTATCCTGATGAAGAATAAAGAGAAAACTGAAAAACTACCACATAGACATGGGGTACAATGTTCTGGGGAACACACTGACTTATGTAGCCATATTTATATTGGAAATCTAAATGTTTGAATTTAAGTCAGATGTGGGGCAATTCTTGGTGATGACAAGTCCAGAAATGGCCGTGAGAGCAAGTGGAGAAAAGTGTAGTCAAAGTGAAGACCTATGTAATTTGCCTGCTCTCTAGCTCTCAAACTTGATTGCTGTTCATTTCTCTTCCTCTGAAAATAGTTCTGCGCTAGGAGACTGAGAACTTGAGTTTGGTGCTCAGTTGAACTTCGTTTGGATGGACAAATAGCCTTTGAAAAGCCTTATTCCCTTTCTACAAGTCAGTTTCCTTTGATTTTCTCTTTGGAATATGGAAGGATATTGTACTGGCAGATACACATTCTCTTCATTGCACTTTTATTTTAACCTCCAACTAAGGGCTATGGTTACTAGATGAAAGGCCCTTAGTTCAGCTGGAGTTTTGATGTGTCTGGATAGGTAAATTTGGAGGTAGGAGTTAAAGAAAGTTATTTTCCTATATAATAGAAGAGTTCGGGAAGGAAGGGATGAAGCAGTGAAGAGCATGGAAGGAGAAGAGTGAGACTCAAGCTCGGCACGAAGCAGGACTTTGTTGTGATCCCACCATGTCACCCCCTCAAACTGTAATTACATTCTACTAGGAAGGAAGCCAACTAGAATGTTCCAGTCAGAGGAGGGAGCAAGTGTGAAGGCCTGATGTAAGGAGAAACTTGGTGCCTTGAGGAACTGGTCAAAGCCAGTGTGTCCAGAGCTCAGTGAGAGAAGGAGAAATAAACTGGGGCCAAGTTTGAGAGCTAGAGAGAGGGCTAATTACATAGGTCTTCACTTTGACTCCACCTTTCTCCTCTTACTCTCATGGCCAGTTTTGGTCATGTCATTGCCGAGAATTGCCCAACATCTGACTTAAATTCAAACTTTTAGATTTCCTATATGCATATGGCTGAATAAGTCAGTGTGTTCCCCTTCTCTTCTTAGGTATAAAATACCAGCAGAAAAAGAACAAAATTTAAAAAAATGTGAACACCAGACATTAAAATTGGTGCCAAGTCTTATAAAAGTAGCTATGATCACATAGAAGCCACGTGGGAGGAAGTGAAGAGAGCTGTGGAGAATGGTGAAAAGACCATGCAATGGAAATATCAGAAAGCACTAGCAATACTATTCTTACTGAAGAGAGGGACATACCTTGAAGATCAAAAGCTACATGCCTGTTTGTAACAAATGGTTTAGGAACTGAGGTGTGCATCCTAGACCTTCTTTTCTTTAGAGAAGCAGAGGGCATGAGATATGCAAATATTGACATATGAGCCATGTTGGTAGGAAGAAGCCTGTCTCTGTGGCAGCAGTTGGATTGTGAGGTTTGCTACTCTGGAACACTTCCCTGTGCCCAATTTGAGGTCCTATGCTCATGAACGGGATTAGTGTCCTTATAAAAGTGACCACCCCAACTCCCTCAAGCTCCCTAGCCCCTTCTGTTATGTGAGGACACAAGGAGAGGTTGGCTGTCTGCAGCCCAGAAGAGGACTTTTACCAGAAGCTGACTATGCTGACACCCTGACCTTGAACTTCCAGACTCCATAACTGTCAGAAATACATTTTTGTTGTTTACAAGCCATCTGTGTGTGGTGTTTTGTTACAACAGCCTGAATGAACTAAGAAATGAAGGTCCAATTCCATGGAGAGGTTAGGTAAGTGAAGACTGGAAAATTTGGTCAGAAAAGGATGGGAGAAAGTAGAAAAAAGAGGAGGGAAGTTGGGTCCTGGCTGCAAGACTTGTGTGGGTGTGATGACGAGAGCAGAACCAAGCATATGTGCTTAGAGCTGCCACCGCCATGGATGTGAGCATTGTGCAGGACACAGTGAGGGGAGAGAGAAAACTGACCTGTTATGGACAATAGTTGTTCCTTTTTCTGTTTCAGTAGTGGGTTCCCGACAGAACATATCACACTCTTATGGAAAGGTTCTCTGAGGAACAGTGATGTTATCACATGGAACATGCCACGTTTGTACTGGATGTGAGTCTCAGACTCAGCTGGAATCTCTCCTCCCTCAGAGTCCATCCACTGGACCTGTGGCCGAGGGAACCAGCCCTCTGACTTGCACACTACTTCTGTTTGTCCGGAGTCAGTGACTTTCACGTGGAAGTGAGGATGTGAGCCAAGAACTGGGAAGAAGAGGGAGAAGCCAGTTACTAAGATCATTCTGCTGCTCACATATCCCTCCCCTGCTTCTGAAGAGTTTTTGCTGCTGATTAGATCTCAATGTCTAGAGCAGGAAACAGATGCTCTGGAGATGTTTTGGCAACAAAGAATGGGGACCTAGACCTCCGGGCTAGAATGGAGTCCAACACAAATGGCCCCTGCCTATTTCTTGATTCTCAATATGAGTTTCTTTTTTATCTTTTATTTAGCCTCAAGGAGTGATATATGCAGTAATATGAGTAGAAGTAATTGTCATCTCCTTTTCTCCTATGACTTCTTTATCTTTCCAAAGAAAATTGGATGAGAGGAAGGAGCCCATTCCAGAATAAACTCACTCTTGTGGGGTGTCAAGGGGATAAAAGTGGGCCATTACCTGCCACTTTCAGCTCAAACTCTTTATCACTGTAGAAGGAGCCATGTTGGAACGCACAGCGATACTGCCCACCGTCAGAGTGTTGGACATTGAGGATTCTCAGGATCACAACCCCCCTATGCATTTGATCTGTCACAAGCTCTGTTCTCCTGAAATACTCGTCCATGGCTTCCTCAGGCTTGTCCATCCCACCTTCATACAGGTGCACCACCTGGGAAGGTAGGGATCGGGTCCAGCTTATTTTCATATTTTTAACATTTTGAGGAGGCAAGAGGAAGCAGGGTAGCTCAGCTACACCACCCAGCATGGCCACCAAGGGTTCATTGGGCCCCTCGACCTGGAATGTTCCTGAAAAGAGAACAGAGATGAAGTCAGGGTGGAGCGGGGGCAGGATTTGGGCAGATGAAGGGGGTTGATTACACATGATTGGCTCTTTCCATCCTAATTAAGTCCTGGGAGCAAGGTCTGAAAGAGGATAGTTGCTGAATCTTGGCAGGGGGAGGTCATCTTTTTCTGACCTGAACATACACACAGAGCTAGGAAGAAGCTGGAGATGTTGGAAGTAGGAGGTCTAAGCCTGGCTAATATAATGCAAGCACAGAATTTAGGGCACAGTTTTTGAGGACACACTATTGGGTATAGGTGCAGGGTCTGCAGGATCCTGAGAGCAAGTGCCTCTTTAAATTTTGGGCCCTAGCCATGGCCTGTGTGTCTCAGTTGGTTGGAGCTTTGTTGGGTACACCAAAAGGTCGCAGGTTCAATTCTGGCCAGGGCACATACCCAGGTTGGGGTTTGATCTCCGGTCCCAGATCAGGGCTTGTATGGGAGGCAACCGAACGATGTTTCTCTCTCACATTGATGTCTCTCTCTCTCTCTTCAGTGAAAAACATAAACTTGGGTGAGGATTAAAAAGAAATTTTGTGGGGGGCCCTAGGCTCCTCGCTTGACTCACCCTGTGGGGAGGGCCCTGAGGAATGTGACTACAGATGGGGAACAGACATTCTAGCCCCTTCAGGTCAGGCTCTGTCCTTGTCTGTAGGGAGGGGTCACACAGGAACTCTGATGGACAGTGGATAACTGTGTTGCAAAAGAATCTGAAGCAGTTCAGTGGTAAAGATGTTTGAGTATAATCAATACTGTTTGCCATGAACATGGGATGAGAAAATGGGGGCATACAAGTTAATTTTTTCCAGTTTTATTTCACATTAGCTTCAGGTTCTAAGAATGTATGCTGCTTTATTACTGTCTGGGGCTCCTTTACGTTCTCTTAAACTTTGCCCACTGCATGCATATTTGTACTCAGGTGTACACACACACACACACACACACACACACACACACACACACACACACACACCAGCAGGCCTGGACAGGCAGATATGAGTAAAAATGCCTAATACAGTCTTTGTAATGAGTAAGCAGAATAAAGTTAACTTCTTTATTTTCCCCAGGATCTCATAGCATTTGTATTTTTGTTCACATTTTTCTTGCAGCTTTCCTCCCTTTTCCTTCCCTTACAAATCAGAGAATCTGACTTATATAAGGACTCCTACCTGTAACCAGCTGGAGGCAGAGGTAGACGAGGCAGCCACGATAAGTTGTAGAGACTTGCTGACTCCTCAGGTGACTAAGGCAGGGTGATCTCAAGGCTTTGTGCTGATGACTCATTAGAAGTTGAGGAAAACACTGTAATGAGGACAGAGAAAAACAAAACAAAACTCTGGAACTTAAGTCAAGGGGCAGAGAAACAAAGGAATGTAGGAATCTCCCTCCTGGGCAGGTAAGGGGCACATCTTACTGCAGAGCTAAGGTGAGGGGCAGAGTAAGATTCTTCTCCCTTTGTCTGTAAGTTTTGAGACCCTTGATTTTCAGGACTACTCAGGGCACCCACACTTCCAGTCTCTCTGCTCCTTTTGCACATCTGTCTGCTGCCACTCAGCCTGCACTGGCTCCTCTTCCTCACCCCTCAGCTCAACTGCTCCTCCCCCAGGGCCCTGTCCTGGATCTCCTTTTCATCTCACTGTACATATTCTCCCTTTGTGATTTCTTGTAATGCCATGGCTCCAGCTACCTTCTACATGCTGATGGCGCACTCCCAAATGTACATCTTCTGTACACAATGTCTGGTGATGCAGAGGCAGGTCCCTGCTTCTAGAAGGACCAGGAGCTTAGGAGCCCCTCTGCCTTGGACCAACAGAAAAAGTAGGTGGCTTCTATCATTTCCTGCCTCCCTCCCTCCCCCAGCCTGGCCCAGGCAGGCTTCTGGTGCCCCCTTCTAGAACATGTAAATGAGTAGTAGTAGGGAGGGGAGGCTTTAACACACCTCAGCAACCACTACAACTTGGAATTTGGTGGCCATGGCTGTGAAATTTGCTGCCCAGGGTCCAGGGCTCAGAGCTCTGGCTGCTCAGAGAGTGTCTAGGAAGGGCTGGCCCAAGGAATGGAGGGGAAGACATTGCAAAGGCCATGCGCTCTTTAGGTGGAGGGGAACTAAGCTTTATAAGTGGGGGAATGGAGCTGGTAGAGGCATGTGGTATATAATTGTGCAGGGTCTTAAGGACCATGGAAGCAATGGCCGGGATGGAGCATATATTACTTCTCCATGGACTAGGCACTTCTCAACCTTTTAAATATCATGGCACACAGATAAAATGATGTTATATGTTGGGCACACTGTAGTAAACTGCAAGCAGATTAGGGTGTATGGGCTACATGTAAATAATGACCTTTTCTGTATATTATATAATTATGAGAAAAATGTAATAGAAATTATTGAGAACTATATTAAATATAAATCTAGAAGGAATACATCTAAGCATCTTAAATGTTTATACATTTTGAAGTTGCTTGAGTAAATGTAGCTTTTTTATTTCTGGTTGTATACTTGAAATAACTACAGATAATTATCAATGTTCAATTATAAGTATCAATGATGATCTTCAATTTCTTGATAGTAGCCATTGGTGAGATATTTTAGTTGCATAAGTAGGTGATACAAATTTTTAAATCTTTTTTATTCCCACTCTTTTAAATTCTATTTTAAAAATCTAACAGCTCTTTCTTTTATTTCATTTACAAATATAGTGTTCATGAGTGATTGGAGGGTGGGGCTTTGGGGGAGGTGATTAGTGGAGGGTTGAGGTGGAAGAGGGTATAGAGGGGATAAAGGTTAGGGAAAAAATGTAATGAAATAAAAACAAATGTAATGTTGAAATGTCTTGTAAAAGTATGAATAGATTTAAAATCCAGTTGAATTTGTTCTCATTCAATGTTAAGATAGATAATCACTCTGCAGTTAGTTTGCAGGTACTAACTGCAAATTGACGGGCAAAAAAAATCTTATGTAAGTGAGGACAGAGTTTGGGTGCTTTGAGCTCCACCAGGAATCCCTGCCTGCCTCTTTGTTCCTCCAATTCTCCAGGTAGGGCCACATTTGGGCTCCATGAACACGTGCATTTTGAACTTTTTTGTTGGTCTATGAGATCCTTTTCCTGAGTACAGCAGCATTCAGTGCAATTGGCTGAAGACTAAATCTAGGTAGTGGATGGAGCAGACTATGTGGTGGCGATCACCAGAGAGTGTCAGAAGTTGCTCTTCCCAGGTGCTGCTCATCTTGCAAAGCCATCTGTATACCCAACTGGTGGGAAAACTGGTGCAAGACACACTTAAGGATGAAACATGAAGTTCTAGTGGTATCTGTACTGGTACATGGTACCTTCAACCAAGTGGGGGCCTGTTTCCAAATCTCTTGAAAGTGTAGGAAATGACAGGTTAGAAACACAATTTTATGGCAACTATCACATTTGAACAAGAGAAACTTACCGGGATCTTCCCCTATAAGTCAGAGCCAGCTTCACAACAGTGGCAAAGAGGGCACCCTATGGAAACAAAGCAGAAACCTAAGAAGCTGTTGAGAGATCATAGAGAAAGTGGGGTGGGGATGATCTTAGCAGAGTTCCAGGCTATCAGTGCTGAGCTCTTCACATAGCTCAGTCTTGATTAAAATCTCTTTGTAGAAACTCACTGTGAAATTAAAATGTCCAGGACAATTTCTCCAATAGTTCCTTTGTACTTCTTCCATACCACACATGATATATTTATGGTGGAATCCAAAGGAATTGATTTTGAAAGAAGGAAAGCAGGAATAAGACTTGCTATTCTATAGAGACTCAGGAGGAGGTAGAGGATGATGGGCAGTTTGGAGTTCTCTCTGGCAACTCTAAGGTGGTAGCACACCAGCTGTAGTTAGGGCTCTTACTTCCTAAGAGCAGGGATGTAGAGTACTTTGCCAGCTGTCAGTCAGACTTTGCTGGACCAGTCTTATGTCCTTGGTACATTCCTTCAGGGGCATCACTTGGTCCACCATGGCTACTTCCTTGGGCAACACTGAAATCACCAGCTAGTGATTTCATTTTGGTATCCTCCACCTTCAGTATTTGCAACTTTCTTTTTTAGTTTTTTATCAACCCCTCTGTATGACGCTTATTTTTCACCTCTGTTTCTATCCATTATCCTACACGAATGCCCCCTCAACACTATGCTGGACATTCCCTCCACATGGATGCCTCCTTACCTTATTTGGGTTCTGGCATATCCTACCCCATTCCTCACAGTGCTTTGGCTGTGACACTCATTAAATTTTCACTTCCCCCATGTTAGGCTGCCCCAATGGGTTGGTGGTATCCCTTCACTGCTGGAGCTCTGACCTCTCGCCATTGGCCACCTCAGTTCCCCTTCTGCACCCTGCCCCTCTGACTGCCAAACAGATGTCACCTTTGCCCTACCTTACCAAACATGTTAAGACTGGGTTGTTCAGGGAGGGAAGGGAAGGAAAAAGAAAGGGAAAGAGCAAAAAGGAATGGGAGAGGATTAAAAGGCTATACCCTGCTTTTTAAAGTAAAAGGACAATTGTGAGAGACGGAATGGGAAATAAGCCTCTGCAAACAATTTTTGGGAAGAGTACACATGGGGTTAGAGGGTGCGAGCATTCATCTTGTTAACATTTCTCCTATCTGAGTAGTCTGGAAGAAGCTTTTCACACCCTCAGGTGTATGTTCACTCTTTTTGAAGACCACCGATCTAGGCGCCTCATATTAAGTAATAGAACGCAAACATCTAGGAAGGGACTTCCCACCTCAGAATCCTGGCAAACAGGGCCCAAAGGTTTTTAATTACCATAAGTATTTCACCCCAACCTCTACAGTTCTACCCCCCTTTCCTTCCTTCTGTCCTCTTTTATCCCACTTTCCTGTCTAAAAGCACAGCCCTCTCCACCCACACCTCCTTGGTACAGTGGCACCTTTCACAGACACTAACTTGGTCCTTTCTTCAAACTGCCTCCTCCTCCCGCTTTGGGACTGACTCCCCCCATAGGCAGGGGCTCCACACTTACCTTTGCACCTGTTGTGGAGCTGGGACTTAGAGCTCCCCTAGGTCAGCCGTCCACTGAATTAAAGGAGAACTTCATGAGACTGATTATATATATTCTCTGTTGGACTCTGGATTTGGACTGGGCCTGTCTCTGACACATGTAGGGTGGAAACAAATATTATGTTTCATAAAGAATAGTATAAAGGCTTTTATCTCCATACTTTAGATTATGAAACTGAAAATCAGCATGTAACTTGGCAAAGGTCATGGACATAAAGAGCATATAACTAGATTGCCTGTAAATTAAAGATTAACATCATTAACTGAATCTGAAACACTGTTTGGCAATCGGTGTTTCCTCGAACATTTTCTAGTTTCCTGGAACATGCTCCACATCTACTTTTATACCTTTAATTTCTTCTCAAACCTCCAACCTCACTCTGCTGTCTTCTCAGCTGCCTCAGTTTATTGACCAAAAGAAGCCACTGGATGGAAACCTTTTCATCTCCTCTGCATCAGATTAACATACTTACACTCACTCTCCCCAAAACAAAGCCCAAGTTCATCTGTATGTAATTTCTCCTTTTCTGTTGTAATGAAGAAATTAGCTTTCCATCTCCATGCACTAGGCCTTCCTATCATTTTGTGAACTCATAATTTGTGTATTATGTCCTATTCTGCTTGAAATATCTAGAGATGTTTCTATTTCCTAATTTTATGATGACTGATAGACTAAAGTCCCAGTTTATTCATCTGTTAAATGGGTTTAAGGATAATACCTACAACATCTGGGAAAGATGGGACCTTGCTTGGGTCCCGTTCTTTAGAAGCCTCACATATCATAAATATATACAAAATGTATTTATTAAAGAAAATGTAGATAGCACTGTCACTTGGTAGTTGGTGCTCAGCACAACCTGTACCCTGAAACATCCACTCTCATAATTCATGCCATTTAAGTCCCAGGGAAAGATACCTCCATTTTTTTGGACCCATATCCTGACAGCAAAACTGTATCTGAATGCATTAAAATATGTGGTTTGTGTTGTAGTATTTTTTTAGTGCCAATTTCCAATACAGTTTGGTTTAACACATTTCACTTTCCACTTACAATACAGTGCCTAGAAAGGGCTAGGTTATTTCCTTTCCCTGTACACATATTCTATATTGAAGAATTGAGAGTGCCAGTTACTTACTATAGCAGCTCAGCCTTAAAACTCCATGGAATTTGCGACAAATTTGGGTCTTTCAATATTTTGTATGGAACAAAACTAAATGTATGTTCAGGTTGCCTTGATCAAGCTCTTCATTGGAGGGCCCAGAAGAGAAACCACCAGATGGAGGAGTTCCATCACCAGGGAAGCCCCCAGGCATTCCTCCTGGCTTACCTCCTGCACTCTGGTACAGCTTGAGAATGATAGGGTTGCAGACTTTCTCCCGCTCTTTCTGCTGATGCTCACATTCTTCCTTCTCTGCAGTCTGATTCTTATCAAACCAGCTGATGATTACATTTGTGAAGAATCTTTTCTTTATCCTCATCACTGAGCTTAACTTGAAGTTTTTCATCTTTGGCAGTTGTTATGTTGATTGCAAAGCACTGAAGTGAACTTTTGGAAGATACTTGTCCTACTGCTTCTCATCTTCAGCGTTGTACTCAGCTTCTTGGACGTTATGTTCCCTGTCTTCTTTGCTCAAACGGTTCTCGTGGTTAGTGATGGTAATCTTGTTCTCTTTTCCTGTACTCTTATCCACATAAAGACATTGAAGGTGCCACTGGCATCAACATCAAAAGTAAGTTCAATCTGAGGAACACCACGGAGTGCAGGTGGTATGTCTGTGAGTTCAAACTTGCCAAGTTGGTTGTTAGCCTTGGTTATGGTACATTCGTCTTCGTAAACCTGAACAAGCACACCTGGCTGGTCGTCAGAATAGGTAGTGAAGGTGTGTGTGCTTGGTGGGATTGGTAGTGTTGTGCTTGAAGAGGACAGTCATGGCTCTGCTGGCAGTTTCAATGCCAAGAGAAAAAGGAGTAATATCCCATATCAGCAAATCTCCCATGTTTTCAGCTTTGTCCCCAGATAGGATGGCTCCCTAGACAGCTGCATGGTAAGCAACAGCTTCATCAGGCTTAGTGCTCTTATTTAGTTCCTTTCCATTGAAGAAGTCCTGTAGAAGTTTTTGAATCTTGAGAATACAAGTAGATCTACCCACCAGCACAATATCATGGATATATGGGACTTGTCTAGCTTGGCTTCCTGAAGGGCTTTCTTTTCGGTGTCCAGTGTGCCACAGAAAAAATAAGCATTCAGTTCTTCAAACTGGGCATGGGTAATGGAGGTATAGAAGTTGATTCCTTCATAGAGTGATTCAACCTCAGTAGTGGCCTGGGTGCTGGAAGAGAGAGTACACTTTACACGTTCACAAGCAGTACAGAGACGATGGACAGCCCTCTCGTTTTCACTGATATCCTTCTTATGCCTGCACTTGAACTCTGTAATAAATGGCTGACCATTCAGTTGTCAAAGTCTTTTCCACCTAAGTGGCTGTCTCCAGCTGTAGATTTAACCTTTTAGATAAGATTCTGTCTTCAATAGTGAAGTTTGAAAATAAAAAATGCCACCTCCTCAGGCAAAAATCAGCTCATTTCTTTCAGCACTGACCTGTTTGTTTAAGCTATAAGCAATAGCAACAGCAGTTGGATCTTTGACGATTCTAAGTTCATTGAGACCAGCAATGATTCCAGTGATGCAGAGAGTCATTAAAGTAGGCGATACTGTGACAACAACATTGGTAATAGTATTCCCAAGCTGTCAAAACCATAGTTGATAGCTTTTCTAGATAGAAACTTTTCTTTCTCCCTTGTGTTCTACTTGGACCTGCCTGCATCATTCACCATCATTCAGGGTCAAGCTTTATATCAGACTGGTGGTTCTTGTTTAGTAAGGTTATTAATTATTGATTCGATTTCTTTAATAGATATAGGCCTATTTAGATTGTCTATGTCTTCTTGTATGAATTGTGGTAGATTGTACCTTTTAAGGAATTGACACATTTTCATCTAGATAATCAAATTTGTGGGCATAGAGCTGTTCATAGTCTTTCTTTATTATCCTGTTAATATCCATGGGATTTGCATTGATATCTCCTGTTTTATTTTTGATATTAGTAATGTATGTCTTGTCTCTTTTTTTCTTAGTTAACCTCATTAGAGGCTTACCAATTTTATTAATCTTTCCTAAGAATCTGCTATAGGTTTCATTGTATTTCTCCATTGATTTACTGTTTTCAATTTCATTGATTTCTGCTCTATTTTTTAAAAAAACATTTTTTATTGAATTGGTTAATTAAATACGTTTCAGGTATACAATTCTATAATACAACATCTGTATATTGTATTGTGTGTTCACCACCCATAGTCTAGTCTCCTCCTGTTACCATTTATCCCTTCTTTACCCTCTTCTTCCTGCCCCCACCCCTCTTCCCTCTGGTAATCATTATACTGTTGTTTCTATGTGATTTTTTAAATTTTTAATCCCTTCACTTTTTTCACCTAGTTCCCTAATCACTCAACCCCTGAATGCTGTCAGACTGTTCTCTGTATCTATGAGTCTGTTTCTATTTTGTTTGTTTATTTTGTTCATTAGATTCCATATATAAGTGAAATCATATGGTATTTTCTTTTTCTGACTGGCTTATTTCACTTAGCATAATACCCTCTAGGTCTCTCCATGCTGTCATGAAGGGTAAGATTTCCTTCTTTTTTTTTTTTTTATAGCTGAGTAGTATTCCATTGTGTAAATGTACTACAGCTTTTTTATCCACTCACCTACTGATGGGCACTTGGGCTGCTTCCAAATCTTGGCTATTGTAAATAACACTGCAATGAACATAGAGGTGAATATTTTTTCAAATCAGTGTTTCAGGTTTCTTTGGATATATCTAATTTTTATTATTTCTTTTCTTCTGCTTACTTTGGATTTAATTTCCTCTTCTTTTTCTAGTTTCCTAAGGTGAAAGCTTAGATGATTGATTTTAGATCATTCAAGTTTTCAAATAAATATATTCAATGCTATAAATTTACTTCTAAGCACTGCTTTTGCTGTATACTACAGATTTTGACAGATTGTGTTTTAATTTTCTGTTCAAAATATTCTTTAATTTTTCTTGAGATTTCTCCTTTGGCCCATATGTTATTTAAAAATGCATTGTTTACTTCAGTATTTGGGGATTTTCCAGCTATCTTTCTGTTATTGACTTTTAGTTTAATTCCATTATGTCTGAGAGCAGACATTATATGACTTTAATGCCCATCAGTAGATGAGTGGATAAAATATTGTGGTTCGTTTACACAATGGAGTACTATGCAGAATTCTAAAAAAGAAGGCTCTCTTACCCTTGAGACAGCATGGAGGGACCTGGAGAATATTACGCTAAGTGAAATAAGCCAGTCAGAGAAAGACAAGTATCACATTATCTCACTTATATGTGGAATCTAATGAACAAAATAAGCTGATGAACAAAATAGACCCAGAGACATGGAAGCATGGCATAAACTGAGGAATCTCAGATGGAAGGGGGAATGGGGGATGGGAAGAGATTAACCAAAGAACTGATATGCATATATGCATTACCCATGGACACTAACAGTAGTGTAGTAACAGCATGAGGGGGGCGGGAGTAGGGTGGAGGGGGTTGATGGGGGATTAATGGGGGACATTGTAATACTTTCAACAACAAAAAAATAAATTAAAAAAATTTGTTAAGGTATATTTTATGGCCCATAATATAGTGTATCTTGGTGAATGCTTCACGTAAGCTTGAGGAAAATATGCATTCTGCTGTTGTTGAATGAAGTACTCTATAGATGTTCGTTATATCCACTTGATTGGTGGTGTTGAATTCAACTGTGTTCTTACTGATTTTCGGCCTGGTGAATCTGTACATTACTGATACAGGGATGTTAAGACCTACAAGTATAATAGTGGATTTATTCATTTCTCTTTGCAGTACTATCAGTTTTTGCCTCACATATATTAGCACTCTGTTGTTAGATGCATACATGTTAAGGACTGTTGTGCCTTCTTAGAGAATTGACCCCTTTACTAGTATGCAATGCCCCTATTTATCCCTGATACAATTTCTGTCAGTTTACTCTGTATGAAATTAATATAGCTACTCCACTTTCTTTTGATTAGTGTTAGCATAGGAATGTGTTTATTCTTCTGGGTATTTTCAAGCATTTTTATTTATCTTTCATCTTCTGTAGTTTCAAAATCATAGGCCTTAGTATTTTGTTGTTGTTTTTGGTATTTATCCTGCTTGGTGTTCTCTGATCTTCCCGGATCTGTGATTTGATGTTGACATTAATTTGGGAGAAATTCTAAGACGTTATTGTTTCAAATATTTCTTCTATTCCTTTCTTCTTTTTCTGATATTTCCCATTACACATATGTTTACACCTTTAGTAATTGTCCCACAGGCACTGAGAATAACTTCTTTTCTTTCCTTGGAAAGATTACACACTGGTAGGGAAAAAGGCACATAAAATTTTAGTCATTAAAACCAATAGAAGAATTAAGGAATGTTCTGAGTCCTATAGAAACATACTTCCGTCCTGGCCAGTTTGGCTCAGCGGTTAAGAGCGTCGGCCCGCGGACTGGAGAGTCCCGGGTTCAGTTCCTGCTAAGGGCACGTACCTTGGTTGCAGTTTGTCCCCGGCCCCGCTTGGGGTTGTGTGGGTGGCAACCACTTGATGTGTCTCTCTCACATTGATGTTTCTCTCTCTCTCTCTCTCTCTCTCTCTCTCTCTCTCTCTCTCTCTCTCTTCCTCTCTCTCTCCCTCCTGCTCTATCTAAAGATAAATGCAAAAATGTCCTTGGGTGAGGATTTAAAAAAAAAAAAAGAAACGTACTTCCGCCTGGCCAGTATGGCTCAGTGGTTGAGCATTGACCCATGCACCAAGAGGTTGCTGGTTCGATTCCTGGTCAGGGCACATGCCCAGGTTGTGGCCTAAATCCTTAGTGGGGGGCATGTAGGAGGTGGCCAATTGATGTTCTCTCTCATCGATGTTTCTATCTCTCTCTCCCTCTCCCTTCCCCTCTCTCTAAAATGAAGAAAAAAATTAAAAAAAAAAAGAAACATACTTCCTCCTGTACTTTGATTTTGATCTCCATCACTTTCCTGGTCATTTTCCTCTAGATAAGCTGTAATATATTAATATTAACATTCTTCTTCACTGGTAGTCTGCCTGTGTTCAAATCTATGCAGATCCAGAAAGTTTTCTTATCTCCCATTTTTAAGGTTAAATATCTTTTGAATAGGTTATAATTGTTCATGTAGGGATAACTCATGAATAGAAGAGTTCATTTGAATGGCTGACACCATAGTAAAATTTGGTCTGGTCTAATATGTATTTCTTTTTTTTAAAAAAAATTTTTTTTTCTTTATTGATTTTGGAGACAGAGGAAAGGAAAGAGAGAAATAGAAACATCGATGAGAGAGAACATGGATTGGCTGCCTCCTGCATGCCCCCCAATGGGGATTGGGCCCATAATTTGGGCATGTGCCCTGACCAGGAATTGAACCAGCAACCTCTTGGTGCATGGGTCAATGCTCAAACACTGAGCCACACTGGCCAGGCTAATATATATTTCCTAATGAATATTTACCCCACTGCTAAATGTCAAAATGTAATCAGGCCCACACAGTCCACACAAGATGGCATAGCCAGTTTGGACTCTGGCAAATCTTTTTTTAAAAAAAAATGTTTTTATTGATTTTTGAGAGAGAGGAAGGGAGAGGGAGGGAGAGATAGAAATATTGACAAGAGAGAAACATTCATTGGTTGCCTCCTGCACACCCTCACTGGGGATCAAGCCTGCAGCCTGGGCATGTGCCTGACCGGAATCAAACCAGTGACCTCTTGGTGCACGGAGCAAAGCTCAACCAACTGAGACACACTGGTCGGGCAACTCTGGCAAATCTTTAACGGAAGGTGAATGAAAGTTTGTTTGCTTTGCTGTAGGTGTTAACCCTAATAATGATGGGGGCTCACAGTGGGCAAAGACCATCTCAGAAGTAGTTACAGGCTACAGTTTTATTATGAACCCAGAATTTTATGGTGTGGAGAGCCCATGATTTATTTTGGCTGACCGTGACTCATTAGTGGTAGATGGACAAAGAATAAAACAATACTATTTAGTGGGTCACCATAGTTACTGTTAAAAATGAATACATGCACAGATTTATATTTATCACCTTCAGGATATTTTCAAAGTGCCTTTGAATTACCTAATGCAGAATCCTAAAGATTTCAATTGATGGCTCAGAATTCAAAATGAGAGATAAAGTAGGTTTCAGAAAGAGAACATAAAACTTCTTAGGAAGTTTTGCCTTTTCTATACAGCTTTGCAACTGAAATCTGGGTTTGGATTCCAGTGACCCTGAACAATGAGGGTGGAAGTGGGCCTTTCTTTATTTCACATTGCCTCTCAGATTTCTCTTTAAATTCTGAGGTTACTGACTTTGTCGTTTTTGGTGGTAAAATGATGCTTCAGATGAAAACCAGAAAAGGCCTCAACTAGGACTGTGATGCCTGTAACATACCTTGGAGCAGATTCCATATAAAGATCTAAAAACAAGGCGGTTGGAGGGACATGTTGAGAATTCCTAGCTCACAGCAGCTTAGCAGAGAAAAGGTAAGATGACCATATGGTTATTTTACCTGCCAAAGCACAGTGGCTTTTGCTTCTTGCACGTGAGGGTTCTTGACAATGGCAACATGCCAGCATATGTGAGTGGAAGCTGTATCTTGCGTGCTAAAACGTTCTGTATCTCAGAAGACGAAGTTGAAGAGAAAGTTCTTTGGAGCACTTAGGAATACTTCCGAAAACCTCAAACCTAAAAGAGAGGCTACTGAGTCAGATGTCAGAGCATGCTACTTAAATCAAATACAACCGAGCTGGAGTATGAGGAGAAACAACCAGGACTCCTCCCTGAAAGAGAGCAGAAAAATGGAAAAGAATGCCTCTTGGTCCTTCAAATGTTCAAAGAATGAAAGAGAATGCCTGGTTTTAAAACATTTAAACCTTTTTTAAAAAACCCACTTTTTGTGTGGCATATTGCAGCACCCCCTGATATTTCCTTCTCAACGTTAGATCATTCCTTTGCACCCTCTGCCCGAGACTCACTTTGGGACACGATGGTAGATAAAAAGCACACTATCCCAAGCCTGCGTTCTGAGTCTTTCCGTCTCATTGCCCGTCACGAGAAGCTTCCTGGACATATTAAACTTCTTAAAAACTTCAATTCAATAAAAATGAAGATTTTCCTTTTAGGTCACCATTTCTTCTGGCAGACTGAGTCTAAAGTGCACTTTATTTCCCTTTAATTTAACAGCTCCAGCAGCTTTTCCAGTTAAATCGACTGTTCATTATTGAGCCCCATTTATGAAGGGGCTGTGCAGTGCAGTTTAATGAATCCTTGGCACAAAGCTCCCTTTCAGGACCGGGAAAGAAAAGGGGCTGTTTGGGCCCTGTAGGGCTGTATGTCAAAGCCAGCCCATAATGCCTGTCAGCCAAGGGCAGAAATTCCCACTGATATAAGAATGTGCAAGAAATCAACTTTCCCCACTGACGAGCAGATTAAGACACGATCAGGAAATGAGACCGTAGGTTTAGAATAGTGACACCTGTTTGAACAGAGAGATTTTCCCATCCCTTGATCACTGTGTGGCTGGGAAGGGGGCTGGTAGAAGCAGCAACCCAGCCAAAGCCTCAAAGGCTTCCAGGGTCTTCTGAGAGGGGGAAAGAAAGACCAAAAGACAATTCTGGGTGGGGGCACCTTTGGGCTAGGTGTTGTGCTAAGTGCTTTCCATTCCTTTTCCTATTTTAATCCTCAGAACAAGGATTAAGAATTAATAATATGAGGATTATTCACATGTGACAGGAGAGGAAACTGAAGCTCATATGATTTCATTCTTGGTTCAGGGTTACACTGCTAAATTGGCCATGGAATGGCAATGATAGCACGGAACATAGACCTGTCTGGTTCCTGGTGTCTGTCTTTTCTAGTATTCTGAAGTGAGGCTAATTGATAGAATTGGTCCTTTGGAAACATCCAAGCTCCAGTTACTAGGAATACGTAAAAATTTTTAATTGCATGGAGTATATATTGAGTGCCTACTATCTACTAGGCATATGTACTATACATTGTGGATACATACAGATGAGACAAGGCGTGAATATGTGAGGACTGTAGCTATGGGCCCTGCCTTTAGTGCAAGACAAGCCTGCTGTGAGTCCCAGCTCTGACAATATGTAACTTTCAGAACTTGGGAAAGTTGTTCTCACTAAGCCTTGGGTGTGCTGCCCTTTTCCCAGCCTCCGCCCCAGCCACACAGTGATCAGGGATGCTGGGTCTGGTAACTCAGGTATTGCTGACTACTCTCAGAGGGTAACATGATCCAGAGGATTTCTGCAGAAAGGAGTACTAGATGCCTTTATGTTACATTAAAACTATAAGATCTTTGAGTTCTCAAGATGGGTGTGTGGATGGGTTTTCTTCCAGTATCAAGCCTGGAACAGATCAAGCCTGATGAAGCATAATTTTAAAAAAGGTAAAATCACGACTCTCAGACAAATATAGAATGAACCACACATAAGAGCTTCTATGTAACTCATGAATTAGCAAGGGACTCACTAACATGATGACTGGTTCAAAGAATATTTAAGAAGCCAAGTATATATATTAAGCATTCAAAGGATAAATTTATTGGATTTCATAAAAAACAAAAACAAAAAATTGGGCTATAAATCTTTGTGGTTATCTGTTTCACAGACAGAAATTATTATCTACTGGACAAAACTCTACCAGGTCATAAGTAACTTTACTAAATCTGGCACCTTCGATTAATAGCAATGGTGAGAGAAATTAAATACATTCCTCTGTACAATAGCTGGTCTTTGTTCTGCATAACATTGAAAGAATGTGGGACCCACCTTCTGCCTTCTTTTCATGTTTTAGATATTTTTTCTGATATGTCTGTATTTTGGACCCACCTAGAGAAAGGAAATGATGCGTGCACATCATAGTGAGTTGTTGGCAAAGCCAGAACTAAAACCCAGGTCTCCTGTCTCCCTAAAAATATTTGTTCTACTTCATTGCTGTGGAACCACAGAGCAATCCTGTTTCTTCCACTAGAGACCAGAGGAGGAGGAGACTTGCACTCTTCTGATTGCAAAGATTGAAGAAACATGTATTTTACAGGACAGCTTTTATATTAAGATCAATTAAATGTGGGAACAAGAAAATATGCTAATTGACCCATTCTATTAAGATAAAAATGAAAAAGTTAACCTTGGGGTTTACTTCTTTTTAAATTTATTTTTCTAGTAACAGTTGACATACACTATATGTATTTTTGATGTATAACATAGTGATTAGACATTTGTATGAGCTGCAAAGTGATCACCCCAGTAAGTCTATACCCATTTGATACCATATATAGTTATTAAAATATTATTGACTATATTCCCTATGCTGTATTTTACATCCCTGTGATTCTTTTTATAACTGGAAATTTATACTTCTTTAAAAAAAATTTTTTTTTACTTTATTGATTTTAGAGAGAGAAGTGAGGAGAGAGAGAGATAGAAACATCGATGAGAGAGAACATCGATTGGCCGCCTCCTGCATGCCCCCTACTGGGGATCGGGCCCACAACCTGGGCATGTATCCTGATCGGGAATCAAACCGGCAACCTCTTAGTGCATGGGTCGATGCTCAACCACTGAGCCACACCAGCCGGACTGGGAAGTTATATTTCTTAATCCCATCATCTTTTTCACCCATCCTCCCAAACCCCTTCCCATCTGGCAACCATCAATTTGTTCTCTGTATCTGTGAGTTTGTTTCTGTTTTGTTTCTTCATTTACTTTGTTTTTCAGACCCCACATATAAGTAAAATCATATGGTATTATTCTTTCTCTGTCTGACTTATTTCACTTAGCATAATGCCCTCTAAGTCCTTCCATGTTGTTACAAATGGCAAGATTTCATTCTTTTTTATGGCCAAGTAACATTCCATTGTATAAATGGACCACATCTTCTTTAGCCACTCATCTATTGATGAACACTTAGGTTGCTTCCATATCTTGGCTATTGTAAATAACACTGCTATGAACATAGGGGTACACATATCTTTCAAATTAGTGTTTTGAATTTATTCGGATAAATACCCAGAAATGAAATTCCTGTGTCACATAGTAGTTCTGTTTTTAATTTTTTTGAAGGACCTCCATACTGTTTTCCATAGTGGCTGCACCAATTTACAATCCCACCAACTGTGCCTGAGGGTTCCCTTTCTCCACATCCTTGCCAACACCTGTTTTTTCATTTATTGATGACAGCTATTCTGACAGGTGTGAGGTGATATCTAATTGTGGTTTTAATTGCATTTCTTTGATGATTAACGATGTTGAGCACCTTTTCATATGCCTATTGGCCATCTGTATGTCCAGGGGTTTACTTCTTACTAACAGAACAGAGGTTCCTTAGATAGGGATCCCTGGAAGCAGACTTTGAGATGGACAGTTGCGTGCAGAAGGTTGATTGAGAAGGACTATCAGGAGATGCATCTGTAGGAAAGTGAGGAAGTCAAGATTGGGCAGAAGGAGAGGACGACCTGCCATTAGCCTCCACTGATTTCATGGAAAGTGCTGGAGCTGGAATGGCCTTTCAGACTTGACTCAAATTGAAGCAAGGTGGGCCTGGCCTTTGTATCCCTGCATCACCCAGCCAGTCATTGGTCTCCAGTGCACTTGGGAGAGGATATGACCTTGGGCAAGGCAGTTTCCTCCAGCTGTGGGCAGTGCTTGGTGACAGGGTCAGGATGTCAGCCACCAGAAGACAGTAGATTCTGCTGCTGAGGAATGAGTTCATCAGCCCCCAGAGGGGATCTGGGCATAACACCACAGTATCTACTATGTCTTGATTTTATTACAAATGTAATAAAAACATTCCAACTCAAGGGCCAACACTAATGGATTAGTAGTGTCAGGAGCACTATTTTTGAAAAGGGTTCTAGGCTCATCTGGGCTCAATAGAAAGAGGGGATTGATTAGTGATTTCTGTAGGACTGTGGGGTGTGTTGCCACATTTCTTCTTGGATTTAATGTGGTGTAGGGTGACTACACCACACAGTTTGCCTTGGACCATCCTGATGTATGCCTGTGCTTCCAGGGTAATTATTAATAAGTAATGTTACCTTTTATCTACAAAATGTCCTCCCATGAATGATCAATTTTATGGTCATGCTAAGAGAGAAGTTTTTCTCCATCTTGCTTTTCCTGCCTCGCTCTTCTGAAGAATGCTCCCTTCTCTCTGGACCCTATTTGGGACAAGTGGCCTGGTATCCTCACTGCATTTAGGATTTCAAAGAAGATCCTCTTTGGCAGAGAGGGTTTTCTTTAGCATGCTCTGTTTCTAGCTTTGCAAAACAAAACTCTCTTGAGGCATAGAAGCAAACATCCCTGGCAGCCTTCCTAGAATGGGCAAGAAGGAGACAGAGTGTGGAGGTGTGAGGAAAAGTAACAGGGAGAATAAAACAGATTACAACCGTAGGAAATTATTTTGCCACATATTAAAGAAGAACTCTGCAGATATAGACACTGTCTTGCCTAACATAAAGCGTGTTGACTCTGGAATGAAAATCAGAGACTCTTAAGTTTGAAAGAGAATTTAGAAATCATCTATCCTATTTATAGATGAGAGCTAGGCCAAGGTTACATTCTAGGTACTTGTAGAGCAGGGATTAGGACCCTGTTCCTTAAGCCTCCTAGTTTGGTGTCTCTTCCATGGGACCAACTTCTGATCTTCAAGGAGAAATGAACAGAGTCTGTAGCAGTGACAACGTGGAGGCAGCAGTCTGGCCTTGGATGAAAGAGAAAGATTGCTCTCATCTGGGATGCCTTGGCAGAGGGGCTGGCGAGAAAATTGCTATATGCAAGAGCATGGGCATTATTTTGCCTCTGTAAACAGAGCATGGCATCAGGTTGGGGGCCAGAGTCTTTTCTGGTGCCAGGAAAGTGACAAATGCTAAACCTGTTACCGAGAATAAGGCAGTGTGCCATACACCATGGAACACAGGATAAATAAGCTCCTCTGCTCAGAGATCTCTCATGGTTCTCTCCATTTCCATAAGCCCAAGCCTGAGCTCTGTGCAGAGATTCGAAGTACCCTTTCCAATGTTATCTTCCTCTACTCCCTGCCTCACTCGGCATTCCAACCACATGGCGCTATTTAAATTATCCTGACACTACCCTGCAACTTTACACCTCCCTGTCCTGGCTCAAAGGACTCTCTCTAGGGTTCCCTCCCTGACCCCTGACCCCCCCCCCTTTTTTTTTTTAATATATCAAAAACTCTCCTTATCCCTTATGGCCCAATTCAATGGCATCTCCTTTATGAAGCCATCTCCAAACTTCCTATATACAACGATTTACTCTGTCCTGTGTGCTCCAGTGACAGTCTGCTGGTGCCTCTATTCAAACACTGTCCTGAGGACAGGAAGCACGACTATGCCATTTCTCCATGCCTGGAGCATGGTGTCCGTAGGATGTAGCAGGTGCTCAGCAAATGTCTGCTAAATGAATAAATACACGACATGACTGTTGGACTCAAATAGATCATTAGGAATGTGTCTATCTTCTTAGCACCAGGACTTATGTGTGCATCCCTGGTGCTTAGGATGGTGCCTAGCACACTGTAGGCCCCAGAAGGTATTTTCTAAGCGATGGTGATAGACAAGTACTGGCTGATTCAAGGCAGACTGGGCACAGGATTTAGATCTGAAGCTAAGCAGGGTCAGTACCAGCTGTTCGACCTTCAGCCAGCTCCTCAACGCTGTGAATTTAGGAGTCTGCAGTAAAATGGGGATGGTATGAACTGCCTGAAAGGGTTATTATGAGGATTAAATGAATAATATGTGAAAGTGTCTCATACTGCTTCAATTATAAGGTGGGAACTCAGTAAATGCTCGTTGGGTGAATGGACAGATGAATGAAGAAGTGTCATAGAAAAGATAAAGTGTCGGGGAAGCATGAGGGAGGGAGGCACAGCAGCCTGAGTTGGTGGTAGCAAAGATTCGGGAGGGCTTTTTGAGAGCTCTTACAACTTAATGTGGATTTTGAAAGCAGAATAGGATCCTCAGGAAGTACAATGGAATTAGTGATTCCCTGGTTCTACCTTATAGAAATACGATCTATTTCCTGCTGCCCCAAATGCTGTGCCCCACAAAAGTCACTTTAACAATAATGAGGGAAGACCAAGTATAATAGAGCAACACTAGCCCTAGCCCTGGGAGTCTAAGTTCATCAAGGTGTTTTTGAGGGGTTGAGGTGGGGGGGGGGGATTGAAAGAGAGGTCTGGTATCCTAAGATTTGAAAGTTCCCTTTGAACTCATTTCCTCCATGAAGCGGTCAGGAAGTGCTTTCCGGAAAGAACAGGCAGGTTTAATGCAATTATGCGATGTTGGCCCTTCCCAGTTTGGCCCTGTGCTAGGCAACTCCAGCTGGCCTCACACAGGAGAAAGCAAACGTCAGCTGCCCCTCGGGCCATTGTTTTAGCACTCCGCAGAGAAGTGTTCCAGCGGCTGAGCGGAGCTACTTAGCTGTTTAATTGAATGAATTCAACCTCATATAATAGGATCTAGGTCTTTAAGCATTTCTGTCTGCCACACCGGATATTGGGCTGAGGGCTGCTCAGATTACCCTGCCTTGCTGAGGCCCTGGGTCTCTCCAGTGTCTGCACTTGTCCATTCTGGTGTCAACCTATGTGGGCTCAGGGCTGCCTTAAACTGTGTTCTCATGGAATCGTTCCACATTGATTCCACTTAAGTCTAGTGTTTCTAAGAGGAGTAAGGTACCAGGTATTTGAATAAAGTCTGAACAAAAAATATTCCACGTGGAGCGTCTTGTGTAATTTTTCCCATTTCTAGGGAAAGGAAGGGGTGCAATAATATTTGGAAATCAGGTCTTTCAGCTCCATCCTGGACTCATGTGCTCTGGCCTGCAGCAGACTGACCACATGACTGAGCAGGGCCTGACTGAATTATAACAGGAGAGAAAATAATTGAAAGCAGGTTCATCTCCTTCAACCTTGCTCTCTGCCAATCCATCCTGCATACTAATGCCAGAGTGAGATCTCTTTCTTTTTGTACTTTATGCGTAATGTACAAAAACAGACGTGACAGATCTTAAGTGTACAGTTCCTTGAGTTTTGACAAATGCACACACCCCTGTAACCGACATGGGCCCCTTTCAGTCAACCCCTTCCCCCATAGGCAACCACTATTCTGATTTCCAGCACCATAAATTCGTTTTCCTGTTCTAGGATTTCATATAAATGAAATCTACAGTATGCACTCCTTTCCATCTGGCTTATTTGGCCCAACATAATGTTTATGAGATTCAGCAATGTTGTTGCATGGTAGTTTGTACCTTTTTAATTACCAAATATACTGTATTCCGTCCCATAAGATCACAGAATAATATTTCTAAAATAAAGAACTGACCATCGTCTGTGTTTAAAATCCTTTATAGTTCCCCGTTGCTTATATAATAATGCCCAACATTTTGATATGGCATTCAAGTACCTTCTCCTCTGGTTATGGCCTCATGTCCAGCCACTCCCATCCATGCAAACCACATTCCATGTGAACATCTCACTGTTCTGCTAGTACATTCTGTCTCCTAATGCTGAGGATTCTGACCTGGCTCTGTCCTCACCTGAAATGTTCTTTGCTCCTCTTGTTTATACGCGATAGGTTCCTCCCCAGGCTTCAAGCCTGTGTGAAGCCTTCCGTCATCTCCTAGCCAGTTATTCCTCTGTCCTCTGTGTTGCCTCAACCCCTGTTCTTCCCTCAATTATAGATGGGATGTTGAGGTCCTTGCGAATGAGATAGTGCATGGCCTCTCTTTGAGTTGTAGGATCAGAACAGTGCTGTGCTCTGCGAAGAGAGGATTTTAAGAAAGCTAATTGATATTTTCATTGGTTGGATTAACAAATCTGGTTGTTCAGCATTACGTAGAACAGCTTTAACAGCCTGCATGAATCAGGGTCTGTCTCTTCACTGTCCAAAAATTGCCTCAAAGGAAGCAGGCAATCGAGACCTATTACCCCACTGCTGACTCCATGTCTTCAGAGATCTAGTGCTCATCCCTATATTGCCCAGGGGGCTCTTTCTCCAACTTTTGACATATGAGAACCTCTTAATGAGAACTCAGCACACATGCATGCCACCAATTTTTTTTTTGAGATATAATTCATATACCATAAAAATTCACCCTTTAAAGTGTTGGGTTCAGTGGTTTTTAGTATATTCACAAAGTTGTATACCCATCACCACTATCTATTTCTAGAATATTTTTACCACCTCAAAAAGAAACACCACACCCTTTATACAGATCACTAATTTTAGGCAAATAAAAATTTAAAAAATTAACCATAGGTTACAGCAAGAGAACACAGCTTTAAACAGTAATAAAAATATTTCCTCTCACACTGAAAAAATTATATGCACTTTTTCAGATTATCTGCAGATATCCAGATCAGTATCAGATTGCTTCAGCTGCAGGTCAGATTCTATAACCAGGCAATTTTTCTTACTGTCTATTCATACTAAGTTAGTTCTAACTTGCAATTATAGGTTGTTGGATACTATGTTAGAAGTTCTAACTGGCAATTATAGGTTGTTGGATACTATGTTAGAAGTTCTAACTCGCAATTATAGGTTGTTGGATATTAAGTTAGAAGTTCTAACTCGCAATTATAGGTTGTTGGATACTATGTTAGAAGTTCTAACTCGCAATTATAGGTTGTTGGGAATGACAGCAAATGCTTGGTGGTTTCGTTAGATACTTCTGGATATTTGAATCCAATGGGGCATCTTGTCCTTTATACACCCAACAGCCATCCGTCCCCCTTCTTTCTGCAAATTGAACACTGATCTGTTCAGGTTTGGGGCAGAGATTCCCTCCATCTCAGTAAATGCAGATACCTATCCAGCTCCAGGGGATAAATTATGATTGGTCTAAACAAATGTAATATCCTTTTCCCATGGTAATTGAGTGGTGCAAGGAAGGGTAAGCATATAATCTAGTTTTGGCTACGAGATTTTTTTGGTGGGGAGGGGAGGGCTTCTCTATAAAATCAAAGCATCCCCAGAAAAAGGCCCATTGCCCTTTTGGAATAGGGTGTGATATCTGCATGTGAATCAGCCATCTTGCAACCACGAGGCACCCAGCTAAGGATAACTAACACATCAAGGAAGATGGCATAAAAATAGAGTCTGGGCTCATTGTGGTAACAATAACCAGCTGAACCAAGAAACAGCTCAGGTTAGGACCTCTGTCTCTGTCTCTCTCTCTCTCTGGTTTTCTATGGCCAAGAGCCCAATTCTAAAGATTTCTAACTCACATCCCACCAGACATTAATTTTACAAGCACAACACGCTTGAATATTTTAATTTGGTTGATGGCGGTGACTGCACTTCCAATTCCGCTTTTGGCTGCATGTGGTACTAGGAAGTACTTTTCAGTGCTCCATTGCAGCACGTTGATATTTCATTTCTTTCTTGGATAGGTGTGAATCATCACCTGAAAGGAAAAAAAATTCAAACCTTAGGTAATCAAGTTGCTTTCATCACAGTTCTGTTCCTAAAAATCCTGTTATCTTATCCTCAACATAAAACAGTCTTGATATTTCATCTCTAAAGTGATTAGTCCTGGCTATTCAGGATACTGAATGTGTTGCTAAGATAAGGCACTTGAGAAATACCCTTGACATTGTTACAGTAGCCTTATTAGCATTCTAGTGTCATTATTTCTACTAGGGAGAGAGTAATTGTAAAGTAAGTGAAAAAGCTCCTATAGAATGACTTGTTAAATTTAAATGTGTTATTAAAATAAATACTTGCACAGTTTAGAACGGAAAAGAGTGGTGTATTACCATTTTCTTCCATATTCTCCCTATTTCTGACTCTCACTTTAAAAATTTGAAAATGATGTCTTCTTTCTATTTTTGCCTACATGTTTGAAAATAATCTTATGTGGCAGACATGGAATGCACTGCTCCGAATCCTCTTCAAGGGAGAACTCTTTACCCAGCTGCTGTGAGGATGGCTGGCAGCCTTCAGGTGTTAACTTGTTCAGTTGCCCTTGTCCTCTCAGCTGAGACCACACTCTTCTTGAGGTCCCACCATCTGTGATTAGGCAAGGCAGCGACACAAAGGCCTAACCATTTCTGCCTAGTGTAGTAGTCCTTGAATGAGTCACCTTTGCTTTCGATGTCCCCTCCAGCCTTGAAGAGACTTTTGTCAGATCTACAAAACTGAGGACTTTTCTGCTGGATTTGGCTTCCTCTTTCCTTTCACTGGTTTCAGATTTGCATTGTACTCTGACGTTTTCCGTGTCCAATTCCACTTTCTCTCCCTTTTCTCTTTCATAAAGGCTACCCCTCACAAGCCACTTGTCTCGAACACTCTGTTACTTACAGAGCACTCATACCTTTTTTCCTGGGGGGTGCTCTCTGCTTCCCTTTCCCAGTCCTCCCAGTGTCGTGATGGAGCACATTGTTCAGTGGTTCCCTGATAAAAGTTTCTTGAGAGGCAATTTTATAAGATATATGTCTAAAAATATTGGTATTCTACCCTCAAGTTTGATTGATCTGGTATAGAATTCAAAGTAGGAGATAATTTTCTTTCAGATTTTTAAGGACACTGCTCCATTGTTTTCCAAGTTCTAGTGTTAATGAGAGGTTTGATGTTATTCTGATTTTTTTTTTTTTCTCCCTGGAATCTTTTCTTTCTTTCTTGATATTCCAAAAATTCCTGATAATGTGCTTTGGTGTGGATTTTTTTCCATTAAGTTTGCTAGACATTTATGGGTTCTTTTAATCTGGAAATGCTTCCAGACCCACTGAATAATGAAGAAAATAGAAAGAAAAAAAGGTGGCATCCAAAAACAGAGGGTACATTATGGAAAATTCCCTGGACAATAACCAAGAGAAGTATTACAACAACAGTACATAGCAGGCCTAGTGACAATCCACATTCACTGAACAGGAGAATGGAGAATCCCTGGAGAAGGAGAGGATATCTCCAAGAAAAATAAATGGACCCAGCCACTGTGGCTCAGTGGACTGAGTGCTGTCCCATCGACTGAGTGGTCCTGGTTTGATTCCTGGTCCAGGCACATGTCCGGGTTGCGGGCTTGATCCACAGTGTGTGTGTGTGTGTGTGGAGGGGGGGGCGTGTAGGAGGCAGTACATCAATGTTTCTCTCTCACATCAATATTTCTATTTCTCTCTCTAAAAAATCAATTAAAAAGAAAATACTAAAATAAAAAGAAGAAGAAAAAGAAATGGAAGTAATAGATTTCCTTATGTATTGAACCATGAATCCTTCAGTTTGTAGAATTCTTCAGTTCTACACATTTTAAAAGATTTTATGTCTTTGATAGTATTTTCTCCACCCAGCCAAGAGTTGCTCAAACAACTAACACATAACATTGTGAGTTATAATAAAATAGTCATTGTTTTAAGCTACTCTATTTAGGAGTAGTTTGTTATACAACTATAGGTGACCAGAATAACATCTAATATTTTTAGATGGAAAATAATATCTAGTGTTAGTAAAATGTGGTTAATATCTAGTGTTAGTAAAATGTGGTTTTCAGGACGAAAGGATGAGAAAAACAAAACAAAACAAGAGATACATTTTTGGGGGGGTGTACAATTTGTAAGGTAACATTTTTGATGAAATTGATACTTTATGAATTGTGTGGTGAAACTGAGGAATTGATTTGTTTTATTTGAGGCTTCAAACTAGTGAGTGAGTGAGTGACAGAAAATTGGTATGGGGAGAGAGAGGGAGGGGGAAAAAATAGATGCCTAATTATTTCTCCCTTTAAGCATGTGCATTCCTGACATCTCTGAGGACTAAGATTGTCCTGCAGGGAATATGATTAAAGTTACAAAGAGGAAAACAAAATAAATAAGTCAGCTTTTGATCCTGCTGCTATATTTACCCACAAGAAAGGAGGCAGCTCTCAGGTGGGCTTTTGTTTAGGTAATGTCCTGAAATCCAAGTGTAAAAGAACAATGTGAAATCTCAATTCTCCCAAACGGTTTGGGGCGAGTTCAGCGCTTGAGCCCCTGGGGGGTTTGGTTCCCAAGGAGACTAATCCCACTTGCTCAGCATTAGGTATCGCTGGAGCAAAAGAGCTCTAGTTTGGAGCTCTGTGGAGAGGCCTCAGTGCAGCCTGGAGCTGGGTCCTTCTGCCTCATAGGAAGTGAAATGTATTGATGTCAAAGCCACTCAAGTGAGTGTGCTCACTCTGGGTGTAGAAAGAGGGGCTGATGGGCCTGGCAGGAGCTGGCCACTGACTTTGTTGAAACTAATTTTATCCCAGATAGAGCTCTTCCCTAAAGGAAAGATCAAAGAGGAAAGCAACTGAGACCATAAGCTGGGGGTCTACATGTATAATTTAGTTAGATATTGGAAATTTTAAGGATTTATTTGGGTCTTAGGCAAAGAGCTATTTCAAGCACTTTTCTTTGTTGCCTTAATATCTATAGTTTCCATAAACACCATTGCTTTGATATGACCATGCCTCTGCCCAGGCTGTTCTCAGAGATATTGCTTGTTTGTTTGGCACTAAGTCTTAGCTCAAATGCTTCCTGTCTATGCAGCCTTTCCCAAGTTCTCTGGGCTGAACTGACAGTCCTTTTATTCCATCAACTATTACTTCCATTGAGAAGTATCACATTGCATTATGGAGGCTTGTTTGCATACCTGTCTTTCCACCAGAAAGGGTAGAAATCATGGCTTCTTATCTCTGAATTCATCATACTAGCATAGTGCTGAGCACAGTGTTGTGGCAATATCTTTCAGTTGAATGAATGAGTGACTGGATGGATATTTTACATGTTAGAATCAACTTTGTAAATCAGGCTACAGAACTTCTAACCCATGAAGAACTGATATTTGTATATGGAGCTTTATGGTTGACAAAGAACTTCCACTTCCTTATCTCATTGATTTTCACAATAGTCAGGTCAGACTCACACTCACTAGCATTCCCATTTTCTAGAAGGGAACATTGAGGTCTAGAGGATTAAGTAACTTTTCTATAGTCAGTTGGATAATAAAGGGGTAGATTCCGGTCTCAATCTCCGGCTCTAATTTCATCACTCTCTCTACTATAGTACACTGCCTTTTTCTAAATGTTTATAATTGGCAAGTATAGCTGCTTTCTTGCATTTTAAAATAGTCACTCACTTTGTTGGGGGAAAGAGCAATGGGTGCTGATTTTATAGGGGCATGTGTTGGTAAGGAATGGGTGGAGCCCAAGGAATCAAAAGCAAGGACATTTGTGGAGCCCCTATTTTGTGCCAGGAGCTTTCATATATACTATTTCAAAACAATTTTGAGCAGTTGAGATGATCTCCATTGTACAGATAGAAAAAGTAAGATTTGGAGGCATTATCTGCCTGTTGTGTCATGTAATTCTCACAAAGACTCCAAGAACAGTTATGACCATTCCATTTTTCAGATGAGGAAACTGAGCCTTAGGAAGATGAACTGACTTACCCAAGGGCACTCCTCTAACAAGTGGCAGGCCAGAACTTGAGCTTCGCCTCATCTAACTCCAAATCAACGTTGATGCTTAGGATACAAATGATCTGGAAATGTAGACTTTTACATATGAATCTTTTCATATTCCATTGATTTTGAATATGATTACATTAGGGCTTAGATAACTCTCTGGGGATTAAGAGAGATACTTCAGACTAAAGATGTCAGTTAAACATATTGTCCCATGAAATCTGTGTCTGGGGATATGTAAGAGCTGCTCAGTTGAAATAAGGTAAAAAAAAAAAAAAAAAAAAAAAGAGTTAGTGCTCTTGGCTGCCAGACCCTGTCTGGAAGGGAGAGGGAAGAGCGGACATCCACATCTGAGGGGTGAGAAATACAGTTCAAGGATAGGCCCACACAATTTTTCTGAGTGCAGATGTCACCAAGAATGGAACAGACAGTCCAATCACAGAGGACCAAATCCTGTGTGTGTAATTCAAAAGAAAGGTACATTATAATTGAACCAACTTGAATTTAAAAAATAAAGAGTTTGATTCAGCTATGTTGGCTTGGAAAATGTCTACTTCATCTCCTAAACGAGGAGTGTTCATCTCACTCTTCTTCTTTGGCAAGGTTGTGCCTTCAGGGTGCTCATAATGGTTTTGCTACATCCTGAAAATGGGGCTTAAAGAAAAGAGTTTTGAAAGAGATGGTTTATATCTCCCCCATGCAGACTCTGCATCTAAACTATAAAAACTTATTTAGAGAACACTTTAGAACACATGTCTTCATACATGTGATCTCATTTAATCCCCATGAAGAACATGTGATAGAGAAGACACGTAAGGGAAGAGAGTCAACTTACCGTGTTATAGAGAAGTAAAGGTAAATACTCGTCACAAGCTATGGGACAGTCAACAGATGAGAATTTTTCACAGGATGTTTCCTTTAAATATCACAAAAGCCCTGTGAGGTGGGCAACCTTACCTGTATTTGACACGAGTAAGCTAAGGCGGAGAGAGGTTGCCCAAATCCATCCTCATCAGAGCAAGGATTTCAACCCAAGTCACAGAGCTCCTGAGTGGTGGGTCTAAGACCAGAACCCAAGCTTTTTCTGGATCATCTTCCACGTTTTACCATAATGTTCATTTTCTCTATCCCAAGAGGATTGCCCAGGTGAAATGGGGCCTAAGTGAACTTCAAGGTGATTCTTGAAATGTAACAGAAGTTCCAGAAGGACAACCTAAATGGTATGACTTATAGAGTTCAATCTATATTTTGCCCTAAGATGCTGAGAGTTTTATACACACACAGGGCTTTCTGTCAAGCACCAGTGACTTAGTGGGAGCCACGCCTTTCTCCTTTGCTTCCTGTTATCCACTACTAATAAAAAAAAATGAGCCAAGTGTTGGCCTCAATTTACTATAAGCTAACTGTTACTTCTGACAATCAACAGGCAGAAGAAGGAGCAGCAAAGGAGAGTCCTGTGGAAACTAAAGTTAGAATCTTAGCACCAAGGCTAGAGCTTGAAGAGACACAAGTGTCCTTCCCCAATTTACAGATGAAAAAAACCAAGGCCAAGAGAGACCACAAATTTTGTCAAGGGCCTACAATGGCTCTGGAGTCAGACCAGTCTTGATATGACTTTGACCAACTCACTGAAACTATCCAAGGCTCAGATTCATCTTTTGTTAGATGGTGATAATAACATGTAATTCACAGGGGTATTTGTTCAAAGATTAAAGGAGGCAATGTATGGACAGCGCAGGGCATAAGCAAGCGCCCAGTAGCTTGGAGCTGTTGTTGCCAGAGCTGGGAGTGAAAGCCAGTTCTCCAGACTCTTCTCTTCTCAGCCTCAGGGAGAGTATCTGTGGTACAAGAGCTGGAGTTTGAGGACGGACCACCCCATCCTCACCTCTTGCGGCTGGAGCTAGCCAAGAGAAACGCGAGGGGCCAAGGGAAACAAAGGGGTTAAGGCGATGAGCTTGAGAAAGCCCAGAAAACTAGAGAAGCGGACCCCCCCCCCCTTCCCATTCCCTTCAGTCAAGATAAGTAAGCCCCACCCCTCCGCCACCGGGGCGGTCGCCGCGCGCTCCCTCCCTCCGCCCCTCCCTTACAAGATCTAATGAGCTCCCCCGGGAGGCCGAGCATCGAGCCGGCCCGGAGCAAGGAGGGTGCGCCGCACGCACCGCGCCAGGGCGGGATCCGGGCCTGGGCAGCCGGCGGGAACCGGGCGGGGGCGCACCGGCCGCGCTGCGGGCCACGGGGAAGACGCGGCGATGGCGGTGCAGGCGGCGCTCCTCAGCACGCACCCCTTCGTCTCCTTCGGCTTCGGGGGCTCCCCGGACGGGCTGGGAGGCGCCTTCGGAGCCCTGGACAAGGGCTGCTGTTTCGAGGACGATGAGGCCGGGACGCCAGCAGGCGCGCTGCTGGCGGGCACCGAGGGCGGGGACGTGCGCGAGGCCACCCGCGACCTGCTCAGCTTCATCGACTCGGCGTCCAGCAACATTAAGCTGGCACTGGACAAACCGGGCAAGTCGAAGCGGAAGGTGAACCACCGCAAGTACCTGCAGAAGCAGATCAAGCGCTGCAGCGGTCTCATGGGCGCCGCACCCCCGGGCCCGCCCTCCCCGGGCGCCGCCGACACTCCCGCCAAGCGGGCGCTCGGCACCTCCAGTGCTCAGACCGTCGCGGTCCCGGCCCAGGGCAAGGCCGCCCCCCGGCGGGATGCGTCGCAGGCCGCGGCGGCCGCTAGCCTGCAGAGCCAGAGCCTGGCCGCCCTCTTCGACTCGCTGCGCCACATTCCCGGGGGTTCGGTGGCAGCGCCCACGGCCGGGCTCGGCGGAGCGGGCTCTGGGGGCGTGGGAGGGGACGCGGCCGGCCCTGCTGGGGGTTCGGCGGTCCCCGGCGCTAGGAAGGTACCGCTGCGCGCCCGCAACCTGCCCCCGTCCTTCTTCACCGAGCCGTCCCGGGCAAGCAGCGGCGGGTGCGGCTCGTCCGGGTCCTGCGTGAGCTTGTGCGACCTGGAGAAGGGCTCCGAGACCCTGGAGTTCTTCGAGCTGCTGGGGCCCGACTACGGGGCCAGCACCGAGGCAGGCGTCTTGCTCGCCGCAGAGCCTCTGGATGTGTTCCCCACCGGAGCCACGGTCCTGCGAGGACCCCCGGAGCTGGAGCCTGGCCTCTTTGAGCCGCCGCCTGCGATGGTGGGAAGCCTAGTGTACCCCGAGCCCTGGAGCGCCCCGGCCTGTGTCCCGACCAAGAAGCCATCCCTGGCTGCCCCCCGCGGAGGCTCGACCTTGAACGAGCCCTTGCGCCGACTGTACCCCGCTGCTGTGGACTCTCCGGGCGGGGAGGACGGGCCGGGCCCCTTGGCCCCTTTCGCTCCCTTTTTCTCAGACTGTGCCCTGCCCCCGCCGCCCCACCAGGTGTCCTACGATTACAGCGCGGGCTACGGCCGCACCGCTTACTCCAGTGTGTGGAGACCCGACGGGGTTTGGGAAGGGGCGCCGGGGGAGGAGGGAGCGCACCGGGACTGACGCGAGGTCCCCACGCTCCTCTTACAGACTGCTATGGGGACTCCGAGTCTCTCCTAAGACTAAAGAACGACTGGAAACTGCACGTGGAAGTGAAACGGGATTAAAAGTTTCAATTAATAAAAGAAACTTAAGAAGATGAGATGAAGAGGACTTCGGGGTTGTTTTAATCACAGCCTCAAGTGTTTAAAAAAAAAAAGCCGGTGGTAGGTTCTAACTGGAACGGACGAGCCAAGAAAATGAGATGGGGTTTAGGTAATGGGGTGGGGATGGCAAGCAAGAGGTGGCGTCGGTAGCCACCTGTTCCCTCTCCAGCTTTCAGCAAAAGGTCAGTGTATATTAGAGTAACTGCCCCTTCCAAACCGTGCCCTGGTCCTTCCTCTTCCTTCCCCTTTGAGTGCATCATGAATTAAAGCCTATATTGAAAAGATTGGAGTGGAGGCATGTTGTTATTGATTCGGGTGTGTGTGTGTGTGTGTGTGTGTGTGTGTGTGTGTTTTGTTTTTTGTTTTTTTTAGAGAACGGCTTCCCGTGTGGTCTCTTTACCTTGGTAGGTGAGAGTTATTGAGGACCCGAGGCCAGTGGTCCTCCGCTGACCTCCCTTGTTCTGGTCCTTGAGTGTGAGTCTTTTCTCTGTCACTCTTCCTCTTAAGCTTTTTTGGCTCCCTTTTCTGTCTCTTTATCCTTCTTCCATTCCTTTCCACTCAGATCAGTGCCTTTGCGTACTTTCCTTCTTCTTTCTCTGGCTTCCCCTTGCTCTCTCTGATATTTTTGTTTCTGTCAGGTTTTCTGGCAAATTTCTTCTATAAGCGGCTTAAGTTTGGCAACCTGGGATCCATTTCTCTCCTTTCCTCCTCCCATTCTTCAACCAGTTTGGGTGGGGCAGACGGCAAGTTATAACCTCTGTGCATCCAAGTTTCCTTATGGGAGAGGGTGAGGATGACAATATCCCTCCATTTCTCACTTCACAGTTTGTTGGGTAACTTGGAGAGGAAATGTGTAAAATGCTTTGAAGCCGCAGCAGTGCTTGATTGGTTCTGTGGATATATACACACATATAAATAGTTTCCCTATGTAGAAGCCATTAGAATTGTGAGTTTCGTGCTTTTTTGTCCCATCTATTTGCCTGGTGATTGCCCTTTCTTTTGTAAGCTGTGCGCCTTCCCTCCCCTCTCTCCTCCTGTTGCATTCCTCTGTTCATTTCTGCCTCCCTCTGCTTCCTCACTCCCTCTCCCCACCCTCTCCCCAAGGGAAGGAATGGTGAAGGGTGTGAAGTTCCCGGAAGAACAGGTTCTTGAGTGGAATCTGAAGTGTCCCCCTCGAGAGGAGGCTGATCTGTTATCTGAGAGAGATTTGGGGAAAGTCAGAGAAATGTTTTCCCAGCCATGAAGTGGCAGAGAGGACACAGCATGATCAGGATGGTTGAGGGGCAGAGGAGGAAAGACTGGCTGGGAAGTGAGCAGCGGGAGAGGAAAAGGGGGAGCCTTTTAGTTCTTCAGACCTGATGATGAAAACGCAAAAAGAGACCCAGAAAATATAAATTGTTGCCTGTTGATTATATTGCAAAGGAGAGCTGCCTCTGTTCTAGGCAGTCAAGATAGATTATAATGCTGTCTACATAGGAGAAAGTCAAAACTTCAATGATTCTGCAGAAAATTCTAAAATCCAGATCAGTGTTTGCTCAAATCAAAAGTACTGCAATATTTTCAGAAAGGGATTTGTGGGGGCAAAAAAGCAAATGGGTATCAAGCCATGGTGTACAAATGAAAATGCTATCACTAAATCGCTTTCTTTTGAATAAAACATTTCTTAAGAAAGCACCACAGGTAAATATAGCAATGAGTCTTATTCATGATGAAAGCACTTTCGCAACTCCAGAAAACTGGTGTCTATAGAATTTCTTTCAAAGTGGTGAACTGATTAATTCCATTGTATTGCAGAATATTATTCAACAATCATTTAATTTATCAAAACGATTTGGTGATGAGTACCATCCAGGATAGAACTGCATAGTAGGAAAACAATAACCCTGTGACGATTACGAAGGCTATAGTGTCACTTCAATGTTTCTTAATTTCTTCTTCTTTCCTAGTTTAGTAAAACAAGGCATTTCTCTCCCAGCATCTTGCTTGCCATGCCTTTCATTAATAATGATGGTGCCAACACTCTGTTCCCATGAGCCAGCACTGAGCTAAGCACCACCTCACTGAGTCCCTTGACAATCCCACGAGGTAGGTACTATTATTATTCTCATTTGGAAAGTGAGGCTCAGAGAGGTTAACTAAATTGCTAAAAGCAAGTAGTGGGTCCAAGATTCAGATCTACAGGTGTTCTAACACCAAGACCTGCCTGTCACTTGCTAGACTCTGCTGTGCTTTGTTAGTGTGTGTGGTTCCCAGTCCCCTGCATTATGCTACCATAGGGCTTCTTAACTTCACCAGTATTGACATTTGGGGCAGGATAATTCTTCCCCATGGGGGCTGTCCAGTGCATAGTAAAATGTTTAGCAGCATCCCTGGCCTCTACCCACTAGATACCAATAGCACTCCCCTAGTTGTGATAATAAAAAATATCTCCACTACCACACGTCCCCCAGAGGGCAAAAATGCTGCCAGTTGAGAACCACTATGCTCAAGAATATGTAAGCAGCATCAGTGGGGTGCATGGAACATGCGCATACATGATCTCATTTAATTCTTGCTAAGGCTTGTGCTTAGGTATTGTTACTACCCTTATTATTACAGAGGTGAAAATTAAGAAGGATAAGGGGAGAGGCTAAATCAATCCACTGAGCTACATCTCATTGCTGCTGATTTACCAGCCACGGACCAGTTATTTAACTGTATTAAAATGCAGTCTTTCCATTGGTAAAATTGGATAACTATCACAAATGGTTATCATGGGGAATTGGAATAGGGTATGTATAAATTTCCACCAAGAGGGAAAGAGTAGTTCTTAGTCCCAGGCAGCCAAGGCTGGGCTTTATGTCAAAGTTCCAAACCACTCTGTTATCCAGGATGGCAAGAATGTGTGTTTAGCCCTATGTAGCCTCCCAATTGCCCCATCTCTGATTCCTCTTCTTCCCAGGTTGCTTTCCAGTCTGAGCACATGTGTGTCTGACCACACCACCTACCACAGTACAGTAAGTAGTGCCCATGAATAATAAGTAGTCCTGCAACGGTTCAACCTACTGCTGCTTCCTCTCCTATGTCATTTTCTACTGCAGCCTGTTAGAAAGTATTTTTTTCTTCTTCTTGTTTAGCCACATACTTGCCCACTGACTATTCTTTTTAAGTGCAATAGTAGGTATTTTTCAAGACCGGAAATGCGTTGTAATAGGCTTGTAATGGCATCACTTTCGACAGGCTGGACTCTTAGCTTCATCAGTAATTACACTGCAGGCTGCATATTCATGATTCCCCAGCTCAGCTGGGCATCCCTTGGCACCTGGAATGTATTTTAGTGTCTTCTTGCATCCCCTAATGGTTGCCCCAAGCCTTTTCTCATCTCCATTCAAGCCTCCACCCTTCCCCTCTCCTCACCCCATGTCCTGACAATATGGAGAACATCTGTTGTAATTCCCCTCCATTTCCCAGCCCCACCTTTACACATGAGTTTTTCTCTCCACAGGCAGGACCTTCAGCTGCCCTCACAGCTCATCATCCTGCCCCTCCACTTCCTGAGGACAAGATGCTGCTCCTTCAGTTATCCTAAGTCTCCTCTACCTCCAGGCTCACCCTCACTTTTCCTTTCATCCCAGAAATAAGCCTTTAGAATGGTTTAAAAATAAGAAAGAGGGGGAATAGAGAATTGAAAAACTCTCTCAACCCTGTATCCCCTTTCTAGATAGTACTCTATCTTCTCTTCATAGTCAAGTCTCTTAGGAAAAGAATTCACATTTTGCCTCTGTCTCATCTGCTATTTAAACCTTATCTATTTTGAGTCTTAGGGTGGCCAACTACGCCAGTGTGCCTAGGACTATCTCAGTTTTACCACTGAAAGTTCCACATACCAAGAAATATCCCTCACACCCAGGCAAACTGGGACAGTTAGTCACAAATTAAAAATGTGTGTTTTAAAAAAATAATTATTTATTTTATAGAGGAAGGGAGAGAGAGAGAGAGAGAGAGAGAGAGAGAGAGAGAGAGAGAGAGACATCCATGTGAGATGGTAACATTGATTGATAGATTGGCTGCCTCCTGCACGCCCCCTACTGGGGATCGAGTGTGCAAACCCAGTATGTGCCTTGACTGGGAATCAGACCATCAGACCGGTGATCTCTCTGTGCCTGGGACAACACTCAACTCACTGAATCACACCAGCCAGGGCAAGTCACACATTTTTATTAAGTCCCCCCTGAGGGCAGGTACTGTGCTCAGTGGTGGAATATGTGATGGGAAAGATGGACATGGAAACATGCAGGGTCCCTGCCCCAACAGAGTTTCTGGTTAGTGTCGAGCAACAGCAATGGTGTGTGAGGAAAGTGCAAGAGAGTGGCCATATGCCCTGTGGGAAAGGGAGGGCAGGTCATAACAGACATTTGCAGAAATTTGATGTGGGCCAGGGCTGGCAAAGTTGGGGCAGGGCCCCACTCCTGCAGTCATGTAAAACATTGCTAACTCAACAGGAGACTCGCTCTCTGAACCCGAATTTATCTCTATTTACTACCATTTGCCCAGTTTAAAACCTGTATACCATTTGGTATTTATTTGATCATTGCCCCAGAACTGATCCAATGCTGGAAGACTGACTCACACTGTCCAAGTTCACAAGTATACACTATAAGTCTTCTTGCTAATAAGCAGCAAAAAACATAAACCTAAATCAGTTATGCCTGAACAGGAGAATCCCTAGTATCTACCTACACAGAAGACGTGAAAATCAGAACAGCATGCAGTGAGCAGAAGCAGTAAAACTCGTAGGAACAACTCCACAATTTGGGGACAACTATGGCTAGGCTTCTTTTATGTTCAATTAATTGCTCAGGCGCCTACTGCCTTATTTGCATAAAGTTTTAGTATCTCTCCCCCTAGGGTCTTCCCCTTTTCCCAGAGCTTGTCAGAACACTATAGTCCAAAAGACATATAGCCGAAAAAGGGGACTCAGGCTGGCTTTGCCATTCAAGTGAGTCTAGCACTGGGGTCTGATAAATCTGCTACTGTCACTGCTAGTCATGCGACTCAAGGTCACAGAGTTGTACAGATTGTACGCACTGTGAAGCCTGCACAGCCAAGGAGATGAGTGTGAACTGAAATCCAACCCATGCTTCTTCTAGTGCCAAGTAGTGCACACAAGGAAGGGAAAATCTTGTTTTTAGAATTTGCACAAAGGCACAGTATAGGTAGCTGTGGGCCTGAGGGTCACCACTGAAAACTGGTCCTACTCAGAAGAATAGACATGCTGGTGCAGCTGCTCCCATTTGCTGAGAAGGCCCTGTGTACATTGTAGGGAGATGGTCTCCTCCCTCAGGACCGGGGCTCAGGAGCACTGGGTCAGGACTGGTTCTGTCATCTGTCACCTCAGGGACCTAGCTCACCAATGCTCCCCTTCCTCTCTTTCTAGGATCCACCTGAGTCATCAGCTTTTTCTTTTAGACCTTGTCCCTGAACTATGGGTATTATGGGCTAAATGTCTGTGTCCCTCCCAAATTCCTATGTTGAAACCCGAATCCCGAATGTGATGGTATTGGAGGCAAATCCTTTGGGAGATGATTAGGTCATGAGGGTGGAGCTCTCATGAATGGGATTGGCGCCTTCATAAGAAGAGGCCAGAGACCTGGCTCAGACTTTCTGCCAGGTGAGCGCACAGAGAGAACAAAGCCCTCTGTAAACCAGGAAGAGGGCCTTCACCAAGAACCCAGCCACGTGGGCACCCTGATCTCAGACTTTCAGCCCGCAGGGCTGTGGGAAATAAACGTCTGTTAAGTGCCCCCAGTTGTACTAATTGTAGCAGCCTGCGCTGGCTAAGGCAATGGGGCTCCTTTCCAGAGAGGCTCCCTCAGTAATCCCAGTTTATTTCCTGTTCCTAACTAACCCAGATTAAGTAGCCACGTTTGTGACTAGACAAGAACTCCCTGCCTTCTGGTAGAGGCCGCCCAGGGTGGGTCCTGCCTACTTTAGCCAGGTGGTCTGAACGTTGCAGATGACTACACCAGAGCCTGTTTTGGCATTAGTGATGTCACATAGGGTTGTGACTGCATTAGACGACACGTATGGAGAGCCAGCATTATATAAAGACCCATTTTAAAACAGTACCTATTCCTGTTGCCATTATTGCCCAAAGAGGCTTCAGCAGAGAGCAGGAAAAGATTCCGGGACTGCCTGGTCCCTCCCTTCCCCAAGCCCAGGGAGGAAGGTCTCTGGATGCCCCAGGATTTTAATCTCAGGATTTAAAAGGTCACTGGAAGCTCTGGCGCTGAAAACGCCCCATCCCTCCACAATGACTCGGAATCCGTGACTAACCGGCCCCTTCACCCGGTTGTTCGGTGAGGAGCACTGGCGGAGGGAGCCTGTTCCGCAGAAGACAAAACAACCCTGCACAAAGGCCGGCTGGCCGGCGGGCGCGGCTCCCAGCGTGGCTGCGTCCGGTCCTTCTGCCCGCAGGGCTGGGGGCGCCCCTGGCCGCCGGGTCCCGGTGCGGAGGGCTGCCCGGATCCGATCTCTTAATCAATTCTGCCCACAACAACGGGATTTCCATGCAAGGCAGGGGATAAAGTGGCCCAGAGAAACTCGGGACGCATTTGAACGATAGCCCAGAACTCGGACAGCATCTGAATCACCTTGGCACAGGCCCGGGTCATGGGTTGCTGCCAGAAGGTTGTAAGAAAAGCCATTCTCCACAAAGCCCGTCCACACAATGGCATGAGGAAACAGGAAGCGCTGCAGCATGACTTTAATTACTGTCCTCTCTCTGAGCAGGGCCACCATTCAGCTGGGAGGGCCTTACCCTTGCTCCTGTATGTTATCACACACTGAGAATGGGGGGACGGTCAGAGCTGCGACGCCACGCCCTGGGCCTGGCGTGGCCACACTGCACTGCCCTCTCCTAGCGATGCCACTGGTGGAATCGCTGACCTTTTCTCAGGGTTGGCTTTCTCATCTGGAGAGTGGGAATAAGAATATTCCCTGAGTGTCAGGGTTGGCATGAGGATCAGAAATCAGGTATACACTGCTGGCAGTGGGCCAGACACATAGCCGACTCCCAGGCAACGCTCGGTGTCCTTATTTCTAAGAGCTGGATGTAACCAACTCCGCTATTGACAAGCAATGGGTGTCAGTCACTTGACCATTTTCCAGTATTAATGTTATCACCTGGAAAATGAGGGAGAGGCGCTGAAATTTAAACAGCCTCCAGCATAGTGTCTGCCACGTGCGAATCATTAGCAAATATTAGTGAACCTGAAAATCACATGGTTGGAGAACAGAATCCCTCTTTAGCTGTGACTTTCTTTCCATCTCATCTGGAGTCTGTGGAAGAGCAGTCCTGTTGGTTAGTTAATGGTTTCCAATTCTAAGCGAACACCGGCAGCTGACTTTTAGGTCAGTTTGATATAATTGCTTCTGAGTGAGATTTTCATTTCCTGTTGGCTAAGGTAAAAGTTTCAAATGTAAGAGCAAATCATAGACTTTTAAGGCCTGATTTTACCTTGGAGAGCAGAATGGTCCTCAGCCCTGGATGTTTTTCATTATCACCTGAGGTGAGGGTAGGGCTTGAAAAACAACCCCAGCTCCACCAACCCGTTGAAATGGCTGGTGCAGCTGGGCTGTTAGGAGCACAGTTTGAAAACCACTGTTTCGTGCCACGTGCTTCTAACAGAGACACGGGAGGACCAGCTGCTTGCTCCTCATTACCACCTGTTTGTCTTTCTGCTTTTTGTCCCCTCCCCACCCCCCACAAAGTTGTCAAATGTGCAACTAGAGCATGTGAAAGGAGGGGCTCATCTTGACATTGGCCAAAATCATAGGATCATATTTGATGGGAGAGAGGAATAAGGTCTTTTGTACACATTTAAAAAGAATTTAAATATTTATACTCTGTGTGGCAGCAAGTGGAGAAAATCAGTGCTTTTGGCCAATAAAAGTGTTTGATGTTGAAAAGAGGAACTTTGAAAATGTACATTATAGCCTTAGCCCTGCCAAAATGGGGAGGTCGCTTACACCTCCCCGAGTCTCCGTTTTTCCCTCTATATAAAATGAATATACTGATGAGATCATTTGTCCGGCTTACTTCATTATGCCTTAGTGAGGTACAAGGAGGGCAAAGCATTATCCGTGTTTTATAGAAAGCAAAGCAGGGAACAATGTGAAGAATCTTGAGTCCTGCATCTACCCCTAGCTTGCTTGTGACATCAGGCAAATTAGTTTTCATGTTAGTCCCTTAGTTTTGCCACCTGCAAAGTGGGATCAATAATGCCTAATGCTGGCCACACTGGGATGCCACGGGACAAAAGTAGAGGGTGTTTGTGAAAGAACTTGAAAAAGCAGGAAGACTGTATTAAATTACAATGGTACTATAGTCTCCATTTCACATATGGTGAAATGAAGTCTGTGTGAGGCTATGTCCTGCTGGGCATTCCGGCAGAGCTGGGGCTCTGGCCAGGCTCTGTGTGCTCAGTGTCTCTGTCTCCAGTGGACATCCCTCATGCTCTGTTTAACAGCGCTGACTTCTCTTTTCTCTCAGTTGCTAATGTGCCCGAGGTGGAGGCAGGCCCAGACCCGTTCTTTGGGTGAGGCCAGGAAGAATAGGGCCATTTATATTGCTGCTCAGATGACTGGAAAATCCTTTTATCCTGCTCCACTGAAAAGCAATTTAGAGCAGAACTCTAGGGATACAAAGACCTAAAGAGTCACCTAGTGGTGAAATATGAGAATGACTCCATTGTCTTTTGCTAGTCACTTCATTGGCACAGAGGTAACAGGAATGGATTTGTTTTTTTACTCGCTCAAATTTGTGCTTGTCCTAGCAACCACCAAACGGAGATTAATGTAACTGTCTATCTTGTCTGCTTGTAAACTGGACTTCAAAGTGATGCAGGGTGAAAACGGGGAACCTCTGCAGACCTGAACTAAAACAAAGCCGGAGTTTCCACTCTTAGCTCCTGGCTCGCAGTTAGAAATGTCCATGGGACTCAGTTTTATGTGATGGAAAGTGAATGAAAGCAATATGCTTGCTTGTGGGTTGGGCCCATAAAACTTCCCTAATGTGATCCGCCATGCTTTTTTTCCTTTGGTGGTTTGATACAGATGGACCTGGCAGTCTCGGGATTCACGTGTTGGAGATGGAGTCAGAAGATGGAAGGAATCTGAGTCTTCAAGTCCTCATCTAGAGGAGAGAACCTACCAAGGAAGAAAACCTCTTCTGGAATTTATGTGAGCAGGAAATAAATCTCTATCATGCTTGAGCCATTACACATCTTTATGTTTGTTTGTTACAGAAGTTAGAGTTACCTTAACCAATACTGGTGTGGGCATGGCTAATCAGGTCAACAGTGGGAATTAGAGATTTACCATGAAGCCAGTGAAGCTCTATCTTTAGGTCTCCTTGCTTGTACAGGCCCCTTTCCAAAGCCCATGGTGTGCACGTGTGTGCGTGTGTGTGTGGTCGGTCCCCTGGTTATGTTTTATAAAATTTGCAAAAGTAAGATTCTTTTATTATTATTATTATTATTATCTTCACCCAAGGATATTTTTTTCTATTTATCTGCAGATAGAGTGGGAGGGAGAAAAAGGGAGAAAGGGAGAGAGAGAGAGAGAAACACTGATGTGAGAGGGACACATCGACTGGTTGCCTCCCGCACGACTGGACAAGGGCCGGGGACCAACCGCAACTGAGGTACGTGCCCTTGGCCGGAATCGAACCTGAGACTCATTGATCTGCAGGCCGATGCTCTACCCCTGAGCCAAACCGGCCAGGGCTTTCATTTTTATTATTATTAAATTACATTTATTGAGGTAACATTGGTTAATGACGTTATATAAATTTCAGTTGTGCAACATTATAATTCGATATCTCTACACCCTTGCATCCTCAGCACCAAAAATCTAGTTTCCTGCCATTTGACCCTTTACCCAGTTTGCCCTTCCCCTCCCCCTTCCCTCTGGTAACCACCCTTCTGTTGTCTGTAAAAAGTGAGATACTTTTAGCTCCCTGCAACTGGTTAGAACGTGTCTCCTTGCTTTTCAGCTGCCCACCATGACACTTTACTTTGTGTTGGATGCTATTGGAGAGGCCATGGGAATTTTTCATATCCCGCTAATGGGACGTTAAGTGGGGATACGTTTCATTTGAGTTTCGTGGATGTATTTATGGGGTTTTATATCTCTTGCGTGGAGAGATGTTATTGCTAGCTGTGCAGCATAGGAGCGGTTTCCAGGAATCCTCGTACACGTGCTGTCTTTCGTTAAACGAAGGTGCAGGGCGAGAGGTTGTACGGCTCTAGAACCCGCTCCAAAGCGACTGGTCCAGGAGAACTGTGAGCAGTGGAGGGAAACAAGGTTTGAAATGTATGTCGTCAGGAGGTAGTCTGTAGAAATTTCTTGTAATTCCTTAGATACATACAATTATTAGCAGGGTATTTAGTTCTTATTGACGCTTTGTCAAAATTGAATTTCTCTCCTGTCAGAAATACACCTAGTAATTTTTTTCAAGTTTATATAGTTCTAAACACACCTTACATTTCCCCTGTTGTTCTGATGGGAATAGCTTAATGGATAAAATTTTAATATAATAGTCAAACTGCACTTCCAAAAGATCTTTTGGAACGTTTCAATAAAGGGGAAATGACAGACTTCTGATTTAACCTCCTTTTGACAAATTTAAATTGAGTTATTTTCAAAGAACTGAGAGGAAATATAGGTTAAGGTAATAGAATTTCAAGCAAAAGCAATAAATAAGATGAGGGAAATAATAAAAATTATTCTGAACTCAAGAAGTGAGTTGAAGGAAACATTCTTTCAGATCATACCCAAGGCACCTTTAAGCCACTGAACGTGGTGGTCTGTTACAGCAGCAATAAAGAAACATACACAGCCAGGGGAGCTAGCAGTCTGTTTTCACACATCCGCTAGGTGCACCTGGAGTGTGTGAACCACCGCCTGTCCTCGCTGGCCACACTGTATTGCACCTGTGGGTTCCCAAGGCTGCCTCTGGATTGCTTGAGAGCAGGGACTGTGACTTTGCTCTGTATCACCACCCCCTCTGCCCACCCAGCAGCTGTTCTGTACACTCCCTGTCGCAGAATTGAAGCTTGTCCTTACTCTCTGCTGCTGCTGGCTGCCTAACTGAATATGGATTGTGGTTTGGGATCCAGGCCCCCAATGACTTTACAGTTTTGCAACACTGGGAAGGGGACCTGAGATTTATAATATAAACATGGTTTCGTCATGGCAAGAAAGACTCAATGAACATTAGTCTTCAATGGTCATAGACAACAATGCTTGGTGAGGGGCGGGACAGGGAAGAGGGCGTCTGCGGGGAAAAAGGAGAAACATCTGTAACAAAAATAAATTAATTTAAAAAATTCATTATGAAAAAAAGAAAAGAAACTTAGTCTTATATGCTTGGACCTAAAGTGATTAAGCTATGGATCACTGCAGCCATCTACCCATTAAAAAGGAGGGCAGAGGATCCTTGGCAGTGATTTTTTTGCCCTGGGACAGTGATTTCCATGTAGTTTTGGCAGAAACAATTTCATTCTGGAATCTACTTCAATGAGCTCTTTTTTTAAAAATCCTCAGCTGAGGATATATTTCTATTTATCTTCAGATGGGAGGGAGGGAGAGAGAGGGAGAGGGAGAGAGAGAGAGTGAGAGAGAGAGAGAGAGGGGGGGGGAGAGGGAGAGGGAGAGGGAGAGGGAGAGGGAGAGGGAGGGGGAGAGAGAGAGAGAGAGAGAGAGAGAGAGAGAGAGAGAGAGAGAGAGAGAGACACATCGACGTGAGAGAGACACATACACTGGCTGCCTTCTGCACAACCCCGACCAGGGCTGGGGATGAACCACAACCAAGGTACGTGCCCTTGTCTGAAATCGAACCTGTGACTCATTGGTCCATGGGCCGACACTCCAACCACTGAGCCAAACTTGCCAGGGCTACTTTAAGGAGCTTTACTTCAATGAGGTTGTAATCCTCTAATTAAATCACTCTTCTGGGTTATCCAAATATATGTTCTGGGACGAAATAGTCTACAAGATTTTCTTCTAATGAATCCCACTGGGATCTAATGGAAGCCTAATAGTCCCCTTAATTGGCGTGTTGTACATGAGAAGGCTTAAGCCAGTTGCCAAGACCAGAGTGTCCTCACTCTGCTGAGAGCTTCAGCCCCTGATTTTGGGCAGTTATTTACTCAGACAGATGGTAGACGAGCCCATCACCGCAGTGACTGTGTACCTGCAGAAAGAGGAAAATGCATGCTCAAATTGAGAATATTCATTAGCTCGCCAGAAAATCACTTTATAAATTAAACACATTTTATTTCCAATATTGTAGCCACCACGCTATAACTCTGGTTCACTTTTGCATGGCTTAATTTGCATGAGTGTGATATCTGTAGATGATCTTAGGCTACTTCCAATACTTGGTTTGTATACCCTTCTCATTGTCCCAGGTCCGGTTCAAGGACCAGCCCCTGTCAAAGCATCTTTGGCCTCCACTACTAGGGGTAACATGGTGTCATGGAAAGACTACAGATTTTAGTGGCACTTAATTTGTATTCCCTTCCACTAATCGTTTTATGATAGTGCGTAAGTTATTTAACTTTTTTAACCTCAGCCTCCTGAGTTTTATAAAGCAGTGTTATTGTGAGGATGCAATCTGCCATGCTAGACAATACACATTAAGTAGAAAACATCATTTCTTTATGTTCTCTTCTAAGCACAAGACTCATTTCTCTACCTAGCATTTGCTTCATTCTGACTTGTATTATAGTCAGTTTTAAAATTAGTGTGCATAAGACTGGTACAATATTCGCAAATCAATAAATGTGATATGCCACATAAACAAAATGAAAGAAGAAAACCATATGATCATATCAACAGATGCTGAAAAAGCATTTGACAAAATCCAGCACCCATTTCTGATAAAAACACTCAGCAATGTGGGAATAGAGAGATCATATCTCAACATAATAAAGGCCATACATGAAAAACCTACAGCCAACATCATACTCAATAGGCAAAAACTAAAAGCATTTCCCTTAAGAACAGGAACAAGACAGAGATGTCCACTTTCGCCACTTTTATTTAACATAGTACTGGAAGTCTTAGCCACAGCAATTAGATAAGAAGAAAAAATAAAAGGGATCCAAATTGGAAAGGAGGAAGTGAAACTGTCCTTATTTGCAGATGACATGATATTATACATAGAAAACTCTAAAGACTCCATCAAAAATCTACTAGACCTAATAAATGAATTTGGCAAAGTAGCAGGATAAAAAATTAACGTCAAGAAATCTACGGCATTCTTATACACCAATGATGAACTCACAGAAAGAGGAACTAAAAAAACAATTCCATTTACCATCGCGGCAAAAAAATTAAGATACCTAGGAGTGAACTTAACCAAAAGTAAAGGACCTATTTGCAGAATACTACAGGACATTGAAAAAAGAAATAGAGGAAGATATAAAAACGTGGACGCACATATCTTGTTCATGGATTGGAAGAATTAACATCATTAAAATGTCCATACTACCCAAAGCAATCCATAGATTCAATGCAATCTCCATCAAAATACCAGTGACATATTTCACAGAACTAGAACAAATACTTCAAAAGTTCACATGGAACCAAAAAAAGACCCTGAATAGCTACAGCAATCTTGAAAAAGAAGGACAAAGTAGGTGGGATCACAATATCAGATATCAGATTATACTACAAAGCCACTGTAATCAAAATAGCCTGGTACTGGCACAAGAACAGGCATATAGATCAATGGAACAGAACAGTGAATCCGGAAATTGACCCAAGACAATATGCTAAATTAATATTGGACAAAGGTGGCAAAAACATACAATGGAGTAAAGACAGCCTCTTTAATAAATGGTGTTGGGAAAATTGGACAGCTACATGCAAAAAAATGAAACTAGACCACCAACTTACACCATATACTAGAATAATCTCAAAATGGATAAAAGACTTAAATGTGACTCGTGAATCCATAAAAATCCTAGAAGAAAATGTAGGCAACAAAATTTCAGACATCATATGTAGCAGAATTTTCACTGATACAATGCCTAAGGCATGAGAAACAAAGGAAAAAATTGATACATGGGACTACATCAAACTCAAAAGCTTCTGCACAACAAATGAAACAACCATCAAAATGGAAAGGGAACCCACTCTATGGGAGAGCATAATTGCCAACGATACATCAGATAAGGGGTTAATTTCCAAAATATATAGAAAACTTATACAACTCAACAAAAGGAAGACAAAGAACCCAATTAAAAAATGGGCAGAGGACCTAAATAGACACCTCTCCAAAAAGGATGTACAAATGACCAAGAGATATATGAAAAAATGCTCAACGTCACTAATCATCAGAGAGATGTAAATTAAAATAACTATGAGGTATCACCTCACATCTGCCAGAATGGCTGCCATCAACAAATCATCAAACAACAAGTGTTGGCGAGGGTTTGGAGAAAAAGGGGACTCTAGTACACTGCTGGTGGGAATGCAGACTGGTGCAGCCACTATGGAAATCAATATGGTGTTTCCTCAAAAAATTAGAATTGAACTGCCATTTGACCCAGTGATTCCAGTTCTAGGAATATATCCTAAGAAGCTTGAAACACTAATCAGAAAGAATATATGTATCCCTATGTTCATAGCAGCATTATTTACAATTGCTAAGATCTGGAAACAGCCCAAGTGTCCATCAATAGATGAGTGGATAAAAAAGTTGTGGTACATATACACAGTGGAATACTATGCAGCTGTAAGAAAGAAAGATCTCTTATCCTTTGAGATGACATGGAGGGACTTGGGGAGTATTATGCTAAGTGAAATAAGGCAATCAGAGAAAGACAAATACCACATGATCTCACTTATTTGTGGAATATAATGAACAAAATAAGCTGATGAACAAAATAGACTCAGAGACACAGAAAGGAGTACGGTTCAGACTGACAAACTTCAGAGGAGAGGGATGAGGGGGAGGGATGAGATAAACCAAAGAAGTTATATGCATGTATGCGTAACCAATGGACATAGACAACAATACTTGCGGGGGTCGGGGTGGGGGGTGGGATAGGGAGGAGGGTGTCTGGGGGGAAAAAGGAGAAACATCTGTAACAAAAATAAACTAATTAATTAAAAAATAATATTAGTGAGCATAGGCTAGATTCTGGTAACAAAAAGACCCACACACATAATGATTCAACACAATAGATATTGATTTCTTGCTCTTAATAATCTTGTTATTACTTTAGCTGTAGTCCCTAAATTCCTTCCTGAATCTTCCCTGCTTGGGTCGAACTACCTAGCAGTGTTGAGGCCTTTCTTTGCCCACACCAGAGGCAGGTCTGAGCAGCTTGCCCTGGTGGCCCTCCTTCTAGCCTCTCCCATGTTGCCATCTTTGTAGGACCTAAGCTGTATCAGGCATCGGGCCCTTCATATCATACCAGCTACCTGGGGAATTGAGGAATCGAGAGAGAGGGGGAGAGAGAGAGAAAGAGAGAGAGAGAGAGAGAGAGAGAGAGAGAGAGAGAGAGAGAGAGAGAGAGAGAGAGAGAGAGAGAATGAGAGAGAAAGAGGATGAAAGATAGAGGGAGAGAGAGAGAATGAGAAAGGATGAGAGAGAGAGGGGGGAGAGAGAGAGAGAGAGGATGAGAGAGAAAGAGGATGAGAAAGAGAGGGAGAGAGAGAGAGAGAGAGAGAGAGAGAGAGAGAGAGAGAGAGAGAGAGAATGAGAAAAAAAGAGGATGAGAGAGAGAGAGAGAGGATGAGAGATACGGATGAGCCAAGAAAGGACTTGTCCAGTCCCCTCAGACACCATCTTTTTTATCCTTGTGTCCTATTTATGTCCTGAAGCCTCCATCGGGCTTTTGTCCCCTTGGGGGCTCTACCTGCTCCTGGGGAGGGTGGCAGACGGGTTGAGGTGAAAGCCTGGAGCTGCTGTGTCAATATGCTAACAGTAGTGCATGTTTGCAGTGGGGGTGAGCATCCTCTCTTCAGCTTGGACCCTCATCAGAAAATGTCTCTTTCCATTAAAAAGAGCAAAGCTGTCTGCCCCTCCCGAGGCTGCAGTGTGCTTCCCACACAGCGCCCTGAGTGGAGAGGGAAGGAGGCTGTGGTCGCCCCGCCCTCAGGCTCCTCAGGGAGCCTTTGAACCTGTATCAGGGCGCTCAGCCTTTTGCATTGCGGCGTCTCTGTGTGAGCACAGGGCTGCCTCCACCACTGGGTTGTGAGCTCTCAGAGACAGGCCTGGGCTCTGTCCGTCTTTCCACCCCTCCCTGGCAGCTTGCACAGGTGGATCTGCAACGCGGTTTGTCAAGGGGATTCCCATTTTGGTGGGTGTGTCCGGAGACACACAGAGAACGTGGCAGAGCAGAAAGCAGAGTCCGAATCAGCAGAGACTGAGAGTCAGCAGGGGCGTATAAAACAGGACAGAAAGGGCATCGGAGGGTGTGACACAGGGTGGCTGTCACTTTAGTAACCGGGTCTAGGACTCACCCCAAACACTGGGTGCCAGACTCGGGGAAGGAAGACCCACCCCAGAGCTTCCCTCGGGAGGCTGGAGGGTCAGCACACGGCCAGGCTTCTCAGCTCCAGCACGGGACTGGAGCTTCTGACCCCATTGTTACAGGGTCGTGTGTGCCTGCAGCTGAACAGGGCAAGGAAAATAAGCATTGATCATGTGTTGGGTTCTCACCAGGTGTCAGACATTCTAGCACTGTTCATTCTTAACAGCAACTTGATGAATAAGGTATTATTATTATCCCCACTGTATAGATGGGTAAACTGGGCTCAGAGTTTAACATTTCCAAGGACACACAGCTAACAGGAGGCAGGCTTGAGACTCAAATTAGACTATTTTATTATTTATTATACATATGCTTGTACTTATTATACACACATTTATATTACATATCCTATGTGTTACATATAATACATGCATAAAATAGTATACCAAGTTAGACAGTCAGGAGGACACCATCCCTGCCCTTACAAAGCTCACAGCCTAGATGGGGATACAGACAAGGAAACAGCAGCTAAACACACAGGGGCCAAGGAGGCAGGCGGTGCATTACTGCAGGGTGCCAGGCAGGTTTGAAGGGAGGTCCAGGGGTCTGGCATGGAGGGCAATGTCAAGAAAGTGGTTAAGTGAAGAAATTTGGGATGGGATCTTCTATTTTTTTCAACCTTGTTTTTAAAATTTTTCCTTTAACAGGGTTACCTCGCGGTCCTGTTGTGAGGACCTAATTTAATCTGAAAATATACCTGAAAGAACTCCTCCAGGCAGTCGCTCAGTCTTTATTCAGGCAACTCATGCATCTTTGGTGCCTATGGTGTGTAGGACCTATGGTAAGTGCTGGGGACACTCTGGGAGCAAAGCAGGTGTGGTCCCTCCTGCCCTCTTGCAGCTGTCAGCCTATGGGGACACATTTATCCAGTTACCACAGATGTATTTAACTTCACACTCTAATAAATGCTATGCATGTTTCTTAAAACTGAAAAGAGAGACGAATGGCTGAATGTCAGTAAATAGGTTCTGGGGCCAATTCCAGTGTGTGTGGGGGGGTTTCCCCACATCAACAAGTAATGGTCTGGACCAGGTGAATGTCCTACAATTCAACTCCATTCTGATGTTATCTACTTGGGTGATAGCATCAGATCCCACAGGGTAGGGCCTCAGTTCTACAAGACTAACCTCCCAGCCCCCTACCTCCCGGCAGTCACAAGCTCAGATTATTACCTGTACTTCTGACTGAATCAGAGCTTTCCATGACCCCCTCCTAGGGTTCAATTAATTTGCTAGAGTGGTTCACAGAACTCAGAGAACATTTAACTCGCTAGATTACCAGTTTACTATAAAAGTACATAATTCAGGAACAGCCAGATGGAAAAGGCGTGGGCGGGGTATGGGCAAGGGCCGAGCTCCCATGCCTTCTCCATACGACCTTTCTCCCTGCGTCTCCATGTGTTCACCAACCCACCTGCTCTCCAAACCCAGTCCTTCAGGATTTGCATGGAGGCTTCATGACACAGGCATGCTTGATTAAATCAGTGCCCGGTGGCAAGTGATTCAACTTCCAGCTCCTTTCACCTCCCTGGAGGTCAGGGTGTGGGACGAAGTTCTAACCCTGTAATTGCCTGGTTGGGTTCCCCAGACAAACTGTTCCTATCCCAGGTGCTTTCCAAAAGTCACCTCATTCACATAACAAAAGGCACCTTTCTAATCTCTCATCACTTAAGAAATCCCAGGGGTTTCAGAAGCTCTGCGCCAGAAATAGAACAAAGACCAAAAATATATTTCTTATTGTAAATCACACGATCACCGTCAGGTGTCATGAAAGGTTAGCGTGAGAGGGAGTTAACTGCAGACAGAAGTTTTTGGAATTTACTGAATCACTCCTAGGTAGGCAGCTTCTCGTTCTGCTCGGCAATATCTAGCCTGCAAATGTTTACCAAAAGGCATTTTGGACGGAACTCACTTTTGAAGTCAGGTGTATTGCAATTTAAATTCTGGTTCTGCTCTTTACTAGCTGGGTCACCTTGGGTGAGTTACTTAGCCTCTGTGAGCCTCAGTTTTCAGTGATTAAGTGGGATTAACGAAGATGATGAAGATGAGAAGTAACATTTATTGAGGCCTCACTGTGCTTTGTACCGTCTTGAGTATATGAACTCACTTTACAAGGTTGTAGTGAGGATTAAATGAGCTAATATAAAGTGTGTAGCACACTCGTTGGTACCAAGCAATCATCTAAAAACAGTAGCCCATAACAGTGCGACTAGGGCGGGCTGTTGGCGTGTCTGTTGCATGTGTAAGCAATAAAGAGTGCATTTTTCTGTGAAGAATTTGCGAATGGTAATAAAGCTATCTGGAAATTGGTTTACTTTTCATCATTACCATAAACTGGCAATTCTAAACAATGTCGGTTACAAAATATCTGTCCCTGAGGAACTGGGGAGGCCTTGCTGTGGGTATTGTGGTGTTTGAAATATTTTAATATACACACACGCATATGCTTCATCTAGTACATTTTTATTACTTATCCTTTATTAAAAATTATAATTTACATGGAAGTTAATTCTCAGACCTTTGAATTATTCAGTCAGCCCTCACCTCAAGTGGACTCAGATACATGTAAATTCATAAAGGTGTGGAATGGATCCAGCCTGTTTGGGGCGCAGTTCCCCATGGTCCTACGTAGGTCCACGGGTTAGCAGAAGATTCACAATGCAGATGGGTAGCACAGTGATTCAAAGACAAACAAATAGAACTTGAGTGACTTCAATTCTGTCCTCTGTGCAAATCATTCTTGTAACATTGTGGAGTTCACTCTTGGGAGTATTTCTTCATGTGTTAACCACCCTCTCCTTTAAAGACAAAGTAGCCAGGGTAAATGAAAGCGTTAACCCCATACTCACCTCCCTTTTTACCTTAATACTAAATTCAGTTTTAATTTATATTGTCATGAACACAGTGCCAGAAAGGAAAAGATTCACTGCTTGCATTCCTTGTCTAATCATCCTGCTTATTTGTTTAATTTGATGATTATTACTGAAAATAAATTTATTTTATGGAGAAAGGGGATTGTTATAAAATGATCCCCACCAGGTGTCAAATATGCTGGTGTGGACCGTCAGTATGATTCCCTTCCCTGTTCTTATTGCCTAGGTCAGTTAAGAGGAGCTTCATTGTCTTTGGCTGCACAAACCTGTGGATGAGCCCAGCTGGTGTGGCTCAGTGGATTGAGCATCGTCCCATGGAGTGAGAGGTCCTGGTTTGATTCCTGGTCAGGGCACATGCCCAGGTTGCAGGCTTGATCCCCAGTAGGGGGCGTGCAGGCAGCAGCCCATCAATGTTTCTCTCTAACATCGATGTTTCTATCTCTCTCCCTTCCTCTCTCACACACAAAAAATCAATAAAAACATTTTTAAAAAATTAAAAAAACAAACAAACAAAAAAACCTGTGGATGAAATACTATTGCTTCAGACTTGCTGCCTGCATTTTGCCTTGGAAGGAAGTTGACTTTTCTGTGGCCACAGAAGAAATTCCTGAAACTCAGGTAATTAGTGACAGAGGAAAAATCGCTTATTCTACAAGCATAAATCTTGGCGCAGAGGGGTGTGGTGAAAATGCGTGAGGGCCTCTACACTTCTCGCCTGATGCAGGGCAAGCGTGTTCACTGAATGGAAGAGCTGGAGTGACAGGGACCAATTCTCAGGAGCTTGGGTCTGGGGAGCACCTGAAACTGCCCCTCGGACAGAACCTGTCTGTGAGAGCAGATCTGGGTTAGGGCAGCATGTGCTGCCTCTTCCATAGTCATTGTGGGTTAAACCATATTTACTGATGGATTTGAAGACGTGATGGCGGTGGGCTGTGCTGTGCAGTGCGTCGTGACGTTTTCACTGGACACCTACCGTTTCACTCAGCTTCATTTTCTTCTGTTTCTTCAGTGCCCGTGATGCGCACGCCCTGTGCTAGGAGGGGCTTTCACGCGTACTCTTTCAAGAACTTGTGCGGTGCTACTGAGACATCCCATTGTGTAGGGTAAAGAAGCTGGGCTTTTGAATTACACAAATCTAGGTTCAAATATAAGCCCTGCCAGTTTCCAGCTGTGTGACCTTGGGCAAATTACTTAACCTCTCTGAGCCTTCACTTCCTCATTGGTAAAATGAGACTAAATAATAACTGCCTCAATGAGTAGTTGAGAGAAGTATGTGCCGCAGTGTAAAAGCCCAAGCATAGCACTAGCACCTGACACATAGTAGGCCATCAAATGGCTACTATTTTATCTCTTGTTGCAAGTGAAGAAGGTCCAGAGAGGTGAGTGACTTGTTTAGAGTGTAACAAGCCAGCCCCTACTACTTCAATACTTATGTTTTAGTAAGGTGCACTCTGCTATGGTTCTCTCGCTCGGTCTGGCAATGCCACACGTCTTTTGTTAGGTGGAGTCTCTCCCCTGTGGTGGTGCTGACGGAGGAGATGGAATCCTGTGCAGACATAACTTGGGTGAGAACCACGTGGATAGAGCAGGGGAGAATATTTCCCAGAGGAAGAGGTTGAGGTGCCTCTGATGCGGACGGTGTGCCGACGCTGGATAGACAGAATATCAGGTGTCCACACAGTGGTGTTAGAAGTCTTGTAGTTTTGCATTTTGTTAGCTATTCAGAGAAACTGGTGACAAAATGCATGTCCTTAGGACACCTGGCTTTCTCCTCCCACTAGGTGACACGTGGAGTCTATATACCATGTTGGTATTTGTGAGGCTGGCCGTGAGTGAAGATGATTGGGTGCTCTAATGTTGAAATGCATGATGCAAGATGTGAGGAGCTCACGTGTAGAAGATAGGCGGGAACTCCTAGCACCTGTGTCTCTGCGTTGGGGCCAGGGTAGTGGTGGCAGCGGATACCTCCCAAAGAATGCCCTTAATTGCTGAGGTTACGGAAAGGGGCTAAAGCCTGAGGGGTTACAAGTGCTGCCTCAGGAAAGGCTTTTTTCTCCCTCTAATTTAAATAAATGTGTTTAAGGTGCACTCTGTGAGTCCATGTGGGAAATATCCATCCCTTTTCCCATGAATGGCAGATCACATGCCATTGATGAACATATAAGATCATGTGGTCCTGATGTTCTACTCTCTCACCATCAAGCTCCGCCCTGCCCAGGGCGTAGCCCACTCCTTTGTGCAGCGTGATCACCTGTGAACGCTTCCCTTCCCGCTCCTTAGGCACCCGGTTATCGGATTGGCTGTTGAGGTATCTCAGTGCTTATGTTCATGTAACTCTCATTTTACTTAATAATGGCCCCAAAGCACAAGAGTAGTGATGCTGGCAATTGGGATATGCCACAGAGAAGCCAAAAAAAGTGCTTTTTACCTACATATCGTCAGAAGGTCAATAGCCTGATGCTAGTCACAAGGCCTCCTTCATTCACCGTGCTTTATCTCATCAACTATGCATTTTCTCGTCTCATCATCACAGGAAGAAGAAGAAGAAGGGTGAGTACAGGACAATAAGATATTTTGGGACAGAGAGAGAGACCACATACACATAACTTTTATTACAGTATATGGTGATAGTTGTTCTATTTTATTATTATTGCTGTTAACCTCATTTATAAATGAGGTTATATAGACCTCATTTATAAATGAGGTCACCCACATGCTGTGGCTCATTTATAAATGAAACGTTATCATAGGTATGTACATCAAGTCCTTGAATAATGTTGTTTTATTATAACAATGATGAGAAAAAATCAACTGCAAGCCAGGGCCACTGTCTGTGTAGAGTTTGACCATTTTTCCCATGTCTGCGTGAGTTTTCTCCAGGTGCTTCTGTTTCCTTCCACGTCCCAAAGATGAGCACCTGAGGCGAATTGGCGTGTCTACATTGTCCCAATCTGAGTGAGCGTGTGTGAGCAAACCTGGTGATGATGACACGGTGTCCTGTCCAGGACTGGGTCCCGCCTTGGCCCTGAGCTCTGGGATAGGCTCTGGCCACCCCCACACGACCCTAAGCTGGAACGAGGAGTCTGAAAATAACTTTCCTTGTTTTTATTATCTTTCTTAAATGTACGTACAGCTCACATTTACTTTAATGTTTAATATTAGGAATGTTTTGGGACTTTGAGAAGTTTGGTGATGTTTTTGCGACCAGAAATATGCTGTAGGAACTTACCTCTTGTTTGTATCGATTAGCTTACTGTAAAATTTTTGTTATATGTCATTTCATTTCGTTGCAATTTCCAAGAACCTACCGAAGATGTTAAGTGAGGACTTCCTGTATATGTAGGAAAAAACATAGTGTATCTAGGGTTTGGTACTATCTGTGGTTTCAGGCCTCCACAGAGGTCTTGGAATGGATCCCATGGATAAGGGGGGACTACTGTAGTCTGAGCTCCAGATTACAGAAATAGGGAATTAGGTCTTATTTATTTCACAATACAAGTAGGCTCAGTAATGCTTCTTGAGTGGATAAACAGAGATACTTACACATTTCAGAGACACTGTGTTTCAGAAGCAGATTCTGTGGTGAACTTTAGCATGAAGGGCGTTATTAAGGTGTGCTTTCTGACGGACACCTATGGAAGAGAGGGGCAGGAAGCAGGATAGGGAAAGGGGGGCTCAAAGACAGCCTCAGCCAACCCATGGGGAGCACTGGAGCTAGAATGGTCCTTCAGAGGTGTTGGGCCTTTACACCACTTTGTCATTATGTGTCATTATATGTGGGTCACCCTTGGGAAGGGTGTGACCTTGGGCGAGGTAGCTCTCTGCAGCAGAGGCAATTCCTGGGGCTGATACCTGAAGGCTGGCCACAGCTGTACACACCCAGCAGCTGGTGACAAACTCTTTACTGAAGAACACACAGTGTCCACCATACAATGGTATTTTGTAAAGGGGCGAGGTGTATATGACTGTGTGATCTTTAACCTTTATCAGACTGGTAAAAGACTTCCACCTGGTTTACATAGTTCCACTGGGTGACATATGGCCTTCTAACACAAGGTGGCGCTGCAGCGTCAGTGCTCAGGAGCTCAGATGCCGCCAGGAATTCGGGAGAAAGGAGAACCATCCTGTTCTCTTTGTATAAAGGAAAACCATAGGAAGGAGCCCGAAGTGCTGTTTTAAAATTGTTCCCCCACCCCTGAAAACTGAAATACCCAGAAGAGGTGAGATCCGACGTGTGTGTGGACGTGCACATTGACTGGGGGATGGCAGCGCCATCTCCCCTCCCTTCTTTCCTTCCTTCCTTCAGGAAATACTCACCTTAGAGCCAGCTCCCAAGTTCTAGGCTCTGGCTATCACCAGGGTAACACAAACAATATCTGACTTCCCCTTTTGGAGCTCTGATGGACCCAGGAAATAGCATCTGTATGTACCTGACAGGTGCTGCCTTCCCAGGTCGAGTGTAAGGAGCCGTGGGGGTGGGGTGGGGCTGGAGAGGAGTGAGAACTAAGCCAGGAACGAGAGCACTTAGCTCTCCATTCAAGAGGTAGCTGTGGGATAAAAAGCTGTGGTACATTCACCCAATGGAACACTATGCAGATGAAAGAAAGAGAGATCTCTGACCCTTTGAGATGACATGGAGGGGCCATGGAGAGTATTATGCTGAGTGAAGTAAGCCAGTCAGAGAAAGTCAAGTAGCAGATCATCTCACTTGTTTATGGAATATCATGAACAAACTAAGCTGTCAACCAAAAGAGATCCAGAGTCACGGAAGTCAGGAACAGACTGACAAACCTCAGAGGAATGGGGGGTGGGAGGGGTGGGAAGAGATAAACCAAAGAACTTATATGCATATATGCACAACCAATCGACACAGACATTAGGTTGGGGAAAGCAGGAGGGGAGTGGGAGTGGGAAGGAGAGGGCCAATGGGGGAAATAGGGAGACATCTGTAATATATTCTTATTAAAAGAAAAAGAAAAGAAAAAAGAAAAAAAAAAAAAGAGGTAGCTGTAGCACAGGGGTTAAGCCCATGGTCCTGGGGTCACATGCCTGGATCTATGTGTGAATTTAGGCAAATGATGCAATCACTCTGTGCCTTCAAAAGGCCTCCTGGCTGGAACTATAATTCTAGTTCTTCCATCATAGGGCTTCCGTGAGGATTAAGTGAGAGCTAATACATGTAAAGGGTTAAGGATAGTGTCTGGCATAGGGCAAGGCTAGCTATTATTTTTAATATTCTCTACTAGTTCCCAAACATTCTTGAGCACGTATATGCCAGGTCTTCTGCTAGCTGTCTGGGAAGCAAAGATAAGCACAGAACCCTCATGGAGCTCACAGGAGACAGGTGCACATACATGTCAGGCAGCTAAAATCAAGGTGTGAAATCCTAGCACTGAGAGAGACACAGGGTGCAGGACAGGTGCACAAAACTCATTCTTGCTGGGAGGGCACCGGTGAGGAGCTCGGGAACAGCTTCCAGGCGGAGGGGCTTCTTGAACTGAATCATTAAGAGATGAGTTTGAGTTCAACAAGTGGGGGTGGGACTAGATGGCAATCTGGGAAGAGGGAACAGAAGGGAAGCAAGTGACAGATTTGTGAGCAGGGAATGACTAACAGTTGCCCATGTATGAAGTTTGAGTATGAGGTGCCAAGGGTTTAGGAGGGGGAGGGCCCGGATCACAGACTGTCCTGGCTGGTGAGTCTTACGGTGTTGAGCAGGACAGTGAATCCAGTGATCAGGCCTGGCAGCCAGAGGGGGTTCAGTGTTGATGGATGAATGAATACAAGCTGAGTAGGATTTTAGCAAATCAGTACAGGGAGTACCAGTGGGATTAGGGCTAAGATGGATGAAGGTATCAGTCCAAGTCTAGAGATTCATTCTAAACAAATATGTGTATGTGTATGTCTGTGTGTGTTTAGGTATGTATTTATGTATATATGTATATGTATATACATGTGTATATGTATGTACACATGTATTTATGTATACATGTGCATGTATGTATTTGCATGTATGTATTTATGTATATGTTTATCTGTGTATATATATGGATGTGTATATGTACATGTATATGTATGTATATTGCAAAGGCAATCCATGCTCATTATGAAAATAGTCAAGTAGTACAGAAAACCATATAGTGAAAAGGTAAAAATTCTCTTTCCATTCCTTGTTTCCTAATCCTGATTCTCGGAGCTAACTAGTGAGTTTTCTTGGGCTTCTTTTTAAACCAGTGCAGGCATACCCACCGGCAGAGAAAAATGTAGTGTGGAGCTCGATGCTAGACTGCAGCCAGCCTGCCTGGGCTCCAGTGGGAAGTCCCAGTCCCTGCTGGCTTTGTGAGCTTTCCCTGGTTATGTGACCTCCCAGGCCTCAGTTTTCCTGTGTGGGAAACGGACCCTGTCCCACAGGACTGTCAGGAGGACTGAGTGAGTTGTTTTATGTAGAGCACTTGGAATGCCTGGCATATAGTGTTTGTTATTCTTACAGTGAATCTCTGAAAAATGATAAAGATATTCTAATACTGCTGTGCAGTATGCTTTTTCTCATGTACTAGAGAAACTTTCACATGTTTCCACGTCAGTAGACACAAATCTACCTCATTGCTGTGACGCTGCATGGCACTGTATGGTATGGGTCTACTACGATTTATTTAACCACTCTCAGATTTGTGGACATTGAGGTGGTTTCCGGTTTTTCACTCCCACAAACACTGCCACGTGGCTATGCTTGTTCAAGTATTTCTGTAAGGCAGGTGCTGACAAATCACGTTTCTGGTATGAGGGAGAGCCAGCCCTACCACAGGCGCACTGTTTTCTTTGTTTCCAGTGAAAGCAGTCGCCAGCTGCACTCACCTGAAGCACATCTGGAGGGACACGTCTTACATCTGCAGATGTGCACCAGGTTGGGCCGCCGCCCTGAATGACAGGTATAATGGAGGCAGTGGGAAGCCCTGGGGAGGGCTCAGGCCAGTGGAGGGAAGAAGTCCCTCTGGGAGGCAGGGGGTTCTCTTCCTCTCCCTTGTCCTTCCTGCACTCATCTCACTGAGATTCAGAGTTCATTCGGGAGAGCTTTTGGGGTGGATGTTGGTGGCCCTGTGTACGGCCTGGTTATGGGGAAGAGTAATGAGTGTGCAGTGCCGCCCTCCTGAGCTCCCGTGCTCTCGCTGAGAACAGCTGAGCCTGTGGTGCTTGGGCGGGACCCTGTGGTCTGGCTGGAACACAGGCGCTCACAGATTTTCAAAGAACCACTGGCATCTAGAAGAAGGTCGGTCCCACGCCAGCCATGGTGGTAGAGTCCAGATCTGTCATCACCCTTGGGGCATCCCCCAATCCCCCCCTCCGGGGCATCTTTCCACTAGTACTAGCTCTGCCACTCCCAGCCTGTGAGGGACAGGCCCTGGACCTGCACCTCTGCCACTGCGAGGCATCCTCCAGCCCCGCGGGAGAGGAACTGTGTGAGAAAACCTGCGCTTTGACCTTCAGGGCCCCAGTGTGACGAGGAGCCTGTCACTGAGCTGACACTTGCAGGTGGGCATCTCCCACTCCCAAGGAATCCCAGTGACTGAGGCAGGGACCACAGGGCTGCCGGAGCCAGAACAAGCCTTCCACATACACATATACATGTACATATACACATCCATATATATACACAGATATACATATACATAAATACATACATGCAAACAATACATACATGCACATACATACATAAATACATGTGTACATATACACATGTATATACATATACATATATACATAAATACATACCTAAATACGCGCAGACATACACATACACATATTTGTGAGTCGGAGCTGTGGCAAATGAGAAGCAACCATAGCAGCAGACATCCAATTTTTCAGATCTCCCCCGCTTTTTTTTTTTTGCTGGAGTTTGTGAGCGGGGCTCACAGTCACCCTCTTTTCCTGACTGAGAAGCCCTTGGACTTCTAGAAAATTGGGGCAGGCCCTCAGGAAGGAAGTTCTGGACATGAGAGCATATGTGTATAAAAACACAAAAGATGCTGGTATGTGCACCTTGCACTGGGGGAATAGACTTTCGCAGATTGTTCTTCTAAAAAACTAGGACCAACGTATATTCCCACAGTGTAAAAGAGTGCCAATTTTCTCTCATCCTTGACAACAGTATTGTCAAACTTTAATTATTTTGCCAAACTGATAGGGATGTAAAATGATATCCCAATGCTGATTTAATTTGTATTTTCTTAATTATGGGTGTAATTGAGCATATTAACATCTACCTATTGGGTTGTGTGGCTTTTCCTTATTGATTTGTAAAGCTCATTTTATAGTAAGGAAATGGGCCCTTTGTCTAGCATATGAATGGCCAATATTCTCCTAAATTCTGTGTGTTTTTTTGTTTTGTTTTGTTTTCTTGTACAGAAGTATAAACATTTTATTTCATCAGATTAGCAATCTTTTCTTTCAGGGCTTCTGGGATTTATGTCATGCTCAGAAAGGTGTTTTCTTACTTGAAGATTACAAAGCTATTAACCCATTTTTTTCTTTTACTTCTATGATTTTATTTCTTTCACTTTTCATGTAATTTAAAAAATTTCTCTGGAATCTATTTTGGGATAGGGCGTTAGGTAGACTCTAGCTTTATTTCTTTTCTAAAACAGACAGCCAGTTATCCCAACGCCATTTATGGGCTAATCTTTCCCCTGCTGCTTTGAAATGCCCCCTCTTTAATATATTGAAGGGTTGTGTTCTCTCCTCTTGGGAGATCTGGGTTTTGTTCCCAGCTCTGTCACTAATTGCTATGTGAGCTTTGCAAAGCTCCAACATCTTGGGCCTTAGTTTTCTCCTCTGTAAATGAAGGGTTGGGAGAGATGAATTCTCTTCTAGGCTTAACACTGTACTTTGATGCCACAATTCTATTGTGATACCTTCTCCCTCTTGGGTCTCTTTCAACCCACTGTTGGGACAGGCTTACCTGACCCAGTACCTGGGGTCTGTTGCCAGGGCTGTGCTTGCGTCACTTTTATGTCACTTTTTCTTCACGAGATCATCATGTTTGAATCTTTGAAAACATAAGCCCTCTCTTACACAAATTCCTGGGTGGCCTATCCTAGCGAGACAGAAAATAACAAGGGTCTTAATAAGTGCTTCTTAATTTGGGTCTCTGGGACCTCTCAGGGAACAGAGGATTATGAAAACAGTGATGGGAAGGTGTTATTTAAACACTCAAAAAGCTTTGTGAAAATCAGGACCCACAGACTAATTTGGCATTAACCTTCCTTGGTATCCACACTATGTGCTCACATTATTTTATGCTAGTGACAGGGAGGAAGAGAACGCCTATTTACTAAATTCAGGTGTTCTACATACAGTAACTGATTTATTTCCCCCAAACTTGACAGATCAGTACAATTATCCCCATTCTGAAGACATGGAAGCTAATCAGTAAATCTCCTTAGACCACTTGCAAGTCAGTGGCTTTTGAACTCAAAGATTTGACTCAGGTCAACATAACAACAAAGCTTTTCCCTTGAACTTCCCACACTACTTTCCCCAGTGGGGAAGGTTCGATGGGTAGTTAAGTATGTTCCTGACTAGTTAGATCAAAGGGGTAATGGATTTATTGCCCTTGGTAGACAGTAATGGTACAACCCTATAAAAGTTGTCGCTGATGGAACTGTCAGGCTTCAGAACCTGATGGCTTTGACCTTGGGATTAAAGTAGCTGTGGTGGCACAGAATTTCCACCAGATGGCACTGTGAGCTCACCAATGAAATGAGACTTCCTGCAGCATCCACTTTGAGCCTACAGGCGCCTCTGGGGACCTGGGCACAGATTCATCATCCCCCACGAGATGGGATTTTCCTTTAGATTTACTCTGAACTCTGCCAGCTATGGAACAGCTGTGTTGGTTTTCTTTGGAGTTAAAGAGGGCCTGGGGTGATCCCATTCCTTTTCATGACCTGGAGCTGGTACAGGGTCTGTCTCCTTGGCAAGTAGTTGGTCCGGAATGGGGCTCCTGTGCTGTTGGGTGATTGCACTCCCAGTTATAAGATTTCAGGTGTGGGGAGATCTTTCTGCTGCTGCTTTTGCTAAAAGGCCAGAGCTTTTACTAAATGTAGACTGGAAGGTCCTGCTGGAAAGGCGAGAGGTGAGTTATAAACCACGAGACCCTGGTGTGCTAGGCTTCAGGCAGCAAGGAAGCAGCAGCATGGGGATGGGAACTAGTATTCATTGAATGCCTACTGTGTGCCAGGCACGGAGAGGGGAGGGCTCCCCACGTTCTCTTATTTAGTCCTCACAATAATCCTGTGAGTTAGCTGCAATTATTGTCCCACTTTATAGATGAAGAAAGTAAACCGTGTAAAGATGAAGGAACTTGATGAAAGTCACAGAGCAGGTCAGCTTTTCAGACAGGATCCTGTCCCAGTTCATGCTCTGAGGACCAATCTCAAAGACCTGACAAGAGAGCTTTACATTCTGTCAGCGGTACAGCCGGCACAAAGCTCTCTCTTGCTGTATTAAAACTTTGTTTCCTGTAAATGTTCAAGAGACTATTAAGAAAAAGGAGCGGGGAGGGTGATGGTGCATGCAGTATTATCATCATGTTACGGATGAGGAAACTGAGACTCAGAGCCACGACTTGCTCCATGTTCCAGCCAGTACTAAGCAGCACAGCTAGGATTCAAATAAACATCTATGTGACTCAGAGCATCTGCTCTTTTAAAAAGGCAAATATAGCCCTGGCCGGTTTGGCTGAGCAGTTAGAGCCTTGGCCTGCGGACCAAAGAGTGGGTTCGATTCCAGCCAAGGGCATGTACCTCGGTTGCGGTTTATCCCCGGCCCTAGTGGGGTTGTGTGGGAGGCAGCCAGTCAGTGTGTCTCTCTCACATCGATGTTTCTCTCTCTCTCTCTCTCCCTCCCACTCTATCTGAAGATAAATGGAAAAATATCCTCAGGTGGGGATTAAAAACAAATAAAATAAAAGGCAAATGTAATTGGAATAGGAGAACTCATTCATTCACTCACACTCAACCAGCACTGACCAGGCAGCATCTAAGCACCAGGCGTGGCAGCAGCTGCTTTTTATTTAAGAACAGTCCTAATAAATATTCTTTAGTCCTCCAGGCTCATCCTTGTATCATCCATTTTAATGCAGTACCCTGCCATCACAGGCAGTCAGTAAAAACGTATTGAATGGAACAGAATGGAACTGAACTGATTATATACACTTGGAGTGCTTGAAGTGGTCCAGAGCTTTGGATGTTCCAAGTCTCATGAAACCAAGTTATTGAAACGATTCATTTTGATACAATGTGGCCAGTACTTGTTGAGTGCCTGATATTTCATGCCTTTGCTATTTAGCTAACTTTGGCCACATCACCCAGCCTGTTGCTAAAATTAGAGTGTACACTGAAATATAAAACGACACTATAAATCCTGCAAAGGCAGGAGCATAGGAGCCTCATACTGGAGGGAGGTGGAAGAGGGGAACCTCAAGTGGTAGGTATGGGAAGGGAGCGTTTTGTTTAGAATAAAGTTGTATTGGAAATGTGGTTATTCTGTTAACTAGCTGTGTGAACTTGGGCAGGTGACATACCTTTCTGAATATCAATTTCTGCCTTTGTAGGGTGCACTCATTGTCTCACTGGATTGTGACCAGTATCAGCTCCTTGAGAGCAGATCTGAGTGCTGAGTGTTACAGGTTCAGTCCTTGATAGAGGGCCTGGCTCCTAGTGAGTGCTCAATAAATATTGAAAGAAGAAAAACCGTTCTTTGAAGTATATAAGGCAAATTCAATAATTGCAGCTTTATAGATGGGGAGACAGATTCAGGTGGGTTGTTGAATAAGGTAATTAATTTGAGGTTTGTACAAGACCACTCACCTAAAAGTGGTAGAAGCCAGGTTTTCCGAATCCCGGCCTTGTGATGTACTGGCTCTGGCTTTTCCTCTCTGTGAAAACAACCTCCCAAGAGATTGCTGAGGTCCTTGTATCTCAAATATCCTCTGTGTTTAGGTCAGTCACTGCAGTAAGTGGGGAGAATGGGACCCCAGATCAGAAACAACCAGGGTTAAGACAGGTATTTGGGAAGTTGCATTCATTCATTCACTCATACAAACATTGTTTTTTGAGCACTGATTCTGTGCCAGGTGAGGGTGAAAACAAAGATAAAACACAGTCTTGGTCTACTCTAAACTCACAGCCCAGTGGAGAGAACAGAGAGTGCAATGACAAACACAGTAGCTGTTCGTGCCAGGACAGCGGAGGCCCAGGGCGTTTGGGCGCAGGTGGGAGAGGAAGGAAGGGGTGAGAGGAGCTTTCTGGAGATGTGTGTTGTGCTAAGTGGGGAACTTAAGTGTGAGCAGAAGCCATCCAGGAGGAGAGCCAGAGAAGAGTCGCTGTGACTGGGGGATGGCACAGGCGGTTTGTCTCCTCTGCCACGCTCTTCTCTTCTGACCTGGAGGGAGCAAGAGGGACCCGCACCTTCTGAGGTGAAGTACGGACACGTGAGCTGTTGCTCCACAGGCAGTGTGGCTCTGTGCGTGTCAGGGATGATATTTTAAAAATACTTCCTGGTGCGCTTTCTTTGACGTGTGTATTTGGCCACATCATCTCAGAGCATTCGTGCTGACATAGGCCCTCTCTGATGACTCCTATTTCTAGGTGGTTGCCTTGGGTGTTCCGGTCTGGGTTGCCTAGAATCAGACCTTGAGCCAGGGATTCAAAGGCCACCTGTTTATTGGAAGGTGGGAGGAACTTGGAAGGCGAGGGGGTGTGATGTGGGAAAGGGAAGTCACTTCCTACAGGGGTTACTCATTGGTTTACAGCCAAGGAGTCACCCAGAAAATAGCAGCAGCAAAGATATTCAGGGAGGGCGAAGCTTCCTGGCACCACCACGAAGAGCCTTCGAATCCAGCTTTAATCCTGTAAGTACATGGTTTCCAAAGCATTTTCCATGAAGCGTCCCACCCTCCTCCAAGGCTAGAGCCGGAGGAGCAAGGAGGAGGGATCCACCAGACTTCCTTTGCATTTCAGGTTTCCGCCCCAAAATGCATTTCACAAGGGTTTCTGCGGGTGAAAGAAGACAGAACATCACAGTAGTAGTGATAAGGGAGCAGTTAACGTTTTAAATCAATGGATGAATTCATAAGTTATAAATCGTTACCATTGCTCCCCCTGCCCGTGCCGGGCGGTGGCGATGCGCACCCGGGGGAGGCAGTGAGCCGTGTGGCGGTGCCGTGGGGGTGCAGGGCTGACCGCGGGAGGACATCTGTGAGCACGGAGACAGGCTAGCAGCAGATTTTGGTCATCCTGACACGAAGTGGTAACATTTAGAGCAACCGCAGTTGAACAGCTTTTAAAGCTTTTTCCTCCACACCTTCTGGGCTGTTGCAACGACTTTGTGCTAAACTTCCCTCTGCTAACTAAACCCCAGCTAAATAATTCTTTTGTTCTTTGGAAGTGCCAATGACTACACGTTAGCTGTTCCAGCGTGCACTGCTGTGTCCATAAGGGGCGGTGAGGGGATGAGCACCGTGGCCAAAGGGAGGCAGTGGGGGCTCGAGGGTCATGAGGACCTGCAGCGATCATGCCAAGCCATTCAGACATTCAGAGTCAGTGAGTGAGACTCCAAACAATGGGTGGTCCTGTGAGCCGGCTCTCTGCTGCGTATCTTTGCTCAGTTGTTCAGATCCATGCCGGTACAGCGCGTGGCTTTTCTCTGGGCTGGTATAGACCCGCGGCTTTCTGCCGCTTTCTTGACTGCCCTGGCCTGTTGACTCCATGTCTTGCTTGTTGCCTGTGCAATAGTTAGAGGCAGAGTCTTAGAAGCTCACTCCTTTGGCAGGAACAATGGGATGTGCTCACACTCATGTCATATTGGGCAGACATAAACATTTTTTTAAGGAAAAGTTTACGAGCAGAGGTGTGGAAGAGCACATACCCCATAATCTCATTATCCCACAGGGAGGTGTGCTGAGGTTGGGCTCCATGCTTAGAGTTCCAGGAGACAGGGGTCCTGTCTCCACCTCCAAAATGCCCTACATGCTTACAGACTATAGAGGCTGGTTCAGCTGTATTACTGTTAGAATAGAAGGTCCCTGGTCGCTACAGTGACCAGCCATCCTGGTTTGCATGGGACAGCTGTTGAAGTTTTAGTTCTCCAAGTCCTGCATCCCAGGAAACCTCTTGGTCTCATGCAAACTGGAATGGTTGAGCACGTAGCCTTGTGAGAAAAAGAAGCATTCAGAAAAGTTCAGAAACTGGTCATAGCATGTTGGTTTTTTGAGCAAACCCACACCTTCCGAGCCAGTGCTCTGTTAAGTTACCCACAGAGGGGAGGAAGTCAACCTCCAAGTCATCAGGATCTGTCTTTTCTTATTCCATACTCTGACTGTGGGGCCTTATGAAGTTTTCCCTATTGGCTCCAGCTGATTCTATGTAATGCGTAAGAGAGGGATGCCAATAAAGCGTCCTGCAGGGGGTTTGATAAGGAGTTACTGTTACACATTCCACATAGTGAAGAGTTTGCATTCCAATCCAGTGTCTGGGATACTCAGGAGGAGCTCTTTGGGGCTCTTTGACCATATCCATAATAACAATGTTGAAAGTTATTCACCCTCTGTATCACCAATAAAGGTAGGTTGCTCTTTGAGGATGCAACAGACTCTTTACCCCTTTACTCCAGACTGTAGGAGCAAATTCAAGGCCACGGTCCATTGGTCCAATTTGGGGAGCCTGCCCATATCAAATCATCCAGCATTCCCTGGGTCAAAGCCATATTGCCTGGAGTTCCCCCCATGCCCTCAGGTCTTGTTAGCACCATGTGAGGAGAACAAGCCATCCCAAAGTAGTACAGCACTGTGTCCTTTAATTACTGCCCCTGCTTCTGGGAAATCTCTTCGATGGGGTAAGTATACAGAATTCCACCAAGTACCCAGTTCAAGATGGGAATGCTTTCCCTGTTATTCTCAGTCAACCCAGAGAACTTGTTCTGCAGTGGGAGTCATATGAGAGTCCTCATAGCAGGCCATTCTGCTTCGTTTAACAAGGCTGATGGCATACTTCTTCATGCAAACGAACCATTCAAACCTTTAAAGATTTCTCTGGCTTGGAGACTTATGATAGCCACCCTGGAGACAGTCTAATTCTAGTTTTGTGCATGAACACTTTTGCTTCTGCTGATGTTTTCCTCAGGCCCTTGTTAGATATGCCACACAATAACTATTTCACATCTTGCTATGGCTCTAATAGAACCATAAAGGGAGCCTGTTCTGCTTTCTCTCTGGATGGGCTTTCCCTGCTTCCAAGAGAGTCAACTGCCATGTTAGCTGTATCGAATTCCTATAGTGGGGTGAGATGCCCGCCTCTCTGCCTCCAGGATAATTTATTATTTCTGTTCTTCCTTATGTTTCAAAACGACTTCTAAGCTAGCAAAAAATGCCCCTGTTTTGAGCCTTCTTATCTTTTTTAGATGCCCTTTAACTGCAGATCCACTGCTCTACAGCGTCCACATTTGAAGGTATGACTTGCCTAACTCTCCTGTCAGTGACCATCCCAGTTGCCTGGTGACCTGCTGCTGCCCCCAGTGGTGAGGTTTTCCAATTGCAGTCACCTGGTTAAATTCTTTCCCTACTTCCCGAAGCCCCTAACACTGGAATGAATGACCTCCCTCACCACATTGGATTCCACTCTATGTGTGGTGTATAGTAGTAACTCACACCACTAATGAGACATGGTGTTAACTATGAGAAGATCTGAGAATGACCTACAAGTAGAGGAGCAGCAGAGTGCCTAGGACCCCGTGGGTCCTCAAAATGAAGTGTGCTTGACGCACAGAACTGGTAGGAGGATGTTGTTAACTGTTTTACACATTTATAGAGAAGGCCAGGAAGGAGTGGGGGGCACTTAGTTTTTCATGTAACAAAGGGAATAACCCTGGTAAGCTTCCTGAGTTTAGCTAGGGAGTTTGTGAACAAACATCGGTCTCAGTGGAACCCTTACCTCTGTTTGTTCGATCTAGCTCATTGTGAAGACCTCAGGAAATGAGGAGCAAATCAATGTTCCATGGCCATTGGAAACCAAAGGTTCATCTTTCCTAAAAAAGTCATGTTTAGATTCTGGTTCAGCAATTATAAATTTCTCCCATTGGATGACAACTTCTAGTATATCCATATTGCAAATCCTCCCTGCTTCCTGTAGCTCCGGGGCTCAACTCTTAAACTATTTTAAACTCACTGTCTTGGATTAACAACAAAACACTTAAAATCAGAAGACAAGGGTTTGAGTACATGCTTAGCCATTTGCTAGCTGTGTGGGCTTGAAGAAGTCATCAATTTTTCTGAATCTGTTTTCTTGTCAGTAAGATATCTAACTTTTGGGGTTTCTCTAGGAGTCAAATAAAGCAATAAATGTCAATTCTCTTTTCAGGCTCCAAAGAACTCTACCAGAGTTTGCTATGATTGTTACTGCTACCTGCAAAATTCTAGGGAACCCGACGTTACGTAAATGGCACGGCTTGGCCCTCCCTGAAGCAGCTGTCCTGGTTCTGTTTACCACACATGGGTGAACAGTTTACTCCAAGGGAATAGTGCACTCATTACAAATAGCACAGGGTGCCTCCCACTTAATGTAGAACACAGCCTACACCATCCCAAGAGCCAGCCAGACGCCAGATGCCACACTATGTGTGCAATAGAGAGTAGCCTGGCCTGCTGTCTTATGAAAACGTAATGGCAGTTATCTAATGTGATTAAGGCTTGGGCGAACAAGCCTGATTCAATGACATGTTGTTCCGAATCCCACTACAGACATTCTTGGACAGCAAACTCCATTTTTCACCTAATTGCCCATATGAGTTTTCCTAACTTCGGCTGAGCCTTCAGGTTGCTGTTCATTTTAAGCACTATGGTACAGTGGAGGGAGCATGTGCTTTAGACATAGTCAGACTCGGGTTCAAATCCCAGCTCTGCTTCTTGGAAACGGAATGGCCTTTGGTGAGTTACTATAAATCATTTAGCCTTGGTTTTCTCACCTGTGAAGTGGGGATACTAATATCCATTTTGTAGGGCTGTCGTGGGGAGTAATATAAAGTACATAAAGCTTCCAGTCTAGTACCAACTGAGCTGTACATAAATGTCGATGTTCTAATAAATAGCCAGTGAGCCCACCTACCCCAGGGTAGAGTCCACTGAAGGTTTGTTGTTTAGTACGTGAACAGTGATTTCCAAGCTTCACTGTGCCTACAAAGCAGCCAGTAACCTTGCTACAATGTAAGTTCAGATTCACTAGGTCTAGAGTGGGGCTGGAGAGTCAGCATTTCTAACTATCTCCCAGATGCTGCTGCTACTACTCAGGGTCCCTACTTTGAGAAGTGACACTTTTACCCTTATCTAGTACATCTAACCTGGTAAGCCGTTAGGGCCCAACCACCTGTTCTCTACTGGTCTTGTGTCACTCAGCACTTCTCCAGCACCATTTCACCAACTGATGGCTGTATGACTGCAGGAGAATCCATTGTGAGATAAAGATTCTTGAATCCATCCAGGGAATTCTATGTCTGTAGTGAGGAGATGGGGGCTTGGAATCTTTATTTTAAAAAGGCATCCTAGATGGCCCTAATGGCAATCAGCCATGTAACTACTCCAGGTGTTGGGCCAGCATGTTGAGATCCGTTAGTTATTATAATTGAAGCTGAATAGGATCCATGTATAGTTCTGAGTGCTACGTCATGGGCACCACGGAGGCTCCCTGACAAAAGGATAAACAGGAGTCAGTCAAGTGTCTTTGGACACTTGATTCACATCATGCCCGGTATTAGAAACCCCTCTCCATTTACCACTATTATCAATTAAATATTCCTATGTCTACACACTTGTGGGAGTCTGACCATGTGGTCACTGATGGGGAAACGGATGCTCCTGATGTTCACTCTGCAAAGCAGCAACATTCAGTGTTTATAAAAGCAATGGTTTTTGTTTCTGTAAAATGCAGACATTAGCCATATCATAAATTTATTGTGAGGATTATCAAGCCCAACAATATCATTGTCAGTCTTTCCCACGTCAGGTGACGGTAGCTTGATCCTTTGAACTTCTCAGGCCAGAAGCCATGCAGCTATCCTTGACTCCTCTCTTATACCCTGTATTCAATGCAATGGCAAATTCTTTTTGCCTCACTTTCAAAATAATACAGAATCCAAACACTCCTCAACAACTCCTCCACTGCGTTCCTGCTTCATGCCATCCACAGTGTTCATGACTCTGTAGTGATAGCTCGCTATTGGTTCTTCTGACTCTACTCTTGCCCACCATAGTTTATCCTCAATAAATTAAAATGCAAATCGTTCATGTCACTCCTCTGATCAAACCCTCCAATGGCTGCCCATTTCTCTCAGAATAGAAACCAAAGTCCCTACAATGGTCTTTGACAAGGCCCTATATGATCAGACTCCCTGTTCTCTCTCTGACCTCATTTCCTATTACTCTCTCTCCTTCACACTCTACTCCAACCACAGAAGCCCCCTTAATTTTTGGCAAACATCTCAAGCAAGCTCCAACCTTCATTTCTTTGCCCTGGAATGCCCTCTGCCTGAGGTGCTCTTCTAATATTTGCATGACCAATTGCTCCTGCCTCAAATTTTTGCTCAAATGTCACAGTAATGCCTATCCCAGACCATCCGTTTAAAATCTCCTCTTCCCCCATCCCTGCACTCAGGACCTCTGTTACTCAATCCTACCTTTATCCCCCCCACCCAATCATCCTCTAACACACCATATAATTTACTATTTAAATTATGTTTGCTGTTCATTGTCTGTCTTCCCCACAGGAATGTCAGCTCCATGGGTGTAGGGAATTGATTTCTTCCATACACTAGCTTGTACCAGCATCCACTGCATAGTGGGTGCATTATACATATTTTTAAAATAGATGAATGGTGCATGTGAAGTCCTGATCACAGTGCCTGGCATGTAGACAGCATTGAGTAAATGGTAGTTTCTATTATTTGTGAAGCACCTGAAAAGCTCTTCCTGTTTTGGGTGCCCCTCTCTAGAGCTCTGCAGAACATGTGCGTGCCTTTCAGAGAATCCATGGCTCATCACAGCACTGGGCGGTGCGTGGGGCTGGGTGTGTCACAGACGAGCACCTAGGTACCCAGGGATGAATTGATTTATGTAACTCATGTGTTATAGAACCAGGGCTGAACAGATGCTAAGTCTCTCAATTCTAAATCCAGTGTTCTCCCATGCTGACATGCAAACTAAAAAAAATGAGAGATAACATCTTACACCAAGTTCTTAGCTTTTCCAACCCTGGATTACGTGTTAATCAAACACCCAAAGTGCTGATGTGCACAGGTGCCAAGATAATGTCAATAGTCTAACATGAGCCTCATTTATCTACATTACCTTGAAAAAAAGATCTGTAAATTTGGGTGACATTGAGTTAAATGACAAAGATCAATTACAAGAACTTTCACATGGTGGATAAGAAAACATCACTGATTCCTCAAAGAGACTGTAAATGTCTTTTTATGTTCCTTGGCTAAAATAAAGTCAGTTTTGAATAATGTTAAGCTCTACTTGAAATAAGTTACATTATAATAAATGTACTGGAAATTAAAAAATGAAGACCAAAAACATCTATAATCCTGTCACCCTTGCAAATCAATAGTTGTCATTTTAATGTTCTCTTCTGCTCTTTTCTTATATGCACACTATTTTTGCATGGCATAGCAATATTTTTCTTTTTAAATTTAATATATGCTACAATTTTTAGCTTTAACCATCTAGTGTTTACAAATATTATATTTAACAGTTATATAAAATACCACCTAGTTGGTTTACCACAGTTCATTAAACAATTCCCCTATTTTGGGATTTGTAGGTTATTTGCAATGTTTTATGCTTTAAATGGCATCACAATAAATGTCTTTGCACATGTAGATTTTTATTCAGGGATATCCCCCGACCCCAGCCTCATGTCAGTTCCCAAGTGTATTTCTACTGGATTAAAACAATCTTTCATAACTCATTAAACATGGTTCCAGTTTTTTGCTCCTGTTTATGGCTTGGGATGGTTTCATCAAGTGGCTAATATATATTGTATAGTCAGGAAATTAGAAAACAATAGATCATTTTCTGAGCTTGTTAATTTTTCCATCAAGGCACAGCTTCTATCTTGGCCCCGTTCTGGAGATGATACTGTTGGAATTGATTGATTCCCAGGAAATTTCCTCAGTAAATAAGGAGGTTTCACTATTTGGAGACTCTGTTGTCATCCTTCAAGTACTGATTTAGATTCCCTTAAGACAGGCTCTGTCTGGTGGGCAGAGGGCCGGACTTAGAGTCAGAAAAGTTGGATTTAAATCTTAGCTATGCCATTTATAAAAAATGCTTTGTAAAGTTCTTTACATGGCAAGGTATTATCTTTTTATTTAGAGAAAGAAAAACAAACAAACAACTAGTTGTTCAAATGGATGACTTCTGAAGTCCCAAAGAGTGTTTTGAGGATTTAGATCTCAGCTTTGGCCTTTAGACCTGACCCATTAGAAAGGTGTTTCCTGTGGTACATGTGAGAGTGTGTGTGTTCTAGTGGTTGACTGTATGCAGTAGAAAGATAAACCTGGATTTGAGTTCAGGGAAATTTGAGAACCTCTCTAAAATGGGGATAATAATAGGGCCAAAGAGAGAATTCAATGAGACAGTATAAATCAAATTTCTATCAGAATGCTTGACATTCTGGTATCTGTAGTGTTACCTCTCTCTCCCAACTGCGGTACCCTACGAGAGGTTAACAGGTATTTTCACAGACTTTAAAAAAAAATAAGCATTAAGGAAATAAGACTTTACTATAGCATCAGTGTATTTTTTTTTGGTATCCATAAAATATTTAGGAGTATTTTAAGTAATGTTTTCTTGTTTCAAGGGTATCTTGAATTATTTCTGGAGCTAGGCTGCCTCAGTTGGCTATATTCAGCAAGTGAGAGCCAACACTTAAGCTATTTATTTCCTTATATTTGCTATGCACTGCGTCTTTCCTGTTGGTACACAGAATGGTTTTGTTTTCAAGTTAAGATGAATACTTACGTCCAAGACTCAGAGTTTGGATGCAGAATTGCAAGCATCGGTAGTTTAAGAGGATAAATATTACTGTAACTTGTCCATGATGGAAAGTAATAACTTCTCTCATCCATTGCAATCCTATCTGAAAAAAGTCTTTGTTTTACTATAGAAAAATACAACAATTATTTCCATTTGTATGCCACTCTATATTTTAAATAATGTGTTCACATGACTTACCTCAATCAGATCTTACTACACAACCTTGAGGCACTCAGATCTTAAAGGCATTAATGATTAAACCCACCATATGTTAGGTTTGGTTACTAGGCACTTAGGTACTTACACGTAACTTTCTCATGTGGTTTTCACTTTCAACACTAAATGAAGGATAGGTAATTGGAAAGCAGAGTAACCAGGACTCAAACCCAGATCTTGGACTCCCAGTCCAGTGCTTTTCCTTCTTTTCAATAATCTTGCTCCTCAAGTTGACTATGTGATGCTGGAGAAAGATCACCAGCTTCATTCAGAATGCTGGGGCTCTAATTTCAATGAATAGCCCATGGTGGAACCCTAGGGGAGTCACATCCCCTTTCTGGTCCTCAAGACCTTACTTGTGAAATGAGGAGCATAGACACAGTGACCTCTTTAGTCTTTTCTGCCCTGGCAATTCATTTCCCTATGGGACACACTACTATGGGAATATTCGGAGGATGTGCTTTCATTGGACAGATGTCCAGATTTGGAAAGAAGTTTATGAGAAAAACTTCAGGTTTGGAATCATCTGGTCACTTGGCTTTATAGGCCTATTCCAGCAGTCTTGACTTTCAATGGTCCAGATAGAAGGGCAGACCAGAAATGTGATCTGATCCTGCCTCCCTGTTTAACACAGAAGACTTTTTCTTCATTCTAAAGAATAACAATAAGAAGAAAAAATAGAAGAACTCTGATATTTATAATATTCTCAGATGCATAAATCAGTGTTGGAAGGAAAGGATTTGTTTCAACTCAATAATTAATATACTAGGAAACTGAAACCCAGAGCAAGGGAATGCAGGAAGGCCCAAGCTCTCACAGTGAGGTAGAGGCAGTCAGGACTAGAACTCAGGACTCCTGGATCCCAGGCTAGTGCCTTTAGTACCAATAATTGGGAACTTGGAGCAGTGTGTATTTTCAGCCTGCTAGCCATGGAGCTGTGGGTTGACTGATGCAATCTTAGATTGCTTTGATGGAAGTAGCAGAAATAAAATGTGCACTGTTGGTGGGAATGGTGATTGGTGCAGCCACTGTGGAAAACAGTATGGAGGGTCCTTAAAAAACTAAAAATGGAACTGCCTTATGACACTATCCGAAGAAACCCAAAACACTAAATTAAAGCAACATATGCACCACTATGTTCATTGCAGCATTATCTACAATGGCCAAGATATGGAAGCAACCTAAGTGCCCATCAACAGACAATTGGATAAAAAAAGTGGTGGTACATATATACAATGGAATATTACTTGGCCATAAAAAAAAGACATCTTACCATTTGTAACAGCATGGATGGACCTACAGGGTATTATGCTAAGTGAAATAAGTTAGTCAGAGAAAGACAAATACCATATGATTTTACTTATATGTGGGCTCTAAACAACAAAATAAATGAACAAACAAAATTGAAACAGACTCATTGACATAGAGAATAGATCGATGGTTGCCAGAGGGTAAAGGGTTGGGGGACTGTGTGAAAAAGGTGAAGGGAATAAAAAGTATAAGTTGGTAGTTATAAAATAGTCACTGGGTTATAAAGTACAGCATAAGGAATATAGTCAATATTATTATTTTTTTTTCTTTATTGATTTTAGAGAGAGAGGAAGGGAGTGGGAGCGAGAGATAGAAACATCGATGAGAGAGAACATCGACTGGCCACCTCCTGCATGCCCCCCACTGGGGATTTGGCCCACAACCTAGGCATGTGCCCTGACCGGGAATTGAACCGGCGACCTCCTGGTGCATGGGTCGATGCTAAACCAGTGAGCCACACTGGCTGGGCAATAGTCAATAATATTATAATAACTTTGTATGGTGCCAGGTGGGTACTTGAAATATCAGGGAAATCACTTTGTAAAGTATATGATTGTCTAACCACTATACTGTACACCTGAAACTAATACATCATGGAGATGTTTTTATTCATGAATGTTGTGTCTGGATAGTTATCCTTCTGTATCTTCTCCTTTTTTCCTCATATGGGGAATAGAAATAGAAGGGGATCTAGAATAGAAAACCAGATTTGTGTTTTCAATTGTATCAACTCGGGCAAGACAATCTCTATGGGTCTTAGTTACTCCACCTTTATGGGATCCTCTTGTGTACCCACTGCCTCAAATCTTCTAGGGTTCTTCTCTAGCTATAGCCATTGTAAACAGTTCTGCTCAAGCTTCTACTAGCTTTATAGCACCTCAGTAAAGTGTGTGCTGCTTTCTGTCCCAGTATGCATGCAAGAGCACGCTCAACACTCACACATGTACAACCTGGATGTAGGAGAAAGTTGGTGCCACATGGAGCATTTCTCAACCAATGGGAAAGGAAAGGGCTGTCTCTTCAGAAAGGGGCGGAGGAACAGGGATGAGCATCACAATGAGGATGATTGGACAGTGTCTCCTTGTATTGAGCCTCCGTCTTTTCTCCATCCTACACCTCCACTGTGTGGCACCACTTCTCAAACTGCCTACTAGCAAGCCTTTGTCTAAGGCTCTGCTTTCTGGTGGAAGCCAGGCTAAGACATCGTCTAAGTGGGGGTCATAATATACCTTCTTTGTGAGTTGTGAAATGAGTTATGTATGTATAGACCATTATAAAGATTAAATGAGATATGCATATAAATGTGCATGTAAAATACATAGCATGGTTCTTAGTAGAGAGTTAAGTGCTCAAGAAACATTACATATTATGATATGGCTGCTGCTTTTGCTCACGGGCTTACATCAATTCTGTTGTCTATTTCACACATCATATTTGCAAAATTATAGACTGAGTTTTGCCCTGGCCAGTTTGGCTCAGCGGTTGGAGCGTTGGCTTGCGGACCAGAGAATTCCGGGTTCGGTTCCCGCTAGGGGCACATACCAAAAAAAAAAAAAAAAAAAAAAGGCTTAGACTGAGTTTTAATGTAGTAATGAGACTTTTGTTTTTCAGGCCATTTTATTTCTATTTATTCATTCTGAGGAATTAACAGTCAATTTTATTGGGCTCACACCAGGAGTCCATGAGTCTTGAGGACTTCTGTGCATCTGTCAGTTTTCTTCTCCATGTTCTTTTTCATCTGTTTCCATAGCCTCATAAGTGGCTTTTTCTTCTGGTAATGATCCTGGCTTCTCCCCCCTCTTCTCCACCAGTGTGGTGACTGTCTGGTATTTCCGGCCAACCTCATGAGCCAGGCACCCTAGATGGGTAAACTTCTTTGCAGGCTTCAGATGCACAACCTTGAGGGCACAGGAACCACCATGTGCCTTTTCTTGTCATAGGGCGGTGGGATCCCTTCAAACACCCTGAAGCGTCCAAGGCAGCCTGGCCTCAGTTGGTGTTGTGGGGCTCGTGCCTTGCACAGTCTGCCAAAAGTTGCGAGCGGGGGCGTGGAAGTAGTAAGCCCCGTGCGCTGGTTGGTGTTCATCCGCTTGCAGAGAAACGCCAGGTACTTCAACTTGTTTCTGTAGAAATTGCCAGAAATGTTGATGCCATCACAGCCCAAAACCACCACCTTCTGGCCCAGCAATACCTGCTTGGCCACCAAGGCCACTAGATCCCCTAGAGAAGACCTTGGCCATCGAGCGCCAGGACCTGCACCTCTGCCATCTTCGACAGCTGCCTGGGAAGGGAGTTTTTTCAGGCCATTTTGGGTAGGGTTAAAAAATGAGGTAAAACAGATTTCTTTGGATCCTCTACGATTGAGGAACTTCCAGTTTTACCTTTTTTTTTTTTTTTTCCAGTTTGTCCTCCATGTTTCCAGGGGCAGATTTTCATGTACTTTCCACTACTGAAGGGAGTCTAGCATATTTTTCTGCTCTGCTGCCTACTTGAGGACAGAGTTTTGTGCCCATTATGCAGATGTGAACATTGAAGCTTAGGTACGTCCTCCACTCGTTGAAAGTCATGCAACTAGTGAGTGGTAGAGTCTGAAGTTGAACTGGGTCTGATTTCAGAAACCAAGTTCGAATCCATTTTTTAATCACTATACTATGTTAGCTTAATTGGTTTTTCTCTTCACCAGTTTCATTCCATTTCTCATGATTCAGTAATAGTCACTCCTATATATCTAGGGTGTATAGATTATTTTAATTCCCCCTTTTTTCAGAGACAGAAACAACTTCACCAGATTGAAACCCTCAAGACAAAGGAGCCCAGGAAAGAAATCTCATCAGAAAGATAAAAGAAGTTTTCATGGAGTTGCTGTGAGTCAGAAACTTTTAATGAATCCAGTTGTATTGTTTACCAAGTTAAGGTCCTCTCAGATGTCAGGAGATAGATGTGTAGATGTCAGCTCATAAAGTACAGCTCCGGTGTGATAGCAGAAATACAAGAAGCTGGAATCCCTCCATGCTAAGAGATAATGAAGGAGGCCAGAGATAAGTTGGAAGAAACACTGGTTACCAAGAGGGGATAGCAATTGTTTTTCACTAAATCAAATATTTATGAGACTGGGATTTGATTACCCATGGTTTACAATTCAAGGGAAAGATAATTTTCTAAAATGCCCAAGGTGTTGGAGTAATTCAGATAACTGTTTCTTGTATAAAAATAATTAATCACTAGAATTTGAAATGCATGCAAATCATGATGGGGATAGAAGATATTTTACAACGTGAAGGCATCGTGGTGTAACATGTTGGAAAGATAAAAATATATCCTGTTGTTATAGGCACCATTTCATCCCTTATCAATATAGAACATTTGGTTCTGATTTTTGATTTTACCAACATTTATTCAATGCATACTATATGTCAGATACTTTTATATTGGCTTTGAAAATATCAATAATTATGAACACCATTAAGGTATATATTATTATTTCACTTTATGGAAGAGGAAACTAATATTCAAAGAAGTTACATGGTGCTCAAGGACAAAAATAAGGTAAAAGTGTGTCCTGGTACTCAGGTCTGTATGTACACCAAAATCCACAGTTTTCCACCCATACCACTCTGCCATTCAGGCATTTCTAAACTATAATTTCTGGCATAAAGTGGGTTGTGAAGACTTGGTTTGAGGTGTGTAGTCTTGATGGAGCAAAAAAAGCAATACATTATTCTGAGTGAGGATGAAATAAGGAAGGTCAAGATCATTCATCAAGTGTGCCCACTGATTCATGGCTGGAAATATCCTGATCATTACCTTTGGTGAGAAATGAACCAAAGTCTGTTAGAGCTGAAGGAACCTGGCATTCATGTGATTCAGCCTTCTCATTTTACAGATGAGTACCTTGGAGTTCATAAGGGGGAAGTGATTTGTCCAAGGCTGTAATGTGATGAATCTATGTCAGAGCTTGTTCACCACAGTCCTGGCTCTCTGCAGCGCAATCTTGGATTTGGTCTCTGGAACTGCACGAGAAAAGACTAATTCTCCTTCCACATGACAGCCCCTTAAATATTTGGTGACAGTGCTCCATGCCCCCAAGTCTCCTCCTCTTTAGGCTAAGTAGCCTTTCATTGGTTGAACATTTCCATCATGGAAGGGTTTCCAGGTTCTTCATCACGTTCGATCTTTTCCAGAAGTGCGTCATGTTGTCAATTTGCCTCCCAAACTTTGGTACCCAGAAATGAATACATTACCTTAGGTTATATCAGTAACAAGTTCTTGCAACTGCACAATTAAGATCAAAGTTATAATTGTTGGATTCAGGATTATGGAGTCATGAAAATATGGCAAATAGAGTTGAAATGGAATGACTTCTCTTCATACTTCAAGGTTAAAAAAATGTTGGATAAAATAATTCAAGAGTTTTTGCATACATAGCTGAAGAATAAACCAAGAATAGAAAATACCCAGGTATGAAAACAAAGAGGAAACTCAAAGTCAGAGCAGTAAAGCTGAAAAAACTTTTATGTTACTGTAACATCGTACAGAATTGAATGTCAGGGGACTGGGATGGAATGTCAGGTGGAACAAATATCAGCAGTTGAACAAAATATCAACTCAAGAAATAGAAATAATTGAACAATCTGCGTGAGACATTAAAAGAAACAGATTTAAAGTGATCAAAGAGATAAAAGGTCAAAGAGGAGTAAAAACTGAGGCACAACAGGATAATATGAAAAATCAATGGTAGATTTGAAACAGAACCAAAGCATAATCCAAGTGAAGAAAAGGTTATTAAATAAAGTACTCAGTTGATAGATGAAGAGAGAAACAATGGTTTTGAAGATAGATCTGAGAAAATATATAGAGAAAATATAAACAATCAAGACACAGAAGCCAGAGATGCTAACACAATAGAAGTAAGAGATGAGGACAATAGAATAGAGGTAATATTGAAAGAAATAATGACATAATTTCCAGAATTAAATTCATGAATCTATAAACTAAAAGAGCACACAGGTCCTGATCAGGATAAATTAATTTTTTAATTCAGTAAATAATTAATGAGCACCTATTAGACACATACTCTTGTAGATGCTGAACCAACTGCTGGACAAAAACTTTTACCTCACAGAACTTATATTCTAGCAGAGGGTGGGGAGGAATGGACAATAAGCACAATAGACAAGGAAAGTAAAGCAGGGCAATGGGAGAGTTGTACTTACCTTATGGTCACCTGGTACCTGTCCAGTCAGTCAGCTCATGCGGTCTCTGCTGCCTTGAGGCAGAGATCTGGTCTTGCTCCTCTGCAAGGCAGCAGGCACGAGGTGTCGTAGTTCTGATGTACCTGGATGTTCAATAAAAATTAGATGAATCTTATCTCACCGTCTTTTTGCTCTGGTTAGTCTCCATCTTATTGATTTCCAAGACTGTACTCAAGTGTTCATGAAAAGAGGTAACCAAGAACTTCATTCTCTTTCTGCCCACAGCCATGCCCTTGGAAATGTTATCCTCATTTTGTGCCTGTCTCCTCATCTGCATCCTTACTGCTACTGCCTCAGGTTAGTTCTCATGGTCTGTTTCATCAGCTATTGCAACCTCCCCCTAATCGGTCTTTCTTCCTCTCATCTCCCCTGTAATTCATTATCCACACTGACAGCATGATTTTTCTAATGATGTTTGAGTATGCCATTTTCCTGATTAAAGTCCATCAGTGGCCCCTATAACTTTCTTAAATTATGTAAGACACTCTCTGATCTGGGTCCTTCCTACCTTTCTAGCCTTCCTTCTCTCTCTGCCTCTGTTCCTACCCCATGTGCTATCCATACCAAATGACTTATGATCCTGCCCGGCTGGTGTGGCTCAGTGGTTGAGCATCGACTCATGCACCAAGAGGTCGCTGGTTCGATTCCTGGTCAGGGCACATGCCCAGGTTGTGGGCCAAATTCCCGGTGGTGGGCATGCTAGAGGAGGCCAATCAATGTTCTCTTTCATCTGTGTTTCTATCTCTCTCTCCCTCTCCCTTCTTCTCTAAAATAAAAAAAGAGCCCTGGCCGGTTTGGCTCAGCGGTTGGAGCGTTGGCCTGCGGACCAGAGAGTCCTGGGTTCGGTTCCCACTAGGGGCACGTACAAAAAAAAAAAAAATCAAAAAGGAAAAAAATGAATTATGGTCCCTTGACTGGTCTTATGCTTTGAACATGATTCTGTCCCTTTATTTATTCTGCTATATTTTTGTGACAAGCCTTTTTGTTCTTAATTCCCATTCCTGATTGCCACACAAATACACATTCATTGTGAGATTCAGTTCAAATTTCACCTCCTCTATGGTGCTTCTCCTGACCCCCATCTTGTAGTAGAATTAATCCTTTATTCTTAGAGGGCGATTTTTGTCATAATGCCCTTATGTTTGCTTTGCATTTTTTTTTTTTTAGCCTATTTGCCTCCACCAATCTTGAGGATAGATACATTTAAAAATTTTTTTCTCTATTCCCGTTCCAAATATCTGACACAGCTCTCATAACCCAGTGAATGCTTTCTGAAAGGGAAAATGAATATAGGATTAATGGTACAAAGAAGATGTCTGTTTTGAAACATAGACGTGATTATCTGGCTTTGTTTAATCCTGGAAGACTGGTTTGCTACTTTTTGGCCACGGAGGGCTAATCTGAAAAGTGTGAAGTTTTTTGAGACACAACTTCAGGTCCTAAAATCACGGTGTTCTTTATTCTGACTTTGTGGGAAGCCTCCAGCTACCTGGAGACCTTGAACGTTTCTCTTAGAGGTAAAGAATGACCACATTTGCTTTAACCACAGAAGCAATTAACTCTCCAGCAGTGTGGAAAAAAGCGTTTGATCTGTATTTATCGATGCATAGATTTCACAGAGCTGTGATATTTGAAGACAAATGGCTGTGTCCATAAATAAGACTGCTGAGGAATTGGCAAGTGTGATATGATGATAGAAGACCCAGAGAAAGGGCAAGGGAGCGAGATTGGTCAGGATGATACAGTCTTTGTGACCTTAGTGCCCTCTTCCTCTTCATTGATTTCCCAATTAAATATAACTTTTTGTTCAGTCAGTTTCCATATACTGCAAGTTATTGATATCCTGCTGTAGGTGGTAAGGATGACCTACAGATGAAACTGTAGGGGAGGATGATCTCACTTTATTTTTGTATTCAGTATAACAAGGTGGTGAAGAGGAAGTTTTCCATTAGTAATGTTTCCTATGAAGACTGTTTTATTATCTAATAAAACTCATCGATTAGGCAGTGGTCACAATTGGCAAGGGTCTTGATATTTTGTACTGGATTTGAGTTCTGACTCCATCACATTGAAAGGTTTTATATCATGTCATCTTTGCAAAAACGTTGTAAGGTATCGTGACTCCCATTTTAGAGATGGAGAAAATGTTTTAGAAAAGTTAATTGAGTTTTCTGAAATCGCACAGTAAATTGTGGAGACATTTAGGATCAAATACTGATTCCAGAGAAATAAGAATACACATTCTTATTTGTTTTGAGTATCAGTCTGACTAGTTATGCTAATAATTAGGGATCATAATGGCTTCCCATCTCCCACCAGGTTAAGTCCAAGATTACTGGCATGATATGCAAGATCACCCATGTTCTGGCCTCCATTTACCTCTGGATTCATGTCCTTCCCTTCCTGCCTCATGCATTGGGTTCCAGGAACATGGAACTGCTGTAATTCCTAGTGCACACAGCTCTTTTCTTGCCTTTGCTTTTCCTTATGTCATTCTCTCTGTCTAGAATGCCCATTCTCCACACTTCTCCTCACTAACTCCTACTCACTGCTAAGTACTCAGCCAATGCACTCAAATAAAATATTTAAATTAAATAAAAAAGTATTTTTGAACAACTGTATTTATGTAGACTTCCTTAAACTCTCCAAGATGATTTAGGGACTTCTTTAACACATAGCTATAATATTCTTCAAATCCTAATATTGCACATACCACATTGTATTATAATTATTTCTTTGCTCTTTATGTTTCTAGCTAATCTGTAAATTCTGAAGGAAGAATCATGCCTTTGTAACTGAGAAGAGTATCTGTTACTTTAGAAGAGTATCTGTTACTTTGTAGGTATTTAGTATATTTTTGCTGAATGAAAGTATATCAGTCATGGTTCTCTATAGAATAAATATGGTATATACATGTACATATACATATACACATACATATATATATGGAGATTTGTTAAAGGAATTGGTTCACATGACTGTGGGGGCCAAGAAGTCCAACCATCTGCCATCTGCAAGCTGGAGAATCAGGAAATCCTGGGGTATAATTCAGTTACAGTCCAAAGGCTTAGGTTCTGAAGCTTTGAAGTTGAAGGGCAGGAAAAGATGGATCTCTCAGCATAAGAGAGAGAGAATTCACTTTTCCTTCATCTTTTTGTTTCATTTTGGGCCCTCAGTTGGATTGGATGATAGCTACATTGGTCAGGTCTGTTTACTCAGTCTACTGAGTCAAATGCTAATCTCTTCCAGAAACATCCTTGCAGACACCCCCAGAAATAATGGTTTGTCAACTATCTGGGCATCCCTTAATCCGGTCAAATTGACACACAAAGTTAACCATCACAGAAGATACTGAGACATGTCCATTTATGAATCCATTTTGAGAGACTCAATTGGTGGGATTAATAGGTTTACCTGCCACAAGGGCAGGGGCTCAGAAGGCCAGGCTTGTTACTATTGCTCTAGCACAGCTAGGATGCAGATACTGGAGATATTTAGCCCCTAGGCTCATCACGTTTTGGATGTGAGACGATGAGTTCCAAGTATAGAGCTGTGCTAAAAATTTCCTTACTAAACACAAGTGCAGTTTGGACTTAGTTTTGTTGTCTTCATCTTTTATATGTTGTGCTTGGACTAAGACTCGAGAGTGGACATGGTTGTTGTGGGTTTGCCTCTTCCTTATACTCCTGTAGGCACACTCTGGCATTATGACTGACCATACCATGGAAATTTCTCACCTTAGGGATAGTTATTTCTCATGAGGTCTCTTGAACCCTCAAGAAAATAAATCTCTAGATAGCTAACCCTGGACAACTCCAATGGCCTGGGGCTTGGATCCAAATTCTCCACTCATAAATGTGTTGTCAAGCTGCAACCGGATATAACCGGATAAATAGAGACAATAAATATAAAAATGAACATAGGCTCCAGCTGCTATATCCATCTTATAAAATTGGACACTTATCCTACTGATATGAGCCTGGATCAGACCTGAGTTTTCCAAGACCCTTTACACTTTAAGAATGGCTTACTCCATTTTTTTTTTTTTAAGTTCACATTAATGTCTAGCATGTTTTGTGACCAACTTTTGGGTTATGGCAGAGGAATGGGAATGATGGGAGAGGCCTTCTATAAGTCTTTAAGGTTTGAACAGCTCCATCTGGATAAAACCAAAACAAAGAAAAATTCTGATTGTAAGTGTAATTCTTTCTGCACTTTAGGGAGATAGATATGTCAACATAATAGTGAAGAAGGAATAGAACCATTTGGGAAATTGAGATACACAGTATTTTTGAATAAGTCAGCTATTCTCATTCTTCTTTTGGACAGCTACAGGGTCATGCTACAGTAGGGGAATTTTAGAACTCTGAGAACTGGCTCAGTGGGCTGCTTTAATCAGACTGCAGCCATTTCCTTTCCTCTTTACTTGTCATTGATGGGGGTTTGGTCAGATGCCATTTTTCCAGCCATAAGTCGTAACACAGGTTTTTATGCACAGTCTGTATATGTAGGTGATGGATGGTCCCCAAAATGCCTGAGAAGATTGCCTTATGCCTTTGCCCTCAGCAAACTGACCTTCACAAACTGGAGGCATCACCTTTACAAGGGCAGCTTGAGTGCTTCTTTTGAAAAAGTAATATATATATATTTTTGTGAGTAACATGCTATGTCATGGTTTATAACAATGGGAAGAACTGAACCCTGTAGAACCCGGGAGGCAAAAAGGGGCTGTCTATCTGAGGAATGACAAGAACTGATTTCACTCTCTGCCATGCAGTGATGAAAAGGCATCCTGTAAAAGCTTTTAGTTGGTTTTCTTTTCTCCTAATCACGTTCAGGAATGTGTCTAATGCATTTTGTGCTTTTGAAAGGAAAAAGAAGAACCATTTAAAGAATTGCCTTCAACCATTTAAAGAATTGCCTTCATTTTAAAAGATTTTTATCTCCCTAGAGTTGGAGACATGGGCTTCTTTGGAAGTATACAAGTCAACACTGTGCTAAAGGAACATAGAAGAGTTAGTGTGAGCTCTGCTTGGGGAGAATCTGGGAAGGTTTCACATAGGGATCACTTTCCCTTGAAGGATGTATAGAAGTTTACTTAGTGGAAAGGAGAAAGAACATCCCAAGGGAAAAAAGCATGTGCAAAGGCACAAAAGCATTCCCCAAATCTCTTCATAATATTTTTTGGTAAGCATTCAGACTGCTTTTTCTTTTAGACTCAGTATAAGAAATGTTGCTTTGGCCCTGGCCGGTTTGACTCAGCGGTTAGAGTGTCAGCCTGCGGTACAGAGAGACCTGGGTTCGGCTCCCGCTAAGGGCATGTGCCTCGGTTGCAGTTTGTCCCCGGCCCTGGTTGGTCGTGCGAGTGGCAGCCACTCAATGTGTCCCTTTCATGTCGATGTTTCTCTCTCTCTCTCTCTCTCCCTCTCTCTCACTCCCACTCTATCTGACAAAAAATGAAAAAAAAAGTGTCCTCAGGTGAGGATAAAAAAAAAAAGAAATGTTGCTTTGGTTTCCAGAGTAGCCAAAAGTTCTATATTAGTAATAATATATCTAAAATAATTAACGAGTACAATTTCAACTGTAGTCTCACATTCAACAAATATTTCTTGAGCACCTGTCACTGTTCTAGCTGTAGAACAACCAGGTGACACAGCAATAAATAAAACTGACAAAAATCCCTTCTCTCATTGTGCTTAAGGGCTTCTGAATGCTATTTATAACATTTCTGAGAGTTTTAATTTGAAGATGCTGGAAAAGCAGCTCCCTTTTCAATTTCTCTCTCTGTGTATATGTGCATGTAGTGTGTGTGTGTGTGTGTGTGTGTGTGTGTGTGTTTTAGTGGAAATATGTGGGTACTTCTGTGCTGTTGTAACAGAAGTAACTGTATGTCAGGGATGGGAAATATAGGTTCATGTGCTCCTTTCTCGGACATAGTTCATTAACTATGCCTTTGTGTCTTATTGAATCTGTATCCAGTCCCAGAATCCTTCTCACTAAAGCACTCTGAGTAGCCACTTTCTGCTAATCAGAACTGACTTGTCAGATGGAAGCTCTAGGTCATTTACACTGTGTAGTTCTAAATTTGGTGGAAAAAAAAAAAAAAGGATAGTTCATCGGGCTCTGCTGTGGATGTGGGAGGCAGTCTATACTGGCTGATGATGACAGTGATAAATGTTTAGCCTCCTACTTCGTTCAGTTCAATGTAGAAAAATTTTGAGCACATATTATGTTCTGGCATAAGTTATGGTCCCTGCTGTCGAGCTTAAAGTCCAGTGATAGAGGAGGCAGCTATGTCAGCCAGTCCTTGCAGTGTGGAGTTAATAAGTGTAATAGAGATCAGGATGAAACATGCAGGAAAACAGAGTAGGGAATGATCCACTCTATGAGAGGGAAGGGAAAACGGGAAGACTCAGAAGTGCTACTTCAATTAATTTAAAAGATAATTAGGAATCTATCAGGTGATGAATAGTTGGAGTAAGAGAATTCTAGACAGAGGCAAAGGCATGGAAGTATAAAATCATATAGGATATCATTACAGAAATTTCCTGCATTATAGAATCCTAGGTTTCTGTTAGAAATCTTGACCTTAAGAGAAGAAACACATATTAACTTCTACATGACACCTAGCTCAATGTACATGTTCAATAAGTATTTGTAGAAAGAATGAATGTTATCCAGTCTTTCCTTTTCCTCTCTACTAGAATCACCTATTTTATTAATTACTATGTCTACTAAAGTTCCCTAAGTGTCTTATGTTTAGTTGAATTAAGAAATCAATTTGATTCCTTTCAATTAACCAGGATTGAACACACATTCTATGGAAGACCCCACCTTAGAGGATCAGAGAAAGGTCCGGAAGGAGAAGTCTTTTGAAATGGGCCTCCTAGGAACATCTACAACTAAACTGACTCTACAATTTATCCTCAAAACGTGGCTTTTCTTAAAGTAAAATGATGTGCTATAATAATTACACTGTGATAATAGGTGTAAACTGAAATGGTCCCAGGTGAACAGGGACCCTTTGGTCACTCTATCTATAACTAACTGGCTTTGGATCTGTTTTGGATTTACATTTCTACTCTATTCTTATTAGCTATGTGGCTCTCAATAAGTTACAGTAGTCCCCCCTTATCCACAGTTTCACTTTCCACTGTTTCAGTTACCCATGGTCAACCAGGGTCTGAAAACATTACATGGAAAATTCTAGAAATAAACAATTCATAAGTTTTAAATTGCACTTTGTTCCGAGCAGTGTGATAAAACCTCATGCCTTCCTGCTCTGTCTCTCCTGGGACATGAATCATCTCTTTGTCTAGTATATCCACTCTATATACTCCTCACCTGTTAGGCACTTGGTTGCTGTCTTTGTTAGCAGGTTGACTGTTGTGGTATTGCAGTACTGTGTTCAAGTCACCCGTATTTTACTAACAATGCCATATTCACATAATTTTTATTACTGTATATTATTAGCATTGTTCTATTTTATTATTAGTTATTGCTGTTAATCTCTTATTGTGCCTAATTTATACATTAAACTTTATTACAGGAATGTATGTATAGGGAAAAAAAAGTAGTATATAATAGACCCTATCCAGGCATCTACTGGGGGTCTTGGAATGAATCCCTCATGGATAAGGAGGGACTACTATATTTAGTCTCTCTAAGCCTTAATTTCCTCAACTGTTAAACTGAGATTATTATACATACCTTGTTAGTACAGTTGTGAAGGTAAATGAGGTAATGTAGTACTTAGCTCAGGGTCTATGGCAGGCAGCCTCTAAATGATCCCCTATGATCCCTGCTTGTATTTGCCTGTATAATCCCTTCCTCTTGAGTGTGAACTGGACCTAATGACTTGATTCTCGTGAACAGAATATGGCAAAAGCAATCGGTTGTCACTGTTAAGATTAGGTTATAAAAATACTGTGACTTCCATTTTGCTGTCTCAGTTCTTATTCTGGGAGAAGCAAGCTGTGCATAGCTCCATGGAGTGAACCCCTAGCAAGGAACTGATACCTTTGGCTAACAGGAGTGAGCACCTAAGGACTTCCAGTAGTGAGGTTGGAAGCAAATCTTTCCCCATTTGAGTCTTGGGATGAGTGCAGCTCTCACCAAGAACTTAATTGCAGCTTTATGAGGAACTCTAAGTCAGCGGCACCACACTAAGCCATGCCCAAATTCCTGACCCATTGGAACTGTTTCAAGTCTCTACATTAAGGGTAATTTGTTACACAACAGTTGCTGACTAATATAGAGCTTAATGCATGCTTATGGCTTATTAATTAATCTTTAAATGGAAATACCTAGATAATTGTCTATTAATAAGAATCTGTCATATTAAAAGCTTCTCTCCTTCTCCCTGGAGTAACAGCTTAGCTTTTCTCATTGCCTTTGATGAACAACACTAAAACTGTGTCCAGAAGCCTAATGTACTTGAAGCCCTGCAATTTCACCAATTTGCTGGATGTTCACAATGGCTTTGGAGGCAGTTTTCCTATGGCAATAAAATAAAAATATTAAGAAAATGCCATCTGGCTGTGGCCCAGTGGCTCAGTTGGTTTGAGTGTCATGCCGTATACCAAAAGGCTACAGGTCTGATTTCTGGTCTGGGCACATACTTAGGTGGTGGGTTCCATCATCAGTCGGGATGCATATGGGAGGCAACCAATTGATGTTTCTCTCTCACGTTGATGTTTCTCTCTCTCTCCCTCCCTTTTTCTCTTTCTAAAATCAATAAAAATATATCCTTGGGGGAGGATTAAAGAAAATATCATCTGGATTCAATCCTGTTTGGACTCTCAAGTTTCTTAGAACCTTCAATAGCACCAAGCTATGTTCAATATAAGAAATACTGAAAAAGTGCCATGTGCTGAGAACATTATGCTAAGTAAAATAAGCCAATCAGAGAAAGACAAGTACCATACGATTTCACTCATATGTGGAACTTAATGAACAAACTGAACTAACAAGCAAAATAGAGACAGACTCATAGATAGAGCAGGCAGACAGCTCTGGTGGGGAAGAGGAGGTGAAGATGTTGGGGAGTGTTGGGATTGAGCAAAAAAAAAAAAAAAAAGAAAGAACTCCTGGACACAGACAACACTGTGGTGATTGTGATGGGAAGACGGGTGGATGGAGGTGGAGTAGGTTATAAGAGGGATAAATGGTGATGGAAAAGAAAAATAAAATGGAAAAAATATTGAGAAAACACTAGTCACTAGACCTCAAGGAACCAAAATCACATTTAGTAGTCTCAAGGGTTGTGTTTTTGAAGTGAGCCTAGCTGAGGTGAAGAATGAAGTTGCATTTAGAAAATTCAAGCTAATTACTAAGGATGTTCAGGGCAAAAACTGCCTGACTAATTTCTATGTCATGGATCTTACCCGTGACAAAATGTGCTCCGTGATAAAAAAAATGGCAGACCATGGTTCATGTTAATAAGACTAATGATAGTTATTTGCTTCATCTATTCTATGTTGATTTCACTAAAAATGCAATTATCAAAATTTGGAAGACCTTTTATGCTGAACATTAACAGGTCCACCAAATCTGGAAGAAGATGATGGAAATCATGACCTGAGAGGTGCAGACACATGACTTGAAAGAAGTGGTCAATAAATTGATTCCAGATCACATTAAGAAAGACATTAAAAAGGCTTGCCAATCTATTTATCTGCTCCACAGTGTCTTTGTTAGAAAAGTCAAAATGCTGAAGAAGCCCAAGTTTGAATTGGGAAAAATCATGGAGCTTTGTGGTGAAGGTAGCAATTCTGGAAAAGTCACTGGGGATGAGACAGGTGCTAGAGTTGAATGAGCTAATGGATTTGAACCACCAGTCCAAGAATCTGTTTAAAAATCAGACATTTAATGGTGACAAATAAAAAATGCTATTTGTGAAGGAAAAAAAAAATGGGTAGAGGACCTGAACAGACATTTCTCCCAAGAAGACATACAAATGACAAACTCACCTTTTACTTGCTAATATTGGCAACCTTTCATAACTAGCTTTGTTGTATTATGCTAAAAGGACTGTTCCCTACAGGGAAGAGATAAAAACTTAGGAAATTGGGTGAAAAGAACCCAAAACTCCGTATTTCTACTTCATTCATTTACTTGTTCATTTAGCAAACATTTATTTTGCTAAGCAGGGTATCTATAGTGTTAAATAAAATATCTGATTTATGTCATTGGAAAGCTCATGTTCATTTGGGAGTTGGTTATTAAATAGCTAATCACACAATGATTAATTATTTAATTGCAATGTTAGAAAATGCTATAATAAAAAATTCAGGGTATTCTGAAAGTGAATAATGAGGGAACTAATCCAGCCTGGAATAGATCAAAGGATCTGTTCTTGTAGAAATGTTGAATGAGCTTGGTTTTGAAGGATGATTAGGAATAAGCAAGGGGAACAGAGGGAGAAGAGCATTCCAAGGAGAATGTGCAAAAACCCTGTGGGAAGGAGCATCTCACTTTGGAAGACTACTCTGGATGGAGAACAGAAAAGGAGAATGGCATAAAATGCCGCCAAGAGCTTCACAGGAGTCATATTAAGCATGGATGGAAATCTGTGTTTGGGATTTTGATCCTTAAGAACAAAAGAAAGCCATGGACAGGTATTAAGGGCTGATATTACGACCAGACTTGTTTTTTGAAAACCACTTCAGATACACTGCACAATACATTGGAGGAGGGCAAAAGCAGATATAAGAAACTACTTTTTATAGTTTAACTGTGAGATGCAAGTGGCTTGAACTAGGCTCATACTAATGGGGGTGGAAATAAATGGGCTCAAGAAATGCTAGTGGTTAAAGCAAAAGGACTTGGTAACTGATAGGATATGGGTGGAGAAGAAAAAGGGGTGTCAAGAATGAGTCACAGATTTCGGACCTGAACTGTTAGGTTATATTCCATGAGATAAAGACCCCGAAAAAGGACCAGACTTGGGTAAAAACCATCTTATATTTATATATTTCACCTAATTATCCCAAGAATTAAAAGAGTTAAGTGAGTTGCTTCAAGTTATATAGCAAATTAATGGTGACCAAAGTTTAGATTTCTGGACTCCTCATTGTTCAGTGTCTCTTCCTAGTCTTCACTGTCCTGGCCATTGCTTTTTAAGTGATTTCTAGGTTTATAGTCTGGTCTCTCTTTTTTAAAATTTTTAAATTAAAAATATTTTCAATTGCAGTTGACATACAATATTATATGTTTAGGTATATAACTGTGATTAGACATTTATATAACTTATGAAGTGATCGCACCAATAAATCTAGTAACCACCTAACACCACACATAGTTATTACAATATTATTGACTATATTCCCTATGCTATACTTTACCTCCCAGTGACTGTTTTTATAACTGTCAATTTGTACATCTTAATTTTTTGCCCCTTTTCACCCATCCTTCCACCCTCCCTCCCATCTGGGAACCATCAAAATATTTTCTGTATCTGTGAGTTTGTTTCTGTTTTGTTCATTCCTTTATCTTTTAATTTTTATTTATATTTTTTTAGATTCCAAATGCAAGTGAAATCATACAGTATTTGTCTTTGTCTGATGTATTTCATTTAGCACAATATCCTCTAGACCCATACATATTGTCACAAATGTTAAGATTTCATTCTTTTTTTTAAATATTTTTTTTCTTTATTGATTTTAGAGAGAGAGGAAGGAAGAGGGAGTGAGAGAGAGAGAAACACTGATGAGAGAGAACATCGATTGGCTGCCTCCTGCATGCCCCACACTGGGGATTTGGCCCACAACCTGGGCATGTACACAGACTAGGAATCGAACCGGTGACCTCTTGGTGCATGGGTCGACGCTCAACCACTGAACCACACCAGCCAGGCTAGATTTCATTCTTTTTTTAATGGCTGAGTAGTATTCTATTGTATATATGTACCACATCATTTTTTTATTAATTTATTTTTGTTATAGATGTTTCTCCTTTTTTCCCCATTGACACCCTCCTCCCCATCCCCCACCCCATGCCCAGCTTTGTTGTCCATGTCCATCAGTTATGCATACATGCGCACAAGTTCTGTGGTTTATCTCTTCCCCCCCCCAACCCCCTCTTCTGAGGGGTGTCAGTCTATACCCTACTTCCACATCTCTGGGTCTACCCTGTTCCTCAGACTGTTATGTTCATTATATTCCACAAATAAGTGAGATCATGTGATATTTGTCTTTCTCTGCTTGGCTTGTTTCGCTTAGGATAATGCTCTCGAGGTCCCTCCATGTCGTCTCAAAGGATAAGAGATCTTTCTTTCTTACAGCTACATAGTACTCCATTGTGTATATGTACCACAGCTTTTTTATCCATTCATCCACTGATGGACACTTGGGCTGTTTCCAGATCTTAGCTATTGTAAATAGTGCTGCTATGAACATGGGGTGTACCACATCATTTTTATCCATTTGTCTATCAGTAGACACTTTGGTTGTTTTCATGTCTTGGCGGTTGTAAATAATGCTGCAATGAATATAGAGGTGCATATGTCTTTTTGAATTTATGTTTTCAGTTTCTTCAGATAAATACCCAGAAAAAGTATTACTGGATCACATGGTAGTTCTATTTTTAATATTTTGAGGAATATCCATACTGTTTTCCATAGCGGCTGCACCAATTTACAATCTCATACACTGACTTCCTTTTAATCTATTCTCCACACTGATATACCACTCTGTTTACAACCCTTCAGTAACTTCCATTTTTTTACTAAAAGAATAAAGTCAAAGGTCATTTCAAGGATAGGAACCATTTCTTCATCTGAAAAGAATCGCAAGTCTTTTAATTTAGTTGGAACATAAAATGTGAGGGTAGAGAGAAAAAGAGATGAGTATATTAGAATTCAGACTAGAGAGAATTTTGTAAACAATTTTTGACATATTTAGACTAATTTATGAGAAATGGAGAGTCATTAAAGGATTTGCAAAACTTTATTTTTATCAAGTTTTATATGCACATTATTTAAAGGGTCAATTTATTCTACAATGCATTTGTAAAGAAAAAAAAAAGAGCAGTCCCAGGTCTGCTCCCTAACCCTTCCTTTTTTTTTTTGTATTTTAGAATAGTAACCACTTTGATAGTTTTAAATTTTTTTAGATATCTGCCTCAAATTTTTAAATCACATGCCTATACTGCTACCCTGATTTTTTAGTTTTAGGCATTTGTCTGTTAACTTTTCACCATAGGAGATGAGAATTTAACTCTCTTTTACTTACCATCCCTCAGTTTCCTGAAATATATAATAATTTTAGTTAGGTACATATTCAAAGTTTACATTATTATGACTATGTCAATTGTATTCAGACCTGAGAAATAAGGTAAACTTTTCCTCCTTAGCTGATTGTTTAGTTAATATAGGTCTTGATATTTTTTAATTGATTTTTTTTAGAGCAAGAGGAAGGGAGAGACGGATAGAAACATCGATGTGAGAGAGACACATCGATCAGCTGCCTCCTGTGTGCCCCCTACTGGGGATTGAGCCCGCAACCCAGGCATATGCCCTGACCAGGAATCAGACCAGGACCTCTCAGTCCATGAGACAATGCTCAATCCACTGAGCCACACTGGCCGGGTCTTGATTTTTATTTGGTCAGTTTCCTAGGTATTTATAACTAACTTATCTCTCAACTCACCTCAAGTTGAGTAAATGCATTAAAACACGTCAGATATTTTATTAATTGTATCCTTTTGAAGAAGTTTAGCTCATAATCTGTTATAAAGTCTATGCTTATTGTGAGTCGTCATCCTGGTATCTCCTTTCTTTGTTATCACATCATCATAGGTAGTCCCTTTGCCTCTCCTTAATGAGGGACTCTTTATTTTGTGATTCAATTTCTTGTTCTTTCATTCTTGAGAATTCACATGTCCTCCAAAAACTTCATAAGGAGAGCTTAGATATCAGCAGTAAATATTTTGAAATCTTGCATGTCAAATAATATCTTTACTCTCACACTTAATGGGTAGGTTGGTTGGGTATAAAATTATTGGTTTGAAATAAATTTTCCTTTACATTTTGAAGACATTGCTATGTTGCAGATTTCATTGAGAGATCTAATGCCATTTTGATTATTTTTTGTATGAAACATGTAAAGACCTGTTAGGATCTTCTTGTATGAAACTTTTATAGAAATTCTAAGATCTCTTTGTTCCTGTAGCTTTAAAATACCTTGACATGCTTTTGTATAGGTCTATTTTATCCATCATTCTGAGCCCTCAGTGAGCCCTTAACAATTTCTGTTTTTCTGGAAAAAATTCTCAATTTATTTCTAAGTTGAATTGTTTTTTGTTTTCATTGTTCTCTCTTTTTAGAACTCCTACTATTTGAATGTCAAACAAATGGAGCAAGTGTTTTAATTTTATTTCTTTTTTTCCTCCTTGTTTTTATTTTTGTTCTTGTTATTCCACTTTCTCGGTTAGTTTCTCAACTTTATGTTTTAACCCTCCTTCTTCTATTTAATTCTGGTTACCATATTTAAAGTTTTTTAATTGTTATGTCCTCTGAATATTCCTTTTAAAAAAATAAACCTTTTTTTGTTTGTTTTATGAATGAAATACCTTCTCTGATCTTTCTAAAACTTTTTTTTCCCCCTCCGCTACATCGCCCTGCATAGTCTGTTTCCTTATTAAGTTGCTAATTTGTGTTTATTTTAACCTCTGTCTTTCATTTTTAAATGCTTTTCTCAAATAGCTGGTGATCATTGTTGACCATTCACATTTAAGAGTGGGATATAAAAAACTAATTATGCGCTCTGTGTACATGGGTAAGGCTTTTCCTTTTCTTTCTTTCTGTTTTTTTCTTAAAACTATGAGTGGGATTTCTTATCAACCATGAGCTTTACTACAGAGACATCTGGCTGAGCAGTTTGACTGGGGAGCTCTTGATATCACTCTTTAGGTTTTTTACCTTAGGCTGGTCAGATTGCCACCTCTCCCCCAATATCTCCTCATATGTTGCATGAAAGGTGTTATAGTTGAATTACCTGGGAAGCAGAGATTAGTATGCAATGAGTTTATTAGAGAATACCCTTGGGATTAATACTTACAGAAGTGAAGAGGAGAAAAAAAGTAGGATTAAACAAAGAGAATTTGGGCTAGGATGCATTCTCAGTGAAGGCCTCTGCTGATCGTAAGTGAGCTCTGAAACTGGTGGCCCTTCTAACTTGTCTGCATTGGTATTGAGGGAAGTTGGATCTTTATATCCTCATGTTGATCAGTTCTTGGATGTTGTTGCCCCTGACGAGGGCCATGGCCTTGGGAATTCTTCAGCTGAGACATTTCCTAAAAAGGGTTGACAGCTGAGAGTTGTCTGCTATCAGAACTTCTGGCACATGGTAGAGAAAGTCTTTAGTTGTTGAGATGGTTAATTTCATGTGTCAACTTGACTGGGCTAAGGAATGCCCAGATAAATGGTAAAACATTATTTCCGGGTATGTCTGTAAGGGTGTTTCTAGAAGAGATGATTAATGGAATTAGTAGATAGAATAAATAAGACTGCCCTCACCAATGCTGGTGGGCATCATCCAATCTGTTGAGGGCCTAAATAGAACAAAAATGTAGAGGAAGGGAGAATTTGCTCTTTGCTTGAGCTGGAGCATCCATCTTTTTCTGCCCCTAGACATCAGTGCCCCTGCTTCTCAGGCCTTCAGATTTGGACAGGAATGTTCACCATTGGCTCCCCCTGGTTCTCAGGCCTTTGAACTCAGACTAAATTATGCTACCAGCATTCCTGGTTCTCCAGCTTACAGATGGCAAATCATAGGACTTCTTGGTCTCCACAATAGTGTGAACCATTTCCTAATCTCCCCCGTACCCCTGCCCATTTCTCTCAAGAACTTTGACTATTACAGTCCTGAAGGGGGATTTAAGTGATGCACCACCTTGTCCAATACAATGGTATAAGCCTGGCTTCTAGAGTTCTGGATACTAAGTGAGGGAAATAAGCCATACAGTCTCAAAATTTAGTATATGTATGGAGTTCACAGGTGAAAAAAAAAAAGAAATTATTGAATGGTAGTGTAAATATTTTATTCTACTAATGTATGTGCAGTGAATAACAAGAGTTCTACCTTGCAACTTAAAACCCACTATTCACCATTTCCTCTTTTCCACCTGCTAATTTTATTTCTTGCTTTATGTTAGCTTATTATCTATATATCTATTCATTTTTGCATCCTTTCTACCTAGCAGAGTACTCAATACATAGCAGTTGCCCAAAGAAGGTTTATTTTGTTAAATAGTAACGTCTGCTATAGTAATAAATGTATTATCTAATTCATGTATTCTTCTGAAACTGATGCTGTCTGTTCATCCTGCAGCCAAACAACTTGGTGGCGATAATTGGTGGGGTATGGTGAGGTCTCTATTAATGAGTTCCCTGGAGCTTCAGCTGAACTGAAGTTGTTTACTTCTCCTAGCAGTGTTTTGGAGTGGCTTGTGTCCTCACCTTGGTGGCCTTACTTCTTGGTAAGGTCACCTCCTGATCTTGCCTGGGGCTCCCTTTGCTGCTTCTTGGTTCCTCAAATGGTAGTCAAGATGATGTTGCTTCTGCAGTCCCTGTGAGGCCTGGGCTGTTCCCCCACTCCTATAGTTGCCAACCTGTCATCATTCCACTGGGGTCTGTGTGATCTTTTCCACTTTCTTGTTCTAATAATTTCTTTAACTGAGAACAAGAAATGGTCCTCTCTGTGCTGGCTCTTTCTTTGGTTTCTAAACAGAGAAGCTTTGCTCTCTGTTCTCTACAATGTCTCTACTGTTTCAACTTTTATTTGATCAAGTTTGTATTGCTTTTGTATTTTTAAAATAGTTCCATAATCAATGCTATGGTCTGAATGTTTATGTCCCATAATATTCATATGTTAAATCCTAATGTCCAATGTGATGGCATAACGAGCGGGGGCCTTTGGAAGGTAATTAGATTATGAAGGTGGAGCCCTCATGAATGGGATTGACACCATTATGACAGAGGCCACAGGGAGTTCCCTAGCCCCTTCCATCATGTGAGGTTACAGTGAGAAGACAGTTGTCTATGAGTCAGAAAGTGGGTCTTCACCAGACATTGAGTCTGCCTGCAACTTGATTTTAGACTTCTCAATCTTCAGAACTGTGAGAAATACATTTCTGTCATTTATGAGCTAGCTAGTCTATGGTGTTTTTGTTATAGCTGCCCAAATGGACTAAGAAAATCAAGACTGAAACAAATTCTCCCTGTAACTGGTGGTAAGATAATTAGTGACACATGGCCTCTTACTCTAAATTGTCCCTTCTCATCTATACTTAGTTGATATCCCTGTATTGACTCTAACCACTTTAGCTATTTCCTATTTCAGGACAAATCTGTTGTCTATCTGAGATTCTCTCTGAGAGGTTGGGGGAGGCTTTTGTTCCTTAGATTAGATTATGAATTTCAGCCCCAAGGCTGAATTCAAATATATACCAATATGCAGCAAGCAGAACTCCTAGCTGACCTCTACCCTCCCCACCAGATTTCCACGACTGAAATGAATACCTACAGCATGCTCCCTCTGGATCCCTCTGCACACAGCATGTATGAAACATGCATGCAGTGAAATACACACATGAAAGTGTATAGAAGAGTGCCTGATATGTGATAGCAGTTTGATAACTCTTAGGGAAAGGAACCAATGTTTTTTAAGTGTCCACCATTGATAAGGCATTGTGCTATGTGATTTATATCCTTTGTCTTTTTAAAATCCTTAAAATAGCTTAAAATACATGTGTTAAGTATCCACATCTTACCAATAAAGTCCTGTGTTTCAGAGAATTTAATTAAACTCTTTAGTGTCACATAGCTACCAAATGGAAGAACTGGGGTTCAATTCCAAGGCTGTATGGTTCTAAAGTTCATGCTCTTTCCATAGTGTTGTGTTTCCTCTTATTTGAACTTGAGTGTGTATTTGAAAACCTGTATCAAAAAACCTTATATATGTGTACATGTCATGTAGAAATACTATACTATAATTATTCACACCTCACTCCACTGCGTTAGAAGACAGGCCAAAGGGATTTTGAATGAAAACCTTCATCTAAAACACTCATTTTAAAATAGATGGAGGAAAAGAAGAACATGAAAAAGGAGAAGAATAGTATGATGAAGAGAAAGAGTAACTTAAAGAGTAGGTCTTTGGGGGCTATAATTTTTGGAAATAAAACAGAGCATAGATTATTTAAACCCATATTTGTTTTATTGAGAAAGTATTGAAGAAAAAAAAGTACTGAATGCATGTTAACTGCTCAATACTTGTGTGCTGAATGCAAATTAAATGCTAAAACCATCTGGTAATCATTTGAATCTGGCAATAAAAGTGATGTGTGAAACATTTATCATCAGTCTGAAGGCACATTTTTCTAATGGTTCTTTTATTCAAGTGTTTTGTTTCTGTTGTGAACTTAAGATTTTTTTTAGCCATGTAGTGCTTTCAACTTCTATTTATAATTAGGATGATTCTAATGATATAGTGATGACACTAGAAATAATATATCAATTTGCTTTCATTGATCAATAGAGCATCCACCTTTCAACCTCACAAAATCATGCAAACTTTGATTAAATTAGGAGACAGCCAATGAACACACTTCACTGTTACGAAAGTACCTATTATAGGTTTCAGAATATGTATAAGAATGTGTGTGCGTGTGTGTGTGTGTGTGCAAGTGTAAGTATGCATGTGTGCCTTAAGGAACACAAATTTAAATTTCTATGTGTATTGCACAGATGCTTATCTAACTTTGATAATAGTATCATCTTCAGGAGTATAGTCAAAGGAAATAGCATCTTTGGTTTCAGACTAGCGTTCTATGAAGGGTATCACCCTTAAACTGGGGCAAGAGGGATCTATATACAGGGTCCAGTACTTTATTGAGCTCCACAGAAAACAAACACACCAAAATAAAACTTACTTAAGAGCACATGGAGTAATGTTGGCATCGTGTTGGTGTGAAAGGACCTCCAGGTCTCTCCCCTTGAAGGTACAACAAGTTGGACAGCTATAATTCAACAAAAAACTCCCTGCCCAGCACACAAACACTCTGACAGATCTGCACGTTGAGACATCTGAGTGATCATGTCTGAGTGAGCAGGGAGGAGGGGACCTGGGAAACAGACGGGAGCTGCGGATACAGTCCAGAACTCACCATGGCGGATGTGATAGCAGTGAAGGGTTGAGGTGCAACCCCCTCTGGGAAAACTGGAGGGGCAGAGACAGCAGCTGGGCCTAGGAGGCTGGCACACATTCAGGCTGAGACCAGGGTAAGGAGCAGAGAAGTGGTGTAAATGGCAGCAGTGTTCCACAACCTGCCATCACTCCATCCTCCTGTGGCAGTAAAATCCTCACTTGGCAGGTGGTAAAAAGGCCGAAAAGTTTTTTAGCCCAAGTGGTGTGTAGTCATTGTAGTTTACCCACCAGAAAGAACAGAACTTCACACGCATGAACCCACTCCCCCCTCCTCAAACCTTCCCCATGCATATCAGTGGAGCCTGGTAGAAGCAGCTAGGTCAGCTCAGAGCGGCTCTGCTGGCAGCTTCTGGCTACAGGAAGGCAGTGTTGGGAGCACACAGGCCAGGAGACCCATAGCCCACCACTCCCACCATGGGGATTCTACCTCCTCAGGGAATATGGGGCATTTTCACAGCAGAGGCAACACTGCCCCACAGAGATCCCAGAAGTCCCAGGCGTGCAGGTAAGAGAAAATAAAAACTTGTGCTTCAGCACCACATACTGGAAATCAAAAGAAAGACCTCTACTTATCAACCTGCTAAACCTCAGAGGGAAAGGTTTGGGGGAACAGGAAGACATAAACCAAAGAACTTATATGCATATATGCATGACCAGTGGACACAGAAACAGTGTGGTGAAGGTAGTGGTGGGAGATAGGGGAAGGGGAGGAGGGTGTCAATGGGGAAAAAAGGAGGGACAATCTGTAATACATTCAACAATAAAAATACATTTAAAAAGAAGAAAAAGTTTTTATTTCCACAGATGCCCAGGCAGAGAAATATCCATCAAGCACAATGAATAACCAAGGTTACAGAGAATTCAGAAAATAAAAAAATCCCCCCAAATAAACTAAAAGGCATGGAAGACTGTGATTTAAATGATAGAGAATTCAAGATTGCAGCTATGAAAACACTCAACAAGATACAAAAAAGTCAGAAAGCAATTTGACGAACTCAGAAATAAAGTCAATGAGCAAAGGAGTACTTCACCAAAGAGACCGAAACTACGAAAAAGAACCAAACAGAAACTCTGGAGCTGAAGAACTCAATAAATAAGATGAGGAATGACCTAGTGGTCTTAGAAAATAGAGCAGACCAGTTGGAGGAAAACAATTAGTGATGTTAAAGATAGAAATCTACCTCAGAAGAGGGGGACAGGGGATAGGGAAGAGATAAACCACAGAACTTATATATATGTATGCATAACCATGGACATAGACAACAGTGCTGGGGGGTGGGGAGCAGGATTGGGAGGAGGGTGTCAATGGGGGAAAAAGAAACATCTGTAACAAAAATAAAAAAAATAAAATGAAAACAAAACAACAACAAAAGATAGAAATCTAGAATGACTCAGGTATAAAAAGAGAGAGAATCGAGATAAAAATACTAAAGCATAGAGATATAGATTATTTAACAACTTGGTAAAATATGTTTAATATCATTAGTATGAGAATTCAAATTTAAATGAGATCATATTTTTCACTTCACACCAGAAAAGATGTTTAAACATATCTTTCTTCACTATTATTCAAGGTCTCCAATGGGAATGTTCATGTATTGCTCATAGGAAAGTAAAATAAATTTGAAGATGTTATGTCAAAAAAATAAAAGAACTCTATGAGAACTAACTTCATTCGAAAGAGCAATATAAGAATAATAGATATATAAGAAGGAAAAGAGAGGGAGAAGGGAACAGAGAGCCTATTCAAACAAATAATCTTTTTTTTTTAAATCCTCTTTTATAGGTTAGCATCATGAGGACATTTTTGCACTTATCTTCAGATAGAGGGGGAGGGAGAGAGGTAGGAAGAGAGAGAGAGAAACATCATCCTGAGAGAGAGGCATCGACTGGCCGCCACCCACACGACCCCCACCGGGGCCGGGGACAAATTGCAACCGAGGTACATGCCTTTAGTGGGAACCGAACCCAGAACTCTCTGGTCCATGGGCCGACGCTCTAACCGCTGAGCCAAACCAGCCAGGGCCAAACAAATAATCAATGAGAACTTCCCAAACCTATGGAAATAACTGGATCCTCAAATCCAAGAAGCTAACAGAACACCTAATTATCTCAATACAAAAAGACCTTCTGCAAGGCACAGTATATTAAAGCTGTCAAAAATTAGTGACAAAGAAAGAATTCTCAAGGCAACTAGAGAAAAAAATGATGCTAACCTATAAAAGAAACCCCATTAGATTATCATTGTATTCTTCAGCAGAAATCATGTAAGCTAGGAGAGAGCAGAATCAAATATTCACATTTCTGAGAGAAATCACCATCCAAGAATTTTATATCCAACAAAGTTATTCTTTCTATATGACTAAGAAATGAAGGCTTTTCCAGACACACAGAAGCTGAGGAAATTTACCACCACAAGACCTGTATTACAAGAAATGCTGAAAGGTGCTTTTCTACCATAAACAAAGAGGCAAAATGATATACAACTGTGAGTAAGATGACTAACAGAACAGGGAATTATACCTCTTATATTAAACATTTAAATATAACATAAAGATTAAAGGAGGTAAACACATTTAAAAAAGAAGGCAATAGCTACTGCAATTTGGGAATGAACACACAGTGTAAAAAGGGGTAATTTGTGACAACAAACACATAAAAGGAAAGGAAGGAAAAGGCTGAACTTTCACAGGTGAATGGAGAATAGATAAAAAACAAAACACTCGTATATGCTGTCTTCAGGAGACACATCTCAGCTTCAAAGACAAACATAGACTCAAAGTGAAGGGGTGGAAAATCATACTTCAAGCAAATGGCATCCAGAGAAAAGCAGGTGTAGCCATACTTATATCAGACAAAACAGATGCAAGGTAAAAAAAAAGTAACAAGAGAAAAAGATGGACATTTTATAATGGTAAATGGGATAATACATTAAGAAGACATAACACATTCATATATATGCACCCAACCTGGAAGCACCAACATATATCCAGCAACAACTAATAGAACTAAAGGGAGAAAATGACAAAATACAATTATATTAGGGGACCTAAATACCCTATTGATGGCAATGGATAGATCATCCAAACATAAAATCAATAAGGAAATATCTGTCTTTAATGATATATTAGACCAAATGGACATAAATGATATTTACAGAGCTTTTCATTCCAGAACATAAGAATATATATTCTTTTGTAGTGCACATGGAACATTCTCAAGGATAGACCATATGTTGGGGCACAAAACACTTAGCCTCAACACACTTAGAAAATCTAAATAGACTGATCAATAGTAAGAAAATTGAAACAGTCATCACAAAAGTTCCTAAAAGTAAAAGTCCAGGGCCAGATGGCTTCATTAGTGAATTCTATCAAACATTCAAAGATATTTGCAAACAATACCTCAGATAAGTGATTAATATCCAAAATCTATAAAGAAACCACACATTTCAACAACAAAAAACCCCAACAGCCCTATTAAAAATGGGCAGAAGAACTGAATAGACACTTTTTCCAAGAAGACATACAAATGGCCAACTGATATATTAAAATATGCTAAACTTCACTAGCTATAAGGGAAATGGAAATCAAATCACAATGAGATACCAACTCATACCTGTTGGCTATTATCACTAAGACAAGAAATAACAAATGTTAGAGAGGATGTGGAGAAAAACAAACCCTCATACACTGCTGGTGGGAATGTAAATTGGTACAACCACTCTGGAAAACAGTATGAAGAGCCCTCAAAAACGTAAGAACACAGCTACCATATGATTTATATGATTTAGCAATCTCTTTTCTTGGTTTCTACCTGAAAAATTTGCAAACATTTATTTGTGTGTGTGTGTGTGTGTGTGTATATATATATATATTCTATATTAGTTGCAGCATTATACATGGTAGCCAAGACATGGAAACAACCTAAGTATCCTTTGATGGATAATTGGATAAGAAGATGTGGTACATATATACAGTGGAATGCTACTTAGCCATAAGAGGTTAGATCTGCCTCTGGAATAAGGGCAATATAGGTCTCACTTAGTCTATGAACCATTGAGAAGCTTGACCTAATTCTCTTGATGACAGCACCTGTGATGCAAACAGGTCTTGTAAATATAAACCTTATCCTTTCCTAGAGATTATGCAGTACAATTCCATATAAAATAAAATATATTTCTCCTGTCAGCAGGGTTTTGCCCTTGATCTTATAAAATAAACACGCTCTAGTTACTGGGCTGAGAATCTCTTGGCTGTTCCTGCCCGTTCTTACTCACTTCTAATGGACATTCTCTTTGCTACCTTAAGGAAGAGAGGGGATGGCGTCAGCTTGGATTTTCTGGAACTGATTAAATTTTAAAATCTAAGTCTCTTTCTCATAAAAGCTGGTGAATGGGAGGTATAGAGGAAGGCTGGTCAGTTTATCCTGCCACACAAACAATATTGAGCTCAACCCTGGATTGGTTTCCATTCATATGACAAGCACAAGAACTCAGACTAGGTTGGATGACCTCAATTTGGGGTATTACCAATGGAATTGTCTGTTTCACTTTCTATCAGATTATGAATTCCTTTTAGGCAGGGGCTTATGTTACTCATGTTTGAGAAGCAAAGTGTTTGCTGGATGGAACAAAACCAAAGCAAAAGAGATTGCATAACTCAAAATAATCTTTTAAAAAACTCTCTAACAGGGCTCTCCAATGCACCTCAGTAGTGTGAAAATATTTTGAAAAAGTTCCTCAAATTTTCATTCCCTTCTAAAACTGCTCTCTCTCTCGGCAGACCCACTATTAGGACCAAGAAGTGAGTTGTTTTAATCTCTGGATCTTCTGGATGTCAGTTTTCTGGGACATCCTCATATATGGTTCCACTCTGACTCCCTTCCTGAACCCATGGAGGCAGCTGCAGCTGGGAGTGTTAACCTGTCAGGATGATCCTTTTGTAGAGGCTAACTTCTTAAGGGATAATTTTCTTTAGTTAAACTTTTTGAATCTTGCTGCATTGATCAGTTAATTGATAACTAAGGACATACCTGAAAGTACAAAGCAGTGTTTTATTTTAAACATTGATTTTTGTTCTTTTTTCCCCCCCTACTGCCCACCTTCAATGTATTTTATGCTTGTCTTTGGGTATCTTTTAATACTTTTTAAAAACTCACTTCTGGATTCAGGAAGAAAGTAACACATTTTTGATCATAGACATTCAGCTGTTCATATTTTTTCAGTGCGTGTTTGTGGTCTGGTTGTATCAAATTAGGTTCTACTCTTAGTATTGGACTCTCTAGATGATGTGAGTTCATAATTCCTCTTATAGGTTTACTAAAAGCAACGTTAATAACCCTAATCTGTCATTTAACCAAGAGGGCATGTATCGCTGTTAAGTCATAGGCTGCTGATTACAAAGGTGATGTGTCAGCACAGGTGGCTCATGTCGCCCCGGGAAAACCATCATGACCCCAGGCACTGCTTCCTGCTTGTTCCAGAGGTGTAGTCAGTGGTGGCCCAGAATCCTTCTGCACGGGAACTCAGAGGTGGGTGCTGTGACTCGGAGGTGCCATGTGAACAGGCCCTCCCCCAATATTTGCAAGGTCCAGGGCAAGGGTAAAAATGGAGGCCCACATACTATATGCCTAAATATTTACAAGTTATCCCTCAACACATCACTTTTCCAACTGAGGAATAACAGGCCATTCTAAACACCCTCAAAGTATACCATCTGAGCAGAATGGATGGAGAGCAGTCATCAGGTGGCTGGCCAACTTTACCTACTTTAGGTGAATTTGGGGTGGTCAAACTTAAACAAAATCAGCTTTTCTTTATTTGGTTTCCTAGGCAAAAGGTGGTGATTTTCTCTCCCCCCTCCCCTGCATATACTCTCAACCTCACATCTTCTGGTTTTGGTGAGGGTTAGGGAGAAAGGATTTGGTTTGTAGAGTCCTCTTCTATAATTCTTGTTAGCTTAATGGATTTCTAAAATTTAATGAAAAATCTTTCTTATGGGATTAAAAACAACAATAATTTGTGATTATGTGTGTGATACTTGGGGCCCTTCAACACCTGCAGCTCAGAGCAAGGGATTGTCTTGCCTGGATCTAAAGGTAGTTCTCTAGATCCTCCCCTGGCTCCTTCAGTGGCTTCAGTTTAGAATGTCTGAATAACTATAAGACCACTTCCCCCAAAGCGTCAGTCCCTAACTCATTGGTCAGCCCAAGCAGGTGATACAAATGTCCCTTTAATTGTAAGCAGCCATGGATGGGGCAGTACAGAGAAGGAAAAATTGATGTTGCCAATGGCAACACTGGTTGGGCATCTCCAGTAGGGAGTTAAGAATACTAGGTCTAAGAAACAATTCAGCCATATTCTTTGACCTTGCTGAGACTTCTCTTCATGTATCTCAAGTTGAGGAACAGAGTGATTTCCCCAATTTCCCTTGGAACCCCTATTTTATCACATTTACAACTAAGACTTCTTGAGAACTTACTATGTGCCAGAGACTAAATTTGGTGCATTATATGTATTTAGTCTCACAGCAAACCTATGAGGTAGGTACTGTTTGCACAGATAAAGACACTGTGGCATAGAGAAGTTAGTTTATAAGTGTGACCCAGTTAGTAAGTGATTCACATTCAGGTTTGTTTCACTCCCAAGCCCTTACTCGTAGTCTTTGTATTACTACTGCCTTTCAGGAGGAGTTCTTGGGTATTGATCTGCCAGTGGGGTCAGGAACATTACCTTGCTCATTTTTTGCTACTTAATACATGTTTATGAAAATTATTCTAATTTACAGTGTAATAAGTTATGTTATATTAAGTAAATATCCCAGAAATTCTATCTGGTCCGTCTATGTTTACTTAGGTTCATAAAGTTGAGTCAAAGTTTAGAAAAAGGGTTGGGAAGTTTCTCATGTGAAGGGCTGATAGTAAACATTTTAGGCCTTGTGGATTCTATGGTGCGGTAGACAGAACAGTGGCTCCCCAAAGATGTTCACCTCGTAATCCCAGGAATTTGAGAATATCTTATGTTACACGGTAAAGGGAAATTGTGGTTGCTAATCAGTTGACTTTACAATAGAGAGGCGATCCTGTGTTATCTAGGTGGGCCCAGTGTAATCACAGGGTGCTTAAAGTGGGAGAGAGAGACAGAAGGGGAAATCAGAGTGGTATTATGTGAGATGGGAAAGGGCTTCAGTGTGCTGCTTTGGCTGTGACTGCAGTGAGTGCAGGTCCCTAGCTGGAAAAGGCGAGGAAATTGAGACTCCTCTAGAGACTCCAGAAAGGATTGTAGCCTGACAGACATTTTAATTTTAGTCAGGTGTTAGGCTTCTAACCTACAGAACTGTAAGGTAATAAATATGTTGTTTTATGTTATTGAGTTTGTGGTAATTCGTTATAGCAGCAATAGATAACTAATACATATGGTCTCTGTCACAACTGCTCATATCTGTCACTGTAGTGTGAAAGTAACCACAAGCACTGTGTAAACCAATGGGTGTGGCTATGTCCAAATGAAACTTTATTTATAAAAACAGGGTGGGTCAGCCAGAATTGGCCTGTGGGATATAGTTTTCCAACCCATGGCTTATGATTTAGAGCAACGATTTGCAACTTTTCTCACCAAATGGCACACATAACCTAATTACTAAAATTCTGTGGCACACCCCCCCCCCAAATTTTTTTTTGCTTACTGACAAAAAAAAAAAAAGGTATAATTTTGATTCATTCACACTGGATGGCTATCGTTGTGTTGGCTGTTGTCATATTTTTTATTTGACAGTCTAAGAGAAAAGAGGTTAGTGCCCTTGACTAAATAGTCAGATATTGCATACTTAAAAATTCTTGTGGCACAGGAGTTGAATTCTGTTCTAGAGGAAAACTAAGTGTGTTTTGTGGACAAAGATAAAGATGTGTATAATAGAATGAAGATCTAGGCAAATATTATTGAAAATTATAGGTAAATTAGAGAGGAAAGAAGAAAAAAATCTAATATTTATTAGCATCTATTATGTTTCAATATGTTATAGGTACTACTAAGTTATAGTATGTTACAGGTGTTTCATGCGTGGTCTCTTATTTAAAGCTTGAAATAACATGGTAGGGTTTATATTATTACTCTATTGTTACAGATGAGGAAACTGAGTTCATGGGGATTAAGAAATTTAAGTTCACACAACTAATAAGCTGGTTGTTAAACCCAAGTTTTCCTGATTCTAGGTCTCCATTTTCCACACTGAAGGATGTCTTATTTGTTCTCCATCCACTCTTTCTGAGGTCCCCCCCCCAAAATAAGATGTGAACTAGGCTGAATTGGAGAGGCTCAGTAGTTCAATCTTTTAGGGGGTTTCAAATTCAGTTATAACATTCAGTGTTTGGCTTCTCTGAGTTCTTCTAATGTTAGCAAACCTCACTTCTTATAGCCCTGTCCACTATTCAAAGGAAAGATATAATGGTTGATGGAAAGAGCAGTAGCAGGTAATAGCTAATTTGATTTGGGTTGGAATGTTTTATTGAAATTAATGGAGTTATTATTTCAAACAAATGACACAGAAGGTAAATTCTCAATTTGGAGTAGAGGATTTGAATGCACATTTAACAGGGGATATTTCTCCACATTTTACTGCTTCTCTGAGGTAAAGAATTATCAATCTTAAAAACGTATTGTGATGGTTACCAAGACTGAAACCTGATATGTGTTTTCTTAGATTTTGCAAAAGCCATCTAATTCTATGACACGTGGAATTAATACAATTAGAGCCAAAGTTGTATTATTTCCTGAAAAATAATATTAAATATTTATCAGGCTCAGAAGCCAAAAGGGCAAATGACTGTAAAACTATCAGGCATATAACCACTCATGTATAGGAATGGAGTTTCCAAGATGTATTTCACAAAATGCTTCTTCTGGTGTATGCAAACCCCAGGAAATTCTATTTGAAAAAAGAGTTCTGTTATCAAACACTTTTATGAAAGAGTAAATAGGTTCTGGTACCAATTGCAATTAGAGGGTGGTTCCCCACACCAGCAAGCAATTCTTGGAGCACTAGCTGGGTGTCCTACAATTCAACTCAATTGTGATACTATCTGAGAAGCATCACATTCCACAGGGTAAGAGTTCAGTTCTCCAAGACCACCCTCCCCACACATACTTCAGACGTCATTCGTAAGCCCAGGCTGTTACCTGTGCTTCTGACCAACCAGCTACAGATTGGAGGTTCCTAAGACCTCCTCCTTGGACTTCAGATGCCGGTTGAAAGTCCAGGTTGTTCTGACCAACTGGCTATAAATCAGAGGTTCCCAAGAACCCTTCCTCAGGTTTGATTAATTTGCTACAGTGGCTCAAAGAACTCAGAGAAACATTTTTCTTACTAGACTAATGGTTCATTATAAACGGATTAATTCAGGAACAGCCAGGTGGAAGAGATGCAAAGGGCAAGGCATGAGAAAGGGCTGAGAGCACTCTCCTAGGATCTCCTCATGTTCACCAACCTGGAAGCTCTCTGAACCCAGTCCTTCAGATTTTTAAGGAGGCTTCATTACATACTCATGATTAAATCATTGGCCAATGGAGATGGCTTCAACCTCCAGTTCCTCTCCCTTTCTGGACGGTGGGGATGAAACTGAAAGTTTCAATCCTCTAAATCAGTTGGTTCCCATGGCAACCAGCCTCATTTTGAGGTTACCTAAGGGCTTTCCAAAAGTCACCTCATTAACATAATAAAAGATACTTTTATTGTTCTTAGTATAGAAAATAGGGACTCTGTTCCAGGAATGGGTGGAAAACCAAATATATTTCTGATTATAAATCACAATATCATAAGGATTAAAAAAGTTAAATACATTTTCTGATTACAGAACATTTTAGAGCCTAAAGAATCTCTGGGAGATAAAAATGGATGCAGTTTTTCTAAAAGTTGTTTGTCTAAGAGTCACTTGCTTCAGAGAGCATTTTAGGGGATTAGTGTTTCATGAACCACCCTTTGAGAAATGTGGAGGAAATGGCACGAACAAATGCAGAGAGTCATGAAATAGCCTGACAGGCATGGGGGCCAATCAATAGTTCACCATAGTTGTGGTATGTAGAGGGAGAAAAGTAGGAGCCAGATGGCAGAGAGCACTGAGTCAACCTAAATCAAGAGGTAAACTGAGGCAAACTTAAATGACCAGAAATTGAGTTTATTTGGGAATAACAGAGAAATTTCAGTTCAGGAAATATATGCTGTAGCAAGCTACAGGTATGTCCATTGAAGGTTTGAGGCCGGCTATTTATGGGCAAGGAATGCAAAGAGGGGCAAATCCAGCCAGAATCCAAGTAGTAAAGTCATTGCTTGAGGATGGGGAGAGATTCTTGGCAGATGTTCATTGGTGAGCTAGAGGCTGGCTGGTCCAACATGGCTTAGTGGGACAGCTTGTCTTAATCCCATGTGATCTCTCATCATCCATCAGTCCAGCCTAGACGAGCACATGGTAGCTGTGGCCAGGATCCAAGGGAGCAGATAGAAGACTATGATGTTTATGGCTGCTCAGGCTCAGAACTTGCATAATGCCATGTTCACTGTGTGTTGTTATTCCTCAAAGCAAATCATCAGCCCAGACAGACTTAAGGGTGGAGAAATATATTTCACCATTCATAGGAGAAGCTACAACTAATTGCGGTAATTTTTGTAACTTACCATAGGTGTCCTTTGTGGTTTTATTTGTTTTAAGGGTTTGCTTTTATCTATTTGAAGCCCAGCAAATAGTTCTGTGCTTAAAGGAACACTCCTATAGAGTTAATGTATTAAGCATCTTATTCATTTCTGGGTCATTGCTTGGTCATATATCAGATACCTAAATGCCTTAACAACAAACTCAGATCCTTTTTCACGTCTCTCATACACTGTACATAGAACTCATGCAAATCAGACTTCAGAAATAGTCACCATGAATCTAGGTAGATAAATTAAGCTAGAATAATATTCCTACATTCTGAAGCAATTTGTCCTTTATTATCTCTCCCATTCTTACAACAGTCCAGTGATACAGGCAGGGCAGATATGACTGCCCTCTTTTTCCTGATGTAGAAATTGAGGCTCAGAGAATTTAAATAATTTCTGTGAGTCCCAGAACTATATAAGTGGTAAGGCTGGTATTTGAACTCAGCTTATCTGATTGCACATCCATCTCTTGATTTACTGCACACATTGTCTCTAGCTGACTGGCTTACTATAGGTTTATGTTAAGACCAAATTGACCTCCTCTACTGATCATAAGCAATCCAATATAATATTTCTCAAACTAGAGCTTTGGGCTCTAGGTGATGAGGCCTGGTGGTGGCCTGGGCCACAGAGCCCTGAATGAAAGACATAGTTAATTGCGGAAAGATCTAAGGGTTGGTCAGCTCTCTGAGTTGTCCTTTTCATCCTTTCTTGACTTTAATTTTTCTTCATCCTCATAAACCATGGAACCTTTCAAGGTGAGTAAGGAGGGTGGGATGCTGGGGAGGATGATGATGTCTCAATCTGAAAACAGTTGAGGGCACTGCCTCTGTCCCATATTGGCAGAAGTTTAAAAATGCCACCTGGTGCCCATGGGCTCTTGATGTAATGCTCAGAGCTCTGATAACCCCAGGCACAGTGGCAGGACAGTGGAGGGAACACTCTCTCTTGAGTCAGACACATCTAGGCTTAAATTTTTCTTTTTCTACTTACCACTCAGTCTACTTACTTGTAAAATAGGACTAATTTTACCAACTATATAAGCTTATTGAATAAATAAAATGAGCCAACATATTTAAACTTCTGCACACAGAGTAAGTGCTAAATAATATTGTATGTTCCCTACTTGAAAAATGCACTCATGTATGATATAAATTTCTTTCTATAATTCTCTAATTCCAGTTCAAGCAGCACACAAACTAGAGAAAAACATGAATTTTCTCTTCTTTTTTCACTTAAATGATTTTCTATTTTAGCCTGAAGACTTAGTAATTAAATTTGACCTAATATATTAAATTAACACCTACTGCATTAGGCACTGTGTTAGGCACTAGGCTAGGTATTGGGGTAGAAACATAATAATGACTAAAATAAATCTCTGTTTCAAACCTCACAGTCAGGCAGAGGAGACATGAGCATAAGGGCTGTACTGTAAGGTAGACTATGATCCAGTGAAAATAGAGAACCCAACAAAGAACTATGAAAATATGACCATAGATGTTAATCTTAATATAGTGTAAAACATTTTAGAAGAGATTTTATTTAAATTAAATGAGTTGAGTTTAACAGGTGGGTTGTGATGTTGAGGGAAAACATCAAAAGAGAAAGGGCAAAAGACAAAAAATTGGGAAAGTTTATATTTCTTGGTAAGTCTGAATAAATGAGTCCTAAGCTTTGAGGTCTTCATTATTATGGCTTTATTGTCTATACAAATTTACCAGATTTGTATCTCCAGCTGAGATCTCTCTCTCTTAGATTCTAAATTAGCATATCTAATCACTTTTTCCATATCTCTATTTGGATTTCTACCAGACATCTCAAACTCAGCATGTCCAAAGTTGAACATATCTTACTCCAACGGTAAGCTTTTCATACAAAATATATATATTTTTAATTTCAGTTGATGACAACTTCTTCTCCCTAATAGCTCATGCCAAAAATCTTGAAGTCATCTTTGACTTGACTCTTTTTTACATCCCATATTTAATTCAATTCAAAAGCATATGTCAGCCTCAGGGCCTTTGAACTGACTATTCCCTGTGTCTGAGATGATCTCACACAAGTATCTCCATAGATGACTCTCTCACTTCTTTTAAATTCCTTTTATAATGAGGTCTACCCTCATAACTCTCCTTGATACTACATCTTGCCTCCTTTCCTCAACTATGTACTTCCTTTTCTCTTTACCTCAACCTACATTTTGTATTCTAGTTATTATATTCTACTATACCACAAAATTTACTTTTTTAAGTTTAGAGAGAGAGAGAGAGAGAGAGAGAGAGAGAGAGAGAGAGAGAGAGAGAGAGAGTGTGTGTGTGTGTGTGTGCTGTACATGCCAAGCATCTAAAACAGTGCCTGGTATAGAACAGGCACTCAGTAAATATTTATTGAATAAATAAATGAATTCTGAAACAATTTTTGTCCATTTACCATCTCATAAAAATCCCTTTCTCTACTTCTTCTAAGTTAAATATATTCCATGTGTTGATTGGCAGCTCAATTTATTTTTGTAAACTGGTTCAATATAGAAGACCGTGATTGTTTATTAACAATGCAAGTATAATACACAAAACTATAACTAAGCTATTTTAAGAATATAACAATTACACAAATATTAATATTTTTTTTCCAGAATTCTGCACTGAGAAAAAAGACATATCTTGGGAAAACGATCAACTATGGAGCATACAATGCACATGAATAACATTCATTTCTATTTGAATAGGCTTTCTGTTGCATAGTTTTGAGATAGAAACCTTTGCCTTTTGCTTTTCAAATCACTCTTTGCAAAGTCTTAACCTGACCTGCCATGTCCACTTACTTTAATGAAACATGAAGCTGCTTAAAATAAAATTTCTCATCTTCGCATTCTGTTCCTCTGATTAATTTAGTATTGGCATTTAAGCATGATTACATTCCCTTGGGAATCAGTGATGTTTTAGGCAATTTCATCTGTTTAATTTACATTTTGTTGAAAGACTTAGAAAGGCAACTGCTTTTTAAATCAAGATCCCCAAATGTCCATGCATCCTGATTATAGCTGATCTTTCTATTTTCATTATGCTTTCATGAGTTGAACTTATTAAAATATGAAAATAAAGGAAAGCAAATCCACCATGTCAAATAAAATGCACCACTGCTCTCCACTCTCCTCACAGAGATGCTTTTCCATCATGCCTCCATGCTTTTTAAATTAAATGTCAAGTTTTGCACAGCTGCCTCAAGAGACTTGATCATGGGTGCAAAGTTCTGCTTTGCCCTGCCCTAGATTGTATTTGACTTAGTGCTTATTACCAGTAAGACAATTATATGATTGAAACAACTAATATTATATTTTAATGTTGAACAGGTCAAGGTGATTTTTAACCAGTATCCCATAATTGCTTTTATTCATCATCATCTATAATAAAAATAATGAGAATCTAAATTATTTTAAGAAGTCTATTTTACAGATTTTTCTATCCTTTTCACCTGATAATATAAACAACAGAAGACAGAGTATTAGAATCACTGTGTGAAGGAATATTAGAGATTACTATTATTTTTCATTCCATCCCATCCTGTCCCATCCCATCCCCTCTTGTCCCATTCCCTAACCGAGAGGGAGTTGGTCACTAAAAGATAGAGGGCACAGAGGCAGAAGAGTCTTTCAGGCAGTAGTGATGCAGGTGTTCTGGGGTTGGGGACTGAGGGTCCAGACTCACTGTGGGTTCATGACGTTGGGTAGGAAAGAATTCAAATGTAAACCAGCACAGAGTTTAAAGTGAAAGTGAGTTTATTAGTGAAGCTGTGAGACAGAGAATGAGCTACTCCACACATAGAGCAGCCCCCTTTTAGCGGAATTTGCTTCCTTTATTGAGGTTTATTTAATCAGGGAGTAGGGCATTAAATGAGGGGGAGGAATATTCAGGATCTTAAAGGAAACGGGGTGGAGACTTCTTGGAAGAGCCTTTTTGGCCATTTTGTGACCTTATATGGGCTTTCCGTTTCCAATCATGGTGATCGTGGTGTGTCGTTTAGCATGCTGATGTATTTACAATAAGAGTTTAATGAGGCTAGGGGTTACCGTAAGGTGAAATTAGTCACCATGTTGGATCGAGCTGGTCTCTGCTAATTTTAAGCCATAAATCTGGTAAGGGGTGGTCTTCCTGCTTGACAGCTCCTGTAGGTTTTATGGATTGCAGTTGTTTTGCCACATACCCTATCTCAGTAGGGCTTCGATTAGAGTACTCCTTTCCACTTGATTTTATTAATTTAGCAAATCTAGCAATCTTTAATTGAGTGCTATATCCTATCCCTGTGCTAGAAGTTGCACAAACAATAAAGAATGGGACACAGGTCCTGACTTTTAGAAATTGTATTTAAAATCCTCTTGGCAGAGAAATTTACTATTTTTTTAATTCCCTAAGTACCAATAACTAAACACATTAACATTTATTTATTTTTTATTTGTAGTATGTTTAACTTACTGACTTTTACTAACTTTTCTGTGCAAGTAGATATACTCCAGACATTTTCTCAGGCAGTAAATTGAGGTGCTCCAAGAAATTTCCAGTCATAGACACCATAATAGATTATCAGTCCATCTTGGGAACAGTAGTCTTTCCCCAGGATCTTTCATAATTTTGTGTTAAGCCCTACAAAGTGCTAAGCTTCTGAACATGAACTATCCCCACACTTGTTTTATTTTGTTAAGTTCCCTCATATAGACTTATTTTCACCTTGGTTTTTAGTACCAATTTTGATTCTATGCCAGGACTTTGGTTTGAATTGACTTTACCTCTTCCTAGCTGGGTTAACAGAATGATCACATACAGCACACAACTCTAGGAATCATTGAGTATTGCACAGTGGCCCTGAGATATTTGATCTTGTCATGCAAAATTTTGGTTATCTAGACTTGGATTTTATATGCCTTAAAGCTTATTACTAATAAGGCTCTTCTGTAGTCTAAATGATTAATATTGTGTTTTTCATTATCCATATAGTCTTCAGCTCTAATAAGAAGAGTAAAGGTATCTGTTATTTAAACAATCTATTGTGTAGTATTTTCATCCATTTCACTTGGTGGTATTAGTTGCACTCTATGTAAATGGCAAATTCTAGAGTTTTCATTGTGCAAATTGCAGAGTCACACATGGTGGCTTGTGGGTTATCTTGTGTAAGAGGTTAAGGTCAACTAAAGATTATAGTCACATAGTCCTCCAGAAGACTGCCCTCATTTCTGACACCAAATGCAAATTCAAGAGTTGGAGGTAGTTCTGAAAACTACCCTCAGGTTTGATCATTTGCTAGAAAGACTCACAAAACACATTGAAAGCTGTTACACTTACAGTGATGGTTTATAACAGGGATTAAGATCTGCTAAAGGAAGAAATGCCTAGAGCAGAGTCCACCAGTGTTCCAAACATGAAGCCTCCATCATTACTATCCTGGAAATTGTGTTACTTTCCTGTCAATGATGTGTGACATTATGCATGGAGTATTGTCAACTACAGAAGCTCACACAAGCCTTGGTGTTCATATTGGGGCTCCATTACATAGGCATGATTGATTGATTATCCAAATAGATGATCTTAGTCTCTGGTCTCCAGCCTGTCCAGGTGAACTCTAAAGCTCCTATCCTAAATCACATGGTTAGTGTGGGTCAAAACCCCTGCTTTAACTCACATTGTTACTATTTGGCTAGCCCAGGGCTCTCAAGCAGACACAGATATTTTACCTCCCAGTAGTCCAGGACTAAGGCCAGACTTCTTTGGGGTCAAGCTTAAATTCTTTGCAACATATTTGGGAAGTCCCATAATTTTTTTTATCACTATTCACTCGTAGAATGAGACTAATCATATGTAATTGTTAGGGTTCTTATTTTGATTAATGCTGAAGTATATAAACTAGTTAAGATTTGAGAAGTAGAAAGTGAAAAATGTGATGCTCTTCTTCCATTAGTTTACCACTCTCTTCATTCATATACATGCAGGTGCTGCCAGTCCACTCCTGTTAATTTTGTCTTTGTTCCCAACTCCAATTATTTTGATAAGCACAGCCTTAGTCACCCTCACTGGGAGTCCTTGGGTTTGACTTTTCTTCTGCCTCAGTGCACTGGTTTATTATCTTTATTTGAGTTCTGTAATGCATTAGGTCTTTTCAAGTTTTGTTCTATTGTCCCTATGCTTGAAGCTGAAGTCTTTTCTTAAAGACTTTACTTCATCAAATTTCCCATTGTTCAGTGATGGAGTTTCAATTTTCTTCTTCTTCTTTTTTTTTTTCCAGTTAAGAAATCTGTCACTCTGGCATAATAACTAAAGTTTCTTATTCAAATGTTTTTTTTGTGTGTGTGTGTGTGTGTGTGTGTGTGTGTGTGTGACCTTGGAGAGGATTAGGATGGAAGGAGTAGGGTCTTCTTTGACTGAGTTCTGACCTAATTGAGAAGTAAGACAGACGATTAAATAGATAGAGCCCAAAATTTCTTAATTTGCAAAATCTAGGTATTTGAGAATATGACTTTTATCTGTAGACAAGTGTATTTTCTATTACTGAGCCCCTAAATTCAATAAACACAGGCAACTCTTAGGGTACAGGGAGAATGCGTGCTCTCTGTGTGGGTAGGCCCACTCCAAATGGAACAAAGAGAAGAATTCACTGAGCATGCTTGCTTTATTCTCACACAAATTTCCAAGAAAAAAATGACTCCTGCTTTCCTGGGGATGAGGGAGTAAAGCAGCAGAAAGAGGCCAGGGGTACTACATAAATGAGCCTCTACTACACAGAAGAAAATATCAGAAATGGTATGGTTGAATATTGTAGTCATGGCCCCCAATTTGTTTATGCCTTCCTGTATCCACAACAGTCAGTACTCTCCTCTCATATTGACTCTGGTTTTGGCTATGTGCCTTGTTTTGGTTAATGGGAAAGTAGCAAGCACAACCTAAACTAGAGCTTGAAAAGTGCTTATGCTTTGGGGGCTTGCCTTCCCTTTCTGCTCTTGAAACTGAATGACCTCCATGTGGACAAGTGTAGGTATCTTGATGGAGAGTGAGGCAGTACATGGGGAAAGGCTCCATTCATCCCAGCTGTGCCGGGGTGGCCCTCATAATCCAATCTGCCCCAAATGACCCAACAGCTCACCACTTACCACATGGGGGAGTCCAGCAAAAGTATCACCTAGCTGAACCCAGACCACATTGCCATTCCTTAGAACTGTGATAGAATAAATGAAACCATTACTAAATTACAGTGGTATATCATATAGCAGTAGATAACTGACAATTGGGGAAGAATACAGTCCCACATAATGGGAAGTTTTTGGTCTCCATGGCAAAGGGCAATGGAAGTGTGTCAGAGAGTATTTTATTATACATGAAGAAAGACTAAACAATCACACCTGTTTCCTGCAATCTACATCTATGGAGTCTGCCTATCAACAATCAACAAAAAGAGCAGAAAAGGAAAAAATTATCTGTAACATTGATATCCATAATAAATGCAGGTGTGACTTCTTTGTAGTATCTTAGAAATTAGATTCACAAAATTCAAGATCCTTAGTTCTGCGAGTCTTTCTCTCCAAATCATATTTTTTTCTGATTTTAAATCCTGCTCTCTGTTGGTGCATTGAAAACTATTTTCTCAAGCAGTTTGCAATGTCTGGTGGTAATTTACCTGGCATTTCATTGGGATAGATAAGTTCCTACCTTTGAATTTATAGTTTTCAGGACCAGAAACCTCATTTCAGAAGAAATCTCTTCCTTAATTTGATTTCTGACAATAAAAGGCAGTGCATAAAATATAAAGTCTATAAAAAGAAATCATCAGCTGCGATTATAGAAACTGCTGTCCCAGTGGGAGAATTATGCAGCTATTACCAAAGCATGGCATAATGTGACTGTCTGGAATATAAATATACATACAAATCAATATCATCTCATATTTCAGATACACACGCACATCACAAATACTTCTGTACCAAAGACACCTTGATAAAGAGAATATAGGAAAAGTATGCTTTGTAAGGTTTGTGTTTTTCTGGGAGAAATGTTCACAGGGCATACTTAATTCATTCAACAAACTTTTATTGAGTACCTATTCTATGTCATGTACGTTCCTGGGGCTATGGATACAGAGATAATAGACTTAGTTATTGCCTTCAAGGAAACTCTTGTCTAGTGAGGGCAGGTAGTGTGGTTAGTGTTAAGACAAAGGTAGGTATATGAGGACACAGAGAAAGAACACTAACCTAGAACGGGAAGAGATCTCAGCAAAGGCTTCCCAGAGACTGTGAGGCCAAAGCTTGTTCTGCAGGGGAAGTAGAAGTTAGGCAGACAATGGAAGTTGAGTGGAAAGGTTGATTTGGATGAAGTGAATTGTGCAAGACCAGATTGGGTCTGGGGGATCAAGAATAATGCATTATGCAGGCCTACTGAACTACTAACAAGCATGGCTAACACATAGAGTTCAAGGTGACAGAGAGTGATGTGCAGTGAATCTGATGAGGTGAACATGGTTCGGATAATAAAGGAACTTGTAGGACAGCCTGAGGGTTTGGACTTACCATGGTACAAAAAGGAGTCACTGAAGGATTTCTAAAAGGCCATGATTTTGCAACCTGAATTTTTAAAAAAGCTGTCACTAATTAGAATATGGAGAATGAACTGGAAATTGGTCAAGTAGACATTGCAGGAATCCATCTTCAATAAAAGATGAAGTTCCAAATTAAGGCAAAGGCACTGGGGAAAAGAAGTGGACAGATTCAAGAAATATCTAGAAGAAACAGGATTATATTACTGTATTAGTCAGAATGCAGGAAACAGAGGGCACAAACTAGTCATGTTGAGGTGAATTTTAGTGAAGTAACTATTTACAAAGGTGAGGGCAGAATGTAGGTATGCCGTAAGGAAGATTGATTCAATAGAAGTTATTTCCACCCACAGGCTTAAATTGCAAGAGGAGAGAGTAGTTACCAGAACCTGGTGTGAAAGAACCCTACAGAAAGGCTGACAGGGTTTGTGACCTTTGGTGAAAGGTAACAGCCAACTCACAGTATCCCAGTAGAGATGGAGCCATGGGCATATCTATCCCAACCTCACTCTCTTCCCTGTCTGATGTTTTCCTAGGGCTCTGCATAGGCCGAAGGTAATTTCCTTGATGCCCTCCAGACTGAGCTGACTTAAGGAGGAGATGAGAAGGTGGAGGACCTGGAGAGAGTGTCTGGAAGGCATCTAGCATAGTAACACATTGAATACAGGGGATCAGAAATGGGAGTCAGGATAACTTCTAGAATTCTGGTGTAGAAGACAGGATGGATGGTGATCTCATTCACTGATGTAGGGGAAGTATAAGACAGATCAGTTTATTATTATTATATTTTTTGAAAAGGGAAACTTACAGAAAATTAATGTAGTTTTGGAGATGCTGAGTTTCAGGTGCCTGGGGGACTTTTTCATGTATTCATTTAACAGATGTATGGTGGGCAGCCTCTATGATGACTGAAGGCCATTTCTTTTAGGGATAACAAATTCTGCCTTCTTGGAGAGCCCCATACTGGCACCTGTTTATACTTTTTATAGTGACAGTGATCCTGATCATCTCTCCAAGTCAGTGAAAAAGCCTAAACTGTTTATTGTGTTTAAATAAAGCTAGAGCTCCTCAAACATGTGTCCATAAAAATGAAGGAAGTAAAACACATTTTATTGCTTAAATAGCGTCAATTTAACACATTTTTATTGAGTTGAAGTAGCACGGTGAAATGAAAATGCTAGGTCTGGAGCTAGACACAGTTTAATTAGAATATGAGCTCTGTAATTTACTTCTGTGTATCCCTGGGCAAGTAATATTATTGCTCTGAATCTCAGTTTACTCTTTTGTACATGGGGATAATCTATTTGTCAAAAATCCTTGGCACGGTGCTTAGAATATAATAGAGGGGAAATGGAATTAAGGCAACATTAAAACTCCCATTTAAAATAATTTTTTTTTGAGTTAGAAATAATTTTTAGAGCTGGAAATCAGTTCAATGGTTAATCCATGTATAATAAAACTTTGGCTGAGAAATTAACTTTTAGGTTCTCCGATTGTGACATGCTTACACATTTTCATGTGACCTTGTCAAGCTCTGACAGTTCATTTCCCATAAAATCAGGAGACAAGCAGATTAGTTTTTTTCTTCTTTCTTTTTTTTGCTAATTAATTTTTCACCAAGAAATAATTACATGTAGGCCAAATGTGATCCAACTATCAAATGGAATACATTTTCTGGAGAAGCAACATTACTGCTCTCTCATACTCAGTTTGCTAATTGATGACAGTTTTTGTCAGCATTTCTATAAATTGGGTGAGTTTGGGGACATGCTACTTTTTTTCTCTCTGTCTTTAGCTTGTCTCATAGCATGAGACTCTGAAACTTTTGGGGATTAATTCTTTTAGATGGTTTATTGTGTAAGGGAGCCAGTGTTCTGTTGGCTGCTTCAATGTCATCAGCAAGTACTCTGATGTACTAGGATCTGCACAGCTGGTGTCTTTATGACATACTAACCGAGTGTGGCACCTCAATATATGACTGACACCATATTAATTGAATCATATAGTTTTACCATCAATATACACTTTTAAAATAAGATGTGTAAGTGTCTTCTACATGAGGTTAGTTGGGAACATTAAAATAAACAAGTAGTATTCTAATGGAAGCTGTTATTTATTTGGTTGTGAGAAAGAGAAACAGTAAATAACTACTACAATGTAAATGGAAGCTTCTTATAGACTGTACTGGTGTGGGGGGCCAAAGATGGGAACTTCCAAATTGCTGGGCCCCACTAAAGCTGGAAATGGAAAGTTTCAACTAAGGCATTTTCCTATTCCTATTTTTCCTGGAGGAATTTGTGGTCACTCCTGAGTGATCTCTCTGCTTCTTCCAACTGTGTTGGTCCCTCTTTTCATTGACTAGTATTCTCCTCCTCTCTCATCAGCCTGAATGTGGCTAATAGAGCCCTGTTCATCTCTTCACCCACTTCCCACACCAGCCCTTGGGCATAGCATGGCCTTCCCATCTTAGTTCTCTCTTTATACCTGATACTAGCTTCAGTGTCTCAGGTCCAAATTCTCAACATCCTTCATCATCTGACTGACTGAGCAGATCTTTCTGAATCATGTCTCACAAGTCTCAGATCTCTGGCCAGCCAATGGGTATCTGGTAGTGGATCTATCCACCCCTGGTCTAATGCACTACCGCCAGAGAGGTGGCATTGTGTGGGCTGAGGTTGACTCAGCAGGAGTATGAGTGGAACTTTCACTGATACACATATTTTGTATAAGTAGAGTCACTAGAAAAATATAATTAAGTCATACCCATTCCAAAATGCACTGCATTTCATTATTTTGTTATCTTTTAGTAAGATGAAAAAGAGAAAGGAGCTAATATACACAGCTTCTGACATGTAGGAAATCACCTCGAAGCAATGACAGCCTCCAGTTATACAACGAGGCTAGCTATCTCAGCGGTCATGGGACAGAAGGTTTCATAGACCAAATTAAGGTGCTTTAATTGCCTAGCTTATCAAATCAATTTAAAATGAAATGAGATCATGTTGATGTACTCAGGCTAAGATGCAAGAGAGATGTATGGACTGTAATACCCAAAATACGCTATGTTGTGTATTTTGTCTCTCTTTGCTGTATCAACATTCCTCACTGATGCTGGGTATACAAGGACCAAAATTGAGGTTTGAACAAATTGTCACAATAAGCAGAAGACACCTGGGCCCAAATACGTAGTCTTTCACAGAGATATAGATACGAACACACACGGCACATCCTGTAGCTCACAAATTAGCCTGGTGAGCTATTACGGCTTTTATTTGTGTTTCTTGGGCCGAGGATACACCAGGTCATAATGAGCCCATACTGGGTAGCTGATTTTTTAATTTGTTTTTTGTTAATCCTCACCCAAGGATATCTTTCCATTGATTTTTAGAGAGAGTGGTTAGGGGTGGGGGAGAGAGAGAAACATCGATGTGAGAGAAACACATCAATTGGTTGCCTCCCACACATGCCCAGACCAAACCCGGGGATCAACCTTCCAACTCAGGTATGTGCCCTTGACTGGAAATCATACCCATGACCCTTTGGTGCATGAGCCAACACTCTAACCACTGAACAACACTGGTCAGGGCTAGCTGATTTTTTTTTTTTATCCTCACCCGAGGACATTTTTCCATTTTTTGTTCAGATAGAGTGGGAGGGAGAGAGAGGAAGAGAGAGAGAGAAACATCGACGTGAAAGGGACACATTGAGTGGCTGCCTCCCGCACAACCAACCAGGGCCGGGGACAAATTGCAACCGAAGTACATGCCCCTAGCGGGAACCGAACCCGGGTGTCTCTGGACCGCAGGCCGACGCTCTAACCGCTGAGCCAAACCGGCCAGGGCTAGCTGATTTTTTAATAACTTAGCAGTCAGCCCAGAAGTGGCATAATTATGTCTTATGAATTTGTCTTTTTATCCATTTTTATTTATTAGTTGTACTCTTGCTTATTCTCTCATACATTCCATTTATTCTATTCATCTTTAACACATCTTATGGGTTACAAACTTATTTACTATTGATATTTAGCTACCTGTGAATTCTGCATTCATTTTCCACACTACTTTCTTACTTCCTGTCTATACTTAACACTCTAATGAGATTTATTCGTCCCATTTATTTTTCTTGTCTTTTAGAGCAGAATTAAATATTCTCAAGTAATAGATCAAACACACATTGCAACTTCTATGGCCCATGCACTGAGAAAAAACTTCTATATATGTTATTTCATTTAACATACTCAACAGTTCTTAGAGGTATGTACTAACTCCTATTAAATAAGAAGCTGAACCTAAGTGAAATTATTTAATGTATTCAAAAATAACACAGTCAGTAAGAGGCAGTGCTGGAATTCACATGATTTCTGCTCTTCATGTTGTTGACATACTAAGGTCCAAGAGGGTCCTGGCACATGGTGAATATGTCTCTAATATGGCCCTTGTATTACATTGAAGACATCTGTCTGTCTTCACATTCAACTGCGAGGTGCTCAGTGACAGTGATTGTGCCTCATTCTCTCGGTATCTGGAATGCCTGGCACAGTGTTTCACATAGAACACTTCTCAATAGATGTAAATATCCCCTATTCAAAAATTGCAATATGTTGCCTACCATATTATTTCCCTCTTTTCTTCTCCTCTACCTCAATTCCTTTATCCCTTCCTCCCAAGGAATGTTATAATTTGTTAGATGATTATCATATTCTACTAGGGATGTGTTTAAATAGCTTTCTTCCTATCTTATCTTTCCCTCTGCCCTTGCTCACCATCTCTGTTGAGACTATGTTTAATGGCCATAGATGAGAGAGAGAGAGAGAGAGAGAGAGAGAGAGAGAGAGAGAGAGAGAGAGAGAGAGAGAGAGCTCTAAATATCATTCAGTTCAAAGGTATTATGACCTATTGCTTCAATAGTACAAGGAGTGGAAAATAATTTTATTTAATGAGGCAGAACATCCGAGCTGCTAGTTTAGAAAAGATATCAGAGAAATTTGTTCATGTAATTGTCAGCCTCTTAGTTTTTAGTGTACAGGCCTTCCTAGTTCCCTGAGACATAAAAATGTGTCATTTAAAAGGCATTAGATACATTTCTGTGGTTTAACGTGTTTCATGAGATGTTGTAAAATGTGGTGGAGTTTAGAAATCTTATACCCCAGTTTTGAGAACTATCTACATGGAGCCAGAGGGTAGCATAGAGTTATAAAAATATGGGTTATCCACCATCTACCAGAGAATAAAGTTTCTCTAGTTTATATTTTTCAAAAGACAAACTAGCAAAATTAGTTTGGGGATGAAAATGTTAGTAGGAGACATTGAAAGACACGATTTTATCTTTCATTTTGTCTGAGGAGCAGTCTGAGGACAGGAAAGGTACATGGCATGTTCACATTTGTGCAGTGGTTTCCCGAGACTCTTCCCCACCCCTTTGTTCTTCATCCATTATCTCCTTCAACCAACAGAAACTTCCTGAGTGCCACTACACGTCAGGGACAATGAACAAGACTAAGTCCCAAGCCATCCCTCAGGTTGCCTGACATCTCATATGCCTCAATATTTCCGCCCAGTTCATGTTGCCTCCCTCTGACGCCCTGCAGCCCTCCAGCTATGGCTCTTTGTAGACCATCTCTCTTTCTGTTCTTTCCTGCTCTTTCACCTTCCCCCTCCATGCATTCTTCCTCCCTGCTTCCCTCTGTCCCTCCTTTTATTTTCATGGAATATTTATTAATTATTTTGTGTTCAGGACATTGGGGTAGACACTGGGAAGACAATAAAGACTAAGAGTTTTTGCTTTCATGGGGATCACAGTATAAATGGGAATAGGCATGTGAAGCCAAAACTGACTATATAATATGACAAGGTCTTTATTTTTGCATTTAATTTTATGTACATCTCCTCCGTAGGTCATGGTAACACCTCAATCATTTAAAAAAATTAAAAGAATTTCAAAATATGTTTTTATTGATTATTTTACAGAGAGAGAGAGAGAGAGAGAGAGAGAGAGAGAGAGAGAGAGAGAAACATCGATCAGCTGCTTCCTGCATGCCCCATACTGAGGATTGAGCCCACAGCCCGGGAATATGCCCTGACTGGTAATCGTACTGGGACCTCTCAGTCCATGGGACAATGCTCAATCCACTGAGCCACACCAGGGCAATCACTTATTATTTTTTTTAAAGAATAAATCCTTACAAGCAGAATCTGGTTTCCAGTCATCTTTGTATTTTCCAGAGTTCCTTGTGTTTATTAGATGTACAATAAATGTTTCCTGAATCAAAACTGAGAAAATCAAAGTACTATGCAAATCATGTGAGACACTGGGCCATGCCTCGCAGGCTTTAGTCTCTTGCCTTCCTTTTTGCGTGTTCTTTTTCCTGTGCCACCATGAAAATAACTTTTATCGTCTACTTATGTGCCTGTGCGTGGTTCTAAGTGAAGTAGATACTATTATCCGCATTTTACAGGTAAAGAAATTGAGGCACAGAGAGGTGAAGAAATTGGATCAAAATCACAACACTATTAAGTTGAAGAAGCTTGGATTTGGTTCCATAATGAGAGCTCTTGTTTATGATTCTGCATAGCACAGTGTGGTAAATATAGAATAGGTTTAGAGTCAAATAGCCTTGACAGTTTTATATGAACTTCAGTAAATTAATTAATCCCTCTGAGTTTTAGTTTGCTGGAAAATTGGTTAGTAATATTTACTTTAAATTAGTGCCTTGAAGATTAAATGAAATAAATATCCAGCACAATGTCTGGCCCTGAAGAAATCCTGACCCCCTTCTACTTCTCTCTCTTTAGAGACCCGCTATTCTTGAAAATGGGACCGACTAAGTCCTGTTTCCTGGGAAATCAACATTTTATACAGGGTGGAAATGCTTTGTCCCTTTTACAGTGCTTAGTGGGAGCTGGGTCACGTGGTGGTGGGGGCAGTGCAGGGCGTTTGACCTCTACAATCAGTGATCATATTCCAGAATTAGTAGGGGACCACAGTGTCCATCTGGTGCAGGGGTCTTTAACAGATCTTTGCATCAGAACAGGGAAGTATCCCTAATAATTATACTCAGAAGCTCCTCAGAAATTTTCCTATGTCCTTAAAATTTCCTGAGAAAGGTTGAGAGAATAGCACATGATCCCTAGCCCTAGTATCCCTTTCTCTAGTCACAGAATGGCTCCTGGTATGTGCCCTCCTCTCTTCTTATGACAGGCCCAGGAATCTCAGTGCACTCATCTCTTGGAAGCTACCTCCTCCACCACACACATGTCACCTACTCTGTTGATTGAGTCTCTTCTTATTTTAGTGCTTTCCTTAGTATTTGCCTCTAAAGGGAAATCCACAGGCTCTTCAGGCTTCAGGGTGTTGCCGACAACTATGGAATGCAAATAACTTTAAGCAATGAATATAAGCAAATGAACAAGTTTCAGCACCTTGGAAAGTTCCCAGAGTTTGCCTTTTAGACTTGACTCCTTCCTGACATGAAAGCCAGAAGTCCTACTCTTTTATTCCAAGTGGTAGAGGCCACCAAACATCCCCCATCTCCCAGAATCCACCCTTTAATGATACCAAGTTGAATTATAGAAGTAAGGAAGATAAGCTTTGATGTTTCTTCATTTCCAGAAGACAATATGATATAGGCCAGGGGATCAAAATTCTTTTATTTTTGTTTACTGTTTGGTTTTGGCAGTCTGGTGAAGCTTATAGACCAATTCTCAGAATAATTTTATTCTATTTTTTGGTTAATCCTGACCTGAGGACATTTTTCCATTTAATTTTAAATAGAATAGAAGGGAGGAAGGGAGGGAGGGAGAAAGAGAAAGAAAGAGAAACATCTATGTGAGAGAGACACATCGACTGATTGCCTCCTGCATGACCCTGACTGGGACCGGAGATCAAACCTGCAACTCAGGTACATGCCCTTGACTGGGACTCGAATCCATGACTCTTCAGTCCGTGGGCTGATGCTCTAACTGCTGAGCCAAACCAGTCAGGGCTCAGAATAATTTTTTATGTATATAATATAATATACAAACTTACAGAAGATAATAATTATACTAAAATAAAGGGATCAAAATATCTATGATTTACACTTTTCAGTATATTAACTAATAAAAAATTTTAGACAGAGTGCACTGGAAAGCAATGTCATATCTTGGTTACCAATGTGATAACATACAGCTTCATCATTAGGGGTTAACTGACTACTCAGGGCACAATTGTCCTGTAGTTGGGCCAATAACTGTAGACTGGAAGGTTGTGATTAGATGTGATTAAGCCTGAGTGTAAATACTACTGTAATTTCAAATTAGTAATATATATGAGTGCTATTTGCAAGAACTGAAATGTTATATGAAAACATCTGTCATTTCTCTTGGAAACCAAGTCATAAGTACTGCTAATACTACTGTGCATTATTATTACATTCACAGTTTAAGGAAATGCTAAATTTCAGTCAAAATAAGCAAAAATAATATGCAATATGTGTTCACACCTAGATTTGTGGACCCCAGAAATATGTTTATAGTCCTATTGGTGGTCCATGGGACCCAAATGAAGACCCTGTCCGAGGACTTCCTGTTAGTTGTAGTCTCTCCCTGTCCTCATTACTAGGCCACTGTGACCTGCCCTCTGGGCCTTCCTCATGGTCAAATAGTTTTGTCTAAATATCTTGGAATGTCACTAATATCAGGATAAATTAGCAGCAACTATAAAAATAAGGAAGCTTGAGCTGTTAATTTGGTTTGCGGCTACAAAATAGAGTGATAAAATTTTGCTTTCCTATCCTTGCCATTTCTTGCCTCAAAAAAACCCCAGTGATTTAGTGGGAGAATCAAGTGGGTGGGAAAAGGAAGCTGGCAATCGCAGATGGAGCATAAGGACTACATAGCTCCTGCTAGCTTTCCAGATGAGCATGAATATGCAGATTTTAGGCATACGATAATCAAAAGACCTGGAGGTCCTTTTCCCAATCTTCTTATACTCCAGTGCTATTTCCAAAGCACATTCTGATGATCCTAATTAGGTTTTTCTCCCACATGTGTTAGGATTTCAATTATGATTGTATGTGTATCAATTTTTGAATAGAAAGAAATGCCATCTCATCTCATAGATCATCTGAGCTCTGTCAGTTCAGCAATGGCAGGCAGGGAGTGTCTTCTGGCCTCAGTGTTCAGTGTGTTGTGTTGTCTCTGAAGTTATGTGAGCTGGGACGCTACCACACCGTGGGGGTCTCTAAATGAATGCATCTGTGGTGCACACTGCTGACTTCGTCAATTAATATGGACAAAAGAGTGCATCTCCAAATTACCACACAGATTATTTTAGTGAATTGTCTTCCTGAGAGTGTGTTGTCCTGAACAAAAGGGGTAACAAGTCTATTCTTTGCATACACACAGAGTCATCTCCCTGCATTAAAATGTTTGAACTCTGTATCATGGTGTACCACATGGTGTCTGCAGGCTTTGGCCCCTGCTTCCTTTTTTTACTTTTCTCCGATGCACTCCGATATTGAGCCACCCCTCACAATCTGCAGATCCCCAGACCCACCAGGCATTTCATGCCCTGTGCTCCTGTACATGCTGTCCCCATTGGCTAGTATTCCCTCACCATGCTGTTTTCTGGCAAACTCAAGATTTTGCTCAAATTGCTCAAATTAAACTCCTCCAGAAATCTTGTGCTAAAATCTCTGGGAAGAGGTAAGTACTTTCTTCCATATGTTCTCACACTACTGTGTTTAATGTTTATATATTGATGGCATAATTTGTGAATTCATTCAGCACATGTTTATTGGAGATCTGCTCAGTCATGGGCTCAATCTCTAGGCATGGATGAGTAAGACAGATGTGTCCCTGCCTTTGCAGAGCTTATAGCCCTATAAATGCTCCACATTCTTCTATCTCCTTACTTACCAGTTTCTTGCTATCAACTCAGGTGAGGAACACAGTCCTCTTTTTCTTAATTTCCCCTCAGATCATTCACAACAACATTTATCTTGAGGTAGACTTAATTTATAGAGAAATTTTTACATTGCTGAAAGTGAAAATACCATAGAATTCAATATTAGATCTCTCCTTTCTTAAAATTTCTTTTACCCCTCCCCCACTAGGAATTGACCAAATTTCTCAGTGAGTTCCAGCCTTCTGCCAGGCTGATTCCTCTCTTTGCTTCTTCAAGACACAACTACACCTTAATTTCTCATAATAGTTTCTCAGAACAATTTAATTTTCCATTTTCTTATTCATTTCCAGGCATAATTTCCAGAACCAAAAACTAACTAATTGAGGAACTCTGCTGAATAAGTGTCATCTGCCCTGGGTCTTACTCTTTAACAATACAGAATAAGGAATGAAAAATAGCAAATCTTAGGTTTATTCTTATTCATGGTAAGTGGAAGGAACCAGGGTACAGGTATTTTTCTCCATTAATATGATTTACGCACCTTATCCAAACTTTTAGAAGGCAGAAGTATCTACAATCAGGTTTGGTTTTAAATAATATAAAATATTCTGCTATGATATCACGCTATATTATTGATATAGCATTTATGGCTTTATGAAGGACTATAACTTTATCTTTACTGAGAGCCAGTAATAAAAGATTAACAGACTGTAGAAAGATGAATTTCACTTTGTTATGAGAGACTGGGGCTTGCTGAAACCTGGGTGCTTTACTGAGCCAGACTCTAGGTAATTTGTAATAAAATATCATTTTTGCAAACTTTTAAAAGGCAGCCTATGTTACACTTTTTCTTGTCATAAATCAACTTCTTCATAGATGTCTCTTATTCTTTTTCATTTTACCACAGAAAGTGTCTGTGGCCTGTGGAAATATTAAGCCATCTTTTCATTATGGTTTTAAATACTTACATATTTAAAGGTACGTTTATTTGCTTGTTTATCTTACTCATTTGAGGGTCCTAATATTTTAATGGCTCTTTGGATGTTGGCTTGTGTTAATTTGAGTGGAATAGATCTTTATGTTCTTAGCTTGATTTTTATGTTGCTATTATTGTCATTACTGGTATTACTTGGTGTATTTCATTCCAGAAAAATTTCATATGTTTTTGTTTTGTATTATTATAATAAAAATCTGTAGGATATTTTGTATCTTCCTTTGTTCAGTTACTATTTGATCTCTACTTTGAACAGAGTTTGAAAACATTTTTTTCCAGCTTTATTGAGATATAATTGACATATAGCATTATGTAAGAATAAGGTGTTCAATGTGTTGATTTAATGCATTTATATAATGAAAATAATTGCCACCATAACATTAGCTCACACCTTCATCCTGTCACATAATAACCATTTCCTTTTGTGTGTGTGTGTGTGATGAGAACATTTAAGGTCTACTCTTTCTTTTGGAGGAATTGCATTATATAACCCTGAAGGATGTGGTAACTCATCTGAAATCCTCCCCTCTTAAAAAACACACACAAAACAAAACACGGAAGCCCATAGAAAATATTGTGGCAGGAAGAAACTGAATTTAAATAAATATAACAGAAAACACACACACAATCCTTCCCTAGAGTAGGTAGAAAATCTTGATGCTTAGGGAAGAAACCTGAAAAAAAAAATACCCCAAAGATATGTTTTTGAACAGATAGGGAAAAATCCATGGACTCTTGAAATTCATTACTTCTTAGGGGCCTGCAAGATTGGCTTGCTATTGCTTTCACTCTCTTTCCTGGAGGGGCAAGGATTCCATCTACTGTATTTTCTAATTGACCGTCCACATTTCAGTGAACTGAATTAAGTGCTAATGTAGCTTTTCATCTTTTAACCTTCAATTAGTTATCAATAAAAACTTCAATCCACATGTCAATTCAAGCTTCTAATTCATGTTCTCAGAATTTCTACATATCGGCAGGGGCTGTGGTTTCAGGGTCTACTGAATAACTCGGCTTAACATTTGGATATTAGTGCTGGGAAAATGTGAGGTAATGCACTTGGGAGGTGGAATAAACTGTTTTGGGTCAACCAAAGACATGGAAAAGCCTGTTTCCACTGGCTGGGCAAGGGCATCTTTCATAGCTCTTGTTGTCCTCTCTTTTCTTTCTGTGTACTTTTTATTTTATTTTATTTCTAATCCTCACCTGAGAATATTTTCCCATTTATCTTCAGACAGAGTGGGAGGGAGAGAGAGAGAGAGAGAGGGAGAGGGAGAGGGAGAGGGAGAGGGAAAGGGAGAGGCAGAGAGAGAGAGAGACACAGAGACATTGATATAAGAGAGACACATTGACTGGTTGCCTCCCACCCTCCCACATGACTCCGACCAGGCCCAGGGATCAAAAAGCAACCAAGGTACATGCCCTTGACTGGAATCAAACCTGCAACTCTTTGGTCTGCGGGCCAACACTCTAACTGCTGAGCCAAACTGGCCAGGGCTGTGTACTTTAAAAAAAAATTTTTGTTTTTCTTTATTGATTTTAGAGAGAGAGGAAGAGAGAGGGAGAGAGAGATAGAAATATCAGTGAGAGAGAACATCAATTGGCCTCCCCTTGCATGCCACCAACTGGGGATTTGGCCCACAACCTGGGCATGTGCCCTGACCAGGAATCTAACCCGTGACCTCTTGGTGCATGGGTCCATGCTCAACCACTGAGACACACCGGCTAGGCAAGGGCTGTATACTTTTTAATGAGGTGACTGTCTTAGGGATCTTCAGAATGCATGGAACCAAAGTAGATAAAAAAGGAACAGATAATCAAAAGGATAGCCAACATTTTTTAACAGATTCCTAAATGATGGCATTTTTTCCCCCATTAGAATTCCTACCTCCTGATGTGGAAGTAAGAAACTAACATCTCTAAACACCCTGTAATAGGATGTGGGCATGTGGTCGTGCACTCGGAGAGACTTGTGAAAAATGAGCATCAAGATAGGCTGCAATAGGTATGGGAAATAAATCTCATAGCAAACTCAGTTGTGGGGGCTACTCAGTGTTTCCAGGGTGGTAATGATGGGGAAGAAAAGCAGCTTTGAAGGAAACAGTTTAATTCAGTTAGGTTTCTCCAAACACCAGACTCCAGATAATCTGATTACACACCCACTGGAATGAGACTAAATTACTTTGGAATAATTGGAACCATTTAGGATTAACTCCAAAATTGGCCCATTTTCTTCTTTTTAATCTCCTTGAATTCTCATAACAGCTCTTACTCATTCAAATTTATTGCTCCCTATATAAGTAACCAGAATTTTTCATGAAAGACTTTTATTAGAAGGCACTCAGCCAACTGAAGAACTTTGACTTAGGTGAGCAATGGAAGAGAAGGAAAGAATATCAGGTATTTGAGTACCTACTATGTTGAATTTAATGAGCATTTGACCCATTACATTTTATCATTAAATCAAAGCTGAGGAGAGCTAAATAATCTGCTAAAAGTTACTCTTTTCATGTAAAGATTATTTTCTAATTTAATCTTTACAACAATTATACCCATGATTAATCAACATATAAGCCATTCTTAAAAAGGATAACCTAAAAATAGCTATATCATTTATATTACAAAGGAGATATCCTAAATAAATGAAGTTAAAGACTATTCAATAAATAGAAGCAAGACAACCAATTTAAAGCCTAATGAAATTAGCTCTTTACCACCATATACCAACATAAATTCTTGGTGAATTATAAAATCAAATGATAAATAGTAAATTCTTAAAAATTTAAAACTTATAATTTATAATGTACCCGATCTCATTTTTAAAAAGAACAGTAAAGCAGAAAATAAGAAATAGTAAAGTTAATAATACATAACCTTAGCCACATACAAATTTTTAGACTTTTGAATATCACAGGTTAATGTAACAAACCAAAATAAGGAAGAGGTAAATAATACACTAAAAAATATTTGAAATATATACTATAAACAAGTATTAATAATCTGGGTATATAAAAGTTTATACAAATCAATATCAAGAAAACTAAAACTCCATAAAACCATTATTGTAGTACATAGAAAAATAATTCACACGAAATAAAAATTTAAAAGAAATAAAAATGGCCAATAAGCAAATGAAAGCATGTCCATATCACTAGTCATTATAAAAATGCAAGTTAATTATAAAATTGGCACTCTCTAGAAAGCATTCTGACTGATAATGCTCAAGATGATGATGAAGCAAACATTTAAACCTACCACTGGCAGGAGTTTTACTAAAACCTTTATGGAAATATTCTACCAGAGCTAAGAATCACAGTAAAATTTTTCATACATTTTAATGCAACAGTTCCCTTTGGAGGACTCTGCTCTTAAGGAATTTGTAAAAGCCCACTTATAAACAATATTCAGTACAGCATTATTTAAAAGAACAAGATTTCAGAAACATAGTATGATCCAGAAATTCTATTATCAGTAATTTGTCGTTGAAGATCAGCCAAGTGGCAAGAAATAGTCAAATACCAAAGTAACAGTGCTGGACAAAGGGTAGTATGTTACTCTGTGCCTCTGGGCATCTGGTTGGTCTATTTCCAAAGATCTTGGGTGGAAGCTGTCTACATTATGCTGTTGAGAGCTTGACCTAAATGTCTTGGATTAACATTCTCTTGAAGATTGTATGCTTCTGGAGAATTTTTAAGAATTCTTATATATTTATTTATTTTTTTTAGAGAGAGAGATAGAAACATCGATGTGAGAGATAAACATTGATCAGCTGCCTCTTGCATACTCCCTACTGGGGATTGAACCCGAAACCTGGGCATGTGCCCTGACCGGGAATCCAACTAGGACCTCTCAGTTCTTGGGACAACACTCAATCCACTGAGCCACACTGGCTGGGAGAAAATTCTTGAGGTCACCAGCTAGGATGCTCTACCTTTGTTTTAAGAATAACTTGTGACTTTTAACTATTAGACATGGATCCAAGGATCCGCCCACTGGAATTTTACTGCTTTGGTAATTGACAGAACTTGATAGTGTCCTTTTCACTAGGGGTTGAAGGATGTCTTTCTCTGGTATCTCTTTTAGAAGATGAGTTCTTCAGGTTTTAGGTCATTGCTGGATTAAATTTGAGGAGGGATGACCACATCTGTGGATAAAACTGAGTGTACTGCATGAGTTCCTTACAGTATTTCAGCCATATTTATTTGCATCAGGACAGAGTCTATAAGATTACAAATTATATTTCTCATGCATGGTTGGCTTGTTAAGAGAGTGATGAACTTCAAAGGGAGTTGATATTATTGTCTTTAGGTTAAGGGCAGCACCTTGGCTCATAAAATTCAAGTGTTTTTGAAAATTTGACTAACTTTAACTTGATAATTTCATTTGCCTTTTTTATTTCACCTAAAATGTATGGATGCCTCAAAGTAAGTGTAATGCCTTGCAGAGCTTTTTGATTATTGTCCTAGTATAACAAGTTATTACTTGAAGTTGAGATTCCCTAAGTATGAAACACAGATGAAATAGATTTCTGATGTTCTTTGACAGGGAAAAGCTTTAATAATCCTGAAAGGAAGCTTCCAACAACCAGAATGAATAAATAAAATTCCATCTTAAGGGTCAAATAGACCTTGGAGTTTTATGCCATTCATGCCCGACCTTTACAGTTTTGCCAGGATTATGTTTTCACAGGTAAGACATACAGTAGAAACATCTTTAGTGATTGTCCCAAAATCCCTCCAACAGTGTTGGTGTGTAATGGGGACCAAGTTGTTCTAGTGGATTTCATGAAGGATCTTAGCAAGGATCCGCTTGAGGATATCTGATGCTATCAGTCAGCTAGCTATCCAGAGATTGTCTTTATATAATGTACATGCATATAATTTCTAGTATTTTTTCTTTGATGTTGGGGCTGATTTTTGACATTTTATGATGGCTTATTTGAACCTTCTCAAAATCTAGGTATTTGGGAGGCACCACAGGGGGAAAAATCTCTGTAAAGACCATCCATTTGGCATAGTGATGAGCCAGAGTCTGTTAGTTTCTAGATCATTTATTTTAAAGATAATTTTGCCTTTAGATTAGCTACTTCCTCCTTTGTCAGCATGAGGGCATTTAGAAGTTCCTTGACTACTTAATCATTTTTGATAGGGAATCATCTTGTGTTTAGAAAGACTTACTGTTTTCAAAGCATCCCAAATCATGGATAATCCCAAGCACCTATCATGCTGTCTGTGTATGGGTATTTTCACTCGGAGAATCCAAGATGGCATAGAGACATTCAACTGTTTTATTTTTCAAGGCCATTAACTTGTTTTGGGGCCTTACTCTGTTTTTATTCTAAGACCCTCTCAATATGTTCGGAACATTGCTAAAGGTCTATTAAGAGAACTAGTTCCCACTCTGGTATTTGTTTTTGTACCAAGTATGGGATTTTTAGCTTAAGGCTATTCATAAAAATGAGAAGAGTGCAGCAGAAGCTTCTGTCTGTGGATCTACACCCGAATGTTGACTGAAGTCACTGAAAAGTTGTTTCTAAAACCTCTGATGCTCCCCCCCTTTTTTTGGCTTGCAAGACTGAATTAATATCTAGTTATTCTTTACTGGAATTATAACAAGTATAATCCTGAATAAGGGTTGCCCCACATTTTGTACTTTTTAAAATTCCTATTCTGTTTGCTGGATCTCAGGAAGAAACTTGTGACTTTAGCTCTCGTCCCTCACTCTTTGTTCTCCGCACATTTATTTTTTCTTTCTTGACAAATGAGCTGAAGGCTGAGTAACCACTGTTAGATGTTAAATATATAACACACGAAAAGACCTTACATAGTACCTGATGCACAGTTGGTGTGCAGCATATATACACCATTCCTTCTTTATCTCTTAATACTCTTGGTCACAAAGCCAGTGACATTGTTCCTCATTTTTAGATATGGAAAATGGAACTTAAGGAGTTGAAAAAACATGTCCATGGTCACAACTGGTCTCCGAAGTTTATCCCTTGGTGGGGGTAATGGAGTGTGTGTGAAATTCACAGCTAGCATTTCCTGTTAGTGGTTCTGAGTCACTCAGAGTTTTTATGCTGATCAGTGATGATCAAGGAGGAGTGTCCGATTTTATGCTAATGAAGAATTTGTAGTTCTGCACACAATTACAAATAGAAGTGTAATTGGTGAGGGTGCCAACTGCTTTTCATGCTTTTGCTGTCAATAATGACAATTTGAACTTTGGTTATAACAAGAACTGTTTAGAGACCCTTTTACCCCTCTCAGAACTACCATATATCTCTTTCAAATTGAAATGGTCATAATTTTTTTCTTTTCATTTATTTATTCACCTATTGAGCAAATGTATTTTTTTGAAATCCTATAATACTCTAGGTATCTTCAGCTTTCCAATGTGGGGATTCTTTTCCTCAAGGAAATTATGTGACATAGAAAAAGCTTCATGCATAGTGATTTTAATTAAACTATTGTTTATAACAAAGAAAAATAGAAAACTACCAAAATATCTAATAATAAAAAAATAGTTAATGATGCATTCCTATGACCAAATATATGTAAGCAGTTAAAACAAATAATGTTTAATTACTCAGGAAACACTTAGGATATAGTGTTAAATGAACAAAGTAATGTTGAAAATCCAGAAATAGTATGACTCAACTACGTGTAATAAGTGCATAGATAGATGACTTGGGGAAGCATTCTGTGATCCACCAGACAAGGTTCGGTCCCTCTGTTATAAGCTCCCAAGCCACTCCACACTTTTCCTTTACTATACTCATTTGTATTTACTTGTGCAATGTCTACCATTTTCTCTAGAATACAGATTCTGTGATGACAGAGACCACACTTACTTCTATAACCCCCAGCACCTAGTATAGTGCCTGGCACAAATATGTAATTAAATATTATTTAAATGAGTTAATAAATTAAGAAAAAATAGAAAATATGCAACTAGATGAAGTGGTAGTGGCCCTATGGAAGATGATTATGTGTGAGGGCTTTGGAGTCAGACATCTTCCGGTTGTCGTCAGGCTTTTCCCTTTGCTGCCATCCCTAGGTCTTTCGAAGACTCTTTTCTCTTACCGTAAAATGAAGCTGATTATAATACTTACCTCATAGGGCTGTGATAAGGGTTATATGAGATAATTATAAGAGGGCGCAGAGAAAGTGTTCAGTAAATGACAGCAATTATGATCATTATTTTTTTCTGTGTTTTCCCAATATTCTACAATGTGAATCTATTCATTTATGATTCAAAAAATAAAATTTAAAAAGAAAAAATAAGCAAAATTGGTAGATTGCATGAGTATTCCTCCTTAATTGACTGTTTTCTCAAATGTCTTGCTTTTTGAAAGTATTGTGCAACTTTTGTTACCCCATGAATCCTCACATTTCACTGTTTGGAAGGAACCCAAAAGCCCATCTTTGCGAATGATGAACTTATTCTCAAGTCAAACTTGTTATGGCATAGAAAAATAATTTGTTGTGTGTTCCCACTAATATACAAAAGTTTGTTGAAAATCCTTTAATCAATATATATAAAATATAGAAAACAAATAATTTGACACTTAGCACTTCTAAGGAATCTACATTGGGAGAACTTTTCTTTTTCTTTTCTTTTTTTTTTTTTTGAACTTAATCTTTATTGTTGAATGTATTACAGATGTACCTCATTTTTCCCCCATTGACCCCCTCCTCCCCATTCCTGGCCCCCCTCCTGCCTTTCCCCACACTGTTGTCTGTATCCATTGGTTATGCATATATACATATAAGTTCTTTGGTTTATTTCTTCCCAGTCCCCAACCCCTCTTCCCTTTGAGGTTTGTCAGTCTAACAACAAATTTGTACTTCTTAATCCCTTCACCTTTTTCACCCATTCCCCCAACCCCACTCCCATCTGGCAACCAACAAATTGTTCTCTGTATCTGTGAGAATGTCTCTGTTCTGCTTGTTCATTTTGTTTGTAGATTCAAATGTTGATAGATATGTATTCATTGCCATTTTGTTTGTTCATTTTTTTTATCTTTTTCTTCAAGAAGACCCTTCAACATTTCATATAATAATGGTTTGGTGGTGATGAACTCCTTTAGCTTTTCCTTGTCTGGGAAACTCTTTATATGGCCATCAATTCTAAATGACAGCTTTGCAGGGTATAAGGAAGCAAAAAACACCCAATCAGAACAGCAAAAAGAAAAAAGAATCCAGAAAAATGAGGATAGTGTAAAGAGCCTCTGGGACAGCTTCAAGCGTGCCAACATTCGCATCTTGGGGGTGCCAGAAGGAGAAGAGAGAGAACAAGAACTCAAAAACCTATTTGAAACAATAATGGCAGAAAACTTCCCTAACTTGGTGAAGGAAACAGACATACAAGTCCAGGAAGCACAGAGAGTGCCAAACAAGATGAACCCCAAGAGGCCCACACCAAGACACATCATCATCAAAATGCAAAAGTTTCAAGACAAAGAGAGAATCTTAAAAGCAGCAAGGGAAAAGCAGTTAGTTACCTACAAGGGAGTTCCCATAAGACTGTCAGCTGATTTCTCAAAAGAAACTTTGCAGGCCAGAATGGAGTGGCAAGAAATATTCAGAGTAATGAAAAGCAAGAACCTACAACCCGGGAGAACTTTTCTTTATATTCAAGTGCCTGGGAAAATAATGTAAGGGTTTCTAGTCAGGAAAATGGCAGCACACCTGTCTCTAGGAAAGTAGTTCCCTTCATGGGTTTTTAATTATGTGTGCACGGCTAGAGGCTCATATTGGTTAGTGTGCATGGTAAAAACTAATTCCATATTCAACTTTATGGTAGCTTCTAAGATTAAAATTTCTGGCAAACTTCAACTCTTTTCTCCAGACCCAAGTTAAATGTTATCCTCATGGAGAAGCCTTTCATCATCCCCATGCAGTGTTAAGTTTGCTTTGTTTTTAGGTTTACTATGTTTATGGTATTTATCTGTTTTCATTAAAAATGCCTCTGAGGAAAAGTATTTATCTTATGGTTTTTTTGTACCATCTGTGCTTGGCAAAATGCCTGATATGGGATATGTCAGGAAATATTTATTAAATGAAAGAATGAACAAGTGATTTAAAGTATCTTGCAGAGGCATCTTTCTAATCAAGTGGGATTCACAATCATAAAAAAAAAAAAAAGAAAGAAACAGGGACTTCCATGGCTCAGCACAAAAATTGTTTCTGATCACACACTCCTGCAGAGTGTTGATCAACACTGATGATTTTATTTCTTATTTAGTTAATTACTAAATTCAGCTTCCCAAGTCCTCAGGGCAGGAGTCATGCCTCAGTCTTCTTTGGACCCACTGTATCTAGCACTCTGTTTAGATGGTGAAAGGCCTTCAATTCTACAGGTGCATTCTGCAAAAGTTCCCTTAGAAAACATTTTCTTGATAAAATGGCTCTTGATTTTTAATTCTCAAACTTCATCTCTCATTACAGTGTAAGCATCTCTCATTACAATGCTTTCCATGTGATATTAATTTAAGAAAAACCGTACTGTATTTCCATCCTTCAGACTAAATACATTTTAAACAAATTGATGTGAGGTAAGTCTTGAGTTACAATCCAGATACAGCTTGCAGATTGTCAGAATCACAGCAAAAATGCTTGCACTAGGTGCCAAAGTCTCTTTCTTGGAAAATTTCTTAGTCTACTGGGAAAAGCAGACTGATAAGTCAGCGAATGCAATGACTTGAGCCTAGAAGGATGCACTGGGTTGTGGTGGGTAGAATCTATCCAGGCAAAGAAGAAAGAGGAGTTTCTAAGAAGGAAATAAATATATACAAAAATATAGAGGTATGACAGATTCATGGCCCATTTTGGAGAACTGAGTAGTTTCATGTGAGTGGACTCTAGGTTATGTTTGTGGGAATGGTAGAAATTGGGGTTTAGAGGAAGGTAGACACAGAGCAGAAATGGTCTTGTGTGGCATGATAGGGTGTTAAGACTTCTTGCTGAAGATTGTGGGGTATTATAGGAGGGCATTACGGTGGCCCTGGTCTGTGGAAGAAAACTTATACATCTGCAGGGGAGAAGAAGAGAAGTAAACACCATTAGAACAAATACTATAGCAGCGGAATCTAGACTGTGACAACAAACAAGCAGAGAAGAATCCAGGGTTCAAATTTTGGGTCTGAAAGATTAGATGACTGGTGATGCCATTCACTCATTCATTCTTAAAAAATTTATTCAACAATATTGATTTAGCAACTGCCATTGGCCAGCACACTATTTTAAGCACTATTGGTAAAAAGATTAAAAAGTTATGGCCCTTCTAGGAGCTCATAGCATAGTGTGGAAGACAGAATCTAGAAAAATAGTGACAATATGGTGTGTTAATTATGGTAATGTATATCTATTTTTAGTTATAAGATAGGGTAGGCTGGGAACTTAGAACAGAGTATGATTAATTTTTCTTGAGGGTCACTAGGAAGGTGTGAAAAAGGTACTAATTCTTGGATTTGGTCTTGAAATAGCAATAGAATAACTATATGAGGGGAAAAGTTTATTTTAGGGAAGAGAACATCATGAGCAAATGTACAATGTTTCCAGGAAACCACAGGTATTACTTAGGCATAAGTATTGAGGTAGTTTGGAGATGTGGCTAGTATGTGAGCAGAAACTAGTCAACATGACTCCAGTAACCATACTAAATAAGGACTCTGGACTTTACCAGGCAAATTAGTGGTTCTCCACTAGGGGTGCACATCAGACCCATATGAAGACTTTAAATCCATTTCTGATATCAGGGCTTACCCTAGATCTGAATTAGAAAGCCCAAAGACGGGTCTCCAGTGTAAGTCATTTAAAAAAGTTTGTGGACCAATATGATGAAAATCCACTTTAGGGAATGGTGGAATTCTTGAAAGTTTAAGCCTTTTTCATTGCCACAAAAAGTGTTCTCTTGTTTTATTTTTATTTTTTATTATTGTGTCATGACCAACACTTGTCTAATTAAACACAAATTAAATCAAAATGCTTATTGGCTAACCTTGTATTAATCAGTTGCCATTTTCCAGTCAAACAACAGAGTAAATAAAATCTGATGACTATGGAATCAGCCTTCTTTGTAGATGTAGCCTTATCAGAATCTGTATAATGTGAAAATGACTGTGAATGATTTTCTTCCAAATCACTTTAGTTATAAAAATCTTCTCAAAGTATATAATTGAACATCCAGTAGACTTTTATGAGAGAATCAGGTACTTTGAAGGTTGGTACTTGTCTTTTTTTTTTTTTTTTTAAGACATGGAAGTCAAGTCAATATTTATTTAGAATGAGAAAAGGGTTAATGGCAAATTACAGTTTTGCAAGAGCTCATAAAAACTTCATCACAAAAACATTGTCTTTTTTACGAATAGGAACTGCAATTATTCCTTTTTTACTGAAGTCTTAAAAAATGCAAGGTAATATATACAGTTGACTAGAATTTAAGTAGTATTGTATAATGTCATATATGGTAAGTGAAGAAAATAGCACAGTAAAGGAAAAACTGGTACACAGATTTTTAAAAGAATGTCCAGTAGCAATTTCTGAAATATCAAAGAAATTGAGTTCGTACAATTTACAATGAATAAATGCTGACAATACTGTAATGGTTTTAGAAAAATGCCTTGGATTGTAGTGCTTTTGTTTTTTTTTTATCCTCACTCGAAGACATTATTATTATTATTATTATTATTATTTGCATTTATCTTCAGACAGAGAGGAAGGAAGAGAGAGAAACATTGATATGAGACATACACATTGAATGGTTGCCACCTACATGATCCCAACTGGGGCCAGGGATAAACTGCAAACGAGGTATGTGCCCTTAGTGGGAACCGAACCCGAGACTCTCAGGTCCGTGGGCCGACGCTTGGATTGTAGAACTTTTGAATGTGACAATTTAATTTGCCAAAACTAAGCAATAACATTAAAGTATGTGGATTTTAAAATAAATTTATAAACTTCATCACAAAATTTAGTTGTAGATAATCCCCCCCCCTTAATTACATAACATATACAAGGTGGGGCAAAAGCAGGTTTACAGTTGTTCCAATGAAAAATAATATTACAATTAATAAATAATAATACAAGAATACACTGTTTTTTGAGTACCCACAACTGTAAATCTACTTTTGCCCCACCCTGTATAAAAAAGAAGGAAATCCTGTCATTTGTGACAATCTGGATAAACCTGTAATGCATTATACTAAGTGAAATAAGTCAGTCACAGGACAAATACTGAGTGATTCCACTTATGAGGTTTCTCACATAGTCAGACTCATAGAAGCAGAAAGTGAAATGATGGTTGCCAGGGGCTGGAGGGAGGGGGAATGGGAGTTGCTGTTCAAAATGTATAAACTCTCAGTTATGAAAGATGAATAACTCCTAGAGATCTGCTATACATCATTGTGCCTATAGTTAACAATACTGTATTGTGCACTTAAAAATTTGTTAATCAGGTAGCTCTCATTTTAAGTGTTTTTACCGCAATAATAATAATAATAAAAAAATTATCCCCCCCTATATTTTGAGTTGGTACCTGTCTTACTCTTTCCTTTCAATTTGCTAAGTAATTAGTGGTGGAAATGTCTCCTAATGTTTGGTAGATAGAGCAAACAAAAGCGGTAGCTCTATCTTTTGTTATCAAAATAGATAAGCTATCTGGCCTGAAGACAGAAAATGAAATGATGATTTCAAGCAGAAAAATAGATAATCTCCCTTCCCTGATGAAATGGTAGTGAGAGCATATGAAATACTTGGGAGATGGGCAATTCATGCTATATCACAGCTTGAAGTTTCAGCATCAGTTGTAAAGGGCTCTGTAGGAATGCCAGAATTTCACTTCTCAATTTTGAGTGGCATCAAAGCTAATTCAAATCAGCATATTGAATAGGGGAGGGAATAAAGATATTGAGAAAGAAAAAAAAAAAATCAGGTAGCTGAAGCCACAGTTCCTTCTGTTTTAATTACTTTAGGAACTGCTGGCATTTTTCAGAATAAGGGAAATAAAGGTACAGAATTACATGGATAGAGAAACTAAAAAATCTTTCAGTTCAGTTTTCTACTCATGCTTCAATCCACTTTCTTGGAACAATCTTTTACTTAATCCCTAGCTTGCAAAATAATGTTCTGGTAGGCAGTAAGACAGACATGAGCTGAGCAAGGACGATGGGCCAGGTACAGAAGGTCACCAGGAAGGAAAGCCCTGGGTGCCTAGTGACAGGCAAAACTGGGAAAACAAGGACCTCAACCCAGGGTGACCTTTTCTCCTCTAGCATGTCTTTGTTCATGCAGTTTAAAGCCCCTGACCTTTCCTATTGCTAGTCGTGGAGCTAGGACCCTCTCTTGACCTTTCATATTGCTGGTCATGTGGTTTGGACCCTGCCCTGACCTTTCCTCTCCTTTCATGTTGCTAGTCATATGGTTGACCCCACAGAGGAGGAACAAGGGGGCCAGAGAATAACATCATATGACTCCCATACAAGCCCTTGCACTCCCTTAAGCATTAAGCCCTAGAGATAATATCTAGGCCTCAGCTGTGTTTCAGTTCCAGGCCCAGAAAAGCAGTAAGGTCAGGCAGGGCATGTCCTGGCTGACACCAGGACTAGCTGTGATGACTAATGACCCACTGCCCTGGTAGTGACTAATCAGTGGAGACCAGGATCCTGAAAGAACACACTTGGAAAGTTGATGAATATTCTATTGAGATTGTCTGGTGGGACCTCCCCTAAGACCCCCACCTTTAGAGAGGGGATAAAAACTCTTAGGACAAAGGACCCAGCACATGCTCTTTCTGTCTCTGGAGCACACCTGTGCCTTTCTTTCCCCCACCCTCTTCTTCCACCAGGTGCGTTCTCTCTGCCTTTCTTTTTCCTAAGCTCCAAGGGTCCTTCTTTTGCCTCTGTAACTTGTTTCCTGAGCCCATGCAGCCCAGTTGGCTCATCTTTTCTACCTCTGACTTTCTAAATAAACATTCTCTTATAATTTGAGTTCCTTGGCTCTGAATTCTTTCCTAGCCAAAACTCAAGAACTGAGGTTGCTGAGCTGAGGTCCAACATTTGGTGCTGTTTGCTGCTAACAAATCTAATTCATCTTTCACCACAAAGAAGTTCAAATATTTGAAGATGATTACCACATTATTTAACCAGGGAGAGATAAAAAGGATAAAGTAGATCATTTTAAAAAACTGAATTTTATGCCTTAGGATTTGATATTCTAACACTGTATTTCCCACTCTTAATATTTATCATAGTCACTATAGTTTGCATATATTTATTAAAGTGCCCTAAATATATATTAGTTTCCTTCTATTTTGCATCATGAAACAGTGATCTAGTTCTTAAGAGTAAACATTTATAGTAAAATATTCTAAGTAGATTGATTTGCCTAAAATTTGAATTAAACTTTCCCCATTAGTATTATTAGGCCATTTCTTAATAATAATAGTTGTCCATATTCACATTTTCCCAGTTAGGTTATGTAATCTTTGCCTTTTGGACTGGAGAAATTCAGCCTTTCTTTTATAGTAAGATACAGTATTTTTTCAGAATTTACGATGAGACAGGCTTAGGGGTCTATAACTACTTTGTAACACATAACCTTGGGCAAGTTACTTATCCCTTGTAGCTTCACTTTTCCATTGATAAAATGGGAGATCTGTCACATGGGATTGGTGAGATATTAAGAAATAGTAATAATAATAACTAACATTTATTAACCACCTATTATGTGCTAGTTATTATGCTACATACATTATATTGATCATCCTGAATTCTAATAACTCTTTTGCAGATAGAAATGATGTTTTGCAAATACGTGATGATTATAGTATTCAAGTGTTATTTTCGATTGTCTTTTCTTGTTGCATAGTCGCAAGAGTGTTTCACCTTCATAATGTAAAAAGAGGCAGTATTATAGAGTGGTTAAGAACAGAGGCTCTGTTTCAGAGAGATTAGGATCTAGCCCTACGGTTACAGGATAGGAGAAGGGCTCATCTCCCCTGGTTGCTAGTGGGAGTGGGGTTATTGGGGTACCACTGGAATAAGAATTTCTGGAGGTCCCCATGGAAAGATGTGATATAGTAGAAAGTTTTGTTTTCATGGAATTACACCCTTGGGTTTCCAAAGTCCAATTTTACTCATCTAGTCATAGAAGAAGTGTAGCTGGGGCTTCAGTAGAGCTAAAATCATAGCCAGTGTCCAGAATAGCTTTTCCATGTTGAAGCTAGGTCCAGTTCAGCATTAGGCTACCTTAACTTGTGTTTGTTGCTGCAGTCCATTAGTCCATTGAATGTGGGGGTCCACATGGCCGTGGACCATACACGCAAACACAAGAGAGCCAAGAGCCAAGAGCCATGTGAGCAACAAGAGAGCAAGCTCCTTTGTTTAGAGGATTATGTATCCCCCAATTTTCCCAGGCTTGTATTGGCTCCACCCATTCTGGCCAACCATTCTGTTCCCAGGTGTAAATGACAGGAAAATACCTTTCCTATGTCACCCCAATTTTACTGGGCATGAACTTATCTTTACTTTGTTGGATTCCTTCCTCCAACATTTTGCAGAGAATAGGCCGATGTTCCCTGGGAAGTGTCAAATTGCAGCTTCCTGGTGAAGCTGCCCAAATGACATGCTTATAATGTCCAGGCTTCCCCCTTTGTTCCTTTCCTATTATTAATAACTAGCTAATTACAATGGTATCACTACCATCTTCTAGCTCTATGATCTTGATCAATTATTTAAACTTTCTAAGCTTCAACTTGCTTATTTGTAAAGGGGGGATAATATAACATTAATATCTCATAGATTTTGTAAGATTAAATGAGACTGTATTATAGTGCTTGACACATAGCAAGTTCCATGTAATAATAAAAGCTAACACTTTAATTGTACTCACTATGTGTCAGGTAGTATTTGAATCATTCTACATATATTAACTCAATAATTCCTCAAAACAATTTATTAAGTAGTGTATTAGTCAGGGCTTTTCAGACAAACAGAACCAATAGAATATATATATAGAAAGACATTTATTATGAGGGTTTGGCTCATGTGATTGTGGAGACTGAGAATTCCCATGATCTGTAATCCCTAAACTAGAGGCCCAGGAAGGCCAGTGGTGAAATTTCTGTCTGAACTTGAAGGCCTGAGAACTAAGGAAATGAGGGATATAAGTGCCATTCTGAATCTGAAAGTCTAAGAACAAGGAGTGCTAATCTCCAAGGGCAGGAGAAGATGGATGTCCCAGCTCAAGGAAAGAGAAAATTTGCACTTCTGTCACCTTTTTTTTTTCTGTTTAGGTCAACAGATGGCATGATGCCCACCCATGTTGGTGAGGGTGACCTTCTTTACTTAGTCTACTGATTCAAATGCTAATCTCTTCCAGAAATACCTGCATAGACACACCCAGAAATAATGTTTACTACTGCAAGTATAAGAGGATGTGGTATAGCATTAACTTAAGCTTATTGTATGCAGAAAATCCTACTTTGCATGAATAATATAACTGGTAATCATAGACCCCTGTTAGAAAAGCTGTGGTGAGACAAATTCTGTTCCTACTCTGTGCAGCCTCCCTTTAGCATCCTTTGCTAAATAAATGTGTGTGTGTGTGTTCCTATGTTCATTTTTAACCAATCACTAGCTCACCTTCTACTTGGTGCCATTAAAAAAATACAAAAATGAAAAAAGAGAATAACAGACTTCCGGTCAAGATGGCAGTGTAGATAGACGCAGTACTCGCCTTCTGCCACAACCACATCAAAATTACAACTAAACTATTGAACAACCATCATTCAGAACAGCCTGAAATTGAGCTGAATGGAAGTCCTACAATGAGGAAATTAACAAAGAAGCCACATCGAGACTGGATCCAGTGTGGGGGAAGCATCTTGAAAGGCACCAGAGACATACAGGGAAGAACTGAGTTGTTTGGCATCAGGGCGAGAGCTGGAGAGGCAGCTTTCTCCCGAACAGACGTGCTGGTGGAGGCCGTTGTTCCTTTGGTGAGCCCTTCCCCTATGGGCCCGGCACAGGCGCCATATCTGTGACTCCAGCAACCTGGTTCATACTGTTTGCTCCACCCTGGTAATTCCCTGAGGCCTTGCCCCACCCAACTTCTGGTACCACCCAAACTGTTTCCAGTGGTTTTACCATAGGATTGGCTTGTCTTGGCTCATGCTTCAGATTTTCCTAAATTCAAACAAACAGCATCTGACCTCAGAGAGCCCCATACCTCTTGCTAAGTGGCCACAGGCCTGGCAATAGAAGCACCCAGCCTTGGTTCACAACTTGGCTTTGCCTGGGTACTTCCAAGTTCAGCACAAGAAGCAGCCATCTGCAGTGAGTTTTGTAGCTTATGCCTGGTGGCCCCAGGTAGAACACAGGTAGTGGCTGACCTTGCCCCAGAGCCAGCATGCTCAGTGGCGAGCTTCAGACCACATTGAAACACTACCACCCAACCACCGAGTGGACTCAGTGGGTACCAGAGCCCTGATGAAGTAAGTCTTGCTCTCTGTGGTGGGCTCCTACATAGCTAATCCTCCAAGGTAGTCAGAGGCCAGTGGTCAGTGGACACAGCCAGTCCTTGCAGCTGATCAGCCTGAGTAAATCCCTCCCATTGATGTGCCAACAGCTATCAAGACTCAATTACAACAGAAGGATGGACAGTCCACATGAGGGGTGTACCTCATGGGCCCAGCTGGGGTAAGTAGGGAAGCTGTGCCACTGGACCCTATAGCACATCTACTATAATAGGCCACCCTACAAAGCCTAGGAGGCATAGCAACTCTACCTAATACAAAGAAACAAACACAGGGAGGCAGCCAAAATGAGGAGACAAAGAAACATGTCCCAAATGAAAGAACAGAACAAAACTCCAGGAAAAGAACTGAACAGAATGGAGATAAGCAATCTAACAGATGTAGAGTTCAAAACACTGCTTATAAGGATGCTCAATGAACTTACTGAGAACATCAAGGAACTTAGTGAGGACCTCACGAGCATAAGAAAGGACCAGTCAGAAATGAAGGATGCACTAACTAAAATAAAAAATAATTTACAGGGAATCAATAATAGAGTAGGGGAAGCCAAGAAGCAAACCATTGATTTGGAATATAATGAAGCAAAACACACCCAATCAGAAGAGCAAAAAGAAAAAAGAATCCAAAAAAATCGCCCTGGCCGGTTTGGCTCAGCGGTTTGAGTGTTGGCCTGCGGTCCAGAGAGACCCAGGTTCGGTTCCCGCTAAGGGCATGTACCTTGGTTGCAGTTTGTCCCTGGCCCTGGTTGGTCGTGCGGGTGGCAGCCACTCGATGTGTCCCTTTCACGTCGATGTTTCTCTCTCTCTCTTCCTCTCTCTCCCTCCCACTCTATCTGAACAAAAAATGAAAAAATGTCCTCAGGTGAGGATAAAAAACCCCCACAAACCCCCCCCCCAAAACAACAACAACAACAAAAAACAACAAAAAAATGAGGATAGTGTAAGGAGCCTCTGGGACAACTTCAAGCATACCAACATTCGCATCATGGGGGTACCAGATGGAGAAGAGAGAGAGCAAGAAATTGAAAACCTATTTGAAAAAATAACGACAGAAAACTTCCCTAACTTGGTGAAAGAAACAGACATACAAGTCCAGGAAGCACAGAAAGTTCCACACAAGATCAACCCAGAGGCCCGCACCAAGACACATCATCATCAAAATGCAAAAGGTTCAAGACAAAGAGAGAATCTTAAAAGCAGCAAGAGAAAAGCCATTAGTTACCTACACAGGCGCTCCCATTAGGCTGTCAGTCTATTTCTCAAAAGAAACTTTGCAGGCCAGAAGGGAGTGGCAAGAAATATTTAAAATGATGAAAAGCAAGGACCTACAACCAAGATTACTCTATCCTGCAAAACTATCATTTAGAACTGATGACCATGTAAAGAGTTTCCCAGACAAGAAAAAGCTATAGGAGTTCATTACCACCAAACCAGTATTATATGAAATGTTGAAGGCTCTTCTTAAAGATGAAGAACAAAAATATGAACAATAAAATGACAATAAATACATATCTATCAACAGTTGAATCTACAAACAAAATGAACAAGCAGTACAGAAACAGATTCATAAATACAGAGAACTTTTTGATGGTTGCCAGATGGGAGGTGGGTTGAGGGGATGAGTGAAAAAGGTGAAAGGATTAAGAAGTACAAATTGGTTGTTAGACTGACAAACCTCACAGGGAAGGGGGGTGGGGGGGGGAGAGAGAAACCAAAGAACTTATATGCATATATGCATAACCAATGGACACAGACAATAGTGTGGGAAGGCAGGAGGGGGGCAGAAGTGGGTCAAGGGGAAAAAAAGGGGGGAAAATCTGTAATACATTCAACAATAAAGATAAATATAAAAAGAAAAAAATGAAAAAAGGCACAGAGGACATGACAAGGATATACAAGTAATTAATACAAAATTATACTAGGCTGAAGTTCCCATTAATTGGTGCTCTCAGAATGTAATGGTGATTCTGAAGCATGAGAAGTATCATCTAGCTGGAAGGAAAGAAAAAGCTTAAGATTCCAAAGCAGTTTCTTCTTTTAGTTAAACCTCTTGGACATGCTCTCCACACCTACACACAATCCCCAGAAATGAAAAGATCATGAGTTTATAAGTCAAGAGAGCTCAATTCTGATTCTTAAGAGTTGTGCTTAAAATTCACAATAATAGTTGAATGACTTTAGAAAATTCATTTTCCCTCTCTAAGCCTCAATGTTTTCATGTGAAATGGGAATATTAAATATATCTCAAAGGATAGATATAAAAATTAAATGCTTGATACATAGTAGGTTAGGTATCCCCTGTGCCCCCTGATACACAAAACTTTACAACTTATTTTTCTTCTCTAGTTATATTTAGTACCCTATTCTTTATTTCCTCAGTATTTTGGTCTGGCCTCTGAAGCATTCAAGGCTACACTTTTCATATTGTTACTGATTTTGCAATCAATGTGTCCTAACTCCCCCATGTTTCCCACTTGGCTTTTTGTTATCTAATTGTGGTCACTTCTGATGGATCCATTCACATTTAGCTTTTCACTTTGGTTTTGACATTTCCCTATTGATTGAGAACATCTTCAAGGACATCCCAACTCTGCCAGTCATCCGCTCATGTTTAATATGTATAGAGAGTTATCACTTCATTCACTGAATACTTTCTTCTTCTTATTCATAGTTCCTTTTATTTGTATTGAGCTGGATTTAATGCAGACTTTTGTTTGTTTCCTTTTTTTTGCATGTCAAACAAAAATTTTGTTTGTTGGAATTAATACCAGATCATTAGTTATTGACACACACACACACACACACACACACACACACCCCATATACATACACACACATGTTTCTAACCTTGTATTATATACATTAGAGAAATAGATTATATAATACGTACAGTGATCATTATGGAATGGTAGTTAAAGGAATGAGTTTAATTTTGCCTCTAACATCTACTCACTGACCTTACAGAAGCTATTTAGCTTCTCTGTAAAATCAGAATAATAGCACCTTCCTTAAAGGGTTATTAAGATTGAATGAGTTAACTTGGCAAGGAAGTGCTTAAAAAGTGTTAGCTATTATTATGCATCTCTGATGCATGGGGAATTCTACTAATATACAATTTTTAAACTTTAATATAAAAACAGGAGTTACCATTTGTTCAATAACTACTACGTGAAGGTCCTGAACAATAATAGTAATAGCCACTATTGCTGACCTTCTACAAAATACCACGGGTTGTGTTAGTGCTATTGTCATAATTAGGTAGCTAATATTAAAATAGAAAGAGAGCAAAGGTGAGGCCAGACATTATAAGCATGGCCATCTTGGCATCTTCACCAGGAAGTTGCAACTTTACACTCCCCAGGGAACAACCAGTCCATTCCCTGCAAATCACAGGGGAAGAGGCCAAACACAGGGGAAAATGGACACATGTGTAGTGAAGTCAGGGTGATGTAGGAAAGGTGTCTGCCTGTCAGTCTAACCTGGGAAAAAGATAACTGGCCAAAGGGGTGGAGCCACTGCAAGTGTGTGAAATCCTTTAGTGTTCATTGGTTAAACTTGTAGTTATAACCCTGAGACAAAGGGTTTTCTCTCTCTTGTTTGTCTTGGTTCACTCTTGCTTCCTTGCACTTGCTTGTTCTGTGACCTGTGCTAGCCTGCCATGTGGCTCTAGAAGCCACATGGCCCATGGCCATACAGACACCACACACAGTGGACTACAGCTGGGAACACAAACAAAGCTAGTCAAATGCTGGACTGAACTGTGCTTAAATATGGAGCAAAGACTCTGGACAGTGGCTTTAATTCTTGCCCTATTGAAGATAAAATGAGTCTCTTCCATGGCCAGATAAAGGGAGATGGGATCTTGGAGGGAAATTCCCTTAATGTTAATCATCAATAAAGCTTTCCATGATACCTCATCCTCCCATGGGGCCTCAGGAAATGCTTGTTCCTATGGCACCTCAAGAAACCCACTTCCACCAGCAACAGGTAGGGACACAGAGAGCACCTCACTGATTACACTAGGTGCTTCACCAAAATGAACTCATGTGAGCTGTTTAAAACCCTGAATGAATGTCATGATTAGCTGCGTACAAATAGCTCAAGGTCTAAGGTCCTTTTAGAAATTTGTGGTACATCATTCCCATTGTAGCTAACACTTAATCTTCACCCAAAAGTGCATCTGTATTTAATGCATATTTGGTATATCTACCAAAAGGTCATTATCTATCCATTCTTCTGCTATCTCTATCCAGCCCCAACTCACAGAGCCCATCTCCCTCCCAACCTTCATATTCTCCCCATTAGAAATTATTTATCATCTTTAGCCACAGAATGTTTCCTCCATCATTCTTGTTAGTTAAACCTGGTGTTCCCACATAAAAACACTTTCCTTGGAATTTTCCTAGTGGATCTGCTCATGTCCTGAAACCCTAAAGATTTGGAGGTACATAATGCCAGCATCATCCAGCTTCACAGAGGTGCTTCCTGACTGTTAATCGTCTGCTCTTGGGAAAAATTGTTTCTATTCTTATGAAGTAGAGATATGTAGAAAGTGTTAGAGGAACAGAAGGCAGGGGTGATTTAGAGGGTGATAATCTCTGGTTATGAGTCAGATTTGGAAGGAAATCCTGGTCATATGTTCTTTTAGCTTTGTGACCTTGGGCAAATTAACTTTTCTAAGCTTCAGATACATCATCTATAAAGTTGGGATAAAATTAATATCTACTCCATAGGTCATTGTAGGAACAAAGTGAGATAATCTACTTATAATGCTAAGGGCTGTGCTGGCATATAAGAACATTTTTATGTCCATTGCAATTATTATTTTTATTAGGGTTTTTACTACTGTTTTAATAATTGTTTATTGAGCATCTGGCATAGATCAGACCTAGTGAAAGGTGCTTTATATATGTTGGTTTATGTCTCCTCATTGAACTATAGTAGATACCATTTTTAACTTTATTGAGAACTTTTGTTAGGCAGAAAGGTAAGGTAATAGCTAGAAAAGGATTTCAGAGCTAGAGAGGATTCTTTTTTATAAGTTTGGGAGATATGTTAACAGATTTAATGATGATGTAGATATATATTAGAGAATGAGGGACAAATGATGCAAGGGAGAAAAGAATAACTGGGTACATGAGAGAGAATAATGTCCAAAACATATGTAAAGGGTAGAGGGAGTGACCGTTGCTAACAGAAGGAATATTTCATGGTTAAACAGGAAGGAAGGAGCAATGGCTGACGATTAGGTATTCTTATAGATTTGAGAGTAGAAAGGTGGCTTCTTTTTTTCTTAATAAAACAAGGTAAGATCAACTAATATAAATATGGATAAAGTATGGGATCTTTGAAGAAACTGGAGAATTTTGTGTAGAGTAGGAGACTGTAACGTTGCCAGGCAGTGTTGAATGATCCTGAATATATGGTGAAAGCATTTTCACAGTTATGTGATGTTCTTCAGAAAATTTAGCTGCATAAATGAGGCAATGAGAAGGCAGAGGGTTAGGTTCATTCAGGGTTGGCGGGAACGAGCACAGTTTAGGGAGATGGAGACCATGGAGTTAGGGATACTAATATAGCTTTATAATAATTATGGATCTGGGCTGTGGTCTACATGATAGAAGGCTGGTGGTTAGATAAAAAATGGAGGAGTCAGTGGATTGGTGCTCTCGATGAGGTTGAATAATAATTGTTATGGGGTTAATTATTGAAAATGAACTGAAAGAGGGTAGGAGTTTGTGGTTGGTTAGTAGGAGATATAATTTATTATATTAGAGGTGATATAGTTTCTGGCAATTTTATGGTCCAGACTGTATGTAAGGTGAGTGAGATATAAAATTTTGTTGTTGTGAAGCCCAGGGATTTAGAATTGTTTGTCACTGCCACAGAAGCTGATTAATATAGGGGATTATGTGAAGGACTTGAAGTTCTCTCACTGAAGAAGACCCTGGGGCTTCAAGGAGCGCTGTTTGACAACCACTGATCCAGGCAAAACTACTCACTGTTTAATGAAGTCTCAGTTTCAGATTTTTTTCAGTTCTATCAGATAGTGTCATTCATGGCAGTCAGGCCTTCTGTTTTGTTAACCAGTTCTCTCCCTTCTGTGTAAAGCCCCAGCACAGATACTGTGGCATGAATTTTAAATCAAATTCTAAGTCTTTCACTTACCAGCTGTGCAACATTAGGTCAGCTGTCCTCTCAAAGCCTCATCTTTTAATTCATAATATAGACTGTCACAAAGATTAAATTGATGCAGGTGTTTGGGGGTCCGGGAAACCAAGTGTTCACCATCCACTGTGAGTTCTTGGGTTTTGCACAGGAAAGAATTCAGACGGGAGCCAGCACAGAGTTTAAAGTAAAAATGAGTTTATTAATAAAACAGTGGTACAGAGAATGGCCACTCCATAGGCAGAGTAACCCCTCCATAGTGGGATTTACTTTTTTGTTGTTGTTGTTGTTGAAAGTATTACAGATGTCTCCCTTTTTAGGGAGAAGGAGAGAGAGAACATTGATTGGCCGCCTCCTGCATGCCCCCCACTGGGGATTGGGCCCACAACCTGGGCATGTGCCCTGACTGGGAATCGAACTGGTGACCTCTTGGTGTGTGGATTGATGATGCTCAATCACTGAGCCACACCAGCTAGGCTAATTTCTTTCTTTCTTTTTTATTGAGCCTTATTTAATTGTAGGGTAGGGCATTCCATGAGGGGGTGAAATATTCAGGATCTTTCCAGGAAAGGGGTGGAGACTTCTTAGAGGAGTCCTATTGGCCATTTTGCATCCTTCTATGGGCTTTCTGTTTCTGATTATGGCGGCTCAGGGTGTGTCAATTAACATGCTAATGTGTTACACCGAGTGTATAATGAGACTAGGAGTTACTGTTAGATGCATTAGTCCCATGTTGGATTGAGCTGGTTCTGAGCCACACATCCGTTGAGGGTTGTCCTTACTATCTCCTTGATAGTCCCTGTAGCTCTTATTGGTTACAGCTGTTTCACCACATATCCTATCTCAAAACAAAACAATTTTGTCATAGCATTGGGCATAATACAACAGAACAATTGTGTCAATGGTATTATGAAGCAGTCTATCATATTCTTAACAGCAAAGTCTTCAGAATCTTCTGCCTGAGTTCAAATGTCAGTTTTCACCACTTATCAGCAAGTAGGTGAGGAACCAGCTCTCTGAGGCTCAATTTCTTCTGTAAAATAAGACAATAATATGACTTGCCTCATTGGGCTATAATGCGAAGCGAATTAATGTTTGTGAGACAGTTGCAGGCATAACCAGAACACAGTAAGTGCTATGTAAACAGTAAATCTTATTTTTAATTCCTTTCTCAGCTTCCTACTTGCAGTCTTCAACGTGAGGGTACAGAAAGTTATAAATGTTAATAAAAAGTTTAACAATGAATGTAGTGTTTATTTCCTTGACTTTGTTTAGAGGTAATTTAAGGACTATGTTAAACCCACTGTTTAGTGTCTATCTATCACTGCAAAGAATGACCATGGACAAAATTGCTTTTCTGTGAAGAGCACCCCTGGAATACCAGGCCCTCTGAGGAGAAGGGTCCTGTTTGCTGGGCTGTACAGCTTCCCATGGAAAGGAGCTGCAGCACGAATGCAGTGTGTCAGGAATGAGCGGTGTCTCACCACTTCATCGACCAGAAAACCTGGGCTAAGACAACAGTGCAGATAAGAAATGGCTGGTACTTGTGGTGAGGGATTACTGTCCTCTAAGAGGCTGGTGACCAGCCTCAGGGGAACTGGGGAACATTTTTCCTTTCCTTTATGCTCCCTCATCTCTAAAGTTTTTGGACGAAGAGACATAACTGAGCATTTATGTTCTTCCACTCTGAGCTCTTTCACTTTTTAGTGCATTTGCCCATGCTGATCACCTGACCTGGAATGCTCTTCCCTGACTGGAAAACTCTTCTTTACCCATCTGGATTCAGCTCCCATATCACGCCCTCTGTGAAGCCTTTCTGACCTTCCCAGGGCAACTGTCTGTGCACATTTGTGTGTCCACTGCTCTCTGTCAACCCCTTTGACACAACTTAATATTTTTAATTAATTAAAAGTCCATTTCTTCCAACAGACTCTGGTATCTATTGAAGGCAGGGTCACAGTTATTGACACCAGTATTGCCAGTTCCTACTTCAGTGCCTGTAATACTTACTGTTTTTATTTTAAAAACTTTTATTATACTTTATTTTCTCCAGCTTGGCTGAGATATAATTGACATATAATATTGTATAAGTTGAAGGTGTACATGTGTTGATTTGATACATGTATATATTGCAATGTGATTAGCACTGTAGTGTTAGCTAACACCTCCATCATGGATGGACCCTGAGAGCATTATGCTAAATGAAGTAAATCAAACAGACAAAGACAAATATTATATGATATCACTTACATGTAGACTCTGAAAAAACTGAACTTATAGAAACAGAGAATAGAATGATAGTTACCAAGGCCTGGAGAATGGGAGAAATGAGGAGATGTTTTTTCATATAGAAAATTATTTAGATGAGAAGTGAAAATATTTAGATTTTATATATTTTTTTAAAAATCCTCACCTGAGGATATTTTTACATTTTTCTTAAGATAGAGTGGGAGGGAGGGAGAGAGGGAGAGAGAGGGAGAGAGAAACATCAATGTGAGAGGGACATATGGAATGGCTGCCTCCCGCAAGACCCGACCAGGGCCGGAGACGAACCGCAACTGAAGTACCTGCCCTTGGCCAGAATCAAACCCAGGATTCATTGGTCTGCGGGCCGATGCTCTAACTGCTGAGCCAAACTGGCCAGGGCAAGACTGATTGATTTTAACACAAAAAGTTACTGAGAGAACTGAGAGTAGAATTCAGCTACCCTGATGCCATTACTTGTTCTATTAATTATTAAACTATTCAACCTATTCATTTATCAAATGCTTATTGAATGCTTGATATGTTCAAACTGAATTAAAAAATGAATGACACAGTCTCTCTCTTTCCTTAAGGAATGCACAGTCTCATGAGGAAAACTAAAGAGAGTTTTTTAAAATTAAAAATTTTTTTTTTATTGATTGATTTTAGAAAGAGAGAGGAAGGGAGCAAGAAAGAATAAGAGAGAGAGAAAGAGAGAAACATTGGTTTGTTGTTCCACTTATTTACGCATTCATTGTTTTCTTCTTGTACGTGCTCTGACCAGAATTTAAACCCACAACCTTGGCGTATCGGGATAATGCTCTAACCAACTGAGCTACCTGGCCGGGGCGTAAAGAGAGTTCTGAAATGACAGATAGATATAGGATAGGTTTTATAATTCAAGAATGTATGAAGAACAGTGAGTGCCCAAAAGTGAGTGATAAACTTCTCCTGCAATGCTCAAGGGAAACTTTGTAAAATAACTATACTTAATGTAGGTTTTGAGGGATGATTTGGAGTTTACTAGTTGGAGATGTGTGTGTGTGTGCATGTATGTGTGTGTGTGTGCATGTGTGTGTGCGTGTGTGTGTTGCAGTGTGTGCAAAACTTACAGGTGTGCTGCAGAATGGGAAATGGTGGTATTTTGATGTGGTTGGAGCATAAGGTTTATGAATGGGGGTAGGGAAAGCAGCAAGGGATAAGAAAGGAGTCAGAGACTAGAGCATGGAGGGCCTTGCACATGCTGCTTAACATTAGGATGTGATCAAGTAGCTGAGGGGTTTTAAGCAGGTGAGTGACATGTTCATATTTACATTTTGGAGACACATCTTTGAAATCAGTGGAGTATGGATTGGAAGAGAGGAAGACAGGAGGCAGAGAGACCAGTTAGGAAGCTATCAAGTACGAGAGATGACAAGGCCCTTAGTTAAGACAGCGTCAGGGGTCTGGAAAGGAGAGTATAGCTAAGAGTGGGTAGAATAGAAATGAAGAGAGCTGCCTTTCTGGACACTGGGATCCTTTCCAAAATGCTAGTGGATGTCAGTCCTGTGGTGCCATAGGGAGGAGCATTGGTGAGTCTGAGAAATTAGGATGAGACACATATGGGCAGAGAGTGAGAGATATTTTGTGCTTAGAGGCAAGGGAACACCACTGTCAAGAATACCACACAGACCGTGAGCCTGAGCAGGGATTGTGAAGTGAAAGACTGCTCATCTAGAGAGTTCACCCCAACCATCCCAAACCTCCTCAGTAGAGTAGAAAGAATAAGAACTCTGGAGTTAGATGTACAAGGATGAAAATCTTAGTAGTACCACTGGTTTCCTGGGTGGTCTTAGGTTTACTAATTAATCCTGTTCAGCCTCAATTTTTCTGATACAAAATAGGTATAAAAAATTCTTCCTGGTATCATGCCAAGTGAAATGAGTCAGAGAGAAAGAAAAACACTGTGTGATCTCACTTATACATGGAATCTAAAAAAATTAAATAAAATCAAACTTACAGATACAAAGAATAGATTGGTAGTTGCCCATGGGAGGCTAGGGAGTGGGCAAAATGAGTGAAAGAAATAGAAAAATACGAACTTTCAGTTATAAGATAAATAAATTTTGGTGATGTGATGTATAACGTGGTGATTATAGTTAATAATACTGTATTATATATTTTAAAGTTGCTAAGAGAGTAGATCTTAAAATTTCTCATCACAAGAAAGAAATTAGTAACTATGTATGGTGATGATGTAACTTACTGTGGTGATCATTTCACAATATATACATGTATCAAATCCTTATGTCATTCACCTTAAACTAATATAATACTTTGTCATTGTGTCAATTAAAAAATTATTCCTCACAGACTTATTGAAAGAATATAATATTATAGTGGATATGATTTGCTTATCAGAATGGGGGGCCATTAATGAGAGGTTTCAAAAACATTCATTATTTTCTTTATTCTGTGATTCCTAACAACCAGGAAAGAAAAGGGCAAGGAAAGAAGCGACATGAGTGTCTGAGAGACTTCCTGGTTCCATCAGGCCACGGAGTGTGGTGGTAAAAGCCTGGGTGGGGAGGGAGAAAGCTTGAGGATGTCTTACCCTACCCCTAACTTGGACTCCTCAGTTTCAGTTTAGACAGTTTAGGCGGCCACACTGAACTCGAATGTCTAAAAGACAAGAGAGTCAGAATCTGGTCACTTTTGAGGCAAAGTTTAGGTAGCAGTGGTGACATTTAATTTTCTTCTTGGGGCCACTGGGCATTCCAAGGACAGTTAAACTACTAGTCATCGAGAGCAGAGGCAGTACAGAAGAAAAGAAAAAACATAGAAGATATCCCTATTTGACAAGGGTTTTCCCTGTGAAATTCAGTACCGTAGAGTAGAGATTAATTGAGCAACTGCTTTAAGGTGCTGAGAACCTAACGAAGGATAGGAACACACAGTCCTTGTCCTAGAGAGAAGTTTATGGTTCAGAAGGATGTTCTTAGGCCTCACTATCTAGGCCATGGACTAGCTTTCCTTTTGGTTTGGTGTAGAAATAACTGCAGAGTTAAAGCCCTCTGGCGGAAGGTGATGGAGTTTCAGGCTACTGACCACATGTTATTATGACAAGAGCAGAGAGAAAAATGCATTTTCTTTTTGTTTCAAGTTGAATTTCTTGGGGCGACATTGGTTCACAATACCATACAAGTTTCAAGTGCACAACTCAACAAAACATCATTTGCTCGTTGCATTGTGCGCCCATCGCCCCAAATGGATTTTCTAGTACTGAATTTCTTAGACTGACACTGGATTTTCAAGACACATACCCTCCGAGAATAGATGATGTGACTTGCTCATTCCGAGGGCTCCTTCCTGGACATTAGAGAGTCCCAGTATAGGGCATGCCAGCTCTCTTTTCTCTTTCCGCTATGAGCTTTACTTACTCTTCTAATGATAAAAATGCCAGGGTGGATACATTTCAAGGAAATGAACAGTTTAAAATGTTGCCTGTTTAAAAATTAAAATTAATTTGCTCTGTGAGTCGTGAGTCTCATTTTAATAGTGCCCTGAATAATTCAGGAGCTGAGGAGGTGGCTCGGAGCTTTGCTGCCGCTTTGGTTGTCTTGCTTGGGAAGCAGCCCGTGCAGAAATGCTTAGCTCGTACAGAATGAATTCTCCTGGGGTCTGCATGACAGAATCTCAGGGATATGCTTATGGAAGGTGCAGCTTAGAAGATTTTCAAGAACAGATTGGAAAGGGCATGCAGACTGATCCCAAATTGTAGGTGTATCTGAGAGAGACAAACTGTTCCAAGATGTGAATGAGGGAACTGTTACTCATGGAAAACCATCTCTGCTTCAACCTTTTAATTGTCCCTTGAGATCCACAGGCTGATGTCTGAACTCCTCAGCATGAGCTACAAGGCCCTCCGTTTTCTGGTTCCTGCCTACTTTTCAGTATTCAACTTATGTACTGCTTCTTCGCAATGTGAACCTTGGGCTGTAGCTACACTGAGTTAACTTGCAATTTCTAGAGGCATCCTGCTGATTTGAACTTCTAAGCCTTTCATCTACTGCTTCTGCCTGGAAGACATCCCCACTCACCCTTTTCCTCCTAGATCTTCCCTCTTCCTTCTTTTTTTCAGCTTGTCATGGCCTTTGGAAAGCCTTTCCTGAAACTCTAGGTTGTTTTAGCTACTCTCTGAATTCACCCCGTGGGTCGTGCTTTCCTCTCTCACAGTACTTATTCTTCCATAGAGCCATTGTCTATTTACAAGTCTACTTCTGCCACAGAAACCAAAGTTCCTTGAAGCCAGAAGCTATTTTTTTCATCTGGCCCATAGAAGACCTTCTTCAAATGCCTATTGAATTGATTTGTATCAGATAAACCTAGTACCCTCAGTCTCAAATCTATTTCCCCAAGGGGCAGCAGTATCTAGAATTCCATTATTAGAGAGTTAATGCTTTAAAGTCCAGCACTGCTGTTTCTCTTCAAATGCTCCTGGTGTGTATAAAGCCTATCATGAAATGTGAGACCTGGAAGGGCCCCTGAAGACTCTTCAGACCATCTCTCTGTTTTACAAGGGAGGAAATAAAGGTCCAGAGAGAAAAATGTCTCACCCAGAACTACACAGCTTATTAGTGATGAATCCAGGTTTAGAGCTTGGGAATCGTGACTGAAAGTTGGAGATCCGCTCATCACGTGGTGGTCCAGTTCTCCCATGCTAGCAGTAAGAGTTCTGGGGGTTTGTGGTAGGGTGATGGCTGAGAAGATGAAAATAATACATGAAAGAAAAAGTAGAGAAGCCTGAAGACTAACTGTACAGGTGTTTCATGGAAAGAACCTTTGGAGCCAGACACACCTACTGGCAAATATATCATGTTATAATTTGTTGATTTATGTCACTCTCAAAATAGAGCTATGAGAGTCAGGAAACTTTTCTTATTATTATCATTTGTATTCTCAATACTTAGTTATTTCCTTGTCATGAGTCGGTGCTCAATTAATGCTTAATTTTTGAAAATAGTATCTGAGGAAAACTTAGTGCATAATTGGCCTAGTGAAAGAATATTGATTATATTTATTTCAATTCTGAATATAAAGAGAAAAGTTGTTATTTTGGTTTTAAGTGTTTTACCTTAATTTAATAACTTTATTCTTTCCCTAGTTATTCATACCCCAGCCTGCTCTTAAGGGTGTAGAATTAATTCTCTTACACAACCACTTAAATGCTTCCTTTGTCTTTGTCTTTACAGATGATGAGACTAATGTCCTGTGTAGTTCTAGTTCATAGTGTGTTTCTGCAGGAAACTCAGTTGAGGAAAAAGAGTACCCTCTTCATTCTGTTACTAAGGCACTATTCTAAGAAGGAGTCATAGTCCATGCAGGTTAGATGCTTCTCATATATTAAAGCTTGTTAATAAATCTTGACAAAATCTCAGACAATCTCCGTTCAGAAATATTAAACTAGCAATGCCGATCCATGAAGTGATTTATTCATTTATTTTTCTTTAAGAAACTGTGATCCCAATACAAGCATTTCTTTCTTGGGAAACCTTTCCATTTTAATCAGTTTTCTTCCTAGAGAACTTGCCTCTGAAAGTTGTATCCAATTTGTGTTGCAGACAGAATGAAAACAGATGGGGAAGAAAGGAGCTGCCGCACTGAGGATGGATTTGTTCTTTAGACAGTTGCTTGATTCCTTTCGAATCACCGAAGAGAAAACATTTTACTTGTCATCCCTATTTAGGAAACAATGTTGTGATTCTGAAACCTCTTAACTCCAGTCACAGTCTGAAATATGAAGTCTTCTCTGTAAGTATCTCTGAAAGACTTTGGAAAATTCCTGGGTTGTATTTTTTTTTTTTTGTCAATTAAAAATCTGTTTATTAAATGAAACTTGCACAGACTATCAGGGTCAGTAAATGGTACATGGCTCCTAAAAAAACAAAACAAAACACCTCTATCATCTTAGGCCACATTAATTTTGATATTATGTTTTGTTAGCATTTTCATAGTAACTGTGAAAGTTACTATGATGCTTTTCAACTTACTTTAAACTGACCACAACTTTGATCATTGCATTTATCTCTGGGAGCTGTGATTTTAAGAAGGAAATAGCATCTTTTTGAAGGAACATGTCCAGAGGGCTCAGAAGGTGGCCACCTGGAAACATTTGAAGAAACGAGACTTGTGTACTAAAAAACAATCTTACTCTCTTTTCTACTTTTCCAAGAGGTTTATAGAAGCATCAATTCACCAACATTCCAAACTTGGAACTTGGAGATGGTGGGTTCCATTCATATCCATCTCAGTCCCTTGTAACTTCCTGCCTTCTTTATTCCAAAGATCTCCAAATCCTGCTGAATTCTCCTACCTCTCTAGCTGGACAGCTTCTCTATACTCCTTTTACATCCAGTTTGCTCCTTCAACTCCACTCTAATAAGCAAATGCTATGGAACACTGTCTACAAGCTCCTTTATCTAGGCATCTCCAGCTAGGCTGGGAGGAGGTACAGGGGTGCAAGGCACTGGGTACATGGCGGTTTAGGTTCTAGTCCTGCTACTTGCTAGCTGTGTGGTCTCGGAGGTCATCTAATTTCTCTGAGTTGGTTTCCTTATATGTAAAATAGACAAAATAATACATCCTCATGGGGTTGTGGTTAGGATGAAATAAATACACCATATGAGAATGTAGCTGGCTTGATAAATGTCTACTTTCCTTTTTCAGTTGGGCTGTCTGCTATCTAGCAACATTTATTGGATGACTAAAACAAAACAAAACAAAACAAAACAAAACAAAACAACCTTTCAATTTCTACCCAGTTTCTTCTCTTAGAAATGCCTCTTTATAAAAATATGTTTTTAAAAAATTGATTTTAGAGAGAGAAGAAGGGAGAAGGAGAGAGAGAGAAACATTGATTGACTGCCTCCTGCACACCCGCTCCTGGGGATTGAGCGGGCAACCTGGGTATGTGCCCTGACTGGGAATCTAACAGGTGACCTCTGGGTGCATGGGGCCATGCTCAACCAACTGAGCCACACCAGCCAGGGCAAAAATGCCTCTTTTAAAATAAAAGCATCATATCTCTGCTTCTTTAAAAAATACAACTTTTCTATTACAGGGCCATTTGTTATAGTTGTTTATAAACTAGTCTTATTTACTAAGGCTAACTAATAGCTTACATTTATTGGAAATTAGAGATTTTGTTAGCATTTTCATAGTAGCTGTGAAAATTAGGTGTAGTATATTACTTTGACTGCTTCAAAGGGGAAGTGGGGGCTGCAGAGCCAGGATTCAAAGCCAGGACAGTGTGGCTGTAAAAGTCATGTTTCTTTCTATAGCAAGATGGATTTCTGAGTCCTACGGGACAGAAACTTTATCTCAAGCCTTCTTGTAATTACCTAGCAGAGTGCCCTTTCCTTTGCTGTCTTGTTGATAATTTTAGTTGTGTATGTATTGACTTTATTAATAACTACAAAGGCTAATTTTCTGGGACTTCGCTAAAGTCAGATCATCTATCTGTTAACAATATTTTTCTAACTTTCCGAAGTGATTACAAGAATTTTACAAAATATTTCAACTAAGCTCATGAGCTGTGTAAAACAGGATGTTTATGTTTTAAAGTTTAAAAGCAATTGAAACAATACAATAAAGAGTCATGCTGAGGAAATATTAATTGAGACATATATCATAATGATGATGAGGCTCTTTTCAAGTATCAAGAAGTTTGAAGTAGCTCCTTGAAATTTATGGAATTCTATTTATTTTCAAAGAAATTGATATTTAGGGAAAGCATGTATCCAAAACCAATTTTAATATCTTTCTATACTGATACACCTCCTATCACTCCATAGATGGTACCACCATACTTACATTCCTTCTGTCTCCAAATTTGGTGGTCATCTTTCTGAGGCAGATTAGCTCGGAGGAAAACCCACTGATGTTTACATCAACGAGGCCTGAATTTAATTCTCACTCTAGTTTTTGTAAACCTCTTAACTGGACTTCATGCATTAGTCTCTGCTTGTTTAATCTCTTCCATACATTACCTTGAGAGTGATTCCTCTAATCCTCAAATATAATAATCTCCCTCCTTGTGGCAAAACTTTTTATTTCTCTCTCTTTCTATAAAGAGAAGCTCCAAGTTCATAGACTGATATTCAATATCTTTCACAGTTGGAGTTTAACCTTTAGTTTGGCATAGCAGTTAGGAAGATAGCTTTGGCATCAGTCAGCTATGGGATGGAGTCCAGGTTTTTGACATTGGGCAACTTACTAAACCTCATGAAGCTTCACTTACTCATCTCTAAAATAGGGGTAGTATAGCGTCTGTTTCACAGAGCTGTTGAAAAGAATAGATGATGCATGTGTTCAGGATCACTATTTTATTCTTACTATTACTCAGAGAATATAGACTTTATTTTTATAACTGATTTAATCTTCCTCAAAAGCCCTATGTTATTGGGAAGTTGGAAAGAAGTGCGTGTGTGTGTGTGTGTGTGTTGTGTGTGTTGTGTGTGTGTGTGTGTGTGTGTGTGTGTGTGTGTGTGTGGACCTCAACATTTCTAATTACTGATCTCTCAGTCCTCTTCAGTTTAAATAATGGCTTTGGAGGATTTAGTCTATTTGGGTAATGCTCCTCCTTTATTTTATTTTTTTTCTTTATTGATTTTAGAGAGAGGAAGGGAGAGGGAGAGAGAGATAGAAACATCAATGAGAAAGAATATTGATTGGCTGTCTCCAGCATGCCCCCCACTGGGGATCAGGCCCACAACCTGGGCATGTGCCCTGACCAGGAATTGAACCAGCGACCTCTTGGTGCATGGGTCGACACTCAACCACTGAGCCACATTAGCCAGGCGTTAGGGTTCCTCCTTTAAATCCAGCCTCCTCCCTGTGCTTCTCCAAGATGTTCTCTAAGTTTTTGAGATTGGTGCTGATGTCACCTGTAGCAGCAGGTAAAAGGGGCCTAACTCCCCACAGCCCCTTTTACCACCCTCTGGCTCTTCTCATCTCCATGGCAATGTTGTTGTTGTTTTGCCCTGCCATTGGCACAGAGGCCAAAGTTTATTCTCTGGCCTGTGGCAGGATCTGGTGGTCCTCCCACTCCCTTGCTGTCTCCGCCCTGTTCACTGGTGCTGAGGATGCTCCTGGCTAACTGTTGAAGCAGCCCCTCTGGAGCTCTCATCTACGGAGTTGCTTTGCTCTGGACACAGCTTGCCCCGTGGGTCAAGAGGGAGTCTCTGGATTTCTCATAACACTGGAGATGGGGGGAGCTTTGGAAATGTTGATTCGGGCTTTCCCATTGGACCTATTTTACCACATATTGCTGAGGGACTACCTTGTGTGTTGCCTCTTACACTGTCCTCTAGTTCTAAATGGAGAATTGAGCACAACCTGTATCTCTTGCCCCTGAAATGTTGACTTTTTGACATGCTATCTTCCTGCTTCCCTTTCCTTTGAAATAGAAACCCCCACTATCTTACTATACTAGAAAGCTTTTCTTTCTGCGCTGGGCTTGAGGAAACTCCTATGAAGTTCAAGCTTCCTCTTTCTTTAGCTATTGTAAGTGGAAGTGATATTTTCTTTATTATGGAAAAAGCCCTCTGTGATTTGGGTTGATTCAACACCGTTCTTGACATGGGATATACAGGGCAATTAAGAACTAGTAGTTACCTGTGCTTGGCATACAAGGCATCATAAGTGCTCAGAAAAGTTTGGTTGTTGTTAGCTTTTTATCACTTTCACCTTGCAATGCACTTCATTCTCTTTTCTTGCACACAAAATGCCGTAAGTGTTTTCTACATAAATCTGAATTTAATCTCATTTTATACTTTCACTAAAGGTAGTTTATTAAACAGACCACAAAAAGAATTTTATTTTTGTACTCTTAAGGGTATGAAACAAATTTAACATCAGGAAAAAGCAATTTTTCTGGACTATGATAATATTAAAAATATCTAACTTTTTAAAAGACGTTACAGGTTCCAGAAGATTTACATTTATTATCTCATTTAACCCTTGCAGCAGCTCTCTGAGGCAGGTTTGACTACCATCATTTCTATTTGGGATATAACTTAGAAACGTTAATTTATGTTTTCAAGGTCACAAAAATAAAAAATGATAGAACCAGAATTGGAACCCAGATTTTCGCATGGTAAAGTTCATGCTCTTGACTATTATGCTTCATCAGTTGCCAAGTGTTCTGACTTTGTTCAGGATATATCCTCACCTTGTAATCCAGGCACTGTCTTGACCTTCCCTCACTCTGTGTACTGAGCTCTGGGCATAGACAGCTACTGCCTGCCCTTGAAAACTGCTGATGGTCCTTTATCAGTGGCTTTGTTTAATTTATAACTATGCTTACAATGCCATAGTCCTCACCACCACCCCACATCTAGTTCAATGCCACTTTCCTTTAGATTTGCACTTCTTTCCAAGTTGCAATGAATATTTTCACTCATACTCTATATGAGGTTCGTTTATATCTCTGTCAGGGCATATAACCCAGTCTGCCTTCTATAAGGCAGTCTTCTATAAGGTATGTGTCTGTCTCTCTAAATTTGATTTGGGAGCTTCTATTTTATTGTTTAAATAAGTGGAATCAAAGACAAGTCTTTCCTTAAGGTGAATCACATTAATCCCTGGAGAAAAGAGAGATACTGAGCCCCTGATGACTGTCTGTAAGCATCTGGTTAAAGCAGCCATATGGTCAGGTCACTGTGATGGGGAAAGTCTGAAAAAAAAAAAAAAAAAGCAAAAGCAAAGTGAGGGCACAAAGTATCACTAAGTAACATTAAAGCCCAAATTCCTCAACTGGTTTACAAGCCTTCTCATCTCATCCCTGTCACCCCTTTCAGCCTCACATATGCTACTGGCCTTCTCGTTCATGCTCAGTACTTCAGTTGTACTGGGCTGTTTATTTACTTCCTTGAGAAGTCTATGCTACATTTGCCTTCTCTAGACGTGAGTTTGTATGTGCTATTTTTTCCTTCTGGAATGCTCTTCCCATGCCGACCTTTACTTGGCTGATCCTCTCATCCTTCAGGCTTCGCCTTAAACATGACCACTTCTGCTTAATCAAGGAGGATTTCTCTGACTCCCTGGAATAAGTCAAGTCTTTCTGCCAGATACGCCAAGGTACCTTATGAATCCCCTATGAAAGCACTTCATTCCCTTTCATGTTGTTTGTTACATGCTTGTCTTTCCCATTATGTTTTAAGATACAAGACTTGTCTGTGTCTGTCTCTGATTTGTGCCCAGACAGTGAGTAGAACTCCTGAAAATAGAAAGTACTCAATGCATAACATCAATGTGAGAGAGACACATCAATTGCTTGCCTCCCGCATGACCCCGACTGGGGCCAGGGATTGAACCTGCAACCCAAATACGTGTCCTTGACCAGGAATTGAACCCACAGCCCCCTGGTCTGATGCTCTAACTGCCAAGCCAAACTGTCCAGGGCCAGATAGTTGTTTTAGAAACATATCATTCTGGTGTTGGAGCCCTGAAATGATGAAGGACTGAATTCAGGAACTGGCAATGCTGATGGGGCAGGAGCAATGAAGTGGGACTGTCAAGGAGGACAGATTGATGAGATATGAGGTTGAGGGAGAGAGGATGATCTCAGTAACCTGGATTTTAAAGAGGCAGAGTCTAACAGACTTCATGCATTTTGCAGAACCTTTAAAAGCCACTAGGACATGCTGTCAGGAGCATTTGCATTTGAGGATGAAATAGTACATATAGAATTGAGTTTTGTATTGAACAATCCAGACAGCTTTAACTCAGAATCTGTCAAAGTCCATTATTGTTTTTCTGCTGTGATGCTTGATGGGGGAAATCACTCAGGAAGCACCAGTGCAAACCAAAAATCACCTCGAGTACTTACTCCATCAAAGGTAAAGAATGACAAGAGGAGCAATCATTGAAATGCTGTTTCATTCTATATTTATACCCACAGCACACTCATTTATGTGTACACACATATGCACATGCACACACACACACACAAACACACACACATAGACACACTTTGGAAAAGGGTCAGTTACTCAGCAAGGTAGCCTCAGTAATCAATCCCTCATATCTATACAGTATTTTAAAGTTGATATAGCATCTTTACATCTTTCCCTAAAAATTCTCGCATCTAGTGTGTGAGAGAGACAGGCAGATGTCCTATTTAGCAGACAAGAAGGTTAACCCTTAGCAGATTGAAAGATTTGTCCACAGCAGCAGGGCTGGCGCGTGATGGAGCTGGCCCTTGCACCATGTTCTCTGTGTATCTGTGCACCCATAGTTGGAATCACATCTTGCGGTGCCATATCTAGCACTTTTTACTATTGCAAAGTGTCAGTAGTTTCTCAGTCTGTTATTCACCAGGTAGTTCAAAGAAATGATTCTTTTTAAACCATTTCTTTACAATTGATTGGAATCTATTTCTATGTTGATATTATATCCACAGATAAATATGTGGATGTATCTATATGTGACTGAAAGTTATGTAGCATAGTATTTGTAATAACTCTTTTGGTTGGAAGTGACAGGAACTAAACTTAAACTTGTTTAAAAACAAAAGAATGCAACGTTTCATGTAATTAGGAAGTCTAAGGTGGCTGGGGTCCCTTCAGCCTTGGCTAGATCCAAGAGATCCCAATAATTCTCTTTCTCTCTCTTTTCTCCTTTCCTTCCCTTCCTCTGATCATTTCTTCATCCTTGCCTCCTTCCATCTCTCAGTTCTTTATCTCTCTTTTCTTCACATTGACTTCAATGGTTTGAAAGATAGTTCTGGAAGGTTGAAGTTTACAGGCCTCTTAGTATTTACAATCTCAGCAATAAAGAAACCCTCTCTCCTAGCATCCCTATCAATAGTCTGCTTTGTCTGGTTTGAGTCACATGCTCTCTTGTAAGCCAATCTAGTGTGAACAGGGCACTCTGATTTGGCAGCTGGGACCAGGAGCCCCATGCTGTGATGGTGGAAGTGCTTCCACCACTAATTTCCCACTCTCAGCAAGACTTTTGGGATGGGAGAGCATTGTTCTTCGAGAGAGAGAGTAGATGCTGCTATTAAGAGACAGGAAACAAACAGACAATTCTCCACAGGGAAAACCCAGAGATATTACACTGTGCTCAGAAATCCCAAAGATAAGACAGTCTTCTCGATGGGTAAGACAATCAAGGGCTTTTCCCGCTAGCCCTTCTACTCTGTATTATGTCACTTGGAGTCGTCACCTTTGTCAGACTCAGTTTTTCCAACTGTAAAATGAGGATAAATCTCCTCACCCACTATTGCATGTGGTTACTGTGAGGATCTGAGCACTCTACACACATACAGTGTCCTCCCTCGGGGACTTGGGGTCCTTCAGCACAAGTCGAAGTCCTGTCTGCATTCTCCTGGGCACGACCTGCGTAGTCAGAAAATGTCTTCAGTGCAACTGTAGCAAATCAAGAGGCCCTGTGGAGAGGCAGTACATTCCCAAAGGAATATATTCCTAACTGTGCCCTTATAAGCACTCTGAGGGGGATATTGGGTGGCAAGGATGCCTTCAAGTACCCCTTATGTGGTGTCTCTAAGCCATTCCTCTGCTTTGCTCTAGAAAACTGCCTGTAGAGAAAAAAGAAGGGGATTTGTAGTCAGAGAATTGGGGTGTGTGTGTGCTAGCTCCATGACTTTGGGTTGGTTACTTAATCTGAGCATCATTTTTCCTAGCTGTTGGTGATGGAAGTGCATGCTGTCCTGTCTTTTCCCCCAAAGTGGCTGTCGAGAACAAATGACAATGAGGAGAAAGGGCTTAGGATGAAGACAGAACTGAGCTGGAGGCCTCCTGTGTCTACCCAGCCAGCGCATTCTGTCAGTGCCCCGCCCAGGCCCTCCCGGATGGATCCTTTCTGTAGTTTCTGTGTTCCTCTCACAGGGTAGGTCTGCTTTTGTGACTAGAGGCCTGCACCTGTGACTCTTCTTCAGAGGATTGCCACTTTGCCAAGTGCTGGGAGTACAACCATCAGCCTGGGTTTCTTGCCCTGGGTGGTATGACTGAGACACAGTCAGCCGTGCCATGCTCTTCTCTCGGTTCAGGACTCGGCCTAAAACCTCACCCTTGCTCATCTTCATCTTCTTCCCTCTCCTGCCTCCCTGCCCCTACCCCACTCAATTACTGGTTTCCCCTGGGAGCTCCTTCATAAATTACCTGTACAGGATTCTCATCTCAAGGAGAGGGAACTTGATCTAGGACAATGTGCTAATGTCTAATTTTAGGTAAAGTGACTGACTCATTTTCCTCATTTGGAAAGGAAGATGGGAACATCTACCACACATGGCTATTGAATCATAGGGGTTATTCAATAGATGATAACAGGTATTTCTAAGTACATTCTGAGGACTTCAGCAGGTAACCAGTGAAAGGGTAACCTTTTATTTTACAAGGTTACCCAGATGAGTTCAAGCTGGTATTGAGGTACAGCTCTCTATGCAGCTGAATAGTTCTTTACAACTCCAGGATCCATCTCTCCTTGTCCATTATGTGGTTCCACCACCTGCCCTTGCCCTGCCCCTGGGTTTGTGCCTCTGGGCTCTCTCTAGCAGGTCCTCTGCTTAAGGAAAGGCCTCTTTGAGCCATTTGTGGAAATAGCCTTTGCTTCAGTGAGCAGGGATCTGCCTTCCCTCATCCCCAGATTAAGCGCCTGCTGCAGCTTCCCGAGTGAGCATCGACCAGACATGTTTATTGCTGTGGATGAACTGTGGCAGGCCAGCTGGGGATTGCCAGGTGCAAGGCTCCCACGTGCACACAGCGCTCAGACCCTTTGGCTCCAATTTTCTGTTGGCTCATGGGGAAATTGTAACAAGAATGTGAGTGACTGGTTGAACACAGAGAGAGCTCCGGACGGAAGGGCTGGAAAAAGCTTCGTCTGATCAAACACTGTGCATTGCTGCCCTGCTCAAGGTGGGAAGGTTAGAGAATTTGCCCTATTCACTCAGCAACATATCTTGCTTGGGGCTATGACAAGCCCTTTCGTTCCTGGCCCTGTGTAGGAAGTGACAGCTGATAAAAAAACATCAGGTGAAAAGAAAGGAGCCCAGGATTTCTCTCGGGGAAGTGAGCAGGGTTTGAGAGCTGTGCACTTGACATGATGGAAAAAAGAAAGAAAACAAAAGAATAGAGCTCACGAAGGCAGAAAAGAGCCCAGGAGATCATGCAATCTGATTCAGTCCTTTACAAAGGAACTGGTGCCCACAGAGGAAAACTTTTTGCCCCAGAGTCACACAGCTGGTGTCAGAGAAGGGTGTGGAACCCAAATCTAGACAAATGGGCAACTAGTTTTCCCATCACATCCTTCTACTGGGTTACTGCTTTCCTTTTACTTCTCCTGCTGTGCCATTATTTAAGTACTACTTTAATCGTCAGCACACATAATTTGAGCCCTCACTGTGTGCCAGCCTCACACAGACAATCTTATGAGCTGACATGGTTACTCTTGATGATATTGTGAGAGATAACACAACTGGTCCAGGGTCACACACCTAGTGTGTGGCCGAACCTCTGTCTCTCTGATGAGCAAATCCCCCACACCTTTCAAGATATAATGCTACCTATGAGGATTGGCTTCCGGGATCTACCAAGATTATTGTTAAAAATTTGGGAGAAAAGAGAGGAACTCGGTGGGGCTAGACAGGAGGAGGCTGGAATAAAGTAGTTGAGAAAGTATTGGCTGAAGGTGGCCTTTGGATTTACTGTCAGCTGAATAAATATGTCAGTGAGATTCCTTAGAATGATGGCTTGAATGTATGATCCATGGGCAACATCCTTTGTTTTGGGTTTAAAGTCTATTTATAAAACATAAAAATTTTCTTTTTGCCTATATTTTCTACAAGGGAAAAGACAGGCTGAGTGACACATGGGAAAACCTATAATACATTGGCTTATATTCTTACAGATCACGAGGCCATGGGAGTTTTGAGCTTTGGAATGAGAAAAGAAAATCAATTTAATCTCTTCTAACTAAAAAGCTTGTTTCCCATCCAAAAGAAAGCTGGCAAGTCTTATATTCAGAATGTAATTTTATTTCCAGAAATAACTAAGTATGACAGCAGACAAAATGCTTTAATCCCTGTGACCACTATTAAAAGACCAGTATGCATAAAAAGTGCCTGCGTCCCCTGCAGTCCCCTGATGAGGTGTGAAACCGGTGATGTGCAGAATGAAGTATTTGCAGTTCTTGGGAAACATGAATCCTTGAAACACCCCTGAGGATGAGGAGGAAAATGAATACAAGCATTCAGAAGAAAGGTGAAAGTGGCTTTAACGCATTTTCTATAGTTATGTCAAAAAGTCTTTTATTTACATTAGATTATATTTTTCATTTTGAAATATTAGAACCAATACCTGGAAAAGAAGTAAAAACACCCCAAATACTTGCACATTATTATATCACTTTTAACATTCTGGTTTGTGCGATTCCAGTTTTCTTTATTTCTATGCTTGTCTTTTTGTATTATTGTAATCTTGTATAGAACGTCATTCACTGATTTTTTCAGGTGACAATATCTTAAGCATTTTTTTATGTTATTACATAGCTTCAAAAAAGATGTTACTGCCTTGGTTGGTTTGGCTCAGTGATTAGAGTGTCGGCCTGCACATGGAAGGGTTGCAGGTTCGGTTCCCATTCATTGGCAGGTTTGATCCCAGGCCCAGTCACCAATCGATGTATCTCTTACACATCAATGTTTCTCTCTCTCCCCTCCCTTCCATTCTCTCTAAATATCAATGGAAAAATATACTTGGGTGAGGATTAAAAAAAAATGTTTCCCTATACTTACTGAGTGGATAGAGCATAATTTATAACCTTTTTTTAAAAATTTTTTTTTTTTTACTACCATTGAACATTTAGGTTGTTACTATGAAAGATAATAATTTTTATTAGAACTTCAACATCTCTTGTACTGGCATATCTCTTTTAATCAATTAATATAATTAATTATATTAAATGAATTTCCTGATTTTTAGCTATCCTTGAATTCTTGATATAGATTTTATTTTATTATGCATTCTGAATTCCATTTGACACAATTTATTTGGGATTTTTATATCCACATTCATAAATGTAATTGGTTTAAGCAGAAACGTCAAGGAAGCCTGTTCTTCTTGAAAGCTCATGGCTCCCGTGTCAGACAGATCTGGGTTTGGGTCATCCATTTCTGAGTGTTATGAATTTAAACAAATTACTTAACCTTTACGTTTATATGCTCTCTTATTTTTCATTTGATTGTGTACTTAAGGGATATGATGCTTACCCATGACTGAGCACTCCGTTCTGAAAGGTAACTTGAAAGTTATAACGTTGTACAGGTCAAAGTTATTGAAAATTCAGAGAGACCAACACCATACTTAAGACTGGGACAACAGGCAAAAATTGGCCCCCCACTCTCAGCTCTCACCCTGATGCCAGACAATTCAGTTCTTCCCCATATGTCCCTGGTGCCTTTCAAGCTGCTTCCCCCTCGCTGGAGCTCAGAGGGAATGAGTCAGATCATCAACTGAAATGGAAACTGAGGCCAAGAAGTCAAGAGAAGGCTGGGACTTGGAAGAGCAGCAATGGAAGTATTAAGAAAGATCACCAAAAGCCCAGATCATCCACACTCTCACATATTCCCAATTACTTTATACAGATGTGAAAGTTGGACATGGAAGAAGGCTGATAGGAAAAAAATTGATTTATTTGAAATAAGATGTTGGAGGAGAGCTCTATGGATACCCTGGACTGCCAGAAAGATGAACAAGTGGGTCCTAGAGCGAATTAGGCCTGAAATATTGCTGGAGGCAAAATGACAAAACCAATGCTGTTCTACTTCCGGCACATGATGAGAAGGTGGGGTTCTTTGGAAAAGACAATAATGCTGGGAAAAATAGGAGGCAGCAGGAAAAGAGGAAAACCATGTATGAGATGGATTGACCCCATAAAAGAAGCCACAGACATGAATCTACAGGAGCTGAACAAGGCTGTTGAGGACAGGACAGTGTGGACATGAATCATTCATAGGTTCCCCAGGAGTTGGAGCTGATTCAATGACATGAAACACACACAAGATTCATTCCAGACCTAGTGTTCAGTGCTTCTGGGATCTCTTTGACCTTTCGCCTGCTGCAACCTACAGCTTCCAACAATGGGCACTAAACTCTGTAATGGCAGGAGTCATTTGGGATGGAATTGTGATTGCTGGTTGGTTGATTGGTTTTCTATACCGATGTGAAATAAAAATATATTCAGAGGGGGAAAAAAGATCGGGACACCATTTTTCTTTATTACCCTATGTTTTAAATAACCAGTCTTTCAAAGCTGGCAGAATGAGACTCGTGGGTTACTGTAAATGTGTGAGTATAGGAAACTAGAACCATAATGGTACAACCTGGTGGAACCTAAAGCCCGATCTACTGACTGCTGGCTGAATAGGAAGGATCACCAGGCCTGCCCACCTGGATAAAACCCACACTCACAGGTCATTCTCATGTGCATCTCAGATTAGGGAAACAGTGGTAGTGGAAAGAAAATCATATAAACTTTTTGGTCATACTGGGTTTCAAAGCCCTGTTATTTGTCGATTTCAGAAAAATTTCCTAACCTTTCTGGACCTTTGTTTTTTCAGGTTTAATACCTTTATTACCAGGTTACAAAATGTCTTTCATATAGTAAGCACTCAGTAAAAGGCAGCCATTATTATTATGTTATTATGTTGTTCCCTTAACAATAAGATACTTCCTCCTACATGTTAATGTTTCTGGGATGGACAGGTATCTCACAATTAAGATAAACAACTGTCACTTGTCAAGCAGAAGAGTTAGTTACTGGACTGTTATATTGCCTGAGATTTATGAACTTGTACCATACATGCAGGTTATTTAATCACTTGATTGCTAACTCAGTTGAAATATTTGGATCAATATGATTACAAGGGGGTGCATGTTAGCTAATTTTGGATCTGTAATCATTTATTTAAGTGCCATAAAAATACTGCATTATGATGCAGCATTAAAATAAAAAAGAATTATTTTGTTTCCAGAAGAATGACTGACACACGTCAGGCAATACAATGAATAGAAACTGCCAAATTTCTCAAAGTAGATCTTAAAAATCTTAAAGTGGGAGGTTGGAGTGACCAATTTATGTATTTGAAGTACTGTCATTTATGTGCCAAACGGCTCTCTCTCCCTCTAAAGTTCCCTAACTCAGGATACTTTCTTCAGTTAAGAAAAATAATAAAGTTATGAAGGTGATGCAAATGAAACACCAATATTCTTCTCTTTGCCTAAAAATAACATTGTCAATGTAAAGACCACTATCATGAGCATAATTTATGCAGAGGAGAAAATTTAGGCTTCAACTTCATTCAGACACTGAAGAAAAAAGTATGGATACATACAGATTATTGTTAAATATAAAAAGGTGAATATTTATATGGTTCTTCCACTCACCTAAAAGCTGTAATAAAGTGGTGTGCCTTATGACATGGGCAACGTATTAGAACTCACCTAGTATGGTCTTCCTTTCTGCCACAGAGCTCCAAAAAGCCCTTGAAATGTTCTTTTTTTTTTTTAATTAAAATTAGATGGATATATTATGAAATAGAACACACATTTTTCACACTTAAAATATTTTGGTAAAATACACATAACAAAAGTTACCATCTTAGCCATTTTTTGGTGTACAGTTCAGTAGTGTTAAGTAGATTTACATTGTTGTGCAACCAATTTCCAGAAGTCTTTTCATCTTGAAAAACTGAAAATTCTGTACCTATTAAACAATAACTCCCCAGTCTCCCTCCCTCTAGCCCTTGGTAACCACCATTCTATTTTTTGTCTGTATGAATCTGACTTGTCTAGCTACCTCATACCTCATGCAGTATTTGGCATTTTATGATTGGCTTATTTTACTCAAGATTTATCCAAGTTGTAGCATGTGATAGAATTTCTTTCCTTTTTAAGGCTGAATAATATCCCATTGTGTGTGTAGGCCACATTTTGCTTATCCATTCATCCATCTATGGACACTTGGGTTGCTCCATCTTTTGCTATTGCAAATAATGTTGATATAAATACGGATATACAAATATCTCTTCGAAACCCTGCTTTCAATTCTTTGGGGTGTATCCAGACATTGAACTGCTGCATCATATTAGTCCTCTATTTAATTTTTTGAGGACTGTCCATACAAATTTCCACAGTGGCTGCACCATTTTCTATTCCCACCACAATGCTCAAGGTTTCAGTTTCTCCACATCCTTACCAACACTTGTTATTTTGTTTTTGACAGTGGACATCCTAATTGGAGTGAGGTCGTATCCCATTACGGTTTTGTGCATACATTCAAAACCAAACCAAACCAAAAACATCTCACCTCTGATGGCTGCTTTGAACCTCATCTTCAGAGCCAGAGGTGTGCACTCACTCCTCAGCCCGCAGGGAGCAGAGGCAGGGAGAACATCCACGCCTGGACTCAGCACTCAGTAGGTCTACAGGAGGTGATGCCTTCTCTCCTCCTCCCTCTTCTTTAATCTTGCACTCACAGCCTACTTTGCCATTCTGACCAGAAATTCACATCCCTTGGAAATTCAAGTGATGCGAGTGAAAGGTGTCTTCTGTAATGTTAATGAGGTGACTTTGGGATGCCCCTATACCACCTAGGGGTGGGAGCTAGTCACCAGAGGAATGAACCATGTGATTAGAGGGTTGAGATTTTAAGTCCCTGACCTTTGGGAAGAGGAGGGGAGCTGGAGGTTGAGTTAATTACCACTGGGCAATGGTTTAATCAATCATGCCTATGTCACGAAGCTTCCATAAAGACCCAAAGGACAGGGTTCAGAGAGCTTCTGGGTTGGTGAACTCCTGTAAATTGGGGGAGAGTGGTACTCCCAGAGAGTGTGGAAGCTCTGATCCCTTTTCTTATTCGTTGCCCTGTGCACCTCTTCCAGCTGGCTCTTCCTGAGTTACATCCTTTTTTAATATACTGGTAATCTCATGAGTAAACAGGTTTCTGGAGTTTTGTGAGACACTTTATAAAATTAATCAAACCCAAGGAAGGAGACATGGGAACTCTGATCTATAACCAGTTAGAAATACAGGTAACATCCTGGGATTTCGACAGTGTCTGAGGTGGGGTCCAGGCCGCCTTGTGGGACTCCGTCCGCCTCAACCTGTGGAATGTGAAGCTATGTCCTTGGTAGATAGTGTCAGAAGAGTTGAATTATAGGACACCTAGTGGGTGTCCTGAGCATTGCTTGTTGGTGTGGGGAGCCCCGCCCTCCACTGGAATTGGTGACCAGAGCCCCTATTTACAGTGTAGTTAGCTGATTACCTTAACATCTGTTCCTGTACTCCTGTGACAGCCTAGACTAATTCTGCTGAGTAGCAATTTGCTATTTTGCGCTTCATTGTAAGTCTGGGTTTTGTCCACACGAGAAGGCATGGATTTTTTTTTTTTTCTGCTTTAAAGAGATAATGTAGAAGTAGAGAGTTATTCATGCTAGTAAGCACTACAAATTCAAGTGAGCTTTTTGATCCCTTTGAATTTTTGACGAGTTGCAGAGATGTAAGGGATGTTAACATAAAGCTTAAATAGTAATAAATGTTTGCATTGTTTAATGCTTTGTCTCTTCTGAACTGCTAGTCACACACACAGTATGTGTAGTGTAATCCTGTTCAGAAACCATGGGCACCTTAAAGAGCTCTGGCTGTCAGTTCCAACTTCAAAAATCCCCAAGAAGTGTTTTCTAGTTAAACTTTAGAAGAGTCTGAGAAATCTTACATAAATAGCCACTCCTTTTTGTGTTCCATAGCTCCTATAGTCATGGAAACATTGGACATTAAAAGTAAGAGTTGATTTTGTTTGCTTGATTGTTTTAATTTTCTGATTTGGTCAATGCTCCAACTAGAGAGGGACTGGTTAAAAATGTTGAGTGCATTCCACTGTGTGATGTCTTTTTTTTTTAAATTATTTTTTCTTTATTGATTTTTAGAGAGAGAGGAAGGGAGAGGGAGAGAGAGATAGAAACATCAATGAGAGAGAACATCAATTGGTGGCCTCCTGCATGCCCCCCACTGGGGATGGAGCCCATAACCTGGGCATGTGCCCTGACTGGGAATCAAACTGGAGACCTCTTGGTGTGTGGGTCAACACTCAACCACTGAGCCACACCGGCTGGGCGAGTGATATTTTCTTAATGATCTCTGTTGGAATCCTTTATTTTGGGACCTTATACAAAGAGAGTAAGTATTTGCTAAGAAGTTAACATAACTGAAATAAGTTGTGCTCAATAGGTTTATAGCTTTAATAAGCATACTGTATGTTCATAGTTCTCTATAAAACAGGGAAAAATATAAAGAAGTATCTACAATGTTCTTTCTCACTTCTTTAGGGTGTTAGGAAGGCCCTTAGGGGATGGGATAGTATTTTTTTTTTTTTTCCACTGGTATATTGGTTTTACATTTCCAACACACACACACACACACACACACACACACACACACACACACACAATGTATTTGCACAGTTCAGGCAACTGTCATGCTCACATCTTATGCAATGATATCAGTAGTAGAAGATGTTTGGTCTCATTGAAATTCATGGGGTATGGAGCAAAATGTATCAGAATTTAGTCACATGGACCTTTATTTTAACCTCTCCTCTGTCATGTATTACCAGTGGGATACTAGACAAATTACCTAACCTACAAGAGCCTTAGTTTTCTTATCTGTGGAATGGGGATAATAACACCTGCTTTATGGATTTCCTGTAACCATTAAAGTAATTTATTTATAAGCCTGGCACATAGTGGGCCCCAAATAAATGCCCAATTAATTTCCATTACATCATTCCTTTCTTCGCAGAACATAATAGATTAACATTTATTCTCTTGAGCAAGAGTTTTCAAAGTGTGTTCACTGGACCACCAGCATCAGCATCACATGGGGGCTTGTTAGAAATGCAAATCCCATCACAGACTCCTGTATCAGAAACTGTGAGGGTGAAGCCAAATAATCTGTGAACCTCTCCAGGTGATGGTGGTACGTGATGAAGTTTTAGAACCACTGCCCAAAACTATAGGCTTCCTGTTAAACTAGAGTTCAACAATTTTGTTTCTATTATTTTGTTATCTCCAAATAAATCTGAATATGGCACAGGTTACTGACATCCAGCTCTCCGGTATAATGCCCAAGCATGCCCCCTGTTGTTGCTATTGTCCTGAAGAGAGATGGGATTGAGAGGGCAAGGAGCAGTAATGGTGGTTGACTCCAAGATGGAAAACCAGCACTGAATAAAGTTTTCTTGTTCTATTTCTTCAGCAATGCTTGGACCACCCTGGTTTTCTTGGCATTGTCAAGAAAATTTAATGGATGTGAGATTGTATATATTTCTGAGTCTAATTTACATTTTCCTAATTCTAATATTTATTGTCTCTTCAGTTGCTGATTGACCACTTGTTTGTACTTCTATGAAATGCTGGTTATGTCTGTTAGTCATTTTTCTATAAGTCTACTTAGCTTTTTGTTTTCTTTTTTAAAAATATGTTTTTATTGATTTTTTTAAAGAGAGGTAGGGAGAGAGAGATAGAAACATTGATGTGAGATACATCCATCGGCTGCCTCCTGCATGCTCCCTACTGGGGATCGAGCCCACGACCCTGGCATGTGCCCTGATGGGGAATTGAACTGAGACCTCTCAGTCCATGGGATGATGCTCAGTCCACTGAGCCACACTGGCCGGGCTAGCTTTTGCTTTTATTCAACTTTATTAAGATATGATTGACATATAACATGGTATAAGTTTGAGGTATGCAATGTGTTGATTTGATATACTTATATATTGAACATGATTGCCACCATTGCGTTAGCTAACACGTCTGTCACATCATGTAATTGCCGTTTCTCTTTTGTGCTGAGGACATTTAGTATCTGCTCTCTGAGCAGCTTTGAAGCATGTAACACAGTGTTAATAAACATGATCACTATGGCATACATTCAATTCCCAGAACTTTTTGTTTTTTTTATCCTCACCCGAGGACATTTTTTTTTTTGCATTTTTTATCTTCAGATAGAGCGAGAGGGAGAGAGGGAGGAAGAGAGCGAGAGAAACATCGATGTGAGAGAGCCACATCGAGTAGCTGCCACCCACACGACCCCAGCTGGGGCTGGGGACAAACTGCAACTGAGGTACGTGCCCTTAGCGGGAACCAAACCTGGGACTCTCTGACTCTCTAACCGCTGAGCCAAACCGGCCAGGGCTCCCAGAACTGTTTTTATCTTAGAGCTGGAAGGTTGTACCCTTTGGCCAAATTTCCTTATTTCTCCAGCCCACATCTCCTGCAACCACCATTCTACTCTCTGTTTCTGTGAGTTTGGCTCTTTTCTAGATTCCACATATAAGTGATAACATATACTATTTGTCTTTCTCTGTCTGACTTTTTTCACTTAGCATGGCTGAATAAGAATAATATTTATATATATACACAGGGCAGGGAAAAAGCAGGTTTACAGTTGTTCATATGAAAAATAATACAATAATTAATAAATAATAATACAAGAATAAACTCTGTTTCACATACAATTGTAAACAGACTTTTGCCCCACCCTGTGTCTGTATCTATCTCTATCTCTACCTCTGTCTCTATCTCTACCTCTATCTCTATCTCTATCTATCTCTATCATCTCTATCTCTATCTCTCTATGTCTATATCTGTTTATATCTCACATATATACCTAAATTGTCTTTCTGTTTTCTTGTAGCTCTTTGAGTTTCCTTAAAACAGCTAGTATGAATTCTTTTTCAGGTAAATTGTAGGTCTTCTTGTCTTTGGGTTCAGTTACTAGAATGTTGTCATATTTCCTTGATTTCTCATGTTGCTGTCTTCACATCTGAAGTAGTAGGCACCTCTTCCAGTTTATACTGACTTCTGGACAGAAATACCTTTTATCTGTTCTGCTAGATTCTTTTTTTTTTTAGACCAATTATTTTATTTTATTGTTGTTCAGTTATTTAAAATAAAAAAAATTTAGATTACAATTGACATACAATGTTATGTTAGTTTCAGGTGTACAACATAGTGATTAGACATTTATATAATTTATGAAGTGATCACCGCAATAAATCCAGTACTCATCTGAAACCATACATAGTTTAAACAATATTATTGATATGTTTCCTATGCTATACTTTACATCCTCATGACTATTTTGTAATTACCAATTTGTACTTTTTAATCCTTTCCCCCTTTTTACCCATCCCCCCAACCTCCATCCCATCTGGCAATGATCAAAATGTTCTCTGTATCTGAGTTTGTTTCTGTTTTGTTGGTCCCTTTATTTTGGTTTTTAGATTCCACATATAAGTGAAATCATCTGGCATTTGTCTTTCCCTATTTGACTTGTTTCACTCAGCACAATACCATCTAGGTCCACCCATGTTGTTGCAGATGGCAAGGTTTCATTCTTTTTCATGGCTGAGTAATATTCCATTGTATATATGCACCACTTCTTTATCTATTCTTCTGTTGACGGACACTTAAACTGCTTAGCTTAGCTATTATAAATAATGCTGCAATGAACATATAGATAGATGCATATGTTCTTTCAAATTAGTGTTTGGGTTTCTTGGGATTAATAACCAGAAGTAGAATTGCTGGGTCCTTTTGTCATATCATAGCCTTTGTTTTAAAGTCTATTTTGTCTAGTTTAAGTGTTGCTATCCCTGCTTTTTGTTTTTGTTTCCATTTTCATAAAATATCTTTTTCCATACTTTTACTCTGTGTGTATTTCTATCTGAAGTGAGTCTCTTGTAGACAGCATATGTAAAGGTATTGTTTTCTTATCCATTCAGCCACCCTATGTCTTTTGATTGGAGCACTTGATCTATTTACATTTAAAGTAATGTTTGATAGATATTCATTTATTGCCATTTTATTATTCACAATTTTGATTCTTCTTGTTCTTCTTCTTCTTGTTTTTCTCCTTCTCCTTCTCCTCCTCCTCCTCCTCCTCCTCCTCCTCCTCCTCCTCCTCCTCCTCCTCCTCCTCCAAGCCCCTTTAACATTTATTACAATACTGGTTTAGTGGTGATGATCTTTAGCTTTTTCTTGTCCAGAAAGTTCTTTATCTGTCCTTGGAATCTAATGATAGCTTTCCTGGGTAGAGTAATCTTGGTTGTAGGTCCTTGCTTTTCATCACTTTGAATATTTCATGCCTGCCAAGTCTGCTCTTTGGGTGTGTCATTTGTGGATGATCTTCTGGTGTGGTCTGAAGCTGGCCACTATGTGTGTTGGTTCTGGGGCCTCTTGGCAGGGGCTCTGGTGCAGGCCAAGATCAGATGCTGCCAGTGCCCTGCCCAGGGCCATTTGATATGAGTCACAAAGTGATTTGCATTGGTTGCTACTTTGTGCTGGGCTTGGAGATGCCCAGGAGAGGCTAAGTTGCAAACTGAGGCCAGCTGCCACTAGTGCTGGACTTGGGGCTCTTTAGCAAGAGGTATGGGGCATGCCGAGGCCAGACGCTGCTTGTTTGGGGTTTGTGAATCTTTGAGAGATTTTAGGAAAGTCTGCAGCATGAGCCAAGACATGCCAATTGTATGGAAAAGCCACTGAAAGAGGCTTGAGTGGGCCCGCAAGTTGGGTGGGGTGGAGTCTCAAGGGATCACCACGATGGGGTGAACAGTGTTTGCCAGGTTGATGGAGACTCAGATATGGCTCCTGCCTGCCAACTCTGTTGGGGGAGGGCTCAGCAAAGTAACAATGGTTTCTGCCAGCACTTCGGTCTGGGAGAAAGCTGCCCCCCAAGCCCTTGTCCTAAAGTCAGACAATTTGGTTCCTCCCCCTATGTCCCTGGCACCTTTCCAGCTGCTGCTCCAGTGCTGGAGCTCAGAGCAAGTGAGTTCATCATTAAGTCTATGTGCACGAACCCTTTTTTTTTTTTATCCTCACCCGAGGACACTTTTTCATTTTTTGTTCAGATAGAGTAGGAGGGAGAGAGAGGAAGAGAGAGAGAGAGAGAGAAACATCGATGTGAAAGGGCCGCATTGAGTGGCTGCCACCCGCACAACCAACCAGGGCTGGGGACAAACTGCAACCAAGGTACATGCCCTTAGCGGGAACCGAACCCAGGTCTCTCCGGACCGCAGGCCGACACTCTAACCGCTGAGCCAAACCAGCCAGGGCGTGCACGAGCCCTTTAAGAAGAATTTCCTGGGACTCCAAAAGCCCTCCGTCTCACTCAGCCACAATCCCCACTGATTTTCACTAGAACCTTGGGCTGGCAGGCTGGGACCCCTTGCTCTTCAGTGGGGGCCTCTGCAGTGGACACATTTCTCCTGATTTTTAACTGCCACATGTGGGTATGGGACCCGCCAGTTCAGTGTCTTCGCCCTTCCTACCAGCCTTGAGGTGGCTTCTTATTTATGTGCTTAGTTATAGGACTTCTGTTCAGCTAGACTTCAGGAGGTTGTCAATGATGTTGTTTAGTTGTAATTTTGATGTGCTCAGGAGGCGAGTATCATTTTCACCTACTCCTCCATCTTGACTGCCTTGCTCTATTCTGAGGCTTTCTCAGACTTTCTGTGAGACACACCTGCTCCAGGCTTCTTGCACCCTCTTGTGGCAGAATTTTTAAAGCTTGAGTGCCTTCGCTGGACCCCACAATGCACTAGGCACTTGGAGTGCGGACAGCCTGTCTTTTGTTTTCTCAAAGGTGCTGATACAGCTCAAGTTTGTGGTCTCTCCCTGGCCCACAGATTTAGGCATGCTTCACACCATGCTCACTAGTCTTCCACCCTCCCTAGATGCCACCTTCAAGAAGGCACACAGGTAACCAGTGGCAGAGTGGGTGTGTGTAGTTAAGGCATGTGGGGTGCTGGGAGTATGTGGGTCAGGTGGGGCTCTCTCAGCAGTTTGTGGGCAGGCTGGTTGGTGGATTCCATCACAGTTAGTATAAGCTGAGTCCCTTTAATGCCCTCTGGGCATCTTATGCACTTTCCCCCTCCCTTTCCTCAGTCATGAAGCACCGGTTCAATACTCTGTATGGTGAGAGAAATGAGCCTCTTTGGCAGTGTCCCCAAAGCAGAGGAAGCTGGGTGCTCACTCACATGCTCTCCTTTGGCCCCATGACTGTGGCTGTGAGCTCTCTCTTGGCCCTAAGCTATGCAGCCCATTCCAATGCTTCTATACTGATATATTTTGCTCCAACTTAGTGGTGGATCTTCTCCTCTGGAAACCTGGACTTCCACAAAGGCCCTCTCATCCATGGGTCTCAGGCAGTGTTCTCTAGGGTTCCTGGGTCTCAGTGGAGAGGGCCTAGAGCTGGTTCACAGATCACATCAGGGTCAAAGCTAGAACTGAGGTCTATCTGCCTATTACTTAATGTACGGGTGGGTAAGACCCCTCTTGGGTCCCCTGGTATAGGATATAGCACCACATTTTCTTTGTTGGTGGAAACTTAAGTTGTTCCCATGTCTTGGCTATTGTAAATAATGCTTCAGTGAACATAGGGGTGCATATATCTATTCAAATTAATGTTTTGTTTTGTTTGGATATATACCCAGATGTGGAATTACTGGATCATAAGGTAGTTCTATTTTTTTTTTTAAATTTTTTGAGGAACCTTCCTACTGTTTTCCATAGTAGCTGCAGCAATCTGCATTCCTACCAGCAGTGCACAAGGGTTCCCTTTTTTCACATCCTCATCAACACTTGTTATTTCTTATCTTTTTGATAATAGATAAGACATGACAGGTGTGAGGTAATACCGTGTGGGTTTTTTTTTTTTTAAATCCTCACCCGAGGATATGTTTTTATTGATTTTTAGAGAGAGAGGAAGGGTGGGTGGGAGAGAGGGAGAGAGAGAGAGAGAGAGAGAGAGAGAGAGAGATCAATGTGAGAGAGAAATATCAATCAGTTGCCTCCCATACATGCCCCAAATTGGGATCAAATCCATAACCTAGGTATGTGCCCTGACTGGGAATCGAACCCATAATCTTTTGGTGCAAAGGATGATGCTTCAACCAACTGAGCAACCTGGCCAAGGCTATTGTGGTTCTGATTTACAAGTAATGTTTTCTTCTTCTTAGTTTTACTTTCAACACATTGTTTTATATTTTATGCACACATAAATGTTTCTTTTGATATTTATATGACAACTCCAATATTTAGAATTAATTCTGAGGTTTCTGTTAGACTCAGGTTTCTTCTGATAGCCCGTATCAGCTCATAATATCAGTAGCGGGAGTCACTTAGTGGTCTTCTCTAGTCCACCATCAGTCAAACCTGTTCATTCATGAAAATCCATGTTGAATTTTTCTTCTTTGTAAGGCCTTCCACATTCTTTTGACAAGACATAATTACTCTTTAATGCTTGTGCTATATTTCATTGGTATGTCTACTTAGCCCTTAATTATTTCTTCTTTGTTAACCTATCATCTGCCACGTAGTTTGTGAGGCCCTTGATGGTAAGAATGACATCTTACTTTTGTGCTCCCAATACCAGTCTGCCTCCTGTTATACAGAGAGAGACAAAATTGGGTAATGGAAAAATAAAAGAGTTAGAGCCAGCCAGTGTTTGAAACTAGCTTTTACTGTGGAACCTTGGCCTGATTACTTGACCCATTTCTCATGAACATTAAGACAGGATTAAATGAAGTAGTATGTATAAATGGCTAGCACATTGTAGATATTCACTACATGTTTGATGAATACACATGAATTACCCTAATAGAAGGATCTGTTTTTAGTGATCATTCTGGTATACAATTTAAAAATCATGTAAAAAGTTACAATTTTTTTTCCTTTAGAGCCACAAATAAAGAGCTGGTCCCAGCTTACACTTGTCAAAGAAACATCAGCCTCAGGCTATTTGGAAAGGGTTCTTTGCAAAGTACTGTCTGCGAGGCTGCTGGAGTTATTAATTCTGTTGCTTCTCTTTAGATAATGATCTTTTTATCACATCAGTTTTGCTGAGGGAGATACAAGAGTCCTGCTTGATTATTCCATCTGGAGCTTGTTGCACTGGGACATGGAGAACTTGTCACAAGGTGCCAATTATCCCTAAGCACGTCCCCAGGTTCTCAGAGTAGGTCAAGGAATTAGCATTTGTTGTACCCAGGGGCATGATTTTGACCAGGAATCCTAACACCATTGACTAGCAGGTATGGAAACATGTGCAAACATTTATGTAAAGTATGATTAATTAGATCAACATTTACTTTGTGAACAAGTGACATGTAATTTGGAATAGTGCCTTAGAAAAAACATGATGCCAATACTCCTTTCCTTAGAACTTTTCAGTATCTCACAATGGTCACCAAATAAAATTGAAATTCTTAAGAATCTCATTTATATCACTATATGACCCACCACACCCTACCTAACCAAATTCTTCTCCCACTGTTTCTTCTTATATGATCTATGCTCCTACCTCTCTACATTTTTTGCTACCCCTGTAAGTGCCCATCACTTTGCTGTCTGTGAGTTTTTACTCAAACAGAATTCCCTGCTTGGAATGCTCCAGTTCAACCCATTCTTCTATACCCAGCTCATATATTACCTTTCTCAGGTAGCCTTCTTTGACCAACAACTAAGAATTAATATTCCATTTAGTTATTGGATAAAAGAAACAAAACATTTTTATAGTGCTAGTATGTATCAGGTGTTGAGCCGGGGTCCAAATCTGATTACTTTCAATAAACTCAGTGCTATTGGGAGATAAGAAAGGAAGTGATTGTATTAGCCTGACAACTGTTACAGTAGTTAGATGAAGTACTATGAGAGTGTGGAGAGCAGAAAACCAGTCTAGCTGATCTGTCGAGAACACCTACCTGTGATTTCTTCAGTCTGGTTTTCCCCCATGGGCTAGTTTGGGATTATTCACAGCATGGTGTCTGAATTCTAAAGGTGAGGAGAAAGGTTATTGCATTTTTTCTTTTTTCTATTGGGAAGTCACTTAGCATCATTTCCAGTTTTCTGTTGTCAGGCAGTCACAAAGATCCGCCCAGGTTCAAAGAAGTGAACACAGACCTTGCCACTTAATACAAAGAGTGCCAAAGAGCAGAGGGGCTGGGACATGTTGTGGCTATCTCGAAAAATAAAAACTACCACATAACCCCATGTTATCTTCTGCTGACTTACCCATATACTCCTTAAGGAAACCCTTAAAACACAAAGGGTCTGTGAATTTGTCTCAAAACTTGTACAAATTAGGGTTGCTATGGAAACTGTGCTCATTTTGGAGATGGACTTGGGGGAGAAGACTCCTGAGGGATGGGATGGGTAGTTGCAGCTTCCAGGAAAGGAAAAGTACCGAGGCTGAGCAGAGAGAAGGAAGAGAACTCAGGGACAGCCCAGACCTGACTGGAGTTTTCTATCAAGGGTTGATATATTAAGCCTTGTTTATCTTAATTTAGATGTGAATAATTAATTGCACGGTAAAGAAATAATGAATTTTTGCTTAAGTTTTATTTGTTAAGCTTAAATAATCAATTTAAATAAATAAATAATTAAAGCGTAAGCCCTATTGATTAAGCTTTATTTACACTTGGGTGTGAATGGGCTTAAGTCAGCTTGCTTGTGACAGGAACTTTATAGTGTTTCAGAGCATTGTAGCTCAAGGGCTGTGGGAAGCATTCAGGCTAGGTAGTTTCTTGGGGTTGGGATTAGAGGCAAAGGATAACAGTTTGACTTCTGAATCCATTAGTAAATCTTTTAGTGTTTCCATTGCATAGAGATTCAGTATGCAATAGTCCCAAGGGTCCAAAATTTGTTTTTGGAAACCTGGGTTTTTATTCCCTCTTTGTTACTTAATAACTGAATGAATTCAGAAAATGATTGGCTTTAAAACTTCAGTTACCTTATCAACAAAATGGGAATACTAATAGGATCGCTCTCAGAGTTGTTATCGAGGATTAAATATGATCATGCCATAATGGTCATACTTAGCACAATTTCTTGAGCATTTATTCTGTATTCAGCCTTGTATAGTTTATCTTTATAATTTTGTAGAGAGGGTGGTCCAGATTCTCTCTCATCCTCCAGATGGAACTCTTATCCTGGGAAATAGTTTCATGCAGACTAAGAGGAAAAAAAAAAAAAAAAGAAAAGATATGTGAGCAGAAGCTTCTGTGAGAGAATTGCTTTGGTCAATGAGTGGTTAGAAGAATCCGAGTCCTAATTACCCAAATGTGTACAAGGACCCTCCAGTGTACTCAAGTGCTCCTCCACGCCTCGCATAATTTGGAGTGCCAGACGGTATGCAGCTTGCATTGTGATGAGAATGGAGACACGGGGTGTACTTAATGGTCTCTTTTTGTAGGTTTCTGCCCTCAGTTATGACTAGATAAAACTTTGAGCCTCTATACTTTTCTGTGGGCTTAGCAGTTAATGCAAACCAATTCCAAATAGCACAAGTATTGCGGAAATAATACTGGAGGGCAAGGTGGAGCCGGGGAAGGGCAGCGAGAATTCCTTCCCTTTACTAGCTGTGATCCTGAGCAAATGGCTTGACTTCTATGAGTCTGTTTCCCCTCTGTAAAATGAGGGTAACAATACCTCCCTTACAGAATCACTGCAGGATTAAATAGGTAAAGGACCAGCACAGGGCTTCGTAGGGCTTAATCAATGTTATTTTTCTTTAGTTTCCTATTCTCTTGTAGAACAGTCTTCCCAACAATTATGCATAAAATAGAAACTTCCTAACCTTAGACACATCTGGAGCTGGAAACTGTCAAATCAGAATTACTCCTCCTGCTGCTAGTTTTGGACTGTCCCCTCACATTCCTCTGGCTGTGGAGATGTATAAAATCTGTCTTCCTGCATACTCAATAGACTGATTTGCAAACATTTGGAGGAAGGGCATACATATAAAATGCAGGAGAAGCAGTCCGCTGAGAGATCTTCTTAAATTTCTTGGGAGCTTGGTTTAGGTAACGAATCTACTGCTAGTAGGAAAAACAGTTTTGACTTGAAAGGTTTTTTGGAGGGAGGAGGGTGGGGGCAAACGAAACTCTTCTTCTCACCTTGTGATGCAATTTTCTGGTGTTGCACCTTCTTGACCTGCCACTTTGGTAGCCTAAGAACTGACTTTTCACTTAAATCACTCAAAGCCACTCATACAATTCCTTCCTTCCTTCCTTCCTTCCTTCCTTCCTTCCTTCCTTCCTTCCTTCCTTCCTTCCTTCCTTCCTTCCTTCCTTCTGGCTTTTACTAATGGTCTGCTATGTTCCAACTATGTTAGTCTTGGGATACTTTGCATAACCAAGGTACTGTGAGATAATGTGATTCATGTTAATTACTGTTAGATTAATTGAAAAAAATTGCTTAAACTATCATTAAAATGATGTATATATACCTTACACATTTTATTTTAGCTTATACCAGTCAAAAGAATATGTAATCATCAATCTTTTAATATAGGGTTACATTTTTTCCTTTGATTATGAGTCTGTTGGTAGGAGGTCCTGGTCATTTTACTTACATGAACTCCATCCGTTGTAAGCATTGCTTACAATGTCCAGATTCATTTCTTTAAAATGGAGCTAAAACTTAAGTACTTGAAAGCAAACCAAACACAAAATCTTTCCAAATTTTTATGGCTTTGCCTTCCAATTTTTTTTGAGACCCTTTCTCTCATTACTAATTTAATGGCATTTCTACAATGACTCACCTTCTCTTTAGTGTTATTGGTATAACAGCTCTCTTTTCACCCTTACATTTAATGGGTTTACATCATAGTTAGTTAAATGACATGATTACAATATCAACTAAAGCACAAAAAGATTTGGAAACAAACACCATTGGCTCTTGGCAAATTCACAACTTAGCTGTTGGAAGCGGAAAATGTGTGAACACGTTTCAGGCAGCCAACCAGTCCTCAGAAGTTAGCTTCAGTGTTCCTCAGTCAGCAGGCTATGGGGGTGAAGGCTCCATTCAGAGCGTTGATTAAGTAGAGATTGGTTATAAGAGTTGGCATTACATAAAGAGAGTGTCAGACAAGTAAACAGGCAGTTTTGATAAGTGTGTGTGACAGGCTATGCTGGTTTCTGTGGGACACAGGATGGGCAGCTAATCCAACCTGGAACATCAGGGAAAGACCCAACACAGCGTTTTATGCAGAAAAGGCACTCGTTTAGTATCTGCCAAGAAAATATTAGACGATAACAGTCCTTGGGATTTGGGGTTTAGGTTGATTCAGAGAGGGAATCTGAGACACTCTTCCTAAGATTCACACAGAGTTCAAGACTTTTTCTTCTGTAAATTAAGTGATTATATGACAATAATCCCATTTGCTAAGACTGTAAAAGTGTAGCCCATGCCATGTTGAGTTTGAAATAGTTAGATGATTAGGAATGGAGTGATGTTTAACAATATCAGAGAAGAAACGTCAGGCGATCTGTCCTGGGACAGGCACTGTTTTGAGCTCACACGCTGATGAAAAAGTTAGCCTCACTGCTCACTTCAGCCTATCAGCCAAAGAGCAGAAAGGGATTCAGCACCATGACGCATGACTCAGGATGTTCAGAGAAGAAAATAATGTGAAAAAGTGGTTTATAAAAGAAACCACTGTTTTTAAAGAATTTATTATAGGCCCCAAACTGAATTAAGTACTTTACCTACATTATCTAATTAAAAAAATGTTCTTATTGATTTTTTAGAGAGAGAGAGAAACATCAATGCGAGAGAGAAACATCGATTGGCTGCCTCCTGCAAGCTTCCTACTGGGGATGGAGCCTGCAACCTGCGCATGTGCCCTGACCGGGAATCGAACCGGGACCTCTCATGGGATGATGCTCAATCCACTGAACCACACCGGCTGGGCTACATTATCTAATCTGCACAATATCCTGCTAGGTAGCTACTATTGTTATGCTTGTTTTAGAGAAGAAGTAATTGAGAGTTAAAGAAGTTCAGTAACTAGGGACATGTTGGACACATGTCCTTGAATGATGTACTCCAAAGCTCTGTTCTTTCCAACCCATTACACAGCTGCCCAAAGCAGAGACACTGGCAGAGACACAGCCCAGGGCAGCTCTTCTTGAGGTAACAAGTTAGGTTGAAAAGTATCCTTTTGCAGGGAGAACTTGGATTCGGGTGGGACAATCCTGAGCAATGCCAAGGAAGGAAATTTTAAGCAAATGGGGGGCAATTCTGATATAGAGCAATCTTTAATAAGAGGAAGATCAGCAATAGCTGAGCAGAGAGACAGTTGGAGCTGACTCCCAAATAGACTGTTAATCATTCTGGTGATACCAGAACCTACTGTATAATCTTTCTGATATATGTATGTTTAAATACATATACATATATGATATATAACATATATGATATTACACACATGTACACACAAATGATAAGAAACTATACATGCTCATCCCAGTAAGTCATCCTTAGCCCTTTTGTTTCAAAGTGTCATCAGCAATCCCTCAAAAAGGTGTCTGAGCTGGGTAAGACCCACCCCATTTACTTCAACAAGCCTTCACTGACTGTTTACTCCGTGCTGGGTACTGAGGTAGAGAGATGTCTCTTCTTCTAACTGGAGAGACAGCCCCTTAAATAGATCATTTCAATGTATTCTTCTAAACAAAAGATCCTGTTGCCTGGGGAATCATGGAGGTACCTGCTAAACCTCTTCACTCCTTTCCTTTGACGAATTCTATATTACAAAGCACCACACTGGGGCTGCTCAGATATGGTCAGTGCAGCTGGTGTGAGACATGAAATTGTTGAACTGATTCTATTGCAGGAATGACAGCTGGGTAACTGCGTTCAGCAGCATTTCACAGGCGAGATTGTTCCTGCTGCTATATACCACCCTTGAGTCCTCTGACCTCATGCTCATTCATAAAACAATGTTACTTTGCTTTTCATCATTTAATAAAGTCATGCAAATTGCCTGGAACCGCCATAAAGTACAGTATGATGTTCCCAAACATTAAAAAAGAAGTTTCTGGTTTGGCCAAGGTGTCCCCCACCCCCTCACCTCCCAACAACCTCTTTTTTTTTAATCAAATAAAACAGAAATTCATCCAGATGATAAGCAAAGAGAGTTGGCTTTATTGAATTGTTAGTCTTTAATGCTGCAAGGGAATGAGTTAAGGATGTGTTGCCAAGAAATAAAACAGTGGAACATCACAATGAGAGGTGTGACTTTCAGGCATGAAAGAGAATTGTTTTACCAATTTTTACAAGGCTCACCACCTGGCATTCACCAAAGGTAATCTGAGACTGTCCCTTGTCATCCACAGGTATTATAACAATCAGCAAGCAGTTGCTTTTTGTCAGTATGTGATCCATAAGTGCTTATTGAATGAAGGAGATACTAAATACAGGATTAAGAATTAAGTCAGATATGACACAGCTGTTATTTCAGGGAGTGTCTTGAACATTTTCTGGTTATCCTGATAATATTATGAGTATTCTATCCAAACTCTGAAAATGGATTCTGTATTAATTTGGTTGCATTTGCAAAATAAATACCAAGTCTTCTGTGACTCAAAGCTTTCTGTTCCAAAGGACATGGTTTAGGTGTGGTGCTTTGTTTTCCTGATTACTCTGAGATTTCTGAAAAGAACAGTCCTGTGTAATAAGTGCCACCTCTGGTGCAGTAATCAGCTCTCCGTTTCATGTAACAAGCCCTTTCTGGAATGAAAATGCCTGAGGAAAGAGATGTTTTGGAGAGGAGTCTGTTGTGCTGACTGCCTGCCAAGTGCACAGCCTGCTGCAGATGGAAGCAGTCTTAGGGGGTTCCCATGCACAGGTAGGATTTGGATTCTGAGGTCCTGGCCATAATGAGTAGACAGGGGTAGGTATCTGAATTGTGGTAGCCTGGTGTAAGAGCCATCCCCACTCGAGTGATGGTAATTATCCTTGACAATGATGAAATGAACTATAAAGTTCTTCTCCACTGAAGAGTTGAATGTGAGACAGAGAGTCAGCAGTTGTCAGTGGAAGAAGAGAACACAAAGAGGACACCACGAGGCATATACACAGACTTCATGAAACAGTAGAAGTCATGAGCAAGGAGCCATGAGTAAGTAGAAGCCACATGTAAGCAGATACCTTGAGAAAGCCAGGAAGGGGATATAGTGTCAAATAGAAAAGCAGGAGCAGAAGATAAGGAGAGTGTTGCGTCACTAACTGTACAGTATTGGAGTCAATTGATCTGGTTGCTGAGGGAGTAACAGGGAACCTTGGTTGTCAGGGCTCTGTTGAATCTTGAATGATCTTCCAGGCTTTTAGCAGGTCTGGTTCTCTGCTGAGATTTCCATATTCCCTTTTTCCTCTTGGAGGTAAGGTCATTAGATTGAGCGAAAGTAAGGGGACTTAGCTAACATAGGAGAAAGGCTGCTTGAATAATAATTGAGTGACGATTCTTAGTTTTATTTTATGCCTCCAAGAGGATATTGTCCTTCCATTCTAAACCTGCTTATCTCATTCTAGAAAAACCTCCTATACTCCCAAAATGGTGTACTAAAATGATTAAAAATAATAGCAAGAACAATAATAATACAGATGTCATTTTTTAGTGGAGGTTGACACAGATAACTTATATCCTGCTACTGATGACTATTTATGGATAGCCAAACACAAGCCAGGTGCTTTACATACCCTATTTCTAACCCCACGAGAATCTTCAAAGGCAGGTATTGCAAAATTTGTATTACATACTTAGAAAGCTGAGACTTAAGGCCAGTGAATTGTCTAAGCGTAACCTGCTATTAGGAATCAGATTGAGGATCCTTACCCTGGCCACAAAGTGGGTGCTCTTCCCATCACACTTCACTGCCCGGCTGAGAGCAGGCTCTCTACAAGGTTTGGCATCCTCACAACAGTCATGCTGCAGAGGAAACAGATGTGTAGGACAGAGAGAAAAGTAGACATTCAAGGGCCGCTGAGATCAGCTCCAGGTTGGGTGCAGGCAGGCAGTAGGCCTGCCGCTCCTGATGAATGACTGCCACTTCATCTTCAACCTGCACAGGCTGCCTCTATCTAGTCGCCCAACTCAGTCAGGTATTTTATTACCTGTATCAATTTAATTTATATGTAAAAACCACAATCAGTTACCTTTGCCTTGCGAGAAATCGGACAGAAAAAAAGTGACAGATGGCGGGGAGAATGTTCCCCAATTGTAGTGTGGATCATGGAAAATTGGACAGTTGGTCTATATTGATTGGTATTTCCAGCAGATATCATGGGGAAGAGGGAGCTATACTCTGAAGCCTCATTCGTCCTGTTCTTCAGAATAGGCCGCGTCAGGTGGAGGGATGCGAGTGGAGATGGACTGGCGATGAAATATGCCAGCTTGTTCATCAGGATTGACAAGGCTCCCGAAGACAGAGGACGCACTTGGGTGGGTCTGTAGAATTGGTTAAAGCTTCTAGATGTTATGGGCCTTTCTCTCTCTTAATCAGAGGGTGCTAGAATTGGGTAATTTGGGGCTGGTTCTAATGATAAGAATTAATGTTGAGAAGGGGAAGGCACATGTGGACCAGGCTCTCTTCTAGGTGCGAGGAACAAACTGTGCTGCTCTTAGGGCTGGCAGTTGGGAAACTGTATGGAAAAGGGGCAGAATGAAGTAAGCAGAGTCTGTGCCCTGAAGGAATTCACAGTCTAGTCGGAGTGACAGACAATCAAACCTGCAGTATACTAGAGTATGATGATGAGTGTTATAATGGAACCGCTAAGGAGATTTCCCTGGGGCGCCCCGAGCAGGCTGTAATTACTGCTGACGCCTTTGCTGTCCTCTTCTTATCAGCCTATCTTTGTCTCACTCCAGCCTGGAGAGCTAACTTGCCAGACTTCTGCACAGAAGCTTCTCTTTGCCCTGTCTCCTGTCCCAGCTAATTGCTTTAATTAGCTTGTGTTATCTCTACTGTTCCTACTGAAGGACTAGGTCTCACTGAAGTAGACACTAAGTGTTTACTTGTCTTTCGAAAATAAAGCCACGGTGTTAAATGTCTCTGATATAAAAGGATAGGATCAGCAATATCTCCTCTTGACCCTTTCATTCCATGGATTTGGGAGGAGTACAAAACTGGCTGATCATTTGTGATGTTTTTGTGAAAACCTTTCTCTTTGAGTTAGGTTTGGACTATGACCTTGCCTAGTCCTGTGGAGTGTGTACACAGGTATGTATGTATGTATCTATCAGGTAAGGCAATTAATAAAATCTGTATTCTGCTTGCCTTGCACTCAGTTGTTCCAGACCCTAAATGCAGGGGCATTTGGGTTCTGTTAGTGGTCATAGATTCCTTAAGCACTAGGTTTGTAATCACAGGAGTGAGATGATTATATTTATTTTTAAGGTGCTCACTCAGCCAGGTAGTAATATGGATGGAGATCTGAGGCAACAAAGACCAATTTGGAACTGGGAGAATGGGGTCATCAAGACCCATTCTACTTCTAATTTTGCTTGAACAAGTCACCCACATGCGCTTTAGGTAAAAGGAGGAAAAGAGGGAGAAACTGGGCAAATCTTTCAGTTTCCCCTGAGATATGAACGGTTGCATATTATTTATTAAATGCCATGGAATGAACACTCTGGCTGAGACCAGAAAATACAGCTTGCAGTCTATTTGCTCAAGAAAAAATATGTGGAAAGAAGAAAGAAAGCTTTTTAGCTGTTTAGTCCGTAAAGTGAACTAATCCCCAGTAGGCCTTCCTGTCGGTGCTAACTACCAGAACAAACTGTAGTCTAGGAGAGACATCCAGACAAGGAAAAATATTAGAATGATCCCCACTGGCTTATTTCTCTCCCTTCAGTTTTTAAAATAGACATACCATATGGTTCCATATGATAGGATATCTTCAGTGGAGTGTTATATATATCTCCTTTTTGTTAAATTGAATTTTTATTTGTTTGCACTTTCAACCCAAATAATTGATGATGTAAGAATGTGAGGCCAGAGTGCTAATGCCAGCAGACAGAGGATTTAGCAGAGAGAAGTTTAAAGCATGAGTTCAAGTAATAGCAACTTATTAGCATGTATTCCTCAATATTAAAATATACATACTTTTTCCTTTAAGGACAAGGCCAGCTACATAATTTGTGGGGCTCCATGCAAAATGAAAATGTGAGGCCCTGGCAGGGCTAAGTAGTCAATCTCCTCTTTCCGTGGATCCTCTGCCCTAATCCTTCGTGGCAAAGAGCAAGACACAAGGGTTTGCAACCTCGGTGCAGGGACATGCCTGGTGCTGGGACTGGGGGTGGACAAGAGGCTCCTTTTGAATTGCCCACAAAACTCACTGTGGTGCTCTTAGCCCTTGGTAGGGTGCTATTTTGCCTCATCCCCAGCTCATCCACTACTTGTACCCACCCCACACCTCCTTCCAGGCCCTAAGAAGGAGGTGAAGGGAAGGGACAGAGAACAGGCCTTGAGATCCAGTGGGTGATACCCTGGTGGAGGTCTGCCTGCAGCTGGCTAGGGCAGGGAAGAAGGGTAGAGAGGTGGAGTGGAAACATGGGAACTGGGAAGGGGAGCTAAGAGCCTGTTGGGGGAGGTGGGGAGGTAGCAAGGGGCAGGACCATGTGTGAGCTGAGGCTCCAAGCCCCTTCCCTCCTCCATGCTCAATGTCCCATCAGACATTGCTTATAAAACACAAATTCAAAGACAAAATTATTAAGAATTTCAAAATGATGACTTGCAGAGCATTAACCCCCAAGAGCAGGAGCCCGTCTGAGCATGGAGACTCGTACAACATGCACAGGTGGCAAGCCCATGAATCTGGCCCTGTTTAAGGAACTATCCTTTGGTGTTGACCACGAACCAAGCATAGTGGTGTTCTCAGTGAAGAAAATGGACACTAGTGAAACACTGCCTAGGCTCGAGGAGGCATATGCTTAGAGCTCTGGCTCCCAAATTGTATGCCCTGGTATCTGACAAGTCACTTCACTTCTCTCGGGTGCTGTTTAACTGCATCTCTAAAATGGGGAAGCTGAGAGGGAGAGAATTTAAGTGTGTCTGTGTGTGCATGTTCAAGGTCATGCAGTGAAAGAGTGGCAAAAGAGATTCACAGCTAGCCTGTATAACTCCAAAATCCATGCTCTTGGCCTACACGATTTTGTCTTCTGAGGTGACAGTGGCGGGGGTTCATAACCCTTTAGTGTGTTGGCACCTTGATAAACTAGTGAACTGTATAACTATGCATTGAAAAATTTAAAAAAAATACATGAAACCATTTTGCATAAAATTTCAGAGTCCACAGGGTCCCAGGAGTCCATCTGGGGACCAGGCTGAGAGGCCTGAAGATGTAAAAATGCCTCCTATATCGCCTGGTGGGTAACAGGCTTTCCCGCAGGATCTACTGAGTTTGCGCTGGCTGCATCACAGAACACTGCATTCTCATGCTTCTCTTCCTAATCCCATAGGTGGTCTCGGCCGCAGCATTCTTTTCTGGCTCCTATTTTTTTCTGCCTACATTTTCATGGTAAAATCATATCTTTACTGTTCTTGTCCTCTGTGGGGAGATCCCCCTGCCTTATGGCCCCTCTATTAGAAACAAGCCATCCTTTTTGAAGAAGAACAAGAGCAGTCTTTTGAGATGATTTCCTGTAAAGGACATCTGGTGTGACATTAAGTTTCATTTTTTCTGGTCCAGAGAGCCATAGGCACACCAGGCTAAGTAAAACCTGACACCAGGAGCTGCTGCAGGCAGCACAGGGCCCGATAGATGGTGCCAGTAGCCCAGAAATGAATTCCTGAGGCAAAGGCCTGTATGTGTGGTGTGTGTGGTTTGGTCATGGATTATTTATGAGGGGAAATTATCTTTGAAATCTTCTTAGTTTGCCCCCAGCAATATATGCAGTAAACATGATTTCTCAGTACAAGGTAACAAATAGTCTTTCTAACAAATTAGATGAATTCCGATGTCTGCTTTCTGGTACTTTGTCTTTATGTGTAGTTGGCTTTTAAAAATTATTAATATTCAAAACGCCTCTGCTTTACAAAGAAGAATGTCCAGGTGATCCTGTGAGGTCTTGGGGGAAAAAAGTGCCATCTTGATAAAATGCACAAGGTAGTCTGGAAATTTTGTGTTGTTGCTTAAAAGGTAATTCACAGTACAGTTGTATTGGACTCGTGTGTGGTGGGAAAAGCATTCTACTTGGGAGTCAGATGGATCTGAATCTGAATTATTTGCCATTTGGAAGTTGTGTGATTCAGGGTGAGTTACATTTCCTGAACCTTATCACTCCATCTGTAAAATGGGTTTATGATGTCTGTTGTATAGAATTGTTGTTTATACCACACGAATCATATGTGGTAATTGATGCAAGGTGAACACTCACGAACTGCTGGTTCCATTCCTCCTTTTAACATGTTGCTGATTGAAGATAATGGCAAATGACCTGTGGTGTCTGCGAGAGAGTTTCCAAGTGAGAATTTTCCTGTAATAAATGTTTCCGTATTACTTGAGAAAACAAGAATGAAGAGAGAAGTAACTGCATTTTCATGAAGTGACATCTGAGAACAGGAGACAAGTGCCATATGAGTCATGGTGGCTCTGGGCAGCGCATTCTGGGGACATAATGTCACTAATGAAACAACAGTGGGGGTCACTCCTGTTAGAATCACAGCTAAATTTTGTGCCATGGTGGAGCAGTCACCCAGATTAGGTCAGATCTCAGCTCCTGATCATGTGACTAGGCTGCAGATTCATGTACCTCTCTGAACCTCAGTTTCCTTATGAGTACAATGTGGGTGATATCAATTATCTATTCCATGAGAATAGGACTGTCTCGAGGGTTAAATGAGTTAGTGTATGATAGCAGATTATGTCAGTGTTAAGCAGTGGACATGGCTGTGGATGTTGCTGTTGTTCTTACATGTCAGGATACTGCAGTGGTTGGGCCGAAAGATCTTGAGCTAGAAAATGTAGGATCAGGTTCTTTTTCTGTCACTTAATAACAATGTGAATTTGGATAAATCACTGAGTTTTCTCCTTGATAAATGCTGATTAGCATGGCAATAATCCCTGCACCAGCCTCCTTGGAGGATTTTTCTATTCGGATAATATAACATGGCTGTCATTCAGAGATGTGGATAGAAAGGGTGAACGTCTTTTTAGGAAAAAACATACCAAAGGAAGCTGAGGTGACTGTCTAGAGAAGAGGAACTGCTGTGGAAGAAGAAGAAGGTAGGGAGCTAAGAACAACAGGGTGGCTTCAGAAGGAAAAAGGACCGCAATCACTCCCTGTTTCTTTCTTGAGGTCAATATGAAGGGTCAGCAGCAGACTCCAAAATGACCCCTGGAACCATGTGTTCGGCTGAGGTCGTGTTACAGAGAGCATGCAAGGGGACCTGCGGGAAGAGGAGTCTAGAGGGTGCCTAAACTGAGGCTCTGGGAAAATAACCCAAGAGACTGCTCTCTCCTCAGCCCTCTGAGTGCAGTAAAGGGCAGCTACAGACTGAAATTTAGCCAGAATGGGGGATCTTGGGGTCTGTGGGACCCTACCAACATGATTATTATAATTTATGATTTCTGAATTTTCATTATATTTGTTTTGAGGGAAATTTGTAGTTAGAAGAGATTTCCAGCTTGTCAGCTATTTCTAGGAGGGTAGATGAGGCGACATTGACAACAAAGGTCATATGCCACGCAATTAATGTCACTCTGCATTGGCCTCACTGTGAGACACCAGTGCTTTGTAAACTGTGAGTGGCATGCAAATGCTTGTTACGAGCATGGCTGTACTGTAATTGCTGTGTCTTGAGTGGCAGCATGGTAAAGTGGACAGAATGTAATTATGAAATCAGATGTCTTTGGGTCCAACTCTTGCCTCAGCCACTAACTGGAGGTGGGTGTAAGTAGGCAGGAAGTTAACTCTAGGTGATGGAGCAGAATACAAGCAAGAAGGGAAAGATGGTAAATAGAGAGACGGGCACCAACTTCAGGTTCTGGGACGTGTCAGCAGCAGGGAGATCAAACAGGAAGTGATAAAGCTTCCTCAAGCAAGGGGAATCTAGGAACAGGCATTGTTCAGAGACTTGCACAGAGGGGTAGGTAGTCAGACTCCAGGATATGTTAGGTTGCAACTCTCAGGTACCTTCTGAGAATTGGGGGTAGGGCTCCAGCCTTTGGTGTAACTAGAAAAAGCAAGGGAGAGTCCCAATTCTATTCTTTCACTCAAGAAATGTTTATTGTGCACCACCTGTGTGCCGAGTACTATTTTAGGTCTTGGAGATATAGAGGTGTGATGACAGCGAAGAGCCTTGCTTCAGTGCCTGAGAGGAGAGACAAAATAAAACAGAAATGAGAACAAAGGGAAAAAAGGAACAACAAATATATAAGATAGGACAGAATCCTGGGAAAGAGACTCTGGGGTGGAGATTTGCCTGTGAGATCACCTACAGGTAAGGGAGTGAGGAAGCAGGAGTAGGTAGAGGGAGAAGTTGCAGTGAGACCAATTACAATCCTACCTGCTACTCTAGAGTGGGCGGGGTCCTTCAGAGATGTCTCACATAGGGGCTTCTGTACCTTGCATCATTCAGTCATTGGTGTGAGCAGTTGGGTACCCAGGAAGGCGTATAACCTTGGCTGAGGAAGCTCATTTTAGTGGAAGGCAATTCCTATGGAGGGACTCCATGGTGAGCCACCAGGCCATCCACTGCAGTTCACTGCTGGTGCCCCTCAGAACCCATTTACTTTGTATGAGAAACTAACTGGTATTAAAACAGTTGGTAATCTTTTTCCTGCAGATGCTGGTCCAAGATGTTGGTAGCTTCTTTCCTGCAGAAAATACATTACATCCTATACTTAACAATGAACTCCCCTTACCATCTTGTGCTTTCAATTACTGGCTTGCTCATATTTCTTTCTTTTTCCTTTTTTTTTTTTTCAGGTGCTGGACAATTCTCAGGGCTGCTTTTTATTGTTGTTGTTTGTTTCTGAATCTTTTGTGTCTAGCAGAGAATAGCACGTGTCCAATGTGTCCAGTACATACTTGGCAGTCAATAAAGTGTTTCCAGTGATAGAAAAAAAAAATGACCATAGGAAACAAATGAGTCATTTTTGCAGATACCTTGGTAGTAGACCTAAATATTCAACCAAAATTATTGAAAACAGTAAGACAGGAGATATAGGATATACAACAAATCTGCAACAATCAATTGCATTTCTACTTATAGCTTATTAATATAAATCTTGGAAATTACTGAAAAATATGTGAAACTAGCCAATGCCCCCACCTCCCACACACCTATTACTTCTATATTTATACTTACATTTTCTTCTAAAACACAATAGTGTGTTGTTGTTGTTTTTAATGGAAACAAATTATATAGCCTAAACAGGAGAAGCAAAGAAAAAAAAATACCGAAAACGAGCGCTTTGCCCTGTTCCAGGCAGGTAATACTAATATCATAAAGAGAGTAATATCCTCTTGTTCATATTTATATCTATGCAATATTAGAACCTTTGTAGAGTATTCCATAGACCTTGAAAATCTTCATATGTAACCCTCATGTAAGAGTGGGCAACACCAAAAGCTTTTTACTTAATTTTTAAGGCAATAACAATGTTATTGCTATGTAAGATTTTAAAACATTTTAGAAAATGACAATTATGAAACCACATGATATGGAGTTGAAAATTTGATAAATTCTGAAATGGATTGAAATTACTTTAGTAGATTTAATATTTGTTAAAGAGAGACTGAATACATCTAGTGCCTCAAGATTTAACAAAAGTAATATAATAGAAAAGGAATTATTACTGAATGTCCTATTGGGTAGTTGAATACCAGTATAAAATATATTAACTCAAATTGCTATCTTATTCTATACACCAAGATAATTTTCAATGGGATCAAAGAGTTAAATATTTCTTTTAAAGCCTGCAAAAATCTAGAAGGAAGTGGAATAGTATATTTATGTTAGTTTTGAATAGAAGATATATTTTTGCAAGTCAAAAAAGAAGGAAATCTTACCTTTTGCAACAGCATGGATGGACCTGGAGATTGTTATGCTAATTGGAATAAGCCAGTCAGAGAAAGACAAACACCATATGATATCACTTATGTGTGGAATTTAATGAACAAAATAAACTGACAAAATAGAGACAGAAGCATGGATGCATGGGACAGACTGACAGCTGTCAGAGGGAAGGGGAGTTGGGGAGGGACTGGATGAAAGAAAGTGAAGGAATTAGCCAAAGAACATGTATACATAACCCATAGATACAGACAACAGTGTGGTGATGGCCAGAGGGAAGGGGGGTGGGGTATGGGTGAAGGTGGGCAAAGGCAGGGGTTAGGGGATGGGAATATCTATAATAGAGTCAAAAGTAAAAATAAAGTTTTTTATTTTTAGAAGAAATATTAAAAAGAAACCAGAAGATGGAAAACTGGATATATGGCAATCATAACTAATAAATATAACTGATCATATAGCAGTGGTATTATTGTAATTAGCTAGTTATTAATAAGAGGAAAGAAGCAAAGCGGAAGGCCAGACATTATAAGCATGTCATTTGGGCAGTTTCACCAGGAAGCTGCAACTTCACATTCCCCAGGGAACCACCTGTCCATTCCCTGAAGATCACTGGGGGAAGGAGTCCAACAAAGGGGAGATAGATGCATGTGCAGTGAAGCTGGGGTGAATAGGGAAGGTGCCTGTCAGTTATAACTTGGGAACAGAGATCAATGGCCAGAATGAGCATGGCCACTCCAATCTCCTGAGAATTTGGGAATACATAATCCCCTAAACAAAGGAGTTCTCTCTCCTGTTGCTCTTATTGCTCTTGGCTTTCTTGCATTTGCCATATGGCCCATAGCCATGTGGACCTCACACACAATGGACTAATGGATTGCAGCAGGAAACACAAGCTAAGCTAGCCCGATGCTGGGCTGAACTTGGCTCCAACATGGAAAGGAAACTCTGGACACCGGTTTTGATTTTATCCCTATTGAAGTCACAGTTACACTTCTTTTATGGCTGGACTAAGGGAAATGGAACTTTGGAGACTCAGGGATTTAATTCCACTGAAATAAAGATTTTATAATACTTCATCTTTCCATGGGGGACTCTGGACATTCTCATTCCAGTAGTACTCCAAGAACCCCACTGCCACTGGTAACAGCAGCAACTAACTTCTACCTGCTTAACAGCTTACAAAGTTTTTATGTACTTCATTAGATCTTTTAAAACCTTCCTACTTGATAGTGGTCCTCAGACCAGCAGTGTTGACATTATCTGCAGTGTATTAGAAATACAGAATTCCAAGCCTGATCTCAGACCTACTGAGTCAGAATCTGAAGTAACAGGATCCCCAGGTGATCCACATAAACATTTAAGTTTGAGAAACTCTATTATAGCTCAGCTGGTTAGAGTGTGGTCCCCATGTGCCAAGGTTGTGGGTTCGATCCCTAGTCAGGGCACATACAAGAATCAACCAATGAATGTATTCTAAATGACTTATTAAGGAAACCAAGGTTTAATAATTTGTCAAATATCACAGAGTCATAGAAAATAGTGGAATTTGATTTGCAGTTCTTTTTTATTTTATTTTAGAAATATTTTTTCTTTATTGATTTTAGAGAGAGAGGAAGGGAGAGGGAGAGAGAGATAGAAACATTGATGAGAGAGAACATCAATTGGCTGCCTGCTGCACATCCCCCACTGGGGACTGGGCCCACAACCTGGACTTGTGCCCTTACCGGGAATTGAACCGGCGACCTCTTGGTGCATGGGTCAACGCTCAACAAGTGAGCCACACCGGCTGGGTAATTTCCAGGTCTTTTAACTACAGATTCCTTTTCATTCATTTATTAATTTATCAATGGACAATATTGATTGGTACCTATGCTAGGGCACTGGCCAGAGCTGGGGATTCATGGTGTCTATGAGTCTGATCTTCATGGGCCCTTGCCTCTGAAGCATTACTGAAGAATGAAGTGCTTCTGGACTCTTAATTAATTTATTACATATTCATTC